>OY744517.1:106917273-107172273 GCA_963556195.1 Sepiola atlantica | reverse complement strand
TGTTAAACATTTTCTACAATCAAAATCATATAATGAATTTTGATCGAAAATGGAATAAGGGTTCTAGGCATAAGGTTTAGTATCATTATATCTTGATTTTAATCTTTGTAAAGGGACATAGATTTTATAAGGAAATACGTCGTTATGCCTTATTATTTATGCCTCCAAAATCAATAGCTTTACTAACACCTACAGGACTCTTAATCCACATTATAAATGGTGACCCCTAATCTACATTATAAATGGTGACTCCTAATCCACATTATAAATGGTGACCCCTAATCTACATTATAAATGGTGACCCCTAATCCACATTATAAATGGTGACCCCTAACCCACATTATAAATGGTGACCCCTAATCTACATTATAAATGGTGACCCCTAATCCACATTATAAATGGTGACCCCTAATCCACATCATAAATGGTGACTCTTAATCCACATTATAAATGGTGACCCTTAATCCACATTATAAATGGTGACCCCTAATCCACATTATAAATGGTGACCCCTAATCCACATTATAAATGGTGACCCTTGATCCACATTATAAATGGTGACCCCTAATCCACATTATAAATGGTGACCCTTAATCCACATTATAAATGGTGACCCCTAATCTACATTATAAATGGTGACCCCTAATCCACATTATAAATGGTGATCCTTAATCCACATTATAAATGGTGACCCCTAATCCACATTATAAATGGTGACCCTAATCTACATTATAGGTTGTCCTAAGAAGTCGTATTTATTATTTTATTTAAACTCGTCCAGGAGGTAGCATAACAAATAAAATATGTTGACCTCTCATATAAATGCGATTTAAATTGCAGTTACATTATAAAAAATAGATCCTCCAAATTTGAGGAAACTTGAAAATTTGATTCTTTTCATTTCTCATTTGTACTCTTTCTACAGTGAAAAACGGACTCGGATCCATTCATCACTTGCGTCACTTTTTTTTTACTAATCGGTCACCACTTATCAAGATAGTGGGGCCACTCGAGAATAAGTGTTAAAGAGATCGTCAGTTGGACGATGATCGCCTCCACGAGAGAACCGGAAACAATGAGTGAGATGGGCAGAAGATTCCTTAAGAGAAATTGATTATTCAAGACGACAACTGAACAAGTGTTTGTTCACATTAGACTTAAAGACGACCAAGCTGTAGTTGGTTGGGAAGCAGACAAGTGGGACCTTGTTCCACAGATAGAATGTTCCTGAAAAATAACTTTGTTCAATGGAAGTTTTGTTTGTTTTTTGGTACACAGAGAGAGAGAGAGAGAAAGAGAGAGAGAGAGGGGGGGAGAAAGAAAGAGAGAGAAAGGAAAGTTCTTTGCTGTGATTGTAGCTAGACGAGTTCTTGCCGTGAATGTTTTTAAAGAAGGAAGATTAGCAGGAATTGGAGCTCAGTCGAGCACCTACCATGAACATAACAAAGAGCTAGCAACACCTCTGCTGTGTGAAAGAGGCCGTAGGGACGAAAAGAGATCATCCCCCATTAGATTGCGAAGTCTATTTTGTATTCTGTCAAGAGAAGAAAGAGTGCCACGAGCGACATCTCCCCAGATATGACAGCAGTATTCCATCTTAAGACGTATCTGGTAGAGGATTGCGTTAAGGGTGAAGTATTCTCTTGTGCGATAGAATGACGCAACCATTTTTCAAGAAACCTTAACAACAGATTTAATGTAAGTTTCCCATTTCAGGTTTGGAGTGAAAGTCAGTCTAAGAAACTTATCAAAGAAAAGGGCTTCCTCAGGGAGAGAACCATTCATTTCAACTGGGCGAGAAGTGAGGATCCGCGTCAGATACGGTGAATCAAAGATTCCGCATTTTATTAATACACAATTTTATGTATGTTGTCTGTAAATTAAATATCATTCGAATTAGAGGAAAACACCTTTTTCTATTGAGGTTTTAGGCTTCTCCGCTTTTATAAAAAAAAGATATAGAGATACTTTGTTCTTCTATGCTGATACAGGCAATCCTTGTTCTAAATCTCACAATTATCGCTCTCATAGTTCTGAACTTATTAGGCGGACATACACATACACACAAGCACACACACACATACACACATACATACATACATACATACATACATACATACATACATACATACATTTCCTGTTCGGAGCGACCACAGACCCCACAATATTAATATAAAAAACAGCGACCAGAAAAGCAAAAAACAAACTGTTGGGCTTTGTGTATTTCGAGTGGAGGCTTTGTGTTTAATGTACAATGTAAATACATATTTCAAACTGTAATTTAGGGTGTTAAAACTGTATAAAATGTAATTGTCATGAAATACTTTAATTGCTGGCGGCCATTCAAGAGAGAGAGAGAGAGGGGGGAAGGGGTGATACGAAAAAAGTAACAGTACGTATTTTCGAGTTTAACGATATAAAACTTATTTCAAACAGAGGCGTAACAGACGAAAGGGAATCTCTTTACCGTGCAGTATTTAAAATATTAAAGTATTTAGGAAAACGTGTGTGTGACAAATTGAACGACAGATAAAAAAAATGCTTGCTATTATTGTAGATGAGAACCTTAAGTTAAATAACCCCCTTCTTCCCCTTAAAGAGATGCTACTTTTTTTTTAGTTGATTACGTGTGAAGACCCTAAAATAAATTTGAGCGAAAATAAAAAGAAATTGTTTTAGAAGTCACAACTACTACTACGACGACTACTACTACTACTTATTCTAATAATAATAACAGTCCGTGAAGCAAACATACTACTACTACGACCACTAACAATAATCATAACAAGACTAACAATAAATAGTTTATATTGAAGCGGCTAGCTTTAAAAATACTTGCAATTTTTAGCGATTACTTTAGTCTGACCTGAGAATGTTTTTATGTAGATTGTGTTAATGTAAATTTATTTTTATTTTGCAAATATTAATTTTTGTGTAATCATTACTATTACCGACATAAATTATTTTATACGAAAATACACTTATGAAATTATTGAAAAACCTTTATTTAGCTTTACGCACTCATTTGTGACATATTTGCGTTAAAGATTACTATTTAATCGAAGTTATAAGCCTTTTAAGTTCGCGTAAATACCGAGCAAAGTAGCCGTCTTTGTTTAGTTAGTAACATAAACTAATATGGCTACTTTCTTTAGATTCGATATTTACGCGAAATTAAAAAGCTCATAAATTCTATTTATGTCAGTAACACTAATTTGTTTTATGAAATTTGACTATAACATTTTATTAATGTAGATTATTTAGCAAATAAGTTGTCTTTTGATTCTATGTGAATTTGGTTTTTGTTCATTTTATTGCCACACGGACTTAGGGTAAGTGGTAGGTTTAATGGGCACTGTGTTTTATAAAAAAAATAATAAAATAATGGAACAGTGTTATTAAAATGCTCATAACTTCTTTTAAATATTAATTGTTTTAACGCAAAGGGATAGGTAAAACAAAAAATTGTTTTTGACTAATATCCCAAGTGTATTTACCTAAAAACAATGTATGTCGTGAATACTAATTTGTTTCATTAAATTTATGAATAAAATTAATGCGGTTAATTATCAAATGATTTGTCCCTTGATTTTGTCGATTTTCTTTTCATTTTTATTGGAGGTTGTTTTTGTCACAACGTTAGTGGTAGGTTGAGAGGACAGTTCAATAGCGGGTTTTGTTGCTGTCGGCCTAATGTATGTTTTTGTCACAGGGTTAGTGGTAGGTTTAAAGGACAGTTCAATAGCGGGTTTTGTTGCTGTCGGCCTAATGTATGTTTTTGTGACAGGGTTAGTGGTAGGTTTAGATGACAGTTCGATAGCGGTTTTGTTGCTGTCGGCCTAATGTATGTTTTTGTCACAGGGTTAGTGGTAGGTTTAGATGACAGTTCGATAGCGGGTTTTGTTGCTGTCGGCCTAATGTATGTTTTTGTCACAGGGTTAGTGGTAGGTTTAGAGAACAGTTCGATAGCGGTTTTGTTGCTGTCGGCCTAATGTATGTTTTTGTCACAGGGTTAGTGGTAGGTTTAGATGACAGTTCGATAGCGGGTTTTGTTGCTGTCGGCCTAATGTATGTTTTTGTCACAGGGTTAGTGGTAGGTTTAGAGAACAGTTCGATAGCGGGTTTTGTTGCTGTCGGCCTAATGTATGTTTTGTCACAGGGTTAATGATAGGTTAGAGGACAGTTCTATAGCGGGTGTTGTTGCCGTCGGCCTAATGTATGTTTTTGTCACAGGGTTAATGATAGGTTAGATGACAGTTCGATAGCGGTTTTGTTGCTGTCGGCCTAATGTATGTTTTTGTCACAGGGTTAGTGGTAGGTTTAGATGACAGTTCGATAGCGGGTTTTGTTGCTGTCGGCCTAATGTATGTTTTTGTCACAGGGTTAGTGGTAGGTTTAGAGAACAGTTCGATAGCGGTTTTGTTGCTGTCGGCCTAATGTATGTTTTTGTCACAGGGTTAGTGGTAGGTTTAGATGACAGTTCGATAGCGGGTTTTGTTGCTGTCGGCCTAATGTATGTTTTTGTCACAGGGTTAGTGGTAGGTTTAGAGAACAGTTCGATAGCGGTTTTGTTGCTGTCGGCCTAATGTATGTTTTTGTCACAGGGTTAGTGGTAGGTTTAGATGACAGTTCGATAGCGGGTTTTGTTGCTGTCGGCCTAATGTATGTTTTTGTCACAGGGTTAGTGATAGGTTTAGAGAACAGTTCGATAGCGGGTTTTGTTGCTGTCGGCCTAATGTATGTTTTGTCACAGGGTTAATGATAGGTTAGAGGACAGTTCTATAGCGGGTGTTGTTGCCGTCGGCCTAATGTATGTTTTTGTCACAGGGTTAATGATAGGTTAGAGGACAGTTCTATAGCGGGTGTTGTTGCCGTCGGCCTAATGTATGTTTTTGTCACAGGGTTAGTGGTAAGTTTAGAGGACAGTTCGATAGCAGGTTTTTTGCTGTCGGCCTAATGTATGTATTTGTCACAGGGTTAATGATAGGTTAGAGGACAGTTCTATAGCGGGTGTTGTTGCCGTCGGCCTAATGTATGTTTTTGTCACAGGGTTAATGATAGGTTAGAGGACAGTTCTATAGCGGGTGTTGTTGCCGTCGGCCTAATGTATGTTTTTGTCACAGGGTTAGTGGTAAGTTTAGAGGACAGTTCGATAGCGGGTTTTTTGCTGTCGGCCTAATGTATGTTTTTGTCACAGGGTTAGTGGTAGGTTTAAAGGACAGTCGATAACGGGTCTTTTTTTGCTGTAGACCTAATGAATTTTTTTCTCACAGGGTTTGTGGTAGGTTTTGAGGACAGTTCGATTGCGGTTTTGTGGCTGTCGGCCTAATGTATGTTTTCGTCACAGGATTAGTGGTAGGTTTAGAGGACAGTTCGATAACGGTTTTGTTGCTGTCGGCCTTATGTATGTTTTTGTCACAGGGTTAGTGATAGGTAAGAGGACAGTTCGATAACGGTTTTGTTGCTGTCGGCCTAATGTATGTATTTGTCACAGGGTTAGTGGTAGGTTTAGAGGACAGTTCGATAGCGGTTTTGTTGCTGTCGGCCTAATGTAAATTTTTGTCACAGGGTTAGTGGTAGGTTTAGAGGACAGTTCGATAGCGGTTTTGTTGCTGTCGGACTAATGTATGTTTTTGTCACAGGGTTAGTGGTAGGTTTAGAGAACAGTTCGATAGCGGTTTTGTTGCTCTCGACCTAATCTATGTTTTTGTCACAGGGTTAGTGGTAGGCTTTACCTTGTTTCGGTTAGTTTATGGCGAATCGTATGATGCTCCCCTTCCATGAAATTCGGACTTGACCTTGTGTCTAACCCTCTCTAGAGGGGGTAAATAAACATACTAAAAAGTAAACATCATAATAATACGCTATCGAATATAGAAGATTGCAAAAAAATGTATTTTATACAATGAGAAGTCTGTACGTGGGCTAAAATTCAGAAAACAAATAACTATGGTGGATGTATTTTAATAATAATAATAATAATAATAACTAGCGGGACCCGTGTAAATTACACGAAATGATGTTTTCAATACTAATTATCTTATTCCTAACCTATACATGTTCGAATCAAATAGATTAAATTAAATTTGGCTCCAATTCATGAGTAGCATGCAAAGATTCGGAAGGTCGTTGCTTTTTATGTAAGCGTTACACACAAAATAACACACACGCTATCGTATTAATATGTGTCTTCCCGGTCGTCCCTTCACTACCCCCCCCCCCTTCGATGTAGAAAAAAATCTTAGAGGTTGGTTGGGATCGAACTATAAACCAGCCGATATTTTGCATAAAGTTTAAGCAAAGAGATGGAATTTTCCAGTTGAAGTAAAGCTAGAGTTAGGGATATGTGCCATGATATTGATTCACAAACAGGAAATACCAAACGCATTATTAAACGCCAAATGATGCTGCGCAGTCATTATTTACAACCGCATCACGACAGAACAACAACGTTAAAGAAGAGAGAACGAATTACTGCTACGTGTTATCTGCACAACGAGACTCTAGCTGCCGCCCTCCGGATAATTTGCTGATATTAAAGAATTGACCCCCGTAGTGCTACAGTGTGACCATGGGACGGACATTTTTGAAAACTTTACTTATTAGACCGTCAGGCTGTCCAAAATAATAAGACTGTGATATCGTAACGATTCTACTATTAAAATAATCTTGAAGATATGAATGTTAACATTTGTTTAAAATAATTATAACAATTTATTTAATTTTTAAACATCACTAAAAGAAAGAGATTATGCATGGTTGCTGGCAAATGAGCTGCTTATCTGACATAGGAAAAATTAAATTTTAAAGACCAAAACATTTAATTTTTTATGTTTCGAATTTTTTTAGATGAGGACTGATTACTTTTATTATTTAAATTATTCGGACTACTGTTCTCATCTTGGATGTTATTCTCACAACGTTTCGACTTATATAACCTCCGATCTTCTTCAGATGCCTCTTGTCAAACTCGGGAATCTTTCTGTCGAACTCGGGAATCTGTATAAAATTTGGAACGGAATCCTTTATTTAATCCACGGGGGTCGCTTTTCTTGTTCCATCAGCTATAACCGGGTAGAAGCCTTTAATAATTCGTAATTAATTTAGGTCCGTGGCGCAACGGATATAAACGGATATAAATGCTAAGTAATAATCAGTTATAAGTGACAGACTTCTGCAGGTTGAAGGTACTAGCTACGAATACAATTACGAATTACTTAAGACTTTTACGTAAGAGTTCGACATATAAATTCCCGAGTTCGACAAGGCGCATCTGAAGCCAGCCGGAAGTACATAGGCTGAATTGTTGTGAGAATAACATCCAACATGAGAACAGTAGTCCGAATAATTTAAATAATACAAATTGAATTTGTTGGTTTAAAAACTCGAATTGTTTTCTTCTCCCCGGAACAAAAAAGAAAATAACAAATATGGCAGTTGAAAACACGAATGCAACACTTTTATTATCTTGAGTGCAAAGCAAAGTATTCGTCCAAAGATTCATTTTTGCAATCGTTTTTTTTTTTGTAGGTGCTAAGAACCCTGAAACAAGTTAGAACTATTTCCTGAAGAATTGTTTCGTGATAAAGTCGATATAAACAATAGAAAACTCTTCCATTTTGTTTTAAATTCACTATTTCGTTTGTCATTTGTATTTCTCGTTCTTCTGCTCGTAAGTGTGTTGAATCATTATCAACTAGTCCACCCTACTCGGTATTGCCCGGGAATATTTTTAAGTTAATTCTTGAATCGCTTTTCTTGTTGTTGTTGTTTATAAACTATTTTACCAACATATTATTTTAAAATCTTTCGAACGTTGCAAATGTCTTCTAAAATTCTATAGAGAGAGAAAAATCGCTATGTCTTCAGAGTTACTCGTTTACTTTTTAACAATGGTTGCCCACAAAAAGAAAATCCGAGACATATAAAGTACTTTTTTGAAGGAAATAAAGCGAATGGCATTTATCTGTTCTTAACTATTGATGAATTCTTGGAATAGACAAATGACTGTTTAGAAAGACAGGTTGAGTATAGGTAAGACTATTGACGCGGAAAGGTCGGCCAGGCTCACAGGGCTTACAACCTTAGTTCATGTAAATAATTGATACCAAGGGAAAGTATGCAAGAAGCAGCCAAGGCAGTATGGGCCCTCGGATCGGAAAACATGTAGTAAATCATCCTTGGACGAAACCACAGTAGGCTGATTAATGCTACAGCCTTGGCAAGCTTGAGTCCATAAACAGACGTTATTATGGACGGTGTAAACGTTACATCAACTAACCAGTAGATCTAACAGCGGAGGCCTCACATCAGTGAAGGGGGCAGTGCGCCTGAAATCTATAGAGAGGTAGGCTCCAAAACAGAACACATTGTCTTCTAGTTACCCTAACTCTTCTATTAGTTACCCGGTATGCGGAAGTATCTGCTAGTTGCATTCTAACAAGCTGTAGCTTCTATCCTGTGCCCGGTCGCCAACACAAACTGACGAAATGGAATAGCATGTAAATTTGTTTAGGTTTCAAGCTATCAATGACAAGTCGGGAATGCAACAAGATAATTACATATATTAGGTTATATTAATTACACAAATTCAAATGCATTTATAGAATTGAATTTAAAACCAATATTTTTTCAAAAGTGCTTGATACTAGGTAGAGCTTATTTATTAGTTAAACATTTAATTTGGCTTAAGCAAATACAGTCACGTTTCAGCGAATTAACGCTGCCTCGAGGATAAAAAATGATAATGAAAAATAAATTCGGACAATGAGAGACAAAAAACAAACAAACCGGAAATCAGAAAAACAAACAGTTTCAACCATCATTACCAATCCTTACGATGTTGTCTCATCGTCCACGTGACACTCATTGACCCTTATCCTCGAGTGGCCTTTGAGCCTTGATAAGCGGTGACTCGTTAGTACATAAAAAAAGCACAGCTGGTTTCCTTCAGAATAAAATCGTTCAACCTGTGAATAGAGTCTAGAAGCTATCATTAGCAGGGGTTCTATTTATCTTCCTCCCACAAGGTAAGATGTGACACAAGGTCGGGAAAGTGGGAAAAACCCAGCGCTCGAGAATTTGAGCACTCTGGCTGTTTAAAAATTGCCTGGGCAACCCGGTCGGCATTCCCCGGTAGGGGCGCCTCAGGCAGTAAGCAATAAACTTACTCCTCCCCAAAGAGGGGAGGCAAAGCCTGGGAGGGTGCACCTCCTAGAACTGCACAGGACCGACAACCCCCAATAGACCGGCGTAAATCCAGACCCGAAGGCCCGGACGATACCGGTTTATTAGGCGGGGTTCCCTGGTTGAATCATTAGCAGGGGTAATCACAGAGGAGAGGGATATTATATATCTTTATTCCAATATTACTATTTTGTCAAATTAAATACTGCGTGAATATTTGAATTCGATATTTCATTCTCTGGGTGACTTTGTTTATGATGTAAAAATTTATTTATAAGTCAACAACTGTGTCATTGTCATGTTTTGTTACTCTTCATTGAATGAATTACTTTTCAAACAAATAGCTATTTCATTTGATCACTAAAATGATAAAAGGTACATTTTTCCTTTTATTTTACTTTTTCACGCATGAAAAATAGAAGTTTATCATTAGCATTTCTTTCTTTCTGCTTCACACATCACAATGGAACATTTTCACTAACACTGAATAATAATAATAATAATAATAATAATAATAATAATAATAATAATAATAATAATAATAATAAGTGAATGTAGCAAACTTGCTCAAAAAGAATACAAGAACAGACATGACTGTGTTGGGAAAGTAATACACAGGGAATTGTGCAAACAATTGAATTTCGAATATGCAGACAAACCAGAAACAGTACTGGAAAACGAAAAACACAAAATCCTCTGGGATATGGATATACAAACAGATAAACTCATACAAGCAAGGAGACCTGATGTTATTATAATAGACAAAAAGGAAAAATCTTGTAAAATCGTAGACTTCGACGTTCCAGCAGACCACAGAGTGAAGATCAAAGACACGGAAAAACGAAGTAATTACACAGAACTAGCCAGAGAACTGAAAGGAATATGGAGCATGAAGAAAGTTAGTATAATACCAATAATCGTGGGAGCACTAGGAACAATCACCAAAAAAATGGAGAAAAGACTGGGAGAAATTGGAATCAAAGGGACTATCGAAACCATACAAAGGACAGAAATGATCAAAACAGCTGCAATCTTAAAGAAAATCCACGAATGCGGAAACTAACACACATAAGCTACAAAGGCTAACCAGTCATAAGGAATTTACAACGGAGAAAACAAAACCACACGAAGAACACCACAACAAGAGCCAAAGAACAGAAACTGCAAGAAACAGCACTTCATAATCTCCTCAGCCCCACAATAAATTACACCGGCCTCAGCTATCACTACACAAAAATGAACCAAGAAACATAAATTACAAGAAACACTATAAGCTCCTCCCTTTCCCCCACCCCCCCAAAAAAATTAAAAAGAATTACAAATTTTTTTTTTTTAAATAATCCCTTATTTAAAAAAATAATAATTTGTAATTCTTTTTAATTTTTTTTGAGAAAAGGAAAAAAAAAAAAAAAAATTGAAACGAAAAAAAAAAAAAATTTAAAAAAAATTAATTGTTTCTTTTAAAAAAAAATTAATTTAAAGAAATATTATTTTATTCATTTATTTTTTTTTTTAACTGGTGCCGGCCTAGGCTGACACCAGACAAAATATTTGTAGAGGGTCGAGGAGGATGAGAAGACTGAGGAGGGACAGCACAAACCAGACCTCCACTGGAAAAGTGCAGAGAATGCTGAGACCTTGGAGAGGCTTATTGCCACCCAAATCCCAGAGAAGACCAATTGTCCTTACCAGCGAGAAATCAATGGTAAGAGACTGTTGCGATACCGCATCTTTATCGAAAAGAGGTGAAGAATACTGGAAGTCTGGGGAGACTTGTTGTCACTCAGACTCCAGGAAATACCACTGGTTGTTGTCGGTGAGCAATCACTGACGATGATCTGTGTGAGAACTCCTAGTGAGTACAAATAATAATAATAATAATAATAATAATAATAATACCAGCGAGAAATCAATGGTAAGAGGCTGTTGCGATACCGCATCTTTATCGAAAAGAGGTGAAGAATACTGGAAGTCTGGGGAGACTTGTTGTCACTCAGACTCCAGGAAATACCACTGGTTGTTGTCGGTGAGCGATCACTGACGATGATCTGTGTGAGAACTCCTAGTGAGTACAAATAATAATAATAATAATAATAATAAACAGCATCATTTTTCTAAATAGACCCACTGTAATTATTATTGTTACTCAGTAGGAGTTCTCAAACAGGACATCATCATTGATTTCTCACTGATAATAACCGGTGGTGTTCCCTGGAGTCTGAGTGACAACAAGTCTCCCCAGATTTCTAGTACTCTCAACTTTTTTCAATAACTATTGCAAATGACTTTGCGTTATCGCAACAGCTGATTACGATTGATTTCTCGCTAGCATTGACCATTGGTCTTCTTTTACATTTGGGTGGCAATAAGCTTCTTCAAGGTTCCAGACCTCTCCTCACTCTTCTAGTGGAAGTCTGGTTAGTGCTCTTGTTGCATAGCCCCTCTCCTGTTTGGACCGTAGCAGTACGCGTTTCGTATACTCGTCGAGTAGAGGGTTGGTCGTGTTGTCCAGTGAGTAGTCGTCTAGTGGAGGAATTCTCTCTTCTCTGCCGTCGTCTGTTGTCTGCAATAAAAGCCATGTCGCCCCGAAGACAAACTCTGCTTTTAAATTTAATTCATTTTATTCAAGCGTTGTTATTTCATCTGGGGGAAATTCACCACGCCGAGAGAGACTAAGAGAACAAATCCCACGTTATCGTAGTTAGTTAGTAATGTTTTCTTAACTATTCCTAGAGAGGGAGGAAAAGATTTTCGCGCTTGTCTTCCCTGAAGGGAAATATTCTGTATCTTTACATTGTGAATCGCACATCCTCTCAGTTCGCTTTCCGAAACAGACTGACTAAAAACTTGCTTCTCACGAGAACGAGTGACGTCACAGATCCCTTCGTTTCCCACGCAAGGCCTGCAAAGTCACAGAGCCTCTCACAGGTGTAGACTGACCCTTGATCCGGGGTCTCGTCACACGTAACCATGTCACGTTTGCCAGCTCTGACTGTGAGAACAAGCCCTGTTCTGCACTCAACTGCCCCGCATTAATTCGCGCAAGTCAAATCAACGATTCCCAACAGATACGTCCATTCCCATAGGGCCATTATCTAACACTCTCCCTCCTAAGTCTTTCCAACCTCCTTGACCCTTCACAATTATTTTGTGTGGTATCAGCCGAGGCTGATGCCTTATTATTATTATTTGTACTCACTAGGAGTTCTTACACAGGTCATCAGTGATTGTTCACCGACAACCGGTGGTATTCCCTGGAGTCTGAGTGACAACAAGCCTCCCCAGATTTCCAGTATTCTTCACCTCTTTTCGATAAAGATGCGGTATCGCAACAGCCCCTTACCGTTGATTTCTCGCTGGTAAGGACAATTGGTCTTCTCTGAGATTTGGGTGGCAATAAGCCTCCCCAAGGTCTCAGCATTCTCTGCACTTTTCCAGTGGAGGTCTGGTTTGTGCTGTCCCTCCTCGGTCTTCTCATCCTCCTCCATCCTCTACAAATATTTTGTCTGGTGTCAGCCTAGGCCGGCACCATTTAAAAAAAAAATTTATTAATTAAAAAAAAAAAATGTTTTCTTAATTTTTAACTTTTGTCAATTTTTCAATTTTTTTCAAATTTAAAATTTTTGGGGGAGGGGCGAGAGGGGGAGAGCTTATAGTCTTTCTTGTAATTTCTGTTCCTTGGTTTATTTTTGTATGGTGATATCTGAGGCCGGTGTAATTTATTGGGGGCGGGGAGATTATGAAGTGATGTATCTAGCAGTTTCTGTTCCTTAGTTCGTGTTGTGGTGTTCTTCGTGTGGTTTTGTTTTCTCCCTGTTGTAAATTCCTTGTGACTGGGTACCCTTTGTAGCTTATGCGTGTTGGTTTCCGCATTCGAGGATTGTTTTGATCATTGCCGTCCTTTATTATTATTATTATTATTATTATTATTATTATTATTATTATTATTATTATTATTATTATTATTATTATTATTATTATTATTGTTGTGTACTCACTATGAGTTATTGTTGCATTACCCGTTCTTCCAGGGTACCCGGTAAGATCCAACAAGAATGACAAAGAAGAGAACGTATATGGAACAACTTTGGTTTTCTTTATCTGCCATTACCGGATGGTTTACGCCGGCTACGCACACATATTAAACAATCTGTTGACATACTTTTGTCTCATGAAAGTCTTTTTCTTGCTGAGATCACCGACTTGGTTTCCACTAGAAACTCGTTCGTCTATACATCTGATTGGAAAGCAGTTTGCTCTGCATTGTCTATCCGAGCGTGAAAGGAAGCAATTGTTCTACAAGCAGTTTGGTGAAATACAAGTCAGGGGATTTCTTTCATAATACCAACTTGCTTATCAGCCGCATTTTTAGTCAGCAGACACAAAAGTCTAACAGCAAGACAGGCTTGGGTACTATAGCCAATAAAGCTTCATCGGTGCCATTAACATCGGTAAACTCCCATTCTCCCGGCACTTCGATACTCCAATCACCAGGCGTTTCGGCTCTTCGCGTTTTTGAAACCGCCGTCTTTCGAGTCTCCTCGCAGTTCGGAACCTTTTCCTTTTTAACAGTTATCAAATCGCCTTTTTTTTTCTTTCTCGACGTCCTACCCACGATGGACTCGTCCACGATTCATTTTTGCCACTCTTCATTATTTTACATTATCACACAAGTCATCATCAGTGATTGCTCACCAACAACAACCGATGGTGTTCCCTGGAATTATTATTATTATTATTATTATTATTATTATTATTATTATTATTATTATTATTATTATTATTATTATTATTATTATTTTATAGTAGTCTCAATTTTTAGATGTTCTTAGTTGGATTTTTATTTATTTGAGCATCAAGTCAATTCACTTGACTTTAGACATTCAAGCTGTACATTAACACTTTCACCGTTCCTAAAAGGCAAGCTTTTGCAGAATTGGAAAAGAAATTGTCTCGTCAATCTATTTAAGCCATTTATGGTGGCTTTTCGTTATGGTTCCAAGCATCCCAATTACAATGGGAATCACCTTTACTTCTTTACATTTCCATAGTCTAACTAATTCCCATTTTAGATCTTGATATATATTTTTTTATAACAAGAATGGAAAATTTAGTAATGCCAAATTCTATTCGTATGTCTTCAGTAAATAATTTAATCGTATTCATTAGGGTATCAAGTTGGTTTTCATTCTTTCCAAAAGCTTTACGGTCATCCATGAATAGTAAGTTGTTGACTGTTAGAAGTCCTTTCCCAAGTAGATATCCTGCCTTCACATTATGTAAAAGAAGTTTCATTTGAATCAAACTAATGACAAAAAGCAAAGGAGAAAGACTATCACCCTGGAAAATCCCTCTCTTGATTTTCACTTTACCTAATGCAACACCCCCTGAAGTTAAATTAGTTTCCCAATTCTTCATGCTATTCTTTAAAGCTGTTTGAATGTTGGGGGATATTCAAAAAATCTCCAAGCATTTGTGTATCCATAAATGAGACACCATGTACTATACTTTCTTATAATCCACTCATCTCATGACAAGGTTAGTAGTTCTACGTTTGCAGTTTCTCAGAATCATTTTATCGATCAGAAGCTGATATTTGGTGCCATGTGATCTTTTTTGGCAGCTTTTCTGTTCCTCAGGCAGCAAATTGTTTTGGTCAAAATGACCATAAATACTTTCAGAAAATATGCTAGTGAAAAGTTTCCACATAATTGAGAAGCAAGTGATTTGTATAAAGTTTTTCATTTCACCCCCTTTGTCTCATCTTTTATGATCAAGCCTGTGGTGCCCTTTGTCAGCCATTTAAGGAAGCTACCTGTCGTCAAACAGCCATTTACCATTTCTGCAAGACGTGGGTGAAGAGCCGGAAGGTTTATAAACCAGCATCCCTGGACTGCGTCAGATCCGGATGCTTTCCAATTTTTAACCCTCTCCTTCAGCATCTCAACGGTGACTGTTATATTCGTTTGTCCTTTTACTCTAGAGGGCACCTTCCTTTAAATATCTTTGATCCGTTCTGCATCATCTTGATGCTTTACTTCCTTTTCCCAAATGCCTTTCCAGAATGCACGAGATTGGTCAGCATGAGGTATAACGTCATTTCCTCTTTCAATTCCTTCTAGTTGTTCAAAAAGGAGTTTCTGTTTTCTCTCAAACAGTCTGTTTTGCCGATACTGCTCGATTCTGTCACTGTAACGTTTACCTTTGGCAGTCTTAGCTACGACCTGCTGTTTCAGTTCTTCAATTACACACTTGAAACCTTTTCGGTGTATGTCGAACTTACGGATTAGTTTTTCACAAGCACTCTGACTTTTGAGTTTGCCATTTTCGACAGCTTGCACTTTACTTAAATCCTTTCTAAGTTGTTTTATCTGACCACGTTTTTCTATTCCGAGTAGATTTGACACAGTATTGGCAGCAGCTTTTATAACTTTATTACACTGATCAAGATTATTTACTAATAAAACTGGCAAGACTTCATTCACTTTAGTGGTGATAGTTTTAAGTCTTTTCCTATTGACAAATCTCAGGTTCAGCGTATGTTCTAAATTGCCAGCTCTTAGCATCTCGTCTAACAATCTGAAAATATAAATATCTTCTTCTGTCATCCCATGTTCTATGATATATTTTTCGATTGTATCTGTGGAAACAGCCTGATTACCATTAGTTACAATATTTTCGCTCTCAGAGTTTGTTGTTGTTTCTACCTAGACTTTTCTTCAGCTACATCAAGTTTATTTATCTCCACAAGCTCATCTACGTCTTCTCTCACAATTTCTCTTTTTAGTTCTTCAATTTAAATAGCAGATAACCATTCATTAGTTCTAATCACCCAGGTTTGTCCCGCTAGTTTTTGTTCTTATAATTCAAACAGGCCTAGCTCATTCTAGCATCAGTGTATTCGTTGTCTATATCGTCTCTTATGAGGATCACTCTTCAAATCACATTTCATCACAATTCTATTTAAGGCCTTAGTCCAATAATTAGTTCTAGTGTTAGTGTTTCTAGGGTTTCGCTGGATGACAACTTGGGAAGCCTCGTTCGTTTCCCTGCCAGATGTGAGACCAGTACTTAACATTCCGGACCTCTTTACGTCGTTTTCAGTTTGATAATCGATTGACAGTCTCTGTTTAGTTTTCTTATATTTCGGCATCCCGGTTTTATTTCGTTTCGTTTTATTTATTTTATCTTCATAATTCTTCCGTCATTTTCTTATCTCTGTATTGAACAAGTTTCGTTTGAAAACTGTATTTTGAGATTTTTTTTTTAATCTAGTAAGTAAAATTTAGATCTAACGTCTAGCGTTATTTTTTTCTGTAAAATTTGGAGATTTCGTTTGCAACCTACACACACGCATTTTCAGGTAACCTGCTTTCCGTATTTATTTCCTCTCTAGTCGTCATATGTGATTATTTCTTAAGCTGTCTTCCATACATGATATTTGCAGAACAGTAGTAGTTGCGCATTTCAATAAAAAATATCCTCGGGATCCTACGACCCTATACGTCACGACTTTATAAATCTTTTGTTAAATTTTACAATTCCTGATAGTCAAACACACAACTCGTTGTTTTTTGTTTTGAATTTAAAAAAAAATTTCAATTTCAATTTAACCTTTCAATTAAAATAAAATAAAAACTATGTATAGAAAACAAGACATTTTATGTATATTCATATATTTTTCTATGGGGTATGCCAGGTTTCCTGGTGATTTCTTTTCCGATCTAGCGGGTTTTAAAAATTTCAGTTAGTGCCTAATCTATGATATGCAGTATTGCCAATTTACTGGTTTTCCAGCTAAATCTGGATATTTTGTGTCGAATCAAGCTGGTAAAATTTAGATCTAGCGGCTAGCGTTTTTTTTTTCTGTAAAATCTGGAAAGTTTGTTTGCCATCACACCCCCACAATTTCCAATAGCGTATAGCAAAAGGGAGACGCTTAGTAGACCAACACTAACAAGTAGATGGGCTCTGCCCATCGCCCGGCTTTTGCACTCCTTCTTTGTCTACTAGCCAGACACAGAGGTACTAGTGCAGGGATACCTCAAAGACACCCAATGCTTGGCTTTGTTTCCTGACTAGGACAATGAACGCCGTCTCTCTTTCTCTTATCTGGGCAACTTGGGAAAAGTTTTTTCCTCACTAAGCCTCACATGTCTAGTCTGGGTCGCTCTTGTTCCGACAGGTTGAGGGTACAGGTTAGACAGCTTGTCTGGCTGCTGTTTCTAACTGGTAGTGCAGGAGCCCAAACACTTAGGTAGCGTTAAAAGCGGCTGCTCCATCAACAGTTGTATATTATAGTGGGTAGCTGTATGTGCGATGTCGCACATGGGAAGGGACCCTACAGTTATTCCTGATTGGCTTGTCCCCATGGATCAAGTCTCGACTAATAGTCTTGATGTGTGAGCTTATTGGCACCAAACAAGCGCCCACTTTGCCCTCCCCACTATATCTAAAACCAAAATGGCAATACAAAGAAAAAGAAACAAACCTAAACCAGACACCCATCAAAAACATCTTCGCCTTCTCCCTTGGGGCTAGCATTCACAAATATCCGGGAGCTTAGAACCAACATCAACGACGTAGAAACCTTTCTCTTAGTAAACTCCCCTGATATCCTAGCACTAAGTGAAACAAACCTACAATCCTCAATCTTCTCACACCATTTTGACATGACTGAATGCCTCCCAATCTACTGTAACTTGCTGCTCTGGTGCCCCCTTGATGTAAATGCACTCGACTAACCCGACAATCAGCTAAATCCCATCCATTCACTGTGGAGATCCCCAGATGCAGGAGAGCTTTCTACTCCATTAGCTTCTTTCCTCGTGCTGCTGGCCTTTGGAACTCACTTCATGCTCCCTGTTTCCCCGACTGTACCAACATGCAAAAATTTAAAACTAATGTGAACAGGCATCTCGCTGCACAGGTCCCAATTTAGGATAACCAAAACATTCACCCTAATTCTCAGTAGCACCTTACGTCTACAGTGGCAGCATGTCTTGTTTGGGGTGAACTATGTTAAAAAAATAGAAGTATCTGCCAGTAGCACATCCCAAAAGGGAAAAGACTGGTTTGAAACTGAAAACGATTCTGACCAATTCTCAGAATACCTGAGTTTTTAACAGTTAAGATTAATTTATTAATGCTGTAAGTGTATGATGAGCACAAGTCGCAACTATATCCTCATACTAAGTATAACGTACTCCCACGGCTTTGTGATAATTATTTGTAATAATAATAATAATAATAATAATAATAATAATAATAATAATAATAATAATAAAAAATAAATCGTTCATGAATTACGTTTTTCTTGTTTGGTTTTTAACATTTAAATTAAATACAAATAAGAGCAAAGTGTAGTATCCATTCTGATACTACACTTAATCTCTTCTAGCCTGAGGAAATTTTAATTTTTGTTCCAATCCAGAGTGCCTCTTTTTTGGTAGCTGAATCTTCCCCACATTAAAAACCGACCTAATGTCGAACTCTGCCCTCGTAGAAATTTTAAAAAAATGTGTATATAAAATACAGCAAGATTATGTATTTTTAGAACGGAACCAAAAAATCTCCAGAAAACCGCTAGATTTTTACTTTTCTTACTTTATATAAAAGTAAAAAAAAGTAAAAATCTAGCGATTTTCTGGACAATTTTTGGTTCCGTTCTAGCAGGATTTGAAAATCTCAGTTGGCAACACTGATAATATGGGCTCTTCACTAAACAGACAAATGCTTTCCAAAAAATCAGCAAAATCTCCAACAAATCAGCGAATTATCCACTACTAACAGCAAAATGCTCGATGTTTCTACTTATCTCTCTAAAATATCTGCAACTTATTCATTCTTATGCACTTTTTTAAATCAGCGAATTATCTATCTATTAATGGAATTTCAGAATTATTTAATCTGTATGTGCGCTCATTCGCATGTTCATTATTACCTTTCACACCTATTTTACCAAATGAGATCGTCTGATTCCCAAATATGAAATATAAAAAGGTAATTGAGGGAAATTTAATTTTGCCGTATGCCAAAAACATTTAGATTTTACCCAGTTTTAAATAAATTGTTCCAAAATCAAATAAGACATCATAAATAGAATTCTGTCGTCGTTGTCGAATTATAAATGATATTCGTTTTTATTTATTTAAAGGATATTTAATCGGAACTTATTTTTACGGTAAGAAAAAGGTTACTTATTATTTAAATATTTAAATTATTACAATGAATAAACAAATTTATGGTTAAAAATGTTCGTTTTATTTATAAAAAATATGTTTATCAGACAAGTATTTTACGGTAAGAAGCAAGCGAATAGGGTAAATAAGCAACCATGGGATTTCCTTGGAATCGTGCTGATAAATTACATATTTGACTAGCTTTCCCTACCCGGCGTTGCCCAAGATTAAGCAATGTATAAATATTAAGCAAAGGATTTTCTAACAAAAAAGGGGGAAGGATATCAAGAGCCGAGATTGAAAAGAAAACTTTAAGATGAAAAAAAGAGTCTCTAACCTAATAGGTCTCGCACTGTCTACCAAGCTCCAGTCCCTGTCCCATCGCTGCAATGTTGCATCCCTGTGCTTGTTTTAAAAGTATTTCCACAGTATGTGTTACGATGAACTTATTGCGCTCCAACGTAAATACTCCTGAATAACCCGACTAGCAACAAAATCCCACCTCTTCACTGTAGACGTTACAAGATGCCGAAAACTTTATATTCAAATAGCTCCTTTCCTCAAATCACTTGCCTTTGGAATTCCCTCCCTGCTCTTTGTTTCCTCAACAAAACCAACATTCAGAATTTTAAATGTAATGTGAACAAACATCTTGCTACACAATTCCTCACTTAAGATGACCTGGCTCTTAATCACAGTAGCCCCTTATGTTTCAATGGCAATATGCATTGTTTGGGGTGAACAAAAGTTTTAAAAAAATGAAAATTAAAAAAAAAGGAGGGTGTCTGTCAGATACGGGCCGGAGTTATATGCAGCTGGTTTCTTATATGATACAGCCAAGCCTTAATAAATTTAATAAGCTGTTGCTTCTATATTTTTGTTGCTCATTATTGAAATATGTCATCATTGTAAAATAATTTTAGTTTTATTTTATAAAGCCACTTGATGTAAGGAGCTAACAAGAACGAAATATGATTATCGCAGAGACAGGAGATGCCTATTGGCCTTAGTCTTGAAAAGACCAAAGCTATAGGTAGGAGGAAAACAGTCATCAGGAAGAGAGTTCCACAAGCTTGCAGTTCTTGGAAAGTAGCTACTGGAAGCTGTATTACAATGAGGTATCAATACAGCGAATTGATGGAGACCACTAGATGAACGAGTCAAACGAGCTGGAACAAAGGAAGCAGGGAATAGGTCACATAGCTTTGAAGTACACATGCCATAATAGTATTTATAGAAAATACTGAGACTAGCAACATCACGGCTGTGAGAGAGAGGGTGCAGAGAAGAAGAAAGGGTAGGGCCAATCAAATTGCAGATACGTTTCTGTACCTTATCAAGAACCCTCAAATGGAAGAAAGATTCACCAGCCCAAATATGACAACAGTACTCCATACATGGTCTGATAGTAGATTTTCAGAGATAGAGAATAGCCTCAGGTGTAAGAAAGTGTTTGGAGCGATTACGAGAACTGACCTTACAAGAAGCAGAAAGAACAATGGATCTAATGTATGAACTCCAAAAAAGATTTGATGAGAGAGAAAGACCAAGCAGTTTCAGAGTCGATTTTTCCTCTAAAGCAGAGTCATACATGAGAATCTCAGGAAGAAAAGGGATACGCCTACGATTGAAAAATACGAGCTGAGTCTTAACAGGAATAAATGAAACAAGCCATTTTGTACACCAATCCACAACTGAACCCAGGTCAGCTTCTAGATCAGCTGCATATTTCGACTGCTCCGAAGGGAGGTGGGCGAGAAGCAACACCAGAATAGAGAGTGGTATCATTAGCATAGATGTTAATTTTCTAAACAATATTCTCTTGAAGAATCTCTATATATAGAGAAGAAACACCTTCGAAATGTCAAGTGCAATGGCTTTGCCCTCTCTTGAATTATCCATAAAGCGACAGATCCACTCAGTTGCAACAGTTAAAAAAGCAGTTGAACGAAAACTACAGAAGCCATACTGAACATTACTAAAGAGGCCCAGACTTTCCAGAAAATGAATAAGTTTGCCATTGACCAACCTTTCAAAAACTTTGCTAATAACAGAGAGAAGACTAACAGGATGATACTTACTTTAGTCAGACCGATCAGCAGCATTTTCAAAGATAGGGACAACAGAGGACTCCTTCCAACAAGAAGGGAAACAGGACTGAGACAAACAGAGATTGAATAATTTAGAGAGGATAGAAGAAAGTTCAGGAGCACAACGTTTAAGAACAAGAACAGGAATTGAATCAGGACTGGAAGCCTGAGACTGGTCAAGATCAGAAAGAACCGGAACAACCAGTGATAATAACAGAATCAAGAGACTGATCAGTTTTCAAAGGAAAATCTGGAAGAACAGCACCAGAATCATCAAGAGAAGAATTGTCAACAAAAAGACGAGCAAATATACCAGCTTATCCTTAGAAGATGAAATAACCTGAAGACCATTAAAAAGAGGAGGAATAGCAGACTTGTCACTATTAATAACACTATTGTACTATTAGTTTGAAACTTACGATGAGGAATGAAGGAGTCAATTCCAACAGGAAGTCAGTCAGTAACCTCCCTAGCAGCATCATTCAGAGACACACCAAAAATAGAACGCCATGAAACGTTATATAGGAAGCTGCGACACCCATCCCAATCAGCCTTACTATAGTTGAACGTCATCCTATGAAATAGAAAACTTCACTGAAAAATCAACCTCAATATCAACAACAGCATGATCAAAAGAACCCAATGAAGGAGAAGAGGAAATACAACATGAGTCAGGAACAGAAGTGAGAAAAAGATCTAGTAAAGATGGTCGATGAACATCATTATCAGGAAAACATGTAGAGAAGGTGACAATTTGGGACAAATCAGTAGACAGAGAAAAGTTAAGACAGATTTCACCAGCTATATCTGTGCGGTTAGAGTGATGGAGTCAGTCAGAATGATGAGCATTGAAGTCACCAAAAGCAAAGATGGAGCTTGACGGATGAATTAGCAGTGCATCATCAATACTGCTGGATATAGTATCAACAACAGAGCAGTCATTGTCAGAAGGGGAATGGTACGAAAAAAACAAATACAAAGTTGGGTGCAGAAAAGACAACCTCAGACAGATAAAAGGACATGAGATTCAAGGCTGGGGACACATTCCTTGCAGAGAAAAACAGCAAGACCATGAACATATGTGGAAGAGTCTAAGCAGACAAGAGGCAAATAACCATTCACATGTAGATCATTGTTATCAATAGAAGCATCCAGATTAGTCGCACAAAGAGCAAGGATGTAAGGAGATTTTCCCAGGACTGAACATCAGAAAAGTTTGACCCGAGACCTCTGATATTACTATAGGAAATAGTAAGGTGTTTGTTGTGTGGATTTGTAGAAGGCATACTAATAAAAATGGAGGGAAAGGTGCAATCATTTCAAGACAAACCAAGCCTGAAAGAAACCCAACAACCAGCATTCAATCGCCTGGACTCCAAGCAGGCTAGCTAAAAAAGAAACCCTTCAAGAGCCCAATAAGGAGGGAAGGGGTTACTAGGTAGGCTGACAAAAAAGTCTATCCCTAAACTGGTTATGTGGCTAACTAGAAACTTGTGTTTTGATTGTGACACTACCATGCTCGAACAAAGATGGCCTTCTCCCTAACAGGTAAGACACCAGCCTGTCATTTTAAGAGTCTCGGGGGTCAAGAGTGACCATGAACTATGTAAGACGGTAGAGGGGGTGAGCTCCCTGCCGTATTTACATACCCACATACATATATGTTAAACTAGAGTAACTCTCTTTTTTGCTTGGTTTATTTTTTTTTAGTAAACCTTATGATATACTCGCATGTATATAAAAATAATAAATACATAAAGGTAACCAATAACAACACCTCACTGCAGCTTCACAGTAAATCCGATCGTCAGAAGTGTATTTCTATCCTACACGTCTGTATACAGTCGAATGCAAGCTCAAACTATCAAGAATTCGAATTTGAATGTTAGATTTCCGAATGCTTATTTTTCAAAATTCTTTCACATTAAAATCGTTTTACAAAATGATGTTCAGTTACGGTTAAATAATATTGTTAAACTACCAGAAATTGAATAGAACTACTTGTTTTTGTTGTGAAGAACATAGGTCAAGTTTCCATAAAGGAAAAAACCCAAAGAATCAGAATAAAATATTGAGTTGGTAGGCAGTATGCTATCAATGTCAATTAATATATGTTATGATGATCTACCCTATTCCGTCACTGAATGGATTCTTCCTGACTCTATGAATAGAACCGTTGTGATCAATCCGTATAAGTGAGGAAGCAGCCTCTGTCAACCCATTACTTCTGTATTTTCTGTTCATACAATTTCTTGTTAAGTAACTTCTGTCCGTGTTATTTCTTTTCGACTCTTCAAGTGACCACATTATAGAGAAAGGGAAAACAAATCTAACAAATTTAACATCATGCTAATTCTTTAAGACCTCTATTTTTAACAAGAATTTATTTATGAAAATCAGATTAAAAAAAGAAATGCATCCACGCATCTCAACAAGAGACTGTCCGTCGATCTGACTATATATGCCATTGCCAGTACTGTTTATTAGGGACCTCCAAAGCACACCATCGAATTTACCCCATATGTAAAACGATGTAACTTTAATATAGGTTAATACTATCAGCATAACTGCTACATCATTCAAAAGAAGAAACCTAAAATAAACTGCTAATCATTTCAATCAAAAATTTTCAGCGCACGAAAATAATGAAAACGAGAAACTAAAATTTAGTTTATATAATCGACGCTTTAAAATAACGTCCCTATGTATTGCAATTTTTAATGCGTAGACATACATGTGTTTAAAAAATCTAGCAAAAAATCTACTAATGGTCAGATTTTCACGAAATTTTCGATACTTATTCACTTTTGTATTAATTTATATTTAAAATGCAGTTTTCGTAAAATATATGATAGGGAAATATTTTTTGTACGTGACCCCTATATTTCATTTTATGAAATCTGAACAAAATATATTATCGATCGAAATTTTAATATTATATAAAGCTGAAGAGTCTAAATAAAAATATCATATTTATTTTTATTTTTAATCAAACCATAATTTTGTAAATTTACCGTGAATTCGTAAAAAAAAATGGAAATAAATTCAATATTATGTTTTGGAAAAAATACTGCTTTTTCTCATTAATATATACTATAATTTGTTGGAATGCAAATAAAAATATAACTTTTAAGAGATCGAAATGATTTCAAATGATTCCATCCGTCGAAATGTTCAGTTTTAAACGTCGATTTCAGAAAAAACGGGTTCCCAATTTTTAAAAATATTTTAATATAATATAAAAGTGGCTATTGGCAATTGTAAAAAAGCGAAATTAATAGCGATTTCAAAATTTGTGATCGTAAATAGGTGTAAGTAACGTTTTTGACAGCCCTTTTGACAATAAAGAAAGTATGGGAGCCTCTAACTTCCTCTATTAATACGTTGGCTCTTTGATAAACACTACTTCTGTCAGAACATAGTGTTCAATGCACTGTTAATTATCTTGTAACGCCCAATTTCTTTCAAAATGGATAAAACTACACAATTTTAAACAGGTCTAATTTAAGAACTACAACTACAAATGTTGTTAGTAACTAGTTAGTTAATAAGAACACTCTTTTAAACAACATCATAATGAGCAAGAAAACTAGTTTCTCTAACTTCCGGTCATCCGTAGATATCGAAAAACATAACATCAAAATGTTTATTTTGGTGTATAAACAAAATCCATTTCTTCCAGCGGGTGAAGGGAGGGGGGGGGGGGAAGAAATGGATTTTGTTTACTTATTTCTCAAGATAAAGATAAATATTTTTCCCAGTTCGATAATTTAATCTTTGACGTTAACACAACTTCCTGTAAATGTAAATTTATTTTAGGAGATTTAAAAACACAATTAATAAAAACATTTGAACTCAAGAGGTACACATTTCTTAAAGTATGCATAAAACGGTGACCTCATATTAATCCATAGTTAGTTTGGGAGGTCCCTACTGTTTATGTATTATTAAACTGGTCCAGTTTTCAAAAGAGCTGGACAAATGTACAATATTAGATTCAATTTTCATAAATAAATGCCCTGTCGAGAAATTTGGTCAGTTTGGTTTATACGTTCTCCTCATTTGAGATATTTTCTGACAAAAAGACACCACAAAATCTTGCCAAAAGCAAAAACTATTTTTTATCTAAAAAAAATTACGATCGTTTTATCATAGCTAATACAGACGGCACATTTATAAAACAAAGCCTGAGTTTTATAAACATATGAATCTTCAGATGCAGAGAAAGGGATTTTGTTTGTTTTATGAAAAGGATTTTTTTGTTGAAAGGGATTTTGTTGTTTGTTTTATGAAAAGGATTTTTTTTGTTGAAAAGGATTTTGTTGTTTGTTTTATGAAAAGGATTTTTTTTGTTGAAAGAGATTTTTTTTGTGATATGAAACGCTCGTTTTTTTTGTAATTATTATTATTATTATTATTATTATTATTATTATTATTATTATTATTATTATTATTATTATTATTATTATTATTTTTTGTTGTTTAGTTCGTAGATTCGTATTTTCTTTATATTCTTTTCTTCGTATAAGAATTTTTTTTTGTTGTGCCACGCTCTCGCATATTCGTGTTTTAGAACTTTTGATTTTTTTGTTTTACTTAATGCCTTATTCTGTTCTAGGTTTCCTTCGCTAAATAAGATTAATATTTAAATTTATTTGTTTGTCTTTAAGTTTAGAAATGGTTATCTTTATTTTTTAAATTTATTTATTTGTATCTTAAAATTGTATATTATCAGAAGGATTTAGCGTGTTATTGTCGGAAAGGTCACCAATTATGGCCCACGTTGAAGGGTGTGTTAATGGCGGGAGATTCAAAAGAGAACAAAGGATCATGGATATTAACCACAGTGGCGAAGGATGCCGTACAAATAGTTTTGCGATAATGGATCTCCCGGTCATAGGCAGTGTGATAGATGCCTTTATAACTGCATGTCATCACACCGCTTTGAAATTCCACCGGACCACGTGTAGATTAAATAAAGAGATTTAAGACAAACAAAGAAGAAATGAAGAAAACATTATTATTATATATATATTATTATTATATTAAAAGAAGCGAAGGAATGAGGAAGCTAAACATCATATAAGAATAGACATTTTATAAAGTGAATTAAACGTAAAACATTTATATTAACAGAAACAACAATGTATTTACTTAACATTTTTGTAAGCGATATATACGAGCGAGATGAATGTCTTTTTGTGTGGCAAATTTGTGAATGATGAATGTGCGAAGAAATGTTCGTCAAATTGAAAGAGTGAAGAAATGTTCGTCAAATTGAAAGATTGAAGAAATGTTCGTCAACTTGAAAGATTACCTTTTCTTCTTCCTCCCTCCCCACACAGCTCGTTCGAGCTGGTGGGGGGGGGAAGTCAACGAGAGTTCTTTGTGTGTTCGTTCGTCTTAGAACGCTGAGGGAAAAGAGAGAAAGAGGAAAGGAGCGCTTGTCCTTATATGGACCCAAAATCACGTGTGGTCAAGTTGGTCTGTTGGCTTGCCATTGGCCGGAATCCCTCGACCAACGTGATTCTGCGAGATTTCGCGAGTTTCTCCACTTCATAGACGAAGAAGGGTTAAACAAAGAAAGAAAGAAAGAAAGAAAGAGGGTACCTAATTGTGGTGTTCACCACAATTTAACTGACTTTTTAAACTCCCTTTTTTTCTGATTAAAATAATTTAGGCTAAGCTAGTGTTAAATTGCTCTAATATACATATATAAAAATGTGATGCATTATCTGTTGCAGAGACATGTAGAAATCCGCATAACTGCTGATTGAAAAATGTCTGAGAGACGCAGAGAGACGCAGAGTAATACTGATTGCAGAAGAGAGACATCTGTAAAAGTGTAAGGATGATACACAACACTACAAAAACGAAAACTTTTATTAATATAAAACTTTGAGAGAAAATAGCTTGATTTCTTTTTACTGTTTGTGAAAGAAAAGAGATTAAATTTATTTTTAACTGCAACAGTTAAGTTGTAGTTCTGCCACTGGTCGGAGAAGTGTGTGAGTATCCTTTTCATTTATTTATTTTTTGTCACTTTATGGATTTTTTGGCCACGAGTTTCTGGTAGTAGCGTTTATGACGCTAGTTCAGTCTGTTTCTCCGATTAGAGAGGGTTTTAGCATACCAGTGAGCGGCTGGTCAGCAGTGATGTGTGGAGTTAGTGTGAAATATAATCTCTCCGTAATCGACCTTATTCCCTTGGGCCTCATGTTAATTATGTTCCCTGTCCGGTCGTAAAGCTCTGGACTGTTGTGCAGCATTTTCCAACAATTTACAGGTGTCTATGCACCATTGTAAGTCCAGATGTCTCACTTTCAGCACTTCTGCTTGCGTTTAAGGGCCATGAATCCTTAGGACTGATCCCGAAGAATTGACGCTGCACACTTATCGCAAAAAATTGCATGCCCGGAGCGCAGTGATAAACGCTTCCACTAATTTCCCCTCTTCCTGCTTTCTTGTATGAAAAATGTAGCGTTCATATGTTTAATTTGTCTCCCCAATAGCATATTCATCAAACGTTTGGATTATTTTGTCGGGGTCTTTGTTCTTCGGGTGTTGTGAACTGGAATCCATAATAAACTCTTAATGCCTCATCGCCCAGCGTATGAAGCATTAAAGCTGTTTGATATTGTACCGACTGCTTCGCCAAGTACGTAATAATGGCATCGCTCTGCCATTTCCACTTAAAAAGCTTCCAATTCTCAGATAAATTACCACCCACCATACACAGGGGTTGCGGTGGTTTTATGCCAGCAACTGGTCTGTTTACGTCAGCTATGTCCGAGTCCGTTATTTTTTTTCCAAACACATGTGTACAAATCAAGCGAGAAATAATTATTTACTTATCTGTTTTTGTATTTTCCAAATAACTCTTTTGTTCACTTTTCTCATCCTTTAGTACACCGCTGCCACCATGTTGACTGCTTCATTCAGTGATGTGTGTGGATACAAATAACACGAAGACAGAAAGTAGATTTTGTTACATGGGGTACTAAGCTGGGGCTTCACCGTTTACTTGTAAATGATGTTGGCATGCGCATTGAACGAGCAAGTTAAATAAAGATGGCTCCGAATAGATCCACTTTCTGTCTTCGTGTTATTTGTATCCACACACATCACTGAATGAAGCATGCAACATAGTAAGTGCTATAAAGAATAAAGTGTCACACTAAGTGTATACTCATTAGGTCTACTTCCACACAGAAGTGCGCTTCAGCTAGTAATAGTACCCAACTCTATGAAGGGATGATTTTTCCCAAAGTAGCATCCCTCCACCCCATTGAATCAGAGTCTGAGGTAATCTCTGGAGTCTGAGGTAGTCAACCAACGAAGAATAAATCAAACTGAACAAATCTTGTCAATATCCCATTTGTACGGATCCCTAAATAAGCTCGACGCTGTGTTCCTGTATGCTATCCTATGAACCGAAAGAAAAGCTTTATTTTATTTTAACGTTTTTATTTTCTAAATTTAAGCGAATAATGGTCTTTTTAAGAAACGAAATGGGGAATAAATCAAGCTGCTAAAGTTTTATGAATTACCTCCCTTGACTTTTTGGTATTACTTTCACTATAAGCTCCGAAATTACGAAATTACGGCCATATTGAGTAAAAATTGATTACATTAATAAGAGAAAAAATATATAAATTACTAGATTTTCCATGATGGACTAATAAATTACATATTTTTCAATGTAAATGTTAAAAAAACAAACAGGATTCCTTCATTATCCGTACACGAATTTATAACAACCAACTTTAATATTATTTAAAGCCTCTCCAGGTCGTCAGGTGGGGTGTTGAAAAGCCAGCGCACTATAAAAAATGGCCGAGCAGCCCCCCCCCCCCCCCCACACACACCTCAGCCTGGGAGGGTGAACCTCCTTAGACCGAACAGAACCATACCTCAGTACCTTATCACTTTTGCCGTAATTAATTTGTTTGGCGATACCTTAGTTTACCAAGGGAGGTAATTCTTAAAACTTTATCGACATAATTAAACTCATAAATATTAAGGTTGCAGACAATGAGGATTTACAATTAATTTGATATATCCTATTAAAAATATTTGGCGCTTGTGTCAAAAGGGTGTTGAATGAAAGGGATGTAAGTACGTTAGACTAAATGAAATGAGCATATATTGAAGAGACAATTTAGGACGCTGAAAACATACGCAATTTATTAGCCGGTAGTAGTTGATTTTGTTTAAACGTATTAGACGACAACCTTAATAATAATAAAAAATGAATACTTACTACAATTAATCAATTGAACAATGAAACATTATTAGACGAAAATTTTTAGTTGTTTTCTCGATTAGCTAATGAAAAAGTTGTTTACCTACTTTAAATAAGAAAAAAATTAAACATTTATTTTTTACGATAAATAATTTTTTTCACGAATTTAATTAAAAAAATGTTTTTCTAATTAAATTATAAGAAAACATATGAAAGTACCTATTTAAAATAAAAAAATTGTTTTTAATTATCATTTTTATATAGAAAAATGATAAGTTTGAAATCTTTAACATCGAAAATTATGTTTTTAATTCTTAAAGATAAAGATACGTTTAAAAATAATTCACATTTTTCTTTAACTAGGTACGTGCAAAATCAATGGCCGATTACCAAAATGTAAAAACATTTTGACCCCCCCCCTTCCCCTTCACTTAAAAATTCACTGAAATTTAGGAAATCAACCAATTTTAATGAAATTTTCAATATTTATTAATCAACAATCACGGTATAAAATGAAACCATTTTTTTTTTAATCTTAGAGAAAATGTATTATTTTTTTAAAAGAAAATACACCTTTACTAAAGTCATATTTTTATAAATTAATAAAAAAAAAATGCATTAATTTTTTTGTTTTTTTAATGAAAATAAAGCATTGAAGATGTTAACAATTGAAAGCAAATTTTTAAAATATTTTTTATATATTACGAAAAAGGCCCCTAAATACCGTGTTAACAAAATCACTATAACTCGAAGAAAAATTAATTTTTTGGGATTAGCGATATTATTATTGAATAAAGCATTGTTTAATCAATAGTTTCACAAAAAAAAAATAATATAATTGCAAAAAATATTTCATGTGATTTTAATGATTAGAGTTTCTGGGAAAATAAAAAATGCGACATAATTATATTTCCTTTCATACATGAATGTGGCATTATAAGCGCAAGAATTTTTTTTTATAATCTTGAAAATAAACCAAATAATTGGCAGGAACTTAACGAAAAAAAGAATTTTAAAAATTGGATAATTTTTACTTACGATGAACTTGGATTGGTATGGTAGCCCCGTTCTGTAATAACAAAGTAGGATTAGCCTTCCAACAACTACTCACTTTTACACCGCCCTCAAAATTTTATTTTTAGAGATTCAACAATTTCGTTAATTTCACAATTCATCGTCAATTATTTGGAAATTTGATTTGTCTTTGTTCATTAATAAATATTTAAGAAGTTAAAAACAATTATTTATTAATAAATACAGAGAATTCAAACATGACATTTTCTGTTTATCAATAAATAACTGTTTTAACTTTTTTTCACTTAATAAATTGTCAGTGTAGTCATTGACTTTAATTTACTTTTTCACACTTAAAAATGAAAAATACACTTTATTTAAAACCTAATCAATGAAATTTATCGTTATGACACGTTAAGAATAAATCGAGCAACTAAAGTTTTAAATCATGCAAAAAAAATTGATAAAATTGACGCAGTTCGTAACATAAAAATAATTTTTAACGTTTAAAAAAAAGTTTTATTTCAAATTCTAATGAAAAACATTGGTAAACAGACGTCATCAATAATTTCAGAGTATTACTAAATTAAAAACTAATACAAAGTTAAATATGAACCTTTTTAGTTAAAAATAAAATAAGATCTTAATTGCGTATATTCACAAATATTTTAATTAAATAAACATTTCCTTTTTTATTATAACAAAATAATGGTACTTAAATTTGTTTATAACCTTAAAAAGAATAAAGAAATTAATGGATAATAATTTTTCAACTTCTATAAACTATTACAAAACCATTTTTATATATAAAGTTTAAAATGATAAATTATGACATTTTTGTCTTCCATATATTTTGCATAGCGATAGTCAATTGGTAAACAAAGTAGTTTTCCGATTAACTAATGCCGGATTTTATTAATTTATGACTTTGGGGGGGGGGGATAATTTTGCTAATTTTTAGTAAAACGTGGGATTTTTTTTTAAATTCAGTATCTAATGACTTTAATTTAATAATTATCTTTGAAATAGTTCCCAAAAACTTATATTTATCTTTCACAAGTAATTTTACAAGTATTTTTTTCAAAGTTCAACATTCACTGAGTTTTTGGTCTTTTAGCCTTCGTGATTACATATTTCATTATAATTTCTTTTTCACACGTAAATATGCAGTTTTTTTTCCGTTTAGAGATTACGTTTAGGCTTTTATCTTTCAAACACAATCAAAGTTTACACGGAAACTAATTAAATAATTAATGATAAGCGCTTTTTAATAAGCATAGTCCGTACAAGAGACGGGCATTTTTGCACGTACCTATCCTTTACCTAATTTGTATACATTTTTTATCACTAACGCAAAGGGCGTCAAACCACACGCGATTGACGAAAAAGTACATACATCCCCCCCCCACCAGAAAAAAACACACGCACACAATTTATCTCCTATAGCCCCCTCCCCATTTTTTCAATCAGTTAACTGTCCTAAAACGCTACAATAGTCCGGAAAATGCCTAAAAATTTTGTCGGGGCAGTTGAAGGTGCAAGATTTAAAAAATACTTAACATCTAAAAATACTTAACGTATTTATCAAAAAAAATGTTCAACCGTACGTTCAGTTATATAGTATTTTTTATTCATTTTTTTAATTAAAATTGCCGTCTAATAATGTTTGATTGATTAATTGTAATGAATATTCTTTTTTTTTTTTAAATGCCGTCTCATAAGTTTAAACAAACTGGACAACGACCGTCTAAGTTGCGTATGTTTTCAGCGTCTCAAATTGTCTCTTCAATATATTATCATTTCACTTAGTCTAACGGAATTATATCCCTTGCATTTAACACCCTTCTGGCACAAGCGTCAAATATTTATATTAATAAATTGCGTCAACTGATTTACAAAATTACAATTAAGGGAGATAACTTTACTCAATAAGTTCTATGTTTACTCAAATGTCACACTTTATTATCTCCCTTAGTCGAGTCAGTATTGAACGTTAATTTTCGTTATTTGTAAGCATGATTTTTCGGAATGTGTTTACTTCATCAAATTGTAAAATTATCGTTGACACGGTTGAATGATTATTCGTTTAAATATGAGAATATATATTTCACTGTATACACTGTAGCGAAAGAAACCCATTCATATAATTAACTTTATATGTGGCGCTTATTCGTAATACTTCACTACCTTTTTTTTCTCAACTTAAGTGGTAGACCAGTTTACGTTAAATTTATATAGGAAACTGATTCCCCCTCCTAAAATCTAAATTATTTGGAAAAAAATTCCCAAAAAGCTGGAATTCTCTAACGACATGATACATAATGGTAAAAAAATACACAAGTAAAATTTCCACACACACACACACACAGACACACACACACACACACACACACACACACACATATATATATATATATATATATATATATATATATATATATATATATATATATATATATATATATATATATATATGTTGTAAACGTGTGGTTGTAGCAGTCATAAATTAGATTTATTTTGTATTGCGTATCAGTGTCCCTGTGAGCTGGTTTGGCCAATCAGCTCGCAGGGCGCATTGATATCATTAGTTCCCTAAGAGACTACTTGAGCTCCCTTAGGATCTTGCAGACGATGATCAGACGGTACCCTGGCACCAGCCAGGTAGGATCGCCTCAGGCTCTGTCCTGCCTCCTTGTCCACTGGACGCTCACGGCGCCTGCTATCTTCGCCTGAAGATATTTGAACTAAGAACTTAATTTTCTTCTTCTTTCGAACACTGTCCAAAGTTTCTTCCACCTATACCAAATGGTATCGGTAACGAATGAACCGCTTTCGTTTGTTGTTGTAAAAAGGTTTCGCTATTTTGTTAATTCATTTCATGTGTTGAATTAAGATAGGCTATAACGAATCCTCAGTTCTTACATGTTAACCTGGGAGTACTTTAATTTGTTAATATTTTCCATTTTTATATGACATGAAAAAATATGCATGTCAATCCTTTAATTTTATTTTTATTTTTTTAAATAAATTTTCGATTTATCAATATACAAACCAACTTTTCTCTTTTTTTTCTATTTGCTTCTTTATTGTTAACAAAGAAAAAAAAGCGTATAGACGAAAACGTCTTATGCAAATAAAGGTCGATTGATAAAAGAAGTAGCAAGTGGAGGCGAATGATGTAAAAGAGGAGAGAAGAAGGGAGAGAAAGAAATGGCAAGAAAGAAATGGCAAGAAAGAGAGGGGGGGAAATAGATGGAGAGGAGGAAAATATTAGAAAATTACAAATACTGAGCCAACGGTTTAGGGGTGGTCTAGTAGGCGCCGATTGTCAGCTAGACGGTTGAGTTTCAATCCCGGCTTGAGGCACTAGCTGGTTTAGCCGCACTGAAGAGCCGCACTGAAGAGCTTTGATACAGCGAAACAGTTTGTATGTGGATGACTATATAAAGCTCCTTGTTTTGGTTAGAGCTTATTTGTGAGGATATTACCAACTGCCACTAGCTTTAAGGCATTGCGTAAAACTAATTTGAGCTCCTGGCTACGGTTGAGTTTCAATCACGGCTTGAGCCACTAGCTGGTCTAGTCGCACTAATACAGCAAAACAGTCTGTATGTGGATGATATATATATATATATATATATATATATATAATATTTATAAATAAATATCAAATTATTAATACCTACAGACGCTAGCGTTTTAAGCTTATTGCTCTCATCAGTGCAGGAAAGTAACAATTTCAGATGGTCGGGAGGCGCGAACCTGGTTCACAGAGTCAGCCTAGAATCTGCAAGCAGTTGCCATATGTTTTATTAGCCTGATTAGATTGCTCTATTTATTATTTAGCATTAAAACGCAGTAGAGATTCTCCAGATTTTTACCTTGTGGATACAAACTTAACGTGGATTACAATATATATATATATATATATATATATATATATAAAGAGGTGTACTAAAAGCGAACTTTTAGGAAAGGTAAAACCCTATTGTGAAGAGTATACAGCTCAATATCCAGGATAGAGCAGGTAGAAATGAAGGAGAGTGGAAAGGAATTAGAGAAAGCAAAAGCCAAATCAAAATTCAATTCAATTTACTTGATCTTTGAAAAGCCTGGCTTAAGGAAAATTTAACTTGAATAAATTGCCTTTTTGCGGAATATACCTTGCTTTGATCTTTTGAATTGAATTTTGATTTGGCTTTTGCTTTCTCTAATTCCTTTCCACTCTCCTTCATCTATATATATATATATATATATATATATATATATATATATATATATATATATATATATATATATATATATATATATAAATGGTTTTTTTTTTCACATTAGACGGCATTTTTTTAAATGAAATACAATTTTGTTTAAGAAATCGCTAAGATGCCAAGATTTATAATTTTTTATATAATAAATCAAATATTTCGAACGGGAACGTTCTTTTTCAATGAAAATAAGAATCCGACATTGTTATATATTTCTTTTACTATTTACCACGCTGTTCGAAATATTTGATTTATTATATAAAAAAATATAAACATCTTGGCATCTTATCGATTTCTTAAACAAAATTGTATTTCATTTAAAAAAAATGCCTTCTAATGTGAAAAAAAAAACATTTTATTATACCCTACCAGCGTATCGACGCTTGCTTTCACTACTGCTATGTGAACGAACATCACACAATCTCGACACGACACTCTCCATTTTACACCAAGGAGAGCGTCGCCGTTTGGGAGTTCTGTCCCGTACGGTCGGACGTGGTAAATAGTAAAAAAAATATATATAACAATATCGGATTCTTATTTTCATTGTAAAAGAACGGTCCTGTTCGAAATACTTGATTTATTATATTAAAAAAATATATAAATCTTGGAATCTTAGCGATTTTTTAAAGAAAATTGTATTTCATATATATATATATATATATATATATATATATATATATATATATATATATACGTTATAGTTGCATTTCAATGACCATAGGAAAAATCAATCCAAAACAATAATTTTTATATTCATTTCAATTTTCTTTATTTTCATATTTCGGTGAATACCTGTAGTTCTTCTTCCGTGAGTCACGTCTTTAATGGATGGACCACTTTCATACCCATCAAAGACAATGCATGCTTTTCCATATCTAGTTGTGACATATCTGCAGTATTGGGCACAGATCTCATCAAATGTGTGGCCTTTTTGCCATGGGAGGCGTTGAAGTAGTGCTCCCCCATCTAAGAGATACTGTGGATCTGAAGACTGTGGACCTGATTGTACAGGGGAAGTCAGTTCCCATATTGCGTCTGCCAAAGCCGTTTTTTTGCCTTTCGTGGTAGTCCGAAAGAATCAAAAAGTGCAGGTGGGTAACCGCAAAGCTCATACTGGAAATGTTCTTGCTGCTGCTGAGTTGAGGGTTCATTGATAGATAGCACACACAGTCTCTGGAATAGGAGTTGTGGATCAGTCTCAACTGCTTCATTTTTGCTGAGCGAAACTTTTGACCCAACTGTAATTGCATGATCCTTTCTTTTAAAAGTGTACTCGTGGACATTTTCTCCAACAATTGAAGCTACGATTTCCCTTCCTATGGAGTTTTCTTTGTCCACATTCACCTTTTTGTCTCCAGTTACTCGACTTGAAATGTTGTGAATTGACGGATCTTCCGTGAAAGGGTCATATGTCTGGATAAACGCAAGGAGCTTCCATGTATCGCTCACATCTTGCTCTTTTCTTGCTGAAGTAACCTCCTGGTGCTGGTCACTAGTGCCATAATGAATGCCTGCTAGTTTTTGCATTGTAAACTTGATTTCAGCGCATGCTGGCAGTGATAGCATCCTAACCAATCGTTGAATTTCGTCCATTCATCTGCCATGAGTAAAACCTCCAGACGTCTTCATGCTTTTCATTAGCACCTGCCTAATAACCAGATCTGTTGACAAGCCAGCCCAGTAGCGATCACTCCGTGATTACATTAGAAAATTTCTGGCAAACTTCAGGATGGCTTTTGCTGCAAGTACAAGTAGGTCGACTTTGCATATAGGATGTGTCCTGCTGCAGCGAATATTGGCAGCATTTTCCTTACAGCGTCAAAGTGCAATTCCCAGTTCTCGCTGCACTCTGCCTTGATAAACAATTGCAGGATCTTCACCATATCAAGGTATGCAATCCACAATTTTACTGTTCGCTGGTCAACCATCGCATCCTTCACATGGTTAATTCTCTGGGCAATCCTGGTCATAGACTCTGATGACAGAACATTATTCAATGTTTCAGTCCCATCAAGGAGACCTTTCAATAGCCCCTGAGCTTCCTTCAGGTCTTCACTTTGAGGAAATGACTCTTCTGCATCAGTGTTGGGTTGATCATCCTCAGTGACATGTGAAACTGGCAAATCATAGGCTTTCGCTAACAAAATAGCATTCAGAGCAGCATCAACTAAGAAGTAAGCACGAATGGCTCTTGCAATTGCTTTGCCACTTAGCATGTGCTTGACTGTGTTTTCAGCATACACAAGTTCAAAATGTTCTTGCAATCCAGAACCTGTCATCAAATGATCAATTGACCCCAGAAAGCTCATCTGTGTATGGAGCTCATCAAGTCGCAAGACAAATGATTTCAGGGGACTGGAACTAGGCTGTGACTCGAATATCATCATTGCTTTGTACCAAAGTGGTTGATCGAATATTGGAATTGGTGTAATGTTGTTTTTCCTGGCTAAATCACTAATGTAACATAACGTTCAGTACACGCAGGTTGGGTTACCAGGGTCCATGTCGATCATTGGCAAAAAAACTGTGGCTGATTTCCCAGGATATGTTCCTTTGTGCACTGACTGCATAAGGCCTGACCATGCGTGTCTGGACGAATGTGAAATTAGTGAAACCTCCCAAAAGATGTCAACATTAGCAGTGGAATCGACAACTTTCTTGGGCTGGAGCTTTTTAAATGTCACTGGTGGTTAGTTGGTGTGCTATGAATCTAGGTACTTGATGTTGATCGTTCCAACCCTTATTAAAGAACCTGAATCCTTGGAACTGGTTTTGCTTTAACTTTCCCAAGCGTAAAAGATGCTATGATGCCCATGCAGTGGAATGTGTTGAAGCCATCAATACTCCTTACATTATGGTCCACATTATCAGCTACGAACTGCACAAATTCAGTTTCAACAGGGGATAGAGTTTCAGCGCCATAAACAAGAGTAGCACTTCTTTCGAATTTCTGGACTTCCGAGTAAGATGAAGAGAAGCCATGCTTATTCAGAGTGTCAATTGAGAACCTCGATACAAATTGGTCATGCATTTCCACTGCTAAACCAAACTGCAAAGGTGCAAGGAAAACTCTGGGTTTAGCAGCCTGCATTATCGCTTAACCAACTGATGCAAGTTTCAAATCATTGTCTTTGCCTGCAAATATCTTCCTGAGAAAGATCAACAATGTTTTAGGAACATATTCAAGAATCGCATCCTGTTCAAGATCATTCTTAGACAGGTAATATTCTGAACTTGTCTGGATATCTTTAATGTCATTCTTGATAAGCTTGGCTGCCGTCTCTATGATTCTAGTGGCCTCTGATTCTGAATTGTCTGTTGAGCGGCTCTGTGCATAGAATTCATTAATTTCAGTCACAATGATTTTGTCTTTGAAATGTTCTAACAATCGAGATTTCATGTATGAGAGACTGTATGGTTCAAAGCCAGTGTCCTCGAGAATTTCCTCCATTTTTTAACAAGATCGACAATGGTGAGTTGCTCCTCGTCATTTTGCTGAAAATATTTAGCAACTTCCAGAAATGCCTGCTTTCTCTCTGAATCCTATGATCTACCAAGGTTTTGTTCCTTAAAAGAATCAGCAGAAGAGAATACCTTAGGAATGTTTTTTTTGCAAAACATGTTCTGTGATAATGTGCTTCTTCTGAAACAAGGTCAGCTACATAACCTATTCTACCTTTAACAGTGGATGCCCAGCCATGATTTTTTTTGAATTTCTCAGACTTTTTACACTCTGTCCTTAAACTCAATAGTTTCTACATGGGAAACATCAACACCTCTTTTCTTTCTATCAGATTTTGCTCCAGAATCACAAAAAAGACAATGTTCCTTAAAGTTAAACACACACAAAGAGCGGCTTGCACAGGGTAGCATTTCATCATGGGTGGACCTGTTTTTTCGGTCAATTTCTATGTATTTGGGGTTGATCCAACGCTGTCTGCATTTCTTGTGAAGACGTTGACCAATCTGAATTATGATCTTCTCTTATGATCTTGTTCAGAAGCTTTGTTAATGGAATCGATGCCATTCTGGTTGACGATGAATGTTTTTTCATTACTGGACAGTTCATTGTTGCAAATAGCACACTTGTCAGCATCCATAATTATCGGTACTTCACTTTGGCGAACCTGAAATTAGAATATGGCAGAATATTAAGCTCCTGCAGTAATACATCAAAAGAGACAAAAATAAGGCATAAGAAGTTATAGTTATATTTAACTTGATGAAAACTCTTGGTTTTATCCAATTTCGCATTGCTACATTTGATATTTTTGAAGATGAATTTACAGAAATTGAGTTGAGAGAGGTGAGGCTAGAATCGGTGGCAATCTTTAAAGATGGCGCCCATTGACCCATTTCCATGAGGCTAATTTTGGTAAACTTTTCTTTATCTGAAAGAGAGGCTATTCATGCCCTATATCCAAATTAAAAACCTTTGTTAGCAATTTGTTTGAGATTCAGCCAAAAAATCAGCTAGATTGACTAGACTATTAGAACTGATTTTTAATCAATGCACTTATCTGTTGTGCTGTAACCCCCTGTCCTCCAACTTTCGTGAAGTCACCAATTCGGCCGTTCCGGGTTCGGTTGGTCACCCAGTACTGCTTGGGAAAAGTTGCCGTTCTAATGAAGACTGCCGATGTTGAAACGTCTGGCCCAGCAACTACTCACTCCAACATTTTGTTTGTTTAGATCAGTAAGCAATCAACCGGGTTGGGTCAGCAACTTTGTCTCGCTGTGAAGAGAAGGGTCATTTCATGCAGAACAGTTGAATAGAAAGAATTAAGTCCGTAACGACTTTGTCTGTTTGGTTTTCTTAGAAGAAGAATTATTTTAAAAAAATAATTAAAAATAATGTACACTGGTTTGTTTATAAAGCCAGACTGTTTGATAATCTAAAATTTAACTGCATGTGTTAGCCGGATCAACAGACACTAATAATTCTGGGCGTCTTGATCGTTGTCAGCGAAAATCTGTTCTAAGTTCGGGACGAGAAAAGAACATATACACGAACTGATATGTTGGGTTCGGTGGGGAAAGTACAGAGCGAGTCCTTTCGTAACCGAATGACTGACGTCCTTGATTCTCTGACTGTAGCTGTTCTTCACTTGCCTATTATCGGGACATACCCCGCCCCTACCTAATTATAATTTGGCATTCGTATCTACATTATCCACAGGTCCCCAAAAGCAATTTCGTCAACAGCTGCCAAACTCTTTTTGACCGTTTATTTCTGCTGCGCATCACTCAAACATAACTCAATTCATACTAGTATATATTTTTTCGAGGCAATATATTTTACCCCTCCGTAGGGAGTCTGATTTCGAAAACAGCTGAGAGATATCAGGACTGTCCCGCAGGGTAATTAACCAGCAGCCATCTTTCTCGGACGATCACTTAAAACCAATTGACCCGATTCAAGATTTAACACACGACCGTCACTATAAGTCCCTCACAGAGTTCAGCTGTTAAGAATCCCCCTCCGTGGCCATACTCATATCGACTTTGAGAAGTTAATTCGTTTTTATCCTATCTTTTGTAAGCCATAAAAAAATTTGGTTTTCTTTTTCTCATTCCCAGCTGTTCAATTCCGTCCAGAGATTTTAAAGGTTTTTTTCTCTCTATTCGTACTAGCGCAGTAATTGTAACATCGATCTTCATAGGCCTACAGTCAACTCATACTGGCGCTGTATCTTGGGCCCTTACCCTCTCCGTAGGGCTGCACGACGCTGTCACATCCGTTCCCCCTTCTTGTGTCATTTACTTGTAATTGACACCTCAGCAGCCCGTCGTCCGAAAACACAGCAAATAAAAATAAAAACAAATCAAGAACGGAAACAAAAACAAAAGTTCTTCAATTAAGTGTTCGTTTAGCATGCATTGGTGTCCTACTCATTCAGGTAGCAGATACGTAAGTATGGGTGTGTGCATGTATGCATTTCGTGGTTCTTGTGTTGGAAGAGGATAATGATGAAATCAATGATCTACGCATGCAATGAAGAGTTCGTCACTAGGAAATGAGGGTTCGCAACACCCTTTACAATTACTGCACTATCCTCTTCTCCCTGGAATCAATATTTACTTCTTCACTGTTCGTGTCTTAAGGGTAGGGTTTGGTACGATGTTCGCTCTCTCCAATTTCCTCTACGCAGGTGGGTCATCCACCTGGATCTTCGCCAAGGGCAGCGATTCCTGCACCCGCTCATGATCTTGGCACAGTGCACTCAAGGATATCCCTTCTTTGCTCATGCACTCGATTGTCGGTGTATTCGCGTTGTTCAATCCTCGCTGAGTACGATTATGAAAAATAACAGAATTAAAAAAACGCCAAACTTGGACACACAAAATGATGGATTAATTCTGTACGAGGATAGTAAAATGGCGACAACTATTTTAAAAGTTCTCTCATATGCTATTTCTTGTACGAATTGCCAAAGCAATAATAAAAAAAACACATCTTTGAACTCCGTTCTGGCCCGGGAAGTTATGTAGCAGACGCTACTACCGCCCAGGTGAATATTTATTACAACTCCTTCTCTTTCTCGGTGTTAAGCAACTCTTCATCTCTGAGATAGAAAAGAGGTTATCTCGTAAAAACACGTTGGTCGAAGATTCTGGTCAATCAGGAACCGAGAACACGATCACATGATACTTGAACCCTATAAAGGGAGACACAACAAGTCGCACGCTCTGTATTTTCTCTTCTGATTTTCGGCCGATAGCGCACTGAGAAGATTGTCGTCCACAGCCCCCGCCCGGCTCGACCGAGGAGGTGGGGAGGCATAAGCCAAAGAAAAGGTAACATCTTCCATTTCTCATCACCATGAACAAAGACCTTTTCCAAGACACACGCACATTACATTTTGGCACAAAAATATACGGACATAACTTTACATCAACCTCGTTCGCACATACCCATTCATACTTACACGGACATTATAGCTGAACTTGTACACTGAACGTTTCACTCTTTAAAAATAGACTCCAGCATTCAGTAACTGCCTGAAAAAATAGAATCTTTCATTAATCGACAAAACTATATCTATATGGTTTTGTGTTAGGAAAAGAAAATACAGTGTTTCGTTATTTAATCATAAAAATTTTTTAACCGAAACGAAATTGACTTAGTCATGAAAGTTCAACAGCACCGAAATATTCATCTATAATTGTGCTTGAATATATATAAAGCAATTGACGATTGTTATTTTAAACTGTGTACTGCCTTTTTCTTCGAAGAGGTATTATTACCTTTGTTTTGTATTTAACGTTTAATTTGTAAGTCTTTATTTATCAGCATTGGTGACGGGTTTCTCACACGAAAACTGCATGGATAGATACATTCATAGATTAACAGAATTGCATGGATAGATACATTCATAGATTAACAGAATTGCATGGATAGATACATTCATAGATTAACAGAACTGCATGGATAGATACATTCATAGATTAACAGAATTGCATGGATAGATACATTCATAGATTAACAGAACTGCATGAATATATACATTCATAGACTAACAGAACTGCATGGATAGATACATTCATAGACTAATGGAACTGCATGGATAGATACATTCATAGATTAACAGAACTGCATTAATAGATACATGCATAGATTAACAGAACTGCATGGATAGATACATTTATAGACTAACAGAACTGCATTAATAGATACATTCATAGACTAACAGAACTGCATGGATAGATACATTCATAGACTAACAGAACTGCATGAATAGATACATTCATAGATTAACAGAATTGCATGAATAAATACATTCATAGATTAACAGAACTGCATGAATAGATACATTCTGTTATATCCTAAATTACATAGGACATACTAAATTAAGAATACGCCGAGTGGTTTGCGTTTAACAGGGATCCGGTAGGAAGTAGAGACGTTTACTCTTCGCTCACGTCCAGATATGACTGCCCGTCTTATATACGTACTTTGGTATATAGTCAATACCTGATTACTTCCCTTTATGTTAGTTTCGTATTTATGCCAATCATGACCTTTACAACACCTTCCCTTGAAGCTGAAATCTTCCCGATTTTAGCTTTAGTACCGTTTTCTTTTTAGGATCAAAATGCGCTAATGCCAAGTCTGACAGTAGACATTTCTTAATTTTTTGGAAGGCAGATTCACATTCTTTATTCCAACTCCATTTACTACCCTTTTTTAGTAACTCGTTAAGAGGAGCTCTCAAATTATGCACATTAGGTATGTATATCGCGTAATATTGAACCAATCCCAAAAATGATTGTATCTTCGGTACTGAGTCTGGAGCAGGCATCTTTTCAATTGCTTCGGCCCGTTGTGGATCTGGTCTTCGTCCCTCTTTGTAGATTATTTGACCAAGGTATCTGATCCTTTCCATAAAGAAATCGCATTTCTCCGGGCTCAATCTGAAACCAAACTCCTCTATTCTCTTAAATACTTCTCTGACGTGCTTCTTGTGTTCATGCAAATTTCTGCTCTTTATCAGGATATCGTCAAGGTATGCCATTGAAAATTCCAATCCTGCGAGCATCGTATCCATAACCTGTTGAAACAGAGCAGGGGCGACCTTTAATCCGAACGGAAGTCTTTTTAGTTTAAAAATACCCTTATGCGTGTTAATGCACAGGTACTTTGAACATTCGTCATTGACTTTGATCTGCAAGTATGCATCCGAGAGGTCTATTTTGGAAAAAAAATTTCCTCCGTTTAGTTTTGAGAATAGATCTTCTGCCGACGGAAGGGGGTAATTGTGGTCCTGCAAACAGTCATTAAGGCCCGTCAAAAAGTCAGCGCAGACTCTTATTTTGTTATTCTTTTTCTTCACATATACCGTCGGACCTGCCCAATCCGTGTGGTCAACCTTTGCGATGACGTCTAATTGTTGAAGTCACTCCAACTCCTTCTCTATTGCGTCCATCGATGAAAAAGGTACATTTCTTTTAGGTTTGAACACTGGGGTGGCATTTTCCTTCACCTCAAATTTTGCTTCTGTTTTCACACAGTATCCAAGTTTTTCGGCAAAAACTTTTGGGAATTCTGCATTTAAATCGTCCATGAAGCCTTCTATTTGGTTTGATTTCTCTGTGGTCAACCTATTACAAAAAGAATTAACCGGTCGTTCCCATAAGTTGAACAGGACAATCCAATCCAAATAGACTTGTCTTCCTTCCTGGTACTACGTACACTTTGGACTTGTGTGTTTGACCACCAAATGACACATTGCACCTCAGTTCTCCTTTGAATTCCAACCTTTTGCCGCACACACTCTTCGCCATCTTGCTGGTTTCTCTTAGTTCAGGTCGACGATCCTTCTCCAGATATCTTCATCTATGATGCTAATGTCCGCACCACTATCCAGGAGTAATGTTACAGGATGTCCATTTATCTTTACATCGACATATTTACGCCTTTCGCAGCTTTTCTCTTTCCTTGTGCGAAACGTATTAACTTTGCCGGTCCTTCGTTTTTTCTTCTGGTTACAATATGTTCCCTTGTGGCCTTTGAATCCACATTCGTAACATATCCTATTCCTGAACCAGCAGATCTTTTTGGTGTGTCTTGTACTTCCGCAGCATTCACAACTTTGGTCCTTGTACATTCTGGGAGTCTTTTGTTCCTGGGTCTTGTATGTTCTAGAGGTCTTTTGCCTTTTTACATGTTGTATCTTGTAAACGCTTTTTTCTTCAATGCGGGTGTTGTCTCTTTTGATATTAATGAGACGTTGACACTCCTCGATTACTTTTTGTAAAGTTACATTCGGGTCCGATTCCATAATTGTCAGGATCCGGGATCTGACATCTTTGTCCCTTGGTGCTGTGAGTCCTTGTACAAAGATTAAACATTTAAATAAATCTGCCGAAATTTCATTTAATTTAAATGATTCACATAAGCAATTTACCGTACATGCATATTCTAAATAGTCTTCGGATTCCGACTTCTGTAAATTTAAACATTTATATCTAGAATGAAAAAGGCTGTCTCTTTTATCAAATATTCTAGATAAAGTATTAATTGTCTCTTCAAAATTCACTTCCTCCGGTTTTTTGGGTAAAATTAAATTAGCATACTTGATGTGTTCGTCCGTCCCCAGTTTTTGTAGTAACAGCGTAACTTTTTCTTCGTCGGTCCAGTCCGAACATCTTTTTGTAAAAACTGTTTCGTACCTTCTATAGTATGCTGGGAATGTAACGCCAGTATCGGGAGAGTAGTGAAATTCTGACAAAGAATTTGAAATACCCTCTGCAGAAAAATTAGTTTTCTTCCTATCTGTCGACGTTTGAATTAATTTTTCAAAATTCTTTTGTTGCGTTAACATTTGGCGTTGAAGTATTTTTGTTTGTTCCTGTTGTGCCTCTAAAGTTTTTTATGTCAATTCTTGCTGCTGCAGTAGCTGTTGTTGTAGCTGTTGTTGTTGCTGTTGTTGCTGTTTCTGTTGCTGTAGCTGTTATTGTTGTTGCTGCTGTATACTTAGAGTTAACGCCTTCGTCAACTCATCCAATTGCTCCATTTTAGCTTAATTACAGTACAAAATATATTTCCAAAGTTTACAACAATAATTTCACAAAAAGTTTGTCAATATGCGTTTTCGTAAATTAGCAACAGTACTTCGATAAGTTTTGCAAAAATAAATGTTTCACAAAGTTTATACAATTTAGCAACAGTCTTTTACCAGGTAAACTTTTTCACAAAATAATTTCAGACAATAAAACGTTTCCAAAATTCGCACAACAAATAGTTTCAATTACTTTAGACAAAGCAATGAACAATTATTTTTGACAAAAATACGGCTGCACTTGGGAGAGAGAAAAAAAAATATAACAATAATTTCAGAATTGTTTAAAGGAAAAAAATCGTAAGCATACATTTCTTTCGAAATTCGTCATCTCACGGTGCAGGTTTCGAATTCAGCTTGTGCTTCCCAAATATTTTTTCGTCAACATACAGATAAAGTTCACTTTACCTTAAAATTGTTTCGAGTACAATTTTCTTTACTTTCCCGTTAATTCTTACCGAAGAAATCCGTACTTTTTACTACTTTAGGTAGTAAAATTCTCTTTTATTTGACGCACGTGTCGACGTTTTTTGTTTTTTTGCCGTCCTTGACATTTTCTTTAAAAAAAATCCTTGAATAGTACGGTATTTATCTCTGGTAAGAGAAAAAAAAATATCCTCGTTCGCCACTGTTATATCCTAAATTACATAGGACATACTAAATTAATGATACGCCGAGTGGTTTGCGTTTAACAGGGATGCGATAGGAAGTAGAGACGTTTACTCTTCGCTCACGTCCAGATATCACTGCCCGTCTTATATACGTACTTTCGTATATAGTAAATACCTGATTACTTCCCTTTATGTTAGTTTCGTATTTATGCCAATCATGACCTTTACAACACATTCATAGATTAACAGAATTGCATGGATAGATACATTCATAGATTAACAGAATTGCATGAAAAGATACATTCATAGATTAACAGAATTGTATGGATAGATATATTCATAGATTAACAGAATTGCATGGATAGATACATTCATAGATTAACAGAACTGCATGAATAGATACATTCATAGATTAACAGAACTGCATGAATCGATATATTCATAGATGGACAGAACTGCATGGATAGATATATTCATACATTAAACGAATTGCATGCATAGATACATTCATAGATTAACAGAACTGCATGAATAGATACATTCATAGATTGACAGAATTGCATGAATAGATACATTCATAGACTAACAGAAGTGCATGGATAGATACATTCATAGATTAATAGAATTGCATGGATAGATATATTTATAGATTAACAGAACTGCATGAATAGATACATTCATAGATTAACAGAATTGCATTAAATGATACATTCATAGATTAAACAGACTGCATGGATAGATACATTCATAGATTAACAGAATAGCATGGATAGATACATTCATAGATTAACAGAATTGCATAGATAGATATATTCATAGATTAACAAAATTGCATGGATAGATACATTCATAGAATAAAAGAATTGCATGAATAAATACATTCATAGATTAACAAAACTACATGAATAGATACATTCATAGATTAACAGAATGGCATGGATAGACAAATTCATAGATTAAAAGAATTGCATGAATAAATACATTCATAGATTAACAAAACTACATGAATAGATACATTCATATATTAACAGAATGGCATAGATAGATACATTCATAGATTAAACGAATTGCATGGATAGATACATTCATAGATTAACTGAATTGCATGAAAAGATACATTAATAGATTAAACGAATTGCATGGATAGATACATTCATAGATTAAACGAATTGCATGGAAAGATATATTCATAGATTAACAAAATTGCATGGATAGATACATTCATAGATTAACTGAATTGCATGGATAGATACATTCATAGATGAACAGAATTGCATGAATAGATACATTCAGAGATTAACAGAATTGCATGGATAGAAACATTCATAGATTAACAGAATTGCATGGATAGATACATTCATAGATTAACTGAATTGCATGAAAAGATACATTAATAGATTAAACGAATTGCATGGATAGATACATTCATAGATTAACAGAATTGCATGGATAGATACATTCATAGATTAACAGACCTGCATGAATAGATACATTCATAGATGAACAGAATTGCATGGATAGATACATTCATAGATTAACAGGATTGCATGGATAGATACATTCATAGATTAACAGAATTGCATTAAATGATACATTCATAGATTAAACGAACTGCATGGATAGATACATTCATAGATTAACAGAATTGCATGAAAAGATACTTCTATAGATTAACAGAATCGCATGGATAGATACATTCATAGATTAACACAATTGCATTGATAGATATATTCATAGATTAACAGAATTGCATGAATTGATACATTCATAGATTAACAGAATTGCATGGATAGATACATTCATAGATTAACAGGATTGCATGGATAGATACATTCATAGATTAACAGAATTGCATGGATAGATACATTATAGATTCACAGAACTGCATGGATAGATACATTCATAGACTAACAGAACAGCATAGATAGATACATTCATAGACTAACAGAATGGCATGGATAGATAAATTCATAGATTAACATAATTGCATGAATAGATACCTTCATAGATTAAAAGTATTGCATGTAAAGATACATTCATAGATTAACAAAATTGCATGTATAGATACATTCATAGATTAAAAGAACTGCATGAAAAGATACATTCATAGATTAACAGAATTGCATGAAAAGATACATTCATAGATTCACAGAATTGCATGAACAGATACATTCATAGATTAACAGAACTCTATGAAAAGATACATTCATAGATTAACAGAACTGCATGAATAGATACATTCATAGATTAACAGAACTGCATGGATAGATACATTCATAGACTAACTGAACTGCATGGATAGATACATTCATAGACTAACAGAACTGCATGAATAGATACATTCATAGATTAACAAAATTGCATGAATAGATAAATTCATAGACTAACAGAACTGCATGGATAGATACATTCATAGACTAACAGAACTGCATGGATAGATACATTCATAGACTAACAGAACTGCATGGATAGATACATTCATAGACTAACAGAACTGCATGGATAGATACATTCATAGACTAACAGAACCGCATGGATAGATACATTCATAGACTAACAGAACTGCATGAATATATACATTCATAGACTAACAGAACTGCATGGATAGATACATTCATAGACTAACAGAACTGCATGGATAGATACATTCATAGATTAATAGAATTGCATGGATAGATATATTTATAGATTAACAGAACTGCATGAATAGATACATTCATAGATTAACAGAATTGCATGAATAGATACATTCATAGATTAACAGAATTGCATTAAATGATACATACATAGATTAAACGAACTGCATATATAGATACATTCATAGATTAACAGAATGGCATGGATAGATACATTCATAGATTAACAGAATTGCATAGATAGATATATTCATAGATTAACAAAACTACATGAATAGATACATTCATAGATTAACAGAATGGCATGGATAGACAAATTCATAGATTAACAGAATTGCATGACTAAATACATTCATAGATTAACAAAACTACATGAATAGATACATTCATATATTAACAGAATGGCATGGATAGATACATTCATAGATTAACAGAATTTCATGAATAGATGCATTCATAGATTAACAGAACTGCATGGAAAGATACATTCATAGATTAACAGAATTGCATGGATACATACATTAATAGAATAACAGAACTGCATGAATAGATACATTAATAGATTATCAGAATTGCATGGATAGATACATTCATAGATTAACAGAATTGCATGGATAGATACATTAATAGATTAACAGAATTGCATGGATAGATACATTCATAGATTAACGGAATTGCATGGATAGATACATTCATAGATTAACAGAATTGCATGGATAGATACATTCATAGATTAACAAAACTGTATGAATAGATACACTCATAGATAAACAGAACTGCATGAATAGATACACTCATAGATTAACAGAATTGCATGGATAGATACATTCATAGATGAACAGAGCTGCATGGATAGATACATTCATAGATTAACAGAATTGCATAGATAGAAACATTCATAGATAAACAGAATTGCATGGATAGATACATTAATAGATTAAACGAATTGCATGGAAAGATATATTCATAGATTAACAAAATTGCATGGATAGATACGTTCATAGATTAACTGAATTGCATGAATAGATACATTCATAGATGAACAGAATTGCATGGATAGATACATTCATAGATTAACAGAATTGCATTGATAGAAACATTCATAGATTAACAGAATTGCATTGATAGATACATTAATAGATTAAACGAATTGCATGGATAGATACATTCATAGATTAACTGAATTGCATGAAAAGATACATTCATAGATTAAACGAATTGCATGGATAGATACATTAAGAGATTAACTGAATTGCATGAAAAGATACATTAATAGATTAAACGAATTGCATGGATAGATACATTCATAGATTAACTGAATTGCATGAAAAGATACATTAATAGATTAAACGAATTGCATGGATAGATACATTCATAGATTAACAGAATTGCATGGATAGATAAATCATAGATGAACAGAATTGCATAGATAGATACATTCATAGATTAACAGAACTGCATGGATAGATACATTCATAGACTAACAGAACTGTATGAATAGATACATTCATAGATCAACAGAATGGCATGGATAGATACATTCATAGATTAAAAGAACTGCATGAATAGATACATTCATAGATTAAAAGAACTGCATGAACAGATACATTCATAGATTCACAGAATTGCATGAAAAGATACATTCATAGATTAACAGAACTGAATGAAAAGATACATTCATAGATTCACAGAATTTCATAAACAGATACATTCATAGATTTACAGAACTCTATGAAAAGATACATTCATAGATTTACAGAACTCTATGAAAAGATACATTCATAGATTAACAGAACTGCATTGATAGATACATTCATGGACTAACTGAACTGCATGGATAGATACATTCATAGACTAACAGAACCGCATGGATAGATACATTCATAGACTAACAGAACTGCATGAATATATACATTCATAGACTAACAGAACTGCATGGATAGATACATTCATAGACTACCAGAACTGCATGGATAGATACATTCATAGACTAACAGAACTGCATTAATAGATACATGCATAGATTAACAGAACTGCATGGATAGATACATTCATAGACTAACAGAACCGCATGGATAGATACATTCATAGATTAACAGAATTGCATGGATACATACATTCATAGATTAACAGAATTGCATGGATAGATACATTCATAGATTAACAGAATTGCATGGATAGATACATTTATTGATTAACAGAACTGCATGGATATATACATTCATAGATTAACAGACTTGCATGGATAGATACATTCATAGATTAACAGAACTGCAAGAATAGATAAATTCATAGATTAACAGAACTGCATGGATAGATACATTCATAGATTAACAGAACTCTATGAAAAGATATATTCATAGATAAACAGAACTGCATCTATAGATACATTCATAGATTAACAGAACTGCATGGATAGATACATTCATAGACTAACTGAACTGCATGGATAGATACATTCATAGACTAACAGAACTGCATGAATAGATACATTCATAGATTAACAGAATTGCATGAATAGATACATTCATAGATTAACAGAACTGAATGGATAGATACATTCATAGACTAACAGAACTGCATGGATAGATACATTCATAGACTAAGAGAACTGCATGGATAGATACATTCATAGACTAACAGAACTGCATGGATCGATACATTCATAGACTAACAGAACTGCATTAATAGATACATGCATAGATTAACAGAATTGCATGAATAGATACATTAATAGACCAACAGAACTGCATGGATAGATACATTCATAGACTAACAGAACTGCATGAATATATACATTCATAGCCTAACACAACTGCATGGATAGATACATTCATAGACTAACAGAACTGCGTGGATAGATACATTCATAGACTAACAGAACTGCATTAATAGATACATGCATAGATTAACAGAACTGCATGGATAGATACATTCATAGACTAACAGAACTGCATGGATAGATACATTCATAGACAAACAGAACTGCATTAATAGATACATGCATAGATTAACAGAACTGCATGGATAGATACATTCATAGACTAACAGAACTGCATTAATAGATACATTCATAGACTAACAGAACTGCATGGATAGATACATTCATATATTAACAGAACGGTATGGATAGATACATTCATAGATTAACAGAACTGCATGGATAGAGACATTAATAGATTAACAAAACACCATGAATAGATACATACATAGACTAACAGACTGCATAAAAAGATACATTCATAGACTAAAAGAACTGCATGAAAAGATACATTCACAGACAAACAGAACTGCATGAATAGATACATTCATAGACTAACAGAACTGCATAGATAGATACATTACTAGATTAACAGAATTGCATGGATATATACATTCATAGATTAACAGAATTGCATGGAAAAATACATTATAGATTAACAGAATTACATGAATAGATACATTCATAGATTAACAGAATTGCATGGATAGATACATTCATAGATTAACAGAATTGCCTGGATACATACATTCATAGATTAACAGAATTGCATGGATAGATACATTCATAGATTAACAGAATTGCATGGATAGATACATTTATTGATTAACAGAACTGCATGGATATATACATTAATATATTAACAGACTTGCATGGATACATACATTCATAGATTAACAGAATTGCATGGATAGATACATTCATAGATTAACAGAATTGCATGGATATATACATTTATTGATTAACAGAACTGCATGGATATATACATTCATAGATTAACAGACTTGCATGGATAGATACATTCATAGACTAACAGAACTGCATGGATCGATACATTCATAGACTAACAGAACTGCATTAATAGATACATGCATAGATTAACAGAATTGCATGAATAGATACGTTAATAGACCAACAGTACTGCATGGATAGATACATTCATAGACTAACAGAACTGCATGAATATATACATTCATAGACTAACAGAACTGCATGGATAGATACATTCATAGACTAATGGAACTGCATGGATAGATACATTCATAGATTAACAGAACTGCATTAATAGATACATGCATAGATTAACAGAACTGCATGGATAGATACATTTATAGACTAACAGAACTGCATTAATAGATACATTCATAGACTAACAGAACTGCATGGATAGATACATTCATATATTAACAGAACGGCATGGATAGATACATTCATAGATTAACAGAACTGCATGGATAGAGACATTAATAGATTAACAAAACTCCATGAATAGATACATACATAGACTAACAGAAGTGCATAAAAAGATACATTCATAGACTAAAAGAACTGCATAAAAAGATACATTCACAGACAAACAGAACTGCATGAATAGATACATTCATAGACTAACAGAACTGCATAGATAGATACATTACTAGATTAACAGAATTGCATGGATATATACATTCATAGATTAACAGAATTGCATGAAAAGATACATTATAGATTAACAGAATTGCATGGATACATACATTCATAGATTAACAGAATTGCATGGATAGATACATTCATAGATTAACAGAATTGCATGGATATATACATTTATTGATTAACAGAACTGCATGGATATATACATTCATAGATTAACAGACTTGCATGGATAGATACATTCATAGATTAACAGAACTGCATGAATAGATAAATTCATACATTAACAGAACTGCATGGATAGATACATTCATAGATTAACAGAACTGCATGAATAGATACATTCATAGATTAACAGAATTGCATGAATAGATACATTCATAGATTAACAGAATTGCATGGATAGATACGTTATAGATTAACAGAATTGCATGGATAGATACATTCATAGATTAACAGAATTGCATGGATAGATACATTATAGATTCACAGAACGGCATGGATAGATACATTCATTGACTAACAGAACTGCATGGATAGATACATTAGTTTTTGTTAGTTACATGAAAAAATCGAATTATCATGTTTTATACGATTTGGAATGTCGGTAAGTCCTTATTTACTTGCTTTCCCACAAAGTTAAACACAAGGTCAGTTTTTAATGTGAGGGATATACAGTGTCTCAAAAAAGGGGCATTATGGATGGGACAAAATCAAAATTGTTCCAGGGAGAGAACGATTTCTCCTCCTCTGACTGCCTTTCTTTTGTAGAAGAGATTCACCACTAATGCAAAAATGAGTTTTGCAAAAAAATAATAATAGTATAGCTCCGCCAGCCATGGGCAGTCCGGGCACACATCCTTGACCTACTTTTGTGAGTCCTGTCCAGAAATACGTTGGGTTAGCGTTAGGTCTTTTTGTTTTTACTAAAAAGTCACCACTTATCAAGGCCCAAAGGCCACTCAAGAATATGGGTTAACGAGTGTCAGGTGGCCGTGAAACAACAACGAGATGATTGGTAATGATGATGGAAATTGGGCAGAACCTGATCATTTAAGAGGACGACTTAACAATTGAGCGGTGAAACCCTCATTTATCGCCATACAAAATGCAAAATAAACGCCACTGTGGAACGCATTGCGGAATGATAGACAGCTATCTGTGTGAGTTTATGTGGAGGCAGAAATATAAAAAAAAACGATTTCTTTATGCAAATACTCAATGACATTAATAGATTCCATCGTTTTGAGTAAGGAATAAAACGTTTTTATACAGTAACCCACATTTTATTTGTTTTTTGTGTGGCAGGGTATGTTTTGGTGCGACTTTTCTAAAAAAGATCCAAGAACAGTTACTACACCTTGAAAATCCAAGAACAGATACTACGCCTGAAAATCAGTAAGGTATTTAACCTCCCTCCCACTGTGGGAAGATGTGGCACAAGGCCGGAAGGTGGAGAAACTAGGCCAGCACACAAGAGATGGTGCACATTGGCCCCTTAAAAAGTGTCTAGGCAGCACTATCAGCATTCCTCGGTGAGGGCGCCTCAGGCTATGAGCTATAAACTAACTCCTTCCAAAAGCGAGAAGGCAAAGCCTAGAAGGATGGACCCCTAGAGCTAAAAAGAACAAATACCACAGCCTGACAGAAAAAAGAAGGTCACCACTATCACAATTGGCCAGTCTTTGTCAGACTGATTGTTGAGGATGGATCCTTGACTGGTATTATTGATTTAAGAAAGAAGACAGCTGTGATGATGACTCTCCCCCACCCACTGCAGGAAGATGTTGTACAAGGTCAGAAGGTGGGGAAAATAAGTCAGCACACAAATGCACTCTGGTTTCATAAAAATTGCCTGAGCAGCCCCGTCAGAATTCCTTAGTGAGGGTTCCTAAGGCAGTTAGCACTGAACTAACTCTTTCTCAAAGTGGAACGAATACTGCAGCCCGACATGGCGCAGTCTCTTTCGAACTGATTGTCGAGGACGTGTCCTTGATTAGTATGCTAGCCGTAAGAAAGAAGGCGGCTTTCTTTGCCTTAAAAAGTCGGTAAGTCTTTAAAAAAATAAACCTGTATCACTCAAAGAGCTTTTAAATTGGAACCACTAAAGCGTCTCCTAAATCTCTTTTATTTTCGTTATGAAGTCGTCTCGTAATGATAGCATCGGTTTTTTTTATTTGGCAATCTAAAAATAATTTCGCAGAGAAAAGTAAATTAATAATTATTATATATGTGATAAAATTATTTCCGAACAATTTTTCTCTTCATTTTTGGCACAGTTGTCCGTTGTTATCTTTATGAAAATCAACGCTTTAGCATTCTCTGCCGTTTTGCTAAAAAAAACAATAAATTCCTATTTTGCCAGTATCTGTTGACAGCACTAGGAATACTAAATATTCAAGTATAAAAAACACAAGCATTTTTTCTCTGCAACCCCGCGCCCTCGTACTGAATTAAAGTTAGTAAAGTTTGTCGATGAGTGCACGATCAAAAGCTGATAAGTTTTAGGTAGGTAACAACGGCAGTGAGACCCAGTCCCTTCCTTGGCACAGAAAGTACATTTCTGCAAATGAACACGCCTTTATGCACCTCATATAATTTACACGTCACTACTCACACAATTGAGGCACATTAAACAAACAACAGTATTTATAGAAAACCGTGAAGTTACTGAAGAAGAAGAAGAAGACTGTTATGTTTTACAATAATGCTGATCCTCCACTCTATAATAAAACGTAATGTATATATATATATATATATATATATATATATATATATATATATATATATATATATAAAAGTGAATGATAGTTTGCTTGAAGAATTGCTGGGGAAAATAAGTAATAGGTATTAAGAAGGCTGAAGGCAATGCAGAGAACGGGTTGGCAAGAGATGGTAAAAACAAAAATAGACAACCGAAGACAGTGCAAAGGTGATATCTTACAACTATCTATTTATTTTTCAATCTTTCACAATATAACAGCAAGTATGGTATTTACTATACAAAATGTCCGGATGATGGGATACCATTTGATATTTTGGGAGTGAGACCTCCTCTTGTAAAAAATAAACACAAAAATAAAAAAAAAGTTCTACTATCGAAAAACCAGCCTTCTGTGTTTATTTTTGAAATGGAACGTCTCACTCCCGAAATATCAAATGCTGTTATATTGTCTATTTTTGTTTTACCATCTCTACCCAATCCGGTTCTCTGCACTGCCTTCAGCCTTCTCAATACGTATTACTGAGTAAAATCTGTTGGATGAGGTAAACACCTCCATCTCAATGTTGGAAGATATGATGCATGGCTGAAAGGTGGGGAGACTAGGCCAGCGCACAAGAGGTGGGGCACTCAGGCCTTTATAAAATTACCTGAGCAGCCTCATCACCATTTCCTGATGAGGACGCTTTAGGCAATTAACTATAAACTAACTCCTTCCCAGAGCGAACAGTCAAGTCCTGAAAGGGTGGACTTTCTAGAGCTGAATGCAACAAATACCACAGCCCACCAGAAAAAAGGCCACCACTGTCACAATGGCCCAGTTTCTGTCAGACTGATTGTCAAAGACGGATTCTTTGACTTTTATGATTGGTGTAAAAAGGAGATAGTTTTTAAGTATTTAGGGGAATTGAGAAAGCAAATTGAGAAGTTTTCTTTCTGTTTTTATGCTTGATTTATACGATTTTAAAAATCTTTTTTTCTTTTTAAACATTCCGATTAGAGACATTTTCTTATTTTATTTATTGTTTCTTCTTTTAACTTTACTGATTCAAACGTTATTTGATATGAATATGAATATTAGTGCGAACACTGGCGATGGATATTTTTTTTTCTTGAGATGTTTGATGGAGGGTGTGCACTCGTAATTGCATAGTGCACTAAGTATGTAATCAAAGAATTGGGTAACATTTAACTATTGTTATAGACGTTGACCCCCCAAAAGTAGAACCCATAAATATTTGAATAAAACAGTTAATTTTAAAATTCATCAAGCTTTTGGCTAGGAGCAAAGTGTAGTGTCTGTTTTGATACTACACTTTATCTTTTCTGTCCTCGGTCAGTGAAAGATAAACCTTTTGAGACTGAAACAATTTTTATTTTTGTTCAAATCTAGAGTGTCTCTTTTTGTGGAGCTGGATTTTCCCGACATTAAAAACCGACCTTGTGTCAAACTCTACTTTCGTGGGGAAACAAGTAAATAGGAACAGTTAATTTTAATTTTTCTTTTTTTCATACAAGTAAAATTTGTGTATGACATATTGGAGCAAGAGATTTCACCAATATGTTTTGTCAACCAAGGAGAAGACATTTTGTGTGGAAGCCTATTATGTCAACAAATCACATACTGTAGTGCAATCACTTTTTCGGAGTAAGTTTCAGTGCTGTCATGCTTCAGAAAAAAAGCAGAGCTATTAACTGGGTTCAGAAATTAAAAGGCGAATCCCACAAAATGAATTTGATAACGCTACTGCTGCTGCTGCTGTTGTTGCTGTTGTTTTCTTGCTATTGCTGAAGAGGAGGGGAGGAGTGAGTGAGTTGGACTTATGTGAATAGTGAGCCTCAGAAGGATGGCACTGAAGTAACACTATCACTCTCACTCCATTGATTTGTGGTTCTGTGCCTGACACGTCTTTGCTTGCCACGTTCAGAGGCTAAGACACCCAGAGGACAACGGATCCTGATGCCGACTTCCCCTGGATTTTCACCAGACCTCTGTTAGCCAGGAAGCCCTGACACTACCACGTTGCCACTCCCCCTATCACAGTGAGGAAGAGTTGGACTTTAGGGGGCTGATGACGCGGTCAAAATTTGGAAATCTCTCGAGAATCTTTGAGGGGTGTACTTAAATCAGATCCTCATTTGAATCCTACTAGATCCAAACCCGATGGAAAATCTTACAGAGGCCAACAGCGGAAAATGCCTAACGATGTATAAATGGTTTTGTGACATAATCAAAGACAATCCAGAGTTCTTGGATCATGTTTGGTTCTCTGACGAAGCACATTTTTTGCTCTCAGGGCATATAAACAGCAACAATTATTTTTATTGGGCGACAGCTGCACCAAAAGATGCGTTACTGATTTAAGTACACCTCTCAAAGATTCTCGAGAGATTTCCAAATTTTGACCGCGTCATCAGCCCCCTAAAGTCCAACTCTTCCTCATTGTGGTAGGGGGAGTGGCAACAAGCTTAGCCAACACTCAGATGAGGAGAAATCTTTATTTTTGACCATAATGCGCTTTTTGGAAACTGGATTTTCCCCATAACTGTGTCTAACTCTGTCCTCGTCATGAGTAAATAGGAACTGTTTTCATTTAAATGTGGTGCAAGGGAAAAAATATGGGTGTTTCCGAATGGAGATTGGAATCTCTTGTAATAGAACCCCATTCTATTTCCCTATCCTGTACGTCATGCGAGTTGACTTTGCGGGGCTACCCAGCGTTGCTCGGGATCAGAAAAACATATAATTGAAGAAAAATCGTGTATGTAACATCTTTATATTCAAACTTCTATTTCTCCCCCTATCTCTATAGCCGTCTCTTTATCTTTCTACCTTTCTCTTCCCTGGTCGCCCCATTTCACCGCTACTTTCTAATTTTGCCTTTTGCGAAAGCTGTTTCTTCCCCACCATTTCTCCTACGTTGCCCAGGGCAATAGTATGACATATTTCTATAAAAAGTAACACCTCTATCTGCCCCTTCTATATAGGTACTAATCTCTACCCCGGTGTTCATACTATTTACGTACCTATCGCCGCCCTAGTGCACATACTATATATGTACCTATCGCCGCCCCAGTGCAGATAAAATATAAGTACCTATCGCCACCCCTATGCGAATGCTAAATACGTACTTATCAACGCCCCGGTGAGAATGCTAAATAGTACCTATCGCCGCCCCGGTGTGAATGCTAAATACGTACCTATTGCCGCCCCTGTGTGCATACTACATAAGTACCTACTGCTGCCCCAGTGTGAATACCTCATATGTACATATTGCCGCCTTGGTGCGAATGCTAAATATGTACCTATCGCAGACCCGGTGCGAATGCTAAATACGTAGATATTGCCGCCCCTGTGCGAATGCTAAATACGTACCTATCACTGCCCTGGTGTGAGTGCTATATACGTACCTATCGCCGCCCTGGTGCGCGTGCTATATATGTACCGATCGCTGCCCCAGAGCGCATGCTAAATACATACTTATCACCACCCCAGTGCGCATGCTATATACGTACTTATTACCGCCCATTTGCACATGCTATATACGTAGCTATCGCCACTCCTGAATGCTAAATACGTACCTATTGCTGCCCCGGTGCGAATGCTAAATACGTACATATCGCCGCCCCAGGGCGAATACTAAGTACGTACCTTTCGCCGCCCCAACGCGCATGCTATATACGTACCTATCGCCGCCCCTGTGTTCGTGTTATATATGAACCGATCGCCACCCCGGAGCGCATGCTAAATACATACCTATCACCACCCCGGTGCGCATGCTATATATATACTAATTGCCGCCCATGTGCACATGATATATACGTACGTATCGCCACCTCTGAATGCTAAATACGTACCTATCGCCGCCCCTGGTGCGAATGCTAAATACATACCTATTGCTGGCCCGGTGTGCATGCTACATATGTACCTATCGCTGCCGCAGTGCGAATACTAAATATGTACATATCTCCGCCCAGGTGCGCATGCTATATACGTACCTATCGCCACCCCGGTGTTCATGTTATATATAAACCGATCGCCGCCCCAGAGCGCATACTAAATACATACCTATCACCGCCCCGGTGCGCATGCTATATACGTACTTATTGCCGCCCATGTGCATATGCTGTATACGTAGCTATCGCCACCCCTGAATGCTAAATACGTACCTATTGCCGCCCCAGTGCGAATGCTAAATACGTACCTATCGCCGTCCCGGTGCAGAAGCCTCCGGGTCTTATATTGTAGAAGCACCCAAAGTGCTGGGTCCTATACTGTAGAAGCACCCTTGGTCCCTATATTGCAGAAGTACCTATGGTCGCTAATCTGCAGAAGCCTCCGAGTCCTATATTGTAGAAGCACCCCCGGTGCTGGGTTCTATACTGTATAGAAATAATTGAATTACACCCGACTTCCTTTCCAGAACAAAATGAATTGCACCGACTCCCTTTCCACAGAAAATTGAGTTGCAACCGACTCTCTTTCCACAGAAAATTGAATTGCATCCGACTCTCTTTCCACAGTAAATTTAATTGCATCCGACTCTCTTTCCACACACTGAGTAGAGGAGCTTTCCTCTTTATGGGAGCTACATCTACTGATCATCACTTTGGTCTTGGTAACGTTCACTGTCAGACCTTTACTTTCCATAGCATTCCTCCAAGTCTTTAACTTAACAAGTCGTCCATTGTTTCACTAGCAAAATTACAAATTAAAAAAATATATCAACAATGGACATGAGAACATGAAGATGGTTAGGGAGGGGAAGGTGAGAGCAAAAGCAGAATGCAAGAAGCCAGACAAAAACAAAATCTATATAGAAAAAAGAAATATAATTCCACTTAAATGCTATACATTCGAAAATCAATAAACAATCCTCCAAACTGAGATTCTCTCCTGAAATAATGGAGACTATTTCTAAACTATTTTTGATAACAAACATGACTTCAATTACAAAGTTTTTCTCGGTTGCTTTGCTTTCCAGACATTTTTTTTCAAATACAAAACGCATGATAACTAATCTAAAATTATCGTTTGTCATGATAGCCAGCGGCAAATGATGTCAAACCTCCAGCAAGACTGACAACAAAAATAGAATCGTCTTTTAAACGAATCCTCAAACCAAACTCCAGTGTTCTAATAAATATGTGTTTAAACTCAAACTTATGTTTTTTGATAATATTACTAACAATTTTTTGATAATATTACTAACAATTTTTTGATAATATTACTAACAATTTTTTGATAATATTACTAACAATGTTTTGATAATATTACTAACAATTTTTTGATAATATTACTAACAATTTTTTGATAATATTACTAACAATTTTTTGATAATATTACTAACAATTTTTTGATAATATTACTAACAATTTTTTGATAATATTACTAACAATCACAAAAAAGTCTGTCCTGAAGGGCGACTCTTAGTCTAGCTTTCGCAGAGGGCTGTTGGGGCAATATTTGAGCATCACAGTTATTATTTAATATCCGAACGGCTAAATATAGATGGGCAGGTCACCTTTCAAGATATACAGATAACAGGTGACTTAGAGCGACATAATAGACCCCGAGGCAATGGAAAAGACTAAGAGGAAGGCCAAAATCCCTAACTAGGGACGCAACAAGGTAGAAGGGAACCAAGGAGAGGTTCCTCCTCCATGAGCGATCAAAAACCCTAATGATGATAATGATCCCAAGGGCTCTTCATACCATATTTGGTGCAAGTTTATCTAATACATTTAAAGCCTAGTAAGTGTTTATAATACTAACTAGCCAGTGGTAAGTAACGATGAACCTCTGAGAAGACTGACAACAAAAAAAAATAGAATTGTAGTGTTCTAATAAATTTTTTTTTTTACTATTGGGGTCACCACTTATGAAGGCCAAGAGCCATTCGAGGATAATGATTAAAGGGACGAAAATGATTGCCAACCGAAAGATGAGGAACACTACAGAAGTACTAACATTGATTAATCGTATGAACTGGGTTTACTTACTTTAGGGAAGCGGTTATGACAAGAATTTGTTGACATTTCATTTGAAGATGACCAAGTTGTAATCAGCAAGGAAGCAGTCGAGTGGTAATGTGTTCCACAAAGAAGCTCTGCCCATGTAAATTCCACTTGACACTAGGCGCAAAGGAAAGTCTTTTTTGTTGTGGTAGAAGGCGAGTTTTTGCAGCGAATATCTTACAAGAAGGAACCAAAGATTAGAGCTCACTCGATCACTTTCCATGTAAACAACGATAGAGTAGAAAGAGACTAGCAACGTCTCTTCTGTGAGAAAGGGGCTGTAGGTAACAGAAGAGATCACCCCCCCCCCCTGACACTAGACATTGAAATTAATTTTGTACTCTGTCAAGGCAGGAAAGAGTGCTCTGTGTGGCATCCCCAGATGTGGCAGTAGTATTCTATCTGTTTAAAGTCAAACTTAGGTTCTTTGATAATTTAACTTCAAATTATAATACAAATCGCCCTTAAAGCCGACTTTTACTCTAGCTCCTGCGAAGGGCTGTTAGGGCTTTATTTGAGGATCATAATTAGTATTCTTAATGTTATTGTATCGGACATCCCAAGGGCTATATTTGGTGAACTTTTATCTAATACATTTAGAACCTATAAGTGCTTATAATACTAGTTAGTACTGTTATACTTAAAATTAGCAGTAATATGCTAATTTTAACATCCATCATCCAAAGGGCTCTTAAAGCTAAATTTAATACACCTATTCTGTGTTAATTATTATTAGTAGTATTATATGTAATATTATATGTAATATTATATGTCATGTTAAAAAAGATTATAATTATTATTATCTATATATTAATATGATAGCGTGTGTGTTCGTGTGTCACGCTTCCGGCAAAAGCTCTGCGCATGCGTGCTGCACCTAGATTTTGAAAAAATATTCAAGTCGCCTAATTTTCGAAACACTTTCAAGTATTTCCCTTTGGCGCAATGGTTAGTGACGTAGTATTTTTGACTTCGGCCCGACTGGTTTATAGTTCGATCCCAACCAACCTCTAAGATTTTTTTTCTACATTTCGAGGGGAAGGGGAAGAGAGGTAGGGAGGGGACGACCGGGAAGACACATATTAATACAATAGCGTGTGTGATTTTGTGTGTCATGCTTACATCAAAAGCAACGACCTTTCGAATCTTTGTATGCTACTCATGAATTGGCTTGGCCTTTTGGCTAAGATCAAAGTGTAGTATCTGTTCCGATGGATACTGCACTCCATAGACTGGTATTGTCTTGGCCTTTGAGGCTTGATTTACGCCGGTCTATGGGTCTGTCCTGTGCAGTTCTAGGAGGTCCACCCTCCCAGGCTTCGTCTCCCCTCTTTGGGGAGGAGTAAGTTTATTGCTTACTGCCTGGGGCACCCTTACCGGGGAATGCCAACGGGACTGCCCAGGCAATTTTTAATGACCAGAGTGCTCACCTTCTTGAGCGCTGGCTTTTCAAACCCCACTTTCCCGACCCGACCGTGGGTCACATCTTACTTGTGGGAGTAAGATAAAACTGGCCTTGTGCCTAACTCCTGGAGAGGAGTAAATAAATATTCATGAATTGGAGCCAAATTTAATTTAATCGAAAACATTTACAAAGTAAGGTTTAGTCGTCGAAATATTACCTTCACTAAAAATATTGTATATAAAGAAGTTTTGTAAATTGTTTCATGTATTGTTCATTTTTTAAAAATAAATATACAAGTCCAAATCTTATCATATTTTGTCGAGTAGTTTGTGAGCCTATAATTAACCAACAAGCAAAAATACATATCCTAACGACTTAATTGTGATTTATATATAAATGTTAGTCTCGTAGTGACATGAAACGAGCAATCTGACAGCACTCAATACATGTTATTAAAAGGAAAAAAACTGTCACAGTACATCTCCTCTATGAAGGGCAGTTGTCTGTATGTCTGTCTGTCAGTTTGTATGTCCAGCTACTCCTCAAAAACTACTCGGCAAACTGTCAGCAAGTTGATATCTTTAGGACCGTACAACACCTGGGATCATAATATCTCATAATTACAACAAAAAATTTTTTTTCCTGAGATTGCAGAAAGGGTTGTAAATTTTAATAGCGAATTTTCTGGAGTCACCATGTATTATAATAATCGTAACTCTTGATGCTTATGTAGAACAATGTTACCACATTTGACATGGAATTTTATCCAATTTGGGGCCACAGAGCTCAGAAAAAATATCGATATTCTAAATATTTGCCTTCTGACGTCTCCATACCTCAACATGACACCAGCAAATGAGGCGTATAGATCAAATTGCATCTCAGAATATTGCATACAAAACAGGATGAAATTAAAGTCAACATTATTTTTCGGATATAATAAAGTTAAGAAATTATTTTCGAGAACAATTAAGTCAAAGTTATTTTTATGTCAAACAAAGTCAAAATTACTTTCACAATATAATAAAAGTCAAAATTACTTTTGAATATAATACAAATCAAAATTATTTTTAGGGTATAATAAAAGTCAAAATTACTTTTGAATATAATACAAATCAAAATTATTTTTAGGGTATAATAAAAGTCAAAATTACTTTTGAATATAATACAAATCAAAATTATTTTTAGGGTATAATAAAAGTCAAAATTACTTTTGAATATAATACAAATCAAAATTATTTTTAGGGTATAATAAAAGTCAAAATTACTTTTTGAGTATAATAAAAGTCAGTTACGTTTAGGTTATAATAAAAGTTAAAATTACCTTTTGAATATAATAAAAGTCAAAATTACTTTTGAATATAATACAAATCAAAATTATTTTTAGGGTATAATAAAAGTCAAAATTACTTTTTGAGTATAATAAAAGTCAGTTACGTTTAGGTTATAATAAAATTTAAAATTACTTTTTGAATATAATAAAAGTCAAAATTACTTTTGAATATAATACAAATCAAAATTATTTTTAGGGTATAATAAAAGTCAAAATTACTTTTTGAGTATAATAAAAGTCAGTTACGTTTAGGTTATAATAAAAGTTAAAATTACTTTTTGAATATAATAAAAGTCAAAATTACTTTTGAATATAATACAAATCAAAATTATTTTTAGGGTATAATAAAAGTCAAAATTACTTTTTGAGTATAATAAAAGTCAGTTACGTTTAGGTTATAATAAAAGTTAAAATTACTTTTTGAATATAATAAAAGTCAAAATTACTTTTAGGTCATAATAAAACTCAAAATTACTTGTTTAGTATAATAAAAGTCGAAATTACTTTTAGGGTATAATAAAAGTCAAAATTAATTTTTGAGTATAATAAAAGTCAAAATTACTTTTGAATATAATACAAATCAAAATTATTTTTAGGGTATAATAAAAGTCAAAATTACTTTTTGAGTATAATAAAAGTCAGTTACGTTTAGGTTATAATAAAAGTTAAAATTACTTTTTGAATATAATAAAAGTCAAAATTACTTTTAGGTCATAATAAAACTCAAAATTACTTGTTTAGTATAATAAAAGTCGAAATTACTTTTAGGGTATAATAAAAGTCAAAATTAATTTTTGAGTATAATAAAAGTCAAAATTACTTTTGAATATAATACAAATCAAAATTATTTTTAGGGTATAATAAAAGTCAAAATTACTTTTAGAGTATAATAAAAGTCAGTTACGTTTAGGTTATAATAAAAGTTAAAATTACTTTTTGAATATAATAAAAGTCAAAATTACTTTTAGGTCATAATAAAACTCAAAATTACTTGTTTAGTATAATAAAAGTCGAAATTACTTTTAGGGTATAATAAAAGTCAAAATTAATTTTTGAGTATAATAAAAGTCAAAATTACTTTTGAATATAATACAAATCAAAATTATTTTTAGGGTATAATAAAAGTCAAAATTACTTTTAGAGTATAATAAAAGTCAGTTACGTTTAGGTTATAATAAAAGTTAAAATTACTTTTTGAATATAATAAAAGTCAAAATTACTTTTAGGTCATAATAAAACTCAAAATTACTTGTTTAGTACAATAAAAGTCGAAATTACTTTTAGGGTATAATAAAAGTCAAAATTAATTTTTGAGTATAATTACTTTTCTTGCCAAATTTGTACCTTTTTCTTTTAAAATATGCTTGCTTAGTTCATTGCTTAAATAATCTGGCAATTCTCAGTTGACGGAAAGATTTATACCTATATAGTTAAGATATATCAAAATATTTTAATCCAAAAAACATTATCCATTAAGGTACCAGACGCCAGAAAAAGAAGATTTTACAGGATATTGTTATTCCTGACTCCAGGAGAAGCGGACAAAAGCATGATCTAATATAAGGCCGTCAGAGTGATGTTGATGGTGTGTATCTCCTCCTCACAAGAATTCAATTCACTGCATAAATCATCAGTCATCTTCAGCTATCGCCATCACAAACACAAATGCAATAAGTCGCATATGCACTTGTGGCAATATCTAAAGGACACATTAGACATCAAATGGCAATGCAAGATTTCTAACAGAAAGGTTCTGATCAAAGCAAATATATCAAGCATTTAAACATCTATCATGACGTCAGCTTTGCTGGCCTGGATATGTATTCAGCATAAACAAACACCAGCTACCTAAGAATTCTAGCATGGCAAACCCTCACATAGAGATAAAAGAAAGTGATTTGACACATTGAATAAACCACTAAAGGTATTGAACAGCTGTCCTACCACATGAGAAACGAGAGTGCAGGAACGTATGACATGGTGTCAACCGGATTATTGAAGCAATAATGAAATGAAAGCAAAACAATCGTTCAAGAACAGGCACCATTCACAATCAACATTATTAGAAGACTTCTAAGGCACATGTTGGATTTGTCAGCCATTTGCAAACACACTAAACCAATCAAAGGATCATGGGATTTCTGTCACATGTTACCAAGGCCAAAAGCTACTCAAGGATAAGGGTTGATGAGATGGATGGATTGTCAGTTGAATGATGAAGAATATTATGAGAGGATTGAAAATGATGAATGGGATGAACAGACTTTGATTACTTATGAGAACGGTTTATGACAAGTATTTGATGACGACCATATTAAAGTCTGCAGAGAAGCAGTCCTGTAGTAATGTAAGTCGGTTTTCATTGCTGTTGCTGACACTCGCAATTCAGTGTGTGAATTGAATTCAAACGTCAGTAGAATTTAATAAAATATTTATTTTTAAACATTTCATTGATATGATTTTCAATTTTTTCACTTGACATTTGTTTGTTTTACTTTTTACATTCTTTAGAAGAGGGGATCTATTTACAAATTGTCTCTAGGCAAAATCAGGGGATGTTTGCCAATCAAGAGATTCTGAACTATGATTTCAGTTGTGTAAGCTCTATTTACCATAGCAGTTTGTTTTAATATTAGCTATATAGATGCAGCGTCGTCCAGGATCTTTATACGTTATCTTTTGTTTCACACATTGATATATCACACTTTGTTTGCCTTTGTCTTCTTGTACGAAAATATTTACATGTTTTAAATTACCAAAATTTAAATATCTATTTATATGAATAAATGCTAATATTTATCTAATTATATGAATACATGCTAAAGTTTGCCCTATGTTTACAACAAACTTTTGAATAAATGTTTATTATTTAACATTTTGTAGCGAACTTTCTGAAGCAATAGCGATCTGGCAAAGTATATCACAGTGAAACATAAACAGGGGACCTTAACTTAAATTGTGAAATAGGAAACGTCAGCTGTTTACCATGTAACTTTTTCGGAGATTTAAAAACAGAACAGATATAAAATTCATGGCTCTCCAGTGGTACTGATCAAATTACCACTTCCGCAAAACCAAATATAGAAATAATTCAGTTTTTATTTCACTAATATATATATATATATATATATATATATATAAATGTATATATATATATATATATATTTATCAATAACAAGGAGAATATTTAAAAAAAAATATTCTCCTTGTTATTGCCATTTCAGCAACGTTTTCAATGTGTGACTTTTCAAACTATATATTTATTAATTCTACACATACATAAAAGTAATCCATGGACACGTGTTTCTGGCCAACAGCCGTCATCAGCAGGTCTAACTTAGATATTGATGTCTATAATCCAGTGTCTTTACCACTGGACCAAGACGCTTGTCTAGGATTATGTACGATTTTAATCACCTAAATATTTAATGTATTTTTATGTAATTATTTTTATTGTTTTTTTGCTTACTATTACTGGATTATTTGTATGTACGTATACAATTAATAAAAATATATATATTAACAAAAAAACGTCCTATAAAGTTAAGGGCGACTAATAATGCAATTTTCTGCATCTTAATCACTTAAGAAGTGAGACAATCGAAATAATAGTAAGCAAAAAACAACGACCGCTGCAATCACCAATAAAAATAATTACATGAAAATACATTATATATATATATATATATATATATATATATATATATATATATATATATATATATATATATATATATATATATATATATATATTCCTTTGGGGAGGGTAGATTCTTGGATCTTATTAGCTAAAATCTCATTGGATGTTTTGTTCCACTTTTCAAACTTTGAGTAGTGGTAGCAAACCAATAGCACCTTCTTTTGTGCGACAGTCCATGGTTGGGCTTTTAAGCCTCTTATGTTTCTTTTTTTTTGCTGCATTTGATGGAAATAGGGGGCCAGGACCTTTTGTCTCAAGGCCTGATGGCTGACCCTGGTTGGCCTCTCTATTGGCTGGAGCACCATTTCCAGAGGCAGGAAGGTTTACACCATTGCTTACATCTGAACGGGTTGATGGGCCCTTTTTATCCTGGGTGCCGGCCTGCCAGTATTTATCTTTGTTTTTATTCATATTTTTTATTATTCATTTCGTCAATGTCAACGGCTTCTAATTCATTATTCGAAGCTGCCCTCTATTAATAGATGGGGTGTCCTTGTCTGCAATTCGGGAGACGTGCTGGATGGCTTGAGGAGACAGCACACCATTTTTCTCAGGGTTTACTTAAAGTAAAAAGTATCCTCATGTCAGAGTCTCTGACAAACCCCTGTACAGAGAGACCGAAGACACCAGAAGGTGGTGTTTAGTAGGCATTCAAGTCTTATATATATATATATATATATATATATATATGTATATTGAAACAACTGTTACTTCCCCGACTTAGCATGCCCCTGCTGAGCTTTGCTGTTCTCAGTATCAGGGGTAAAGCCTGCAATCTTGTAGGCTTTACAAATAGCTGCGATTAATGAGGAGGACTTCATGCAGACCAGACAATCCTGAGGCACGATCTTCGTGAGCTTCATGCAAAAGTCCGCCAGAAAAAACTCTTCAATTTGAATGCTGATTTGAATGCATTTCTTTTCTATTTTCTTTAACAGACATTTTTGCCACGTTTTAATGGGATGCAGGGGATGTAATTGCAGACAATGGTAATAGCATACCGAGTTCAAATTCTAGCCGTATCTATAGCATGATTGTCATGCACTAATAGCGTTGGGAAATGTATTAAACGCATGCTTCCATCCTGTTGGGGGGGGGGAGTATTGGTAAAATGAATATGCCCTTGGTTTATGGAATTGGCTATGCTAAGTTAAAATCCTATTGCATTTATACTGGTCAATTACGCACTGTACTGTTTTGAAAGTTACTCGCATACAATGAACCTTATTGTATTTCGGGATTGCATCACTTAAAAAGGGTTGATATGTTATAAAATAAACAAAACAAAACAAAATCACGGTGAAATAATAATTATGTTAAATATTGATGGGGGTACATATACTAGTAACTATTAACCTATTGTTGAAATGCATTAGCTAGTATATATTATTGAGATATGGCAGTTAATGCTGGTAAACAGGAAACGTTTCAGGCAAGGGATCATGAATCATAGAAGCCGGGAGCCGATGGAGCAAAATGATATGACACCACTGTTCTGAGGCTGATGAGATTTCTGGGGGAAGATAGTCAGTCTTGGTAAAAGCCTGAGTAGAGACAAGACACGATTTTAAATGGTTTATTTAATCGTGATGATTTGTGATGGTTTGTTAACGGTTATGTATGCTGACTTTAAAATCGGAGAACCGAGTTCAATTCCAGTCTTACTTTATAATCTTCATTTATACCTTAAGACATAAAAATAAACCCGAGCACTTTTAAATTTTTGGTTAATGAATCGTTTATAATAAGCATTTTGCTTCCGCATTAAATGAGTTGATGAAATGCAAAATAAAATAAGTTTATTGAAATTAAAAATATGGCTAATGACAAATATAAAAAATGGACAGAAAATAGTAATCACGTTAAATGTTGATGGAGGTACTAGCATATATTACTGAGATATATATGACAGGTTATGTTGGAAAACAGAAAACATTTCGGACAAGGAGTCACAAAAAGGATTGACTCTGCTGAATCGTGGGAGCCAGAAGTCAATGAAGCTGGTCGGACATGATGTCACCTGATCTCAGGCTGACGATATTTCTGAAGATAGTCAATTTTAGTGGGAGCCTCAGTTCAGACAAAATGCGTTTTTAAAATAATCTAACAAAATGATGATAATTAAGCTAAGCTCTTAAAAGAGAAGTAACTTTCTCTCTCTTTCCCACACTTTGACGTTTCAGCTACAAAACGATCACAGGATTAATAAATCTATTATACATCTTAGAGCATGCTGTTTAATTAATGAAATTAACCTTTGTCCTTGGAGGATTATGCCTATACACGCATGAAGGACACTGGCGAGCAACAAGGTATGATTTTAAGTGATTAAAATATTAACGAATAAATAATTTTAATCAACGGAATGATTACATATGGCCATTTTGATCACGCCCTTATGACTATGTAATAGAGATAGTAATTCATTTAGTATTTACAAATGCGCATAGTTTGGTATAAATTCAAATACATTTTCTTTATTTAACGGACTGAAATATACTTTTGTATTGTTGTATTTTTCCAAGTGCAAAATATCATTTAATCTTCAATGTTTAGTTAGTTATTAGGAATCTGGTAATCTTAAATTATGGCTACGTGACTATGTGTTCGATTCAGATAGGATATGATGACGGAATCAAAATGAATTGTTGATCCATGGCGGGGATATGTGCTGTTTTGAGTTGTAATAATATTTATATGTGAGTTTTTAAATAGAGGGTTAGTATGGTAAATTTCCACATGAGGTTAAAAATTAGGTAGAGTGGAATTTTCCCATTAGAATTCGAGTAAGGCTACATGCAACATGTGATGTCAGAGAGAGAGAGAAAAAGAGAGAGAGGGAGTAGTGGGTTTTCATGGCTACTACCCCCATGGGGAGGGAGTTGGGAGTTTTATGCATATACATGTATACCATGAAGAAGGAATAAAACTCCAAAAGGATGTTTTAAAATCCAATTTCATTTGTCAACGTTTCTTTATTAATATTTGTGAAAGCTGTTATTGAGAAGAAGACAAGAAGAAGATGGTAACTTCGACTTCCACCTCACAACTGCGACTACAGAAATACAACCAGTTGATTCTGCCAACAAAGTAGACGCACTGTGGGGATTGAAGAACGTTCCAGCTAGGCTACATAGTGCCACTCTAGCTTTTAATAGCATGCTTTAAATCTTTCTCAAATTTAATGGCCTTTTTATCATACGAGCTGTAGAGATCCCCATATGCAGGAAAGCTTTCTACCCTAATAGCTTTTTTCCTCGAACCGCTTGCCTTTGGAATTCCCTCCCTGCTCCCTGTTTCCCATGACTGGACCAATATGCATGAATTTAAATGTAATGTAAACAATCATCCAGCTGCTCAACTCCTTAATTAGGATGCCTCTATAAATCTGTCTCCTAATTCACAGTAACCCTTACGTCACAGTGGCAGTGTGCCTTCTTTAGGGTGAATTGAAAAACAAATTAGAAAACCTAGCACTTTAAACGGGTAAAAAATGGCACAGTTCTAATTTCTCTCAGAATCAAAGAATAGATTTATTTCTGATAACAATCGGAATAAAATTATGTTGACGTCAACATTAAAATCTTTGGCCACACCCAGAATTGAAGATGATGAACATGAAGTAAATTCATGAACGCTACCAAAACGTAATTTCCCTATTAAACTGCTTAAAGTGAAACGAGGATGTGAAAGGAACCGTGAAGATAATCTAGATCCTCCCCTGAGGTATTCAGATTAATTGCTGATCGTTGGCATCTACCCCGGGTATGGCACCCCCAAAACAGGTCTTTTCAAACCACTCGTTCCCAACTATCTAATGGTGGCGGTGATGGATGGCTAACAGTCAGGTATGCTAAATTTAAAATCAGGAAACTTCTCCCTGTTTCCCCGACTGTACCAATAGGGTAGGTCGATTTTGGAACCGTAGTAATGCGATGGTAATGATAGTTGGGGTTTCGCATGATAAATAACGACACAAAATATTTTTCCCCATATCGTTACCGTTAAGTGAGGAAACGATTTTAAAGGTTAGAAATTAACGATTTCGCATGGCCTTTCGGTAATAAGTGAAAGATTTACCGCCGTCAAAAAATTTCGTACCGTTAGGGTAATAAAAATGTGTAAATGTCATTTAATAAAGATTTTATCAACTAAATTATGTACATTGTTCTCAATAAATCAAATAAAAATAACTAAGGATTATAAATAATGAAAAATATTCACTTGTAAAGGCAAAATGGAGATTAAATATACAGTGTTCAGTAAACACAGTATTTTACTATTTACATAAGTGACAGCGATAAAAGATCGCTTCATTTTTTTTCTTTCATGGAATTCAGGATTTGTGATTTTTCAGTAGAAAACAAATTAGACTAATTTTAATCATCAATAAAACAACATTAAACCGAAAAATGTCTTCATTTTAATGATAAAATAAAATAAATATAGCTTGTTTATAATAGTGTCTCTGGAACTTTCTTTTTGGTTATTATTTAAGTTTACACCGTTTTAAATGCATGCTGTTATTGTTTATGAATTGTATGAAATATTGGTACTTCTATCGATCCTGAGCCAATCTCCGTGAACTTCACGTCGGCAGCGTTCGGCCATGCTACGTAAACCCCCGAGAGATGACAAGCCGAATGGTGGCAGAGTGATGCCGAGCGATTAGCCAATCAGCTGTCAGTAACCAGACGATAATTTTTTAAATCAGTATTGAAATTGATTAAAGCCAGAAGCAATTGATCAAAGCCAGTGCATGTTTTTTCCTGTGAAATTAAAAAAAAAAAAAGTAGAAGGAAAAAAACTGAATATGAAAAACTGTATAGCAAAGTTGAATCTCGCGAAGGAGTAATTTCATTCTGCTAGGAAAAAAAGCTGTTGGCAAAAAGAAAAGAAATGTCCGAAATGCTATTACATGTGCCGCTTCATAGAAAGAAAAGGTATTATATTATTATTATCATTGTCATTATTATTTATTAACAGTTGTTTAGCATTGTTTTGTTACAAAAATAAAAACAAAAAAACAGTAATTTCGCTATGTTTTGTTCGTCTTTTTTTGTTTTGCCATCTTTCTTTAAAAAAATAAATAAAATAAAAACAAAACAAAAAAATACGACGCAGCAAAGTATCCATGTTGTCGGCTGCCACCATTCGGCTCGTCATCTCTCGGGTATTTACGTAGCATGCCGGAACGTTGCCGACGCGAAGTTCACGGAGATTGGGTCAGAGTCGATAGAAGTACCGAACTATTGACGGCTGTTGGATTTTAATAATTAGTAATTTTATATTTTTATGCAAGAAACTTAATTATTTGAAATAGAAAGAAAAAAAGCTTGTTTAATCTACATAATTTTATATTTTAAGTGTATCTGGCGTTAATTCAAACGCGTTTGTTTTTCTCCGCTGAAGAAATTATATTTCCATTTTTAGGTGAGTAATACAGTTTCGTTCTTTCTATTTTTTTTTTCGTGTTTCAAATTAAATTGCCTCAATGTTTCAGTTTTTTATTAAAAAAATATAGTTGATACTATGTTATATTCGACATACTTTAAGCTAATTTTTGGCTCTTTTTAAGTTATTACCCACCACTTGTTTTTCCATTTTTTACGGACCATTTTCTTTTTCTGTGTAAACTTACTGGTTATGTCACTAGAGAAATCCGTTTTTTAAAAAAAATATTTTACGCAATAAATTAGATTTTAGAGTGGAGGATCACTTTGCCATATAAATGTAACGTAAAATGATCACCCACTTCATGACCATCACACTAAAACAATACCCAACACTTGTTTTTTGCATAAAATTATATACACAAATACATAAAAATACATAACATCAAACATATCAACCCCAAAACATACTTTTTGTTGAATCCATACAGTCCATCCAGGTCATACAAATTGAAAAGCATAATCAGGAAAGACATTACTCCAAGTTACAAACAGCAGTCCAAATATATATTTTTATGTATTTGTGTATATAATTTTATATATTTTCAAAGCGTAATTTTATTACCTGTAGTAGTATAACTGCGGTAATGGTCCTCTGAAGAGAAGAATTATCTTTGAAAACTCATGAGCTAAGGACTTAAGGATACTTTGCTTGAACTTTGAATTCTAATAAAATTTGATTGACACCTTATTTTATTACTTCATTTTATATTATAATATATATATATATATATCTTGTAAATGAATAAATGCGAAAAAATATTTCCACCTATTCTTACTATATTAACATTAATACGGCTTACACTTATTTAATTCTATGATACAACAGAACATTTTCAAATACTGTATATATAGCAATCTGCAAATACCCACAAACAGATATAGGTATTCTTAAGTTATAGGTTTCTAATAAATAAATATTATGTATTGTCATATTTTCTTACATGTACGCAATAGTTTTGTCGATAGTAATATTATTATAATTATTACTAATATCAATTAAATATATTTAATAAAAAAAAAGATAACGTTTCAAAAACTTTCGTATAATTCCATTTTCATTAATTTTCAAGGGAGGTAATTTACGTCAAAACGTACGACATTAGTAAAAAGTCTGATGTTGCTATGATGCTAAGAACAGATACTACACTTTGATTTTAGCCAAAATGACAAGAATCATTAAAACAAAGTTTTGACGAGACATTTTTAAATGAATAAAAAAAACTGGTTTAATCGAAACTTTAATTATTGTATTATCTTTTAATGGCGTGAGTAGTGTAGTATCGGTTCTGTTGTCATAAGACTGTCCTCCCAGGAATTACCTCCTACTTTTTAAGGAGGTGATGGGAATCGACTTAACACATCACTCAACTAACTGGTCTAACTAATAAATCGACTTTTAGGCAAAATTCGACTTTATTCATCAACATGGTCTTTTACTAAAGTGATACGCTAATTCCAACGCTTCGATGCTTTTTTTGTAGAAATATTTGTTTTTTTGCCTCAAAATAAACTTCAATTTCCGATATCACTTCTGTATTTCTTTCCTTTGAGCATTCCTTTGAGGTCTGTCAGTAGTCGCTAGGGGGGGACAGATATGGGTGGGTGTGGAAGTAATTCGAAGTGTAATTCAGATCGTTTTGTTATCGTTCCAATCGGCTTGTCACATGGTGCATTGTCTTGATGAAATAGCACTTTTTCTTTTTTTTAATTGTGGTCCTTTTTAGTGACTTCCTCTTTCAAACGCACTAATAATGCTACATAATATTCGCTATTAATTGTTCTACCTTTCACAAGGTAATCAATAAAAAAAATACCTTGCACATACGAAAATACGGAGGCCTAAACCTTGCGTGCTGATGTTTGCGTCTTTGATCGCTTTGGACGAGTTTCACCTACTGCTGCTACTCAGCTAGCTGCCTTTTGGCTAAGATCAAAGTGTAGTATCTGTTCCGATAGATACTGCACCCCATACTGGTGTTGTCTTGGCCTTCGGGTCTTGATTTACGCCGGTCAATGGGTCTGTCCTGTGCAGTTCTGGGAGGTCCACCTTCCCAGGCTTTGCCTCCCCTCTTTGGGGAGGAGTAAGTTTATTGCTTACTGCCTGAGGCGCCCCTACCGGGGAATGCCAACGGGGCTGCCCAGGCAATTTTTAAACCCCACTTTCCCGACCCGACCTTGGGTCACATCTTAATTGTGGGAGTAAGATAAAACCTGGCCTTGTGCCTAACTCCTGGAAAGGAGTAAATCAATACTCAGCTAGCTGCTTATTCGACTCCACAGTGAAGTGGTGGATCCATGTTTTATCCATTTTGTTGCATTGAAACAGTTGTAAGCGACTCTTTCAATCGTTGACGCGTCGTTGTTTTTGATCAACGCGGCGCCCACTTTGAACAAATGTTCATGCCAAATGTTGCACACTGCCTTCTGATAACTTCAATGCCCTTGCTATCTCATGCAAGTTCGATTTATGATCAGCTAAAACGAGTTTGCGACCTTTTTAAAAAATGTTTTCAAGACAACTGTCGAATTTGGGCGGCCCGAGACTTATTGAGTGACGTGTTATGCTAAGATAGCATGCATATTGCGAATTTATTCATGTACACATCTAAAATGCATGCGCGTATGATTAATACAAATTGAAGGGTGGAGTTAAAATCTTCCGCATGCCAGTTACCTTGTTGCCTCAAGTTGAATTATCAGATTTCAGGAACAGAGAATGTGCACATACTAAAACAGTGCAATTATTCTTAGCCAATAAACACACTGAACAAATATATGTGCTCTTTAAGAACAAATACTTGATAATTCAAATAATTAAAATTTAATAACCTATTTTGTATGCAATAAATGTGTGACTTATTTCGATAAAAAATATATCCTCCACTCTATAATATAAAAAAATAGATATATATTTATTTATAAATATATATTTGTCCCGTCACACAAAGTCTGTCTGAGGAATATGGGAAGGGAGAACGCAAATCTATTTCTAATACGATTTCTTTCTTTTTTCTTTTATTCTTTTCTGCCTTCTATACCGATGTATACGTTTTTTCTTCCTTTTTCTTTTTTTCTAGAACTTTCCAGTTTGGGATGTTTTCTTTCTTTTTATCTTATTTCTTTATGTGGACGACGATTGTTCCATCTCAATTTCACTTTTGTGAACGTCTTTGATGTTTTTAACATCCGGCACTATTTCTTTTAATGTCTAGCTCCCCCCTTACCGCTCCTTTAAATGGAGAAAATTAAACCAAGAAAATAAGATAAGTAAAGTCATGGTTGATGTTTTTTTTAAATTAAGTTATCAGAAATGACTCGCGTTTTTTTTTAGCTCGCGATAGTTCTGTCCTATCCTACTAAAATTTAAAACAAACAACACATTAAAAAGACTTACATTGGAAAGCAAATAGCAAATAAAAAATCGCCCATCTGAAATGAATTCGGAAAGAAATGCTTCACTCTAAATAAAAAGTCAACGGTAAGTATCTTTTTCTTTAGATCATCAGAAATGATAATAATAATCTATATATGAAAAATAAAATTACTGACGTCATTCTATGATTTTATATAAATGTTAGTGTGAACACTGACGAAGCATATTTTTTTTCCGCCAAGTTTTACGGGTGTACACTAGTGTATAATAGTTTCGTTAAGTATAAAAGATTCTATTTTGTCTTTTTAGCTTTGGTAGGTAAAGTTAAACCTCTTGTTTTTGTAGGCCAGAGCCCACTTCACCTAGTGCACTTCCCCTAGTGCACTTCAAATAGTGCGCTTCACCTAGTGTGCTGGCTTTCCAACATACCACCTGGCCTTGTGTTTAACCTCCTGCAGAGAAGGTAAATAAGTATACGAAAGTGCTTAAGCTTGCAGTATTTTATATTCTCAAAAGGACAGTGTTAGACACAATGGTAAGCTTGCGGGGATAATTCAAAACGCCAAAAAGGGGCACTCTGGATTGAGACAAAAATTAAAATTGCCTTAGTCCAGAAAGATTTCTCCTTCACTGACTGAAGACAGAAAAGATAGAGTATAATATCAGAACAGATACTACACTTTGAATTATTTATGTGCACAAAATATAAAAAAATGCATTCGGAACAAATTAGGCACAAGGCCATCAAAAGTGTAGGGAAAATTGGGGTCGTTTGTAATCCTTGGTCAAAAGCTATAAAAATGTTTATCCTACTTAAGATGCCAAAGGTCGTCCTACTTAAGATGCCCCCAAATTTGTTTGAAATTTTATTTTTCATAAATATTTATATACATGTTTTCAAGACAACTGTCGAATTTGGGCGGCCCGAGACTTATTTATATACATATTTATATACATATTTATATACAAGGATTTTATTGGAGAAAAGTTAAAAACCAAAGAAAATCGGTTAGTAAGATCCTATCAACACTTTCTAAATAATAGACTGACCACTGTTTTCCGTTTTTTTTTTCAGAACCGAAAACAAGCAGATACATTTCTAAATAGGAGTTGAATATAAGTGGGATATTAAAAAAAAAGAAAATAGAGTTTAGAGAATGGGTGGTGTCCTTTCAAGATAATTACAATTTGGGGGAGGCCGAGGACAAAAAATTGTAAGTTGGGGAGTAAGCATCTTAGAAGATTTCTATTAAACTCAACTAGTTAAGAGGCTAAACTTAGCTGTAGGGGTGGGGCCCGACTGGAACCGCGTGCACCAAGCTTAGGTACGGAACACTTACTCATACTTAACTCCTTTTCGTACACACAAGCTCGCTACTTGTATCTACCTTTTTCAAAAATCGAGGAATTTAATTTTTTTCTATCAGATCTTGACCATCCGCTGGTGCTTGAAGAACGTGATCAGATCCTGATCAGCAAAAGATTAAACACCATGGGCTTCTCTCAAAGTCCACGTCACCATTCACGCTATGGCCAGTATTGCAAAAAACACCATTCGTCTATCCTTGGCAAACGCTGGTCCGACGTTGTCGATTACGTAAGATTACGTTTAGCGTCAGATGTTTAGGATGGATACGAGCCGTCACCTTGTTGAAAGCTGAGTGCTCTCTGAAGAACTGCGATTCAACCCTCAGCCTACGACGAACTTTGACCGAGGGGTTGAGAATGAGGTCAGTAAAGACGCTTTCGACCACGGGTTCCACACATATTTCTCTGTCAAGAATCGACTTAAGAAGCCAGTCTCTCGAGAAACGAGGACAGAAGTTGTTGGATGGAACTTTAGGCGGTTCGCAGGCAGCAGAAGTACAGTAAGTTTGTAGAGGATACTACACTTTGATCTTAGTCAAATCAACCGTCTTCATTGAATAGAATATACAATGTCTCATTCTGACATTTAACACAACTTTATTGAGGCATCTTCGTTAACATGTAAATAAAAGGAAAATGAAAGAGAAGGGTGTTATCAAATGAATGCGTTCATGAGTATGGACGAAGACAAAAGGTTACAGGGTCCACGTAGTTGTAAAGAAATGTCTCGTAAGTAGGGGAAAGAGAAGAGTTCATATATAAAGGACAGTATGTCCTGTCGGAAATGAAAGAAAAAGAGTCCCTATATTAGAATATGTTTGCGTACACAGGTGTCAAACTCAAGCCGTGTGTAAGTTGTTATTTAGGTATGTGTGTGTGTTGTATTAAGTCAACATGTGTGCGGCGTCGCCATGTTGGATTCTTGGGTCTTCTTGTCAAAGTCAAACCCAGGGCCAAAAAGGTTCGGGAGGGTTTTGGTTGCGTACCAAGAGGGGAGTTTGGGGTTGAAAGAAACAACGTGGATGAGTCAGCTCGTTGTGTGGTGTCATGGCCGGAAAAAGAAAGAGTCTCGTGGGCGCTCTCTTTTATCAACTCCCGTTATGTACTTAGCTCGCCTGAGAGATGAGCTCTGATTCGGTAAGCCAAAAAGGAAGTTAACTCTACGTATAATTTCTCCTTAGCTCACTCCCTCTCACAGACTGTCGACCAACAAGCCTCACATCTAGACATTTTCTTGACCTCAATGCGTGAGGCTTGTGTGACGAAAGCTCATAACCCACTCGGGAATGCTGATCACATTATGCTAATGATACATATCATCCTAAAATGTCGTCCAAAATCTGATGAACCGTTGCTCAAAATAACGAGATACTACGAGCAGGCTGATTTTGAGTCAATCAGAGATCACATCAGCGACGCCTAATTGAGGGAAACCTTCTCACTCCCTGCTGACCAGCGTGCAAATGAATTAACTGAATGGGTCAAAGCAGGCATTGAAGCCTATGTCCCCATGCGGAAATTCTTTAGCAAGCCCCACTCTCCCCAATGGTTCACCTCGAAATATGCAGCTGCCATTGCTGAGAGGCAACAAGCATTCCGTAAATTCGGCCGCCATAAGTCAGCTACTAATAGACATAAATTTATAGAGTCAAGAAATAATTGCAAGGCCGTGATAGGCGAAGCAAAGAGAAGGTATAATGAGTTAACAAAAAAACGCATTCAGTCACAGAAACTAGGTACTCGTGATTTCTGGAAAATCTACAATAGTGTAGTGAACAATGGTCAATCAACGATTCCCCCACTATCAAACCACAATGATGTCGTTTGCACGGCCACTGATAAGACTGAACTACTTGCCCAGCGTTTCGCTTCTAACTCCACCTTGGACTCAGATAACCACCCCCTCCCCAAATTCCCATTTCGGACCGAAGCCACACTTGATGACCTGACCATCACCCCATTCCAGGTCAGAGACATCATTAAAAACCTTGACACCTCCAAAGCTTGTGGGCCTGTAATAGTAATAAAAAAAATGCTCTGCTGAACTGGCCCCTGTCCTCTCCAAACTCTACAATAAATGCCTAGCTGAATCTTGCTTCCCCGATAGCTGTAAAATTGCCTCTGTGGTACCAGTCTACAAGAATTCTGGGAATAGAACTGATCCTCAGAACCACCGCCCAATCAGTCTACTGCCGATCTTTGCTAAAATCTTTGAATCCTTAATTAATCTAGCGATAGTATGGCACTTATGCTAAACTTCTTTCTGACTGCCAGTACGGATTTAGGCAAGCACAATCTACTGCAGACATCCTAACGGTCATCTCTGAACGCATGTATCATACATTCATCAAAGCAGGAGAAGCTAGGGCAGTAGCGCTTGATATATTCAAGGCCTTTGACAAGGTATGGCATAAAGGGCTTCTCCTGAAAATACACTCATACGGTATTACTGGGCAATTACTTGATATAATTAGATCCTTCCTAACCAAAAGAAAAATCCAGGTTGTTCTCGATGGCCGTTCTATCTAAGCAACATGACATAAATGCTGGTGTACCCCAGGGATCTATCCTTGGATCTTTATTGTTCCTGATCTATATAAACGATCTCCCTGATGACATAGAGTCTGAGATTGGTTTATTTGCTGACGACACCACGCTTTACTCTCGCCATGTTGGCAAAACAGACGCGATCATATCCGAGGCAATGGCTGAATCTTTAGAAAATGACCCCCAGGCTGTAGTGGATTGGGGTCATAAATGGTTTGTAACTTTTAATGCCGCAAAGACAAAGCTCCTTTCCTTCAATAACTACAAGTAACCTCTCCGACCACCGAATGTCATGGCAAATAACACCCTACCTGAGAATCCACCATTAAAACTCCTCAGCCTAACATTTACAGGAACATGAATTGGAACAAATACATAGAAGATATTGCCAAGGCTGCTGCAAATAAAGTGGGCTCCCTCTACCATGCTAGAAAACTTCTTACTCCTATATCTCTACCAAGCCACCATCCGCCCATGAATAGAGTATTGTTGTCACATCTGGGCTGGTGCACCATCCACTAGTCTCTCCCTCTCAGACAAGGCCACAAAAGAGTATCTAATCTAATAGGTCCCTCACTATCCATTAACCTCCAGCCCTTGTCCCATCACCACAATGTTGCATCCTTGTGCCTGTTTTACAAGTACTTCAATGGAATGTGCTCCGATGAAATTGCCGTTCTGGTGCCCCCTCGACGCAAATACACTAGAACAACCCGACAATCAGGTAGGTCCCATCCATTCACTGTGGAGGTCCCCAAATGACGGAGGGCCTTCTACTTCAGTAGCTCCTTTCCTCGTGCCGCCGGCCTCTGGAACTCCCTCCCTGCTCCCTGCTTCTCTGACTGTATCGGCATGCAGAAATTTAAAACTAATGTGAACAAGCATCTCGCTGCACAGCTCCCAATTTTGGATGACCCCAAAAACTTTCACCCTAATTCTCAGTAGCCCCTTACGTCTACAGTGGCAACTTTCTTTCTCATCACGTCCGCCACACCTCCATTTTACGCAGTAGGTGTTCATTTAAGAAAGTTATATCCTCTGGACCAGAGTTACCCACCTTGGGCGAATCGAAACTGCTAAACAATCGGACGGCAAGTGTGTAGTTACTTTCGATCCATTAAATTTATTTTCTACTTATTGGTGAGGCATGTGCAACTATAGTGATGGGGCGTATTTATTAACCAGAGGAAGAAGTAATGTGACAGTTAATACTTTTATATATACGGAAATTTATAGCACTTACGTAAATACAATATATATATATATATATATATATATATATATATATATATATATATATATATATAGTAATCCAGGTAGAGTAAAAATCTACAGGGTAGAAATCCAAAGGGAATCAAACCGGGCTTATAAAAGAGTGCTCAATAAAGATATAGAGCTATATTGTGAATGCTTTTATTCGAACATGTACAAGGTCTGCTACACTGGCATGTCGATGTTATCGATCTACAGCTATCAAGAGCTGAGGTCTCATCAGCTCTTGATAGCTGTAGATCGATAACATCGACATGCCAGTGTAGCAGACCTTGTACATGTTCGAATAAAAGCATTCACTATATATATATATATATATATAGTTATTTATTTTTTTTACTATAATTAGTATATACTAGTGTACATTATAACTATTATATACTAGTTTCCAACTTCCATAAAAAATGACAGAAAAAATTTTGCTTCATCAGTGTTCACACTAACATTAATCTGAAATTCATAGAATTACATCAGCAAATTTGTATTTCAGATCTCAATTATTATTATTTCTGCTGACCTAAAGAAAAAAACAACCTACCGTTGCCGTACCACAAAGGCAGTGTTAGACACAAGGTCGGTTTTGAATGTGGTGAAAATCCAGCTGTCCAAAAAGAGGCACTCTGTATTTGGACAAAAATAAAAACTGTCTTCGTCTAGAAAGATTTCTTTTCGCTAACCGAGGACAGAGAAAGATGAAGTATAGTATTAGAACATATACTAGACTTTAATCTTAACCAAAAGGACGATCTCTACAGTGCGAAGTATGTTGCCACCTAGTTATTTATTAACATGGACTTATTTTATAATTATGGAAATTAAACGTGAACTTTTTATGTAAAGTCTTACAAATATTTTACATCTTTCTTTTTATGTTTTTAGCGACTACATGGTCGGATATATCATTCCCGTACACGAGTGTAGTGGTATCGTGGGTAACACACGCGAGAGTCGGAAGAAGTAAAAAGAACAATAGTAAAGAAACAGTTGGATTATATACATATGCAATTATTCTCAAATAAACAATTTGTCGAGAGAAAGCGTAAGGGGTGGAGGTGGGGTGGGTTGGCGGTTTAAACACATGCAAAATAGTACTTTATATGATACGATATATAAAGGAAGAACATGCATCAGTACCAATGAAAAGAAGTCATTAATGTCTCAATACAATAAGAAATACATGTGTGTTGCCAGGGTCGTAGATAGAGAAGATGCGTGAACAATGTATAAGTAAATATGACTTACATTTGTTAGTTGTAGTGTTCTGTGATTCTGGGTGACTGCCACCATAAAAGAGAGTCTAATACGATTGATACCGTGAAGGACAAGCCAGAAAGAATAAGCCTCGTTTTCAATTTTTGCACATTTTGTTAGAATATACAAAGAGAATAACAAACAAAATTATGAGACATTTACATGATTCAAAGCCATGATATACTAATATAAATATATTCATGTAAATGTATATATACGCATATATATGTATATATATGTATATATATATATATATGCATATATATATATATATGTGTGTGTGTGTGTATGTTTTAAATTTTGTAACACAGAGTACTTATAATAGCTCATTAGTTTAAAGCTAGAGCTATGCTATATTTAGTATTTTTATGTAGTTCAATACAACATCAATACAACATCATAATTACAGTCATTTTTTTCCAACTTATTATTTTATTTCGCAGATAATTTTTTCGGTTAACATCAAGATATTTGTAAAATGCTCCTATGCATTCATTCATTTCTTGGTTTGGGTATCCTCAGTGCAAATTGTACAAAAGCAAATTCAAAAAACTTTTTAAAACTTGGTGATTATAGCCCGAATATATTCATTATCAATTTTTTATACATGGGGTTATAGTTCCTTTACATCTTTTTAAATAACATGTACGTATTCTATCGTTTTATATTTCTAATCATTCATCATCGGCTATCATTATTAATTCAACTATTCATAATATTTCCGATACTATATATATATATATATATATATATATATATGGTAAAATGAAAAAGGAAAACCAAAAACTGGATGTTTTTTTTTTATGTGTACATCAACGTTTCGTCTTTATTTATAAGACTTCATCAGGATGATGATATAGGGAAAAGATATCATGCAAGCACGGATACATGTAGGGTAGACATGTTGGGAAGAAAAATAAAATAAAATGAAAAATAGTGGCAGCGTCTAGCTGGACGTCCGTACTTGTTAGAGAATGAAAAATGAGTGGGAGAAAAAAGGGGAAGGGTGGAGGGAGCAAGGACTACTGTGGCTGGCGATGAGAGAAAGAGGTGGGGGATGAGCAGGGGTAAAATGGATGGCAGAGAGAGATTGGAGGAAAAGGGGGAGGGGGTGTTTGACCAGATGGCTGTGGTCGAGATTGAAGGGGAAGAGTGAGTTGGAATGTTTGTGTGTGTGGGGTGTATGCAGGGAAATGGGGATGGGTAGAGAGGGAGGGGGACCCCCCTCCCCCACCTACTCCAATCCCTCACTCATTGCTATCATTTTCCAAATATTTCAAATATTTCACACCCTATCACGACAAATCCTCCCTCTTCCCCCTCTCATCCATTTTCTCCCATACCTTTTCTTAAATTCCCTCATTTTCTTCAAACGCTCTCTAAGACTATAACTTTCGCCCATCCACCAAAATCACAGCCCCCCCTCCCTCTCTACCCATCCCCATTTCCCTGCATACACCCCACACACACAAACATTCCAACTCACTCTTCCCCTTCAATCTCGACCACAGCCATCTGGTCAAACACCCCCTCCCCCTTTTCCTCCAATCTCTCTCTGCCATCCATTTTACCCCTGCTCATCCCCCACCTCTTTCTCTCATCGCCAGCCACAGTAGTCCTTGCTCCCTCCACCCTTCCCCTTTTTTCTCCCACTCATTTTTCATTCTCTAACAAGTACGGACGTCCAGCTAGACGCTGCCACTATTTTTCATTTTATTTTATTTTTCTTCCCAACATGTCTACCCTACATGTATCCGTGCTTGCATGATATCTTTTCCCTATATCATCATCCTGATGAAGTCTTATAAATAAAGACGAAACGTTGATGTACACATAAAAAAAACATCCAGTTTTTGGTTTTCCTTTTTCATTTTACCATCACGTCGGATTACCTTCATCCTTCTATTCCCATATATATATATATATATATATATATATATATATATATATATATATATATACATAGAAAGATTTATTTTTCATATTGACTATTATCCTGATGAAGATTCCTGTGTAAATCGAAAATTTGAATTTAAAAAAAGCCTCTGCATTTTACATTAAAAAAAAACGTTTCAATTACAAAATTTAAATGCATTCTATACAGTGGAATGCTTTACTAATATATATATATATATATATATATATATATATATATATATATATATATATATATATATATATATATATATATATATATATATATGCGTGTAGGTGTGTATATATGGATATGTATGTATATTTACGTATGCATTTGTATTATGCCTATGTGTATATAAGTTATCCGTAATTATATGTGTGGATATGTATGTATAAAGAATTATAGGCACATACACGTATATATACATGTGGATATATATGTAATCATATATATATGTACATATATCTGTATATATATATATATATATACAGTCGCGTCCAAAACTAAGGGACAAAATTTTAAAACCTAATATTTGTTAGAAATAATAACCGTAAAAAGCTGAAATTTTGACAACCGGTAGTTGTTGTCATCCATAATAACATACTAAAATTTGAACCCTTTGTATAGAATAGAAAAAGAATTATAACAATTATTCATTTATTTCCAAATTTGGAATGTCCAAAAGTAAGGGACATAATTGAGAAAAACGGTGTAAATAGCATGCTACATTCAACTTTTTTTATTTCCTCTACTGAAGAACTCTTATTTAGTCATTTGTAAACGTTGCATCAGTCAACACCATGGCGAAACGTCAAAAACTTGATTACTCTGTGAGACAAGCTATTGTGAAGCTACACAAGGAAAAGCACACCATTAGAGAGATTTCAGAGAAAGTGAAACTTTCCAAGAGTGTTGTAGGCAGGATTGTTAAATCCTACAATGATACTGGCAAAATAGCTAGTGCTTTTAAAACCGGCAGACCCCGCAAAACTTCAGCAAGAGAAGATCGAATAATGCAGCGTATGTCATTAAAGGACCGTTTTAAGTCTTGCACAGAAATTAAAAGGGTTATGAATAGTACCTCATGTGTTAATGTGTCAGGACAGACTGTTTCTAGACGACTGCAAGAAACAGGGCTGTTTAATAGAACGCCAAGGAAGAAACCACTTGTTAGTTCGAAGAATAAGAAGAAGAGATTAGAGTTTGCAAACAGGTATGTAATTTGGACATATGAAAATTGGGCAAAAGTATTTTTCAGTGATGAAAGCAAGTTTAATCTATTTGGAAATGACGGAAAAAACTTTGTAAAGAGACGTATTGGTGAAAAATTAAGTACAAAGTGTACTAAGAAAACTGTCAAATTTGGGGGCGGAATCGTCATGGTATTTGGAATGTTTTCTAGCCAAGGTACAACGCCTCTTGTCCGATTACAAACTCGTGTAAACGCGCAGATGTATAAAAACATTGTTCAAGATCATATTGTGCCAATCATACATAATTCAGGATTCGATAGGGCAATGTTTATGCAAGATAATGCTCCGTGTCACAAGGCAAAGGTGGTAATGAGTTACCTTAGCGAGCAAGATTTCGAAATTATGGATTGGCCACCGCAAAGTCCTGACTTAAATCCAATAGAAAATCTTTGGAAGATCTTAGGAGTGAAAGTTAGGGAAAGAAATCCCACTAACACGGAGGATTTGTGGGTGAAGCTTCAAGAAGAATGGTCTAAAATTAGTATCAAGGATTGTCAAGAACTGATCCGTTCTTGTAGTCGAAGATGTGCAGCTGTCATTGAGAGCAAGGGCTCATTTACTAAATATTGATTACACATGTACTTTTATCGTTTTTTTTTGGCTGTTTACATTGTTTTTCTCAATTTTGTCCCTTACTTTTGGACATTCCAAATTTGGAAATAAATGAATAATTGTTATAATTCTTTTTCTATTCTATACAAAGGGTTCAAATTTTAGTATGTTATTATGGATGACAACAACTACCGGTTGTCAAAATTTCAGCTTTTTACGGTTATTATTTCTAACAAATATTAGGTTTTAAAATTTTGTCCCTTAGTTTTGGACGCGACTGTATATATATATATATATATGTGTGTTTATGTATATCTATATATACGTGTGTGTTAATGTAGTTATGTATCCAATTGTTATTAGTTTTAATGATATAACTTAGGAAATACTAAGATTACATTTCCATTCAATATTGAATTAAAGTTTATAAATATATATATATTTTTATATATATATATATATATATATATATATATATATATATATATATATATATATACATAGAGAGAGAGAGAGAGAGAGAGAGAGAGAGAGAGAGAGAGAGAGAGGAACGATGGGAGTTGAGAGAATATTACTTTTTATTTTAACTACCGTAGTTATTGCCGGGATCGCCTTTATCATGGGACATGTTGAAAGTTAATTCAAAATAATAAATCTGTTTAAAGGCTTTGATAAAATCAACTAATTACATAATAATATTAATTATGGCTCGGCCATTATCGAATTAGTCAGCATGTTAGAGAGATGAGCTTTATGCTTATGGTTTGCTATTTTTCTCTATCTTTTCTCAAATTTCAAAACTACATGATTTAATCCTCTGAATCACCATCATCATCATTCTTAACATCACATATGATTTTGGAACTTCCAATTTTTGTACTTTGACCTTTTTATTAATTAATACTTAATGACTATTTTTAAAAAAAAAGTATTTATTGAAGAACTAGTAAATCCATTCCCTTGGAAGAAGACAGCTACCCAGTGAATCGCCCCTATACGCAGTGGTTGAATATTGTAGGTTAGGCTTAGATTAGGGATATGATTAGGTCAGAAGACCATAACGAATGTTTTGATGAATAATTCATTGGAGAAAAATAATTTATTGTAATGGTCATTCAATACGAACATGACTATAATAAATTTATAGGAATAATAAAAAGAATTTAAAATATATGGTATAAGTTAGTGCTCTGAAAGAGTTAATATCGCATACAAAATTAACTCAACACCGATAAGAGGAGACAATACAAAACGGAGAATAACCGAAACGAAATTGCTACAGTCAAGAAAGTTCAATGGCACCGTAATATGTCCTTGAAGTTAAGTGTAGATCTTTTTTGAAAAAATCATTTGGTTAATGCACATGATTAACGAGGTTTGACTTTGTGAAATACAAACATGTTATATTCTTGTAGCGACCATGTGCGTTGTGTACTCTTGAGCATGCACGAGGGTCGGAATAAATAAAGATAAAAGTTGAATTTACACCCCCCACACACACCCACACACACCCACACACACACACACATATATATATATATATATATATATATATATATATATATATATATATAGGTGTGTGTATATATTCGCACATCGAAGAAAAATGAAATAAGGATATACGAAACATGAAACATAAAATGGGGGAAAATCACAGACGTTGTTATTAAAGAAAGGCTACGTTAACTTTCCCCACACAATCGAAATACATGCGTGGCAAAGATCAACGAATAGAGAGGAATATGCATGGACAGTGTATAAACAAATATTACTCTCTTTTAAATCGAACTGTTTTGAGAGTATTGTCTGAGACACGAATATGCCTGACATCAATGGCTTAAGCTTTGTGAAAGGCATGCCAAGATCGCGACCGACAGGAGCAACGTACGATCGCTTGGGTGTATAAGCCAGAAAGAGTAATAGATTCAGTTCTGTATTCAACACGTGCAGTGGAATTAGATATTTATTATTTCTGGAAATAGCAGAGTGCGTTCTCTTAGTGCTCAGTATAATTAAGTGAAGATAACATGAATAACAAAGGAAGATCACTGAATAATTATTAGTCTCATGTTCACCTGTCGCCCCATACTAGTACGTATCTGATTGGTTGGTTTAGTCAAATGATATAGAAATAATTCTAGGTTAGAATTTAATCGTCTTACCTCAAACACATGTCTCGTGGTTCTTCGTCTTCGTCTTCTTCATCTTTTTATTGGCCGTGTCGGGAGTCTAGTGTTGGTGAGTCGATCAGCGCGAATCCACAGTTCACATATTTACATACATAATAAAACAAGACACAGATACGGACTTTGTATACAGCCGATAGTCTGACATTGGAGTAAGTGTGTCGTTATGGTCCCGTTGTTTGTGTCTTTACATCTGAGCTAAACCTTCTATCTTTCAAATTAGGGATCTCAGCTAAGCCTGACTCTGTCATTTTATTCTTCTCCGTCTCTCGCCGAGATCATTTTCCCCCAACAGTCAGCGTCCCCCGAATATATTTACTTTCCACTGGAAATCGAATATGTTCGGTTTTCCCTCAGCCTACACCGGAAATTGGCGGCATGCTTTTTCCCCCAGCTTACTTTCACCATCATTATCGTGGCACCCAGACAGTCAACAAATAATTGTCATGGCGTCGATTGTTCTGTGGAGTTCAATGGATAAACCGGTCTTTTTTATTATTATTTATTTGCCTGACTAATCTCTCTCGGTTGTCCAAGCTGTAAGGGATTGCGGGTAATTATATAGTCTCACATATAAACGAAACTGGTGTAAGAGAGACAACCCGGTTTGTACTGTCATTTGTCTGTTGGAAGTAATTCCCCTTGACTCGGGTATTACACTTTACTGATGATACTCGAGAAATATATCGAAGAAAGATATGTGCAATTATCTTTTTTGTTGTTGCAAAACAAAGGATTAATTCCGATGTTTTATTCATTCAAAATGCAATAAAAAATATTTCGCTGTCATTGCATTCACAATTTATGAGCTACTATTATCTTGACTCATTGCTTAATACGTCAGTCGTGTTGTCACTCTAATGTCTTTTCTCCGGATCTGAGGTTTTATTGTTTTAACCGAGTTTATTTAACAGTCGATTATGTTATTCTACATAAGTTCTTTTGTTTTCAATTTCCCAAACGATATTTCTATTTGATGAATTCGTCTTTATCATTGTCTATTGTTCGCCTCTTAAAGTTAGTTCAAATGAATGTTGCGATTACCAATTTCTCTCAATTGAGTTTCAAACAATCCTTTTGAGTTTATTATTCTTCTTATTAATACTTTTTCATTACATAGTTTCGAGTTGAGACGACTTCATATATGTTTCTAACCTAAGCTGCCTGTCGTCTTCTTAGTCCAGTTAAATAAAGTATATTTCAAGTTAAAATGGTCGTTTTCACATTCTTGAAGAGTGTACTCGGCCACATGAGAGAAAAGTATTTAGACAACAGCTCTGACCCTGAGTCACGCGAAAGGGTCACGAACAAGTTGTTTATATAGTTAGATTAGGTTTGTATGTTTTACAGCAAATCAACCCTTTTTAATGTCGAAACACAATACCTATTATAAATTACTATCGTATGTGGCCCGGGATGCAGTGAAATCATGTGATTTTCTCATTTTTATTTGTTAGCACATTTTAAAACTTAAGGTAGACAAATCCTATTATATTCTTCAATTTAAAATTAATTATTCTCTTACTGATTTGTCTTTTTATGTGATTATTTCAAAATGTCTGGGCCAGACTAAATAACTTTTTAAATACACTGTAGTTAAGTGCGTTATTATATTTCCAATAACACGGTATGACAATAACAAATGAAAATTCGCTAGTCAAAAGCAAAGTTTTGTGTGTCATCTGAAATGCTAGTATGTCTGACTTTGAAAATCCGATAAGATAACTTTATATGTTAGATTCATTTTATACGGTTAATTGAACACCCATTTCTATTTTACCTATAGTTACGAGAATGTGCCGTTTCATATGAATGTCTAAATAACCACAACAACTCTGATAAGAATTGAACCCAGTGGGGCCGATTCTATACTCAGTGACACTTTCTACAGAAAATATAGGTATAAACTTCCCAACGACAGCAGTATATGATACAAGATCTGTTTTAAGGCGAAGGATCCTATCGCTATGACAAAGTCAAGAGTACATCTCTCTCATAACTCGCTCATTTGTGGTGGCACTACTGACGTCAAAGATGCCCCCTATCCTCATTCCTTGGTTCAATAGCGGAAGATCTGGCTTTTGAAGCTGAGTCTGATACTAATTATCTTACAATCCGGTCACGGATGATAAAACCTGACCGCTTTCCGGAATTGGGTGTATCTTTAATGAGTAATTGGCTAACTCTGTCTCTGGAGAGAATGGATAACTTTGTAGGAACTGAAGGGATAGGATTAGTATTTTTATATCCAATATATAAAGTAAAATCAGTCTCTTTCTCGTTTCTTGGTCATCGATGGCTTGTTTCCTACAAACATCAATGTTTGATTCTAGTTCGTCAGTTTTTCTTGTGGACTGATCGTTGCAACATGTTGTTAGGTAGAGAAATATGCAATTCCGTTTGATTCATTCATTCCAGAAAATACTCTGTCCGTGTCAGAATTATTTTCAAGTATTCACTATCTTAAACACCGGACGTAACACTGCCCATACAGAGTTGCTTCCCCTTGATTAGAACTCCAAAAACAGCATAGTTTCAAAAAGAAAAGCAAAACAAATGTTAAATAAATACACTAACGAGCCACGCCGGGCACGTACATCTTGTTTAGCATCAATACTGGTTCATATATATATACATATTAATAATAATAATAATAATAATAATAATAATATATATATATATATATATATATATATATATATATATATATATATATATATAATAAGCACATAAACGAATAATTCATTTATAAACTTGCATCTAAAAGAGATGAAAAGAAAATTGCATGAAATAAGGCTGACATTATTGACATAATAGATGCTGACGTAGATTATGGAAACTGCAAGCCGGGTTCAAATCCCGTTTGTATCTATTTGGTGTATTTACACATTAATAGCGCTGGGAAAGTATGTCCGAGTTTTCATTGCTCGGCACATACATGTCGTTTCCAGTTAACGAGAATCCAAAAAAAAATGTGCCCCCCCCCTCCAAAAAAAAAAATCACAGGATCGTTGTGCATGTGTGTTTGTGAGTATGTGTGTGTGGTTTTAGACTAAAAGATACAAATTCCTGGCAAGAAAACAATGGAAGAAAAACAATTGCTGATTGCCCATTATTCGCAACACTATTATAGATTTTCCAGAATTCGCGAGTTTCTGATTTCTACGACTCAATGCGTTTTCTGATCACTTCGGTATATCTACTTTTACCTGTGGCTATCACACTCTTATATATTTTGTATTTTTGTAGCTGACTTATGGCGGTTGAATCGACGGGATGCTTGCTGCAATAGCAGCTGCACAGGTCGAAGTGAACCATTGGGTAAGTGAGGCTTTCTATAGAATTTACGCCTGGGGACATATGCTTCTATGCCTGTTTTGACCAAATCAGTTACCTTATTTTTGCACTCTGATCAGCAGGGAAAGAACAAGTTTTACTCCATGTGGCATCTCTAATGTGATCTCTGATGGATTCCTAATCAACCCCTAATATTTCTGGGAAATGTATGACCCCGCAACCCTCCTAACTACGACTAAACTAGTCACTTGTGTAGGGAAACAAACGTTAAACATGCAAAGTAATAGCTCTTGGGGTTTATTTAAGTATTATATTTAGTATTCTTAATTGTATTAAATCCGACATCTGTAGGCTTCTTTATGTCGATAAAGACCTATGTATACACCTACTCCCATTTTTATTAATATTTCAAAAGTTTCCATAATTTAAAATGTTCAACATAAAATAATTTAGAACGTTGTTTTTCTTGTTTATGAAAGCACGGTGCGAACGCAGACCCCAACGGTATTATTTTATTTAATTAACTAAAATAATATAACTATAGGCTTCCTGGTAAAATTTTACTCGTGAAATGTTGTTTGATCTTGGTATAGAGCTTTTTTTGGTGTCATCCAATAAAAGAAAGAAAGAATAAATATTTATTTTAGGAGCAACGTGTAGTATCTGTTCTGATTTTTTCTGTCCTCGGTTAGTGAAGAAATCCTTCTAGTATGAGGCAATTTTTATTTTTTACTTCAATCTAGAGTGCTCCTTTTTTGGAGCTGGATTCCCCTACATAAAAAAGTCAACCTTGTGTCTAACTCTGCCATCGGCAAATTAATAGGGGCACATGTATATTTTAGATTCAATAGTTTAGTTTAATAGTTATGTCTTTGTTATTCTGTTTTATCATCAGTTTAATAAAACTGATGATAAAACACCAAAGAAAAGCAGAACAGTAATAGAGATTATGCCCCCCCCCCCCCCAGATATAAATAACATTTTTTCCAAATTGCTCTGTTCTTATTTAATCCTAAAACCGAAAATCTTTTTTCGGTAGATCGAATATTTCACTTCGAGTATTATATTTAGGATTCTAAACTGTATTAAACCTGTCATCCCAAGGGCTCTTTATACCAAATGTGGTGCAATGCTACCGTAAAATAACAACTTGGTCATAATTGTTTAGGGTTAATCGTTTACAATATGTATTGCATTTTGTCATTCTATCACCTAAGGAGAGTTGATATGACGTATAATCAAACCAGGCAGAGGAGACACGAAAACGTGTGCATGCCTGATGAGATACGGGCACACGAGGTGCGTGTACACCCACATAATTTATTCCGTCACACACGTGCGCACAAAACACATGGAGGCACGTGTGTACATATCGCCATCGGCTGAAGTCGTTCTCACATTTCTCGTAAAAAAATAATCCGTAGATGTTCATGTGATTTGTCTCTGTAAACGTGTAAAAAGACCCCGAAATGTAGAAAAAAATAAGAAACAGACGAAATCTTATGCTCACTTATAGGCTCCATCCCTACTTAACAGAATTGCACCAAATTTGGCATAAAACATCCTTAGAATGCACGGAGTATCATAGGTTGTTGAAATATTAATGCTACTACTACTACTACTACTATTACTACTACTACTAAAACAATAAATACCAAAGGCATCCAAAGTATTAGTGCTAATTGCATAAAATGTGGCATGAATAACTATTGGGTGTCGACTGTGACAAAGGGATACACATGATACTACTACTACTACTACTACTACTACTACTGTTAGTAAAGTTGCTACTAGTACTAGCTATACTACTAGTGCTAATAATAAAATGTCAAACCTCCAAAGTATTGGTAAGATTTGTACTAAAATTTAGCACGAGCCTTTGAGATGCCGGGTATGTCATAGAAAGTCATAATTAATATACTACTACTACTTCTATACTACTACTGCTACTCTACTACTACTACTACTACTACTACTACTCACAGGTTTTTTTCTTATTCTATTTATACGACCACGCAAACACAGCATTCGATTTTCACTCAACTCTCTGCGTATATATATTCTCGTTTCCCTATTTAAATACATACTGTATCGCTTGCGTCATGGGTTTACGCCGTATATATTCTTCTGCATTAATTCCGATGCAGATATTTTTGCGAATACCAGTTGTTTATCAACTTTCTAATCTCTATTGTTCGTTGATTTACGCCATAACCAGAATCTTACCACACAATTACATCTTTAAACATTCCTGACTAAAGTACGCTTTGATAATTCTCCGACTGTCTGTTTTTGCATGACTTCGAGTCTTCATCAGACTAATTTGCACGCCCTTATCTATCGTGCTACGAAAATAATTAAGACAATTCTCTCTATGACACACACGGCATTACAAGGATACCAAATTGGGTGCAATTTTGTAGAGTAGTTTTGAAGCCTATAAGTGACAGACAACAAATTTGCCCACTTATAAAATAAATGTTCTTTCATGAACTTTCACCACAAAAGATGCGTCAAAGATGTTGCAGGTTTAACTCATTAAGAGTTTTTTTTACTAATGGGTCACTGCTTATGAAGGGCCAGGGACCACTCGAGGGTAAGGGTTAAAGATATTGTCAGTTATACGATGATCGCCACTAAAAGAGGATTGGAAATAACGTGTAAAATGGGAAGAAGAATACTTAAGAGGAATTAATTATTCAGGAGGACGGCTCAAAAGTATGTGTTTACATTAGACTTGAAGACGACCGTGTTGTAGTCGGTTAAGAAGAAGAATCTTTATGGTATGGTTTTTTTCCACAGAATGTGATGTTTTAGGAAAGAAACTTTGTCCAGGGAAGTTTTGTTTGATTCAGGCTTTGGGATAATTAACACATGTAAATAAAAACACAAGTTTATTATAAAGGGAGGCAAGAATGTTAATCATCACAACACCTGAATTACTCGTAACGAGTGAAACGTGAAACGTGACAAGCGCCACAATCCTCTAGTTTTTTTCTGATATGCTTGCACCACATTAGTGCGATAGATGCTACGTATTTACTTCACAACGTTCCCTTCTGTTTGCCATTCTGTCTTTGCCAGTGTCGTATTTTGTCTTGTGCCCCTTTCAATACTTGTAAGACCAATCCCCAAAGCGGCCCCTGCAATAAACAAACTTAAAATGATTTCATAATAGAAGCTGAAAACAATATTTAAAAATTGAAGTTATAGAAAATAAGAATATGTGATAATAAATAAAAATGGCCGACGGCGTGTATTTTCACTAGCAATAACTAATTATAAATTGCCTGTTTAGAGTTTGTGGCGCTCTCAAACTTGTTGGCGCCCTCGGCAACAGCTTGATTTGCTTAATGGGTAATGCCGACATTGCATACTAGTATTTCCTTTTATGAATTCAAATGTGGAGACAATTAGCCTATTTTGTAATTTGCCTTAATTTGAGTTTAGTCAGGGATTTGTGTTATATTATCGTTTCCCGGTGCGTGTATAAACCATTATACGTCCGTCGCCGTCGGGAACTCAGGTTCTTTTTTGTCTGTAGATACAAAATCACTCGGACGCTGATGTTGATTCATAAAATGTTTTATTTTAAAAAAGAGAGCACAGTAACATAAAACATCATGAAGACAGGTTACTTTCGTACGCGTGACAGAGAAAGACAGACAGATAGATAGACAGAAACCCCATCTCGCTACATCTAGTTACACTGTGTTTCCCTCCCCATTGTGGATAGCACTCCAGACACGTGTTTCCCGCTTCAAATCTCGCCGGCCAAGAGACAGAAACTATTCGCCCGGAAATCACGTGGTTCCGCAATTCCGTCTGAAGTCACTTCTGACCCTTAAAAGTGTTACTCAAACCTTTTCATTCAAACACGACTTTTGTTATCTAACATTTGTATTTCAGAAATTATCTTTTATTAACGATAAATCAAAGTGGTAAGCAATTGCAGATATAAATTACCGACCCCTTCATTAACACACGTTCATCCTTATTCCTGCAAACTCAAAATGTATCGATTGTGTTCGCGAGAAATGTGTTCTGCTTAAATAGAATTCATTTTTCAGATGAAGATTGATAATTTGTACCATTTGGTTAATTCTAACTACTGTTCCCATCTTGGATCTTATTCTCACAACGTTTCGGCTGATGTAACCTCTGAGCTTCTTTAGGTGCATCTTGTCGAACTCGGGTATCTGTACAGAATTTCGAACAGAACCTTTTATTTAATCCTCGGAGGTAGCTTGCTCTTATTCCGTCATCCATCACCGGATAGAAGTCTTAAGTAATTCGTAATTGTATTCTTAATATCACCCGTTCTAGGGATTGTAACCTTCAACCTTCAGAAGACTGGCGCTTAGAACTGGTTATCACTGTTACGCCTCGTGGATTATATAAAGGGTTCCGTTCGAAATTTCATACAGATTGATCCCTAGTTCTACAGAAATATTCCCGAGTTCGGCAAAATGCATCTGAAGAAGTTCGGAGGTTACATCGACCGAAACGTTGTGAGAATAATATCCGAGATGAGAACAGTAATCGAATAATACCAATAATACGAAATAGAATTCAGTTTAAATTACAAGCAGTAATTTTGCATATTTCATAAAAGAGATCCTTTAAAACAATACATATAAAATACTAGCTTAAGTGTCCGTCTCTGCCGGCTTATTAGCCGGCAGAGACGGGCACTTAAGCTAATATACCTCAAACATAGCATCTTATACATACAACTTACATATATCTATATACTACTAAAACTCTGTGGATCTTGTTATTTTGTTTGTTATCTTGTTTGTTTGTGCTCGTGCACAATGAATAAAGTCATAGATGATGACGTTACAAAAGGATGATGTCACAAAATAGATGACGTCACTAAAGGATGACGCCATCCATTAAAAGGTCACGGGTCGTCTACTAGACGTTCGTCTAGTAGAATACTAAAACACTGATAATCTTGTTTGCTTCTTTTTACATTTGTGGGAGGAAGACCGCATGAAACGAGAAGTGGCGAGAAGAGGTGAATATGTGTAGCAGCGCAAGAGGGTGACGTAAATAAATGATGTCAAAATGAGCCAACCTGTAAGCGGTTGCCTCACCGGTCAGTCATTATGGCAACAAGAGTTTTGATTGGATAACGTAGATAAGTTGCATGTGAAAAAGTGTGTTTATTTGTTTCTTGTAACTGATATCTCTAAAACTTATCAGTAAAATCTCGATCATTTTTGTGAAATCGAAAGCAGAGGGTAAATGTATTCTCTAATTCTCTGTACATACTTTTACTGTACATACTTTTAAAATATATATCTATTTATCGTTACAATCTGTTAATTACACAAATATATACACCAATTGTTAAATATTGGGCGGGTAAACCCACTAGTATGTAAATTGGTTAGTTGAAAATAACAGGAAATGAAAATTCAGTCGGAGTCAACTTGCTAAACTCGACGTTAAGATTACTAGACTGTGCGAATTAATAGAAACGGATGTGTGTCACATGACTCAAAGAGAGAGTGAGGGAAGGAGTTTCTGTTGAAGCACTACATGTGTTAACATGTTGATTTAAAATGCGCTAATAAGATATAATTAAACAATAATTATTGATCTCTCTCTATGCTTCCACTCATCTCACTGGTAAGTGATTTGGAACGAAGATCAAGCCGAATAAACCTCCCCCGTCTTCCATCAGTTTCGTGTTGACTTGACGCTTTTTACAGGTATAAATGAGTATTGATTTCAGGTGGCTGGCCCTCGGTCTGAGAGGATCACCGCTGGAGCGCGTGAAAGAGGAATGGCCGGTAACTAGGGTATGAATACAATTTGTGAACTTTGGTGTAGCGATTGCGACAGCTCGGTTTTCTGCACGTGTGGCGGAAGGTTGTAATGCAACACGATGTACAATGTGGCAACGTTGAGTCAACGGGTCACAAGTCGTTGACTATCTTTATAAAGCTAATGGCCGATCAATTGTTGCTATTAATGCAATAATAAAGTTGAAAAAGGTATGAACAAATACCGCAGATATGGATACAATAGAAAATCGCAGTCAATTAATCGTATAAAAAAGAAACGTATAGCTATTGTGTTTTAACATTAAATAACTCACAAACAATTTATTTGATGCAAAACAGACAAACCGACCATTTTCAAGCTTTGTTGAGCATAGTATTATCTTTTATTAATAATCATTGTTACAATTCTATATTTCTTGGTTTTACTGAATAGAAATTATGATATAAGGTATAATATTTTACCGTGGTAAAATACAAACTATATTTTGATGCGGAGGTGCGGTGCATGTAGAAAAATGTATCTTACTAAAGATCGTCCGGTTGTCAATGAGTGATGGAAGGAGTAGTATTTGCAGAAGGAGTAAAACACTTCAACACTTCTATGAATATCACTAAGAAGAAATCAAATGTCGATACGGATTAAATGTATTTTTAATAAAATCGAATCGAGATATATTTAAGAACATGCCCTTATGTCCGCCAGTTATTTATAGCGACACAGAATTAAATACCTATCTTGTATGAGAGGCGCTATTAAGCGTTTACATATGAAAATTCCCCTCTTCTCACCACTTTTCGTCACATTCGCCCTTCCTCCAACAATTAATTTCCCAAATAGAACAGTTTTGCACCAATGTTATGTCTTCTTACAAAGACTAAAATCAAGGCAATCTTTTTACTAAACCTTATGTCTAGAATCCTTATTCTAATTTTGATCAAAACTCATTACATTCATAAAATTTAAAGCTTAAGCTAAGGAGGAGTAAGAAGAAATTAAAACCTTGAGATGATTGGTGTATAAAAAAAACTATGGATCAACTTTAATGCAAATCTGAAATATTTGAATTTTCCAATTGGAGGTTGTGCCCATATTATGCAACCAAAGAACCATTTTAAATACTCCAAAGAAACTGAAATTTGGGGAATATCTATTTATTGATAATACCTATTGTTAAAATGTAAAAAAAAGTCGGAAGTATCTGATTTCCATGAAGGGCTTTTATTCTCTCTTTGCCGCTTTTGTACAAAACTAAATTAAAGTAAATATAGGCAACATTACACACCCTTCCACCTAGCAGTTGTGTTAAGAAATTCATAATGATCGGTTATTTCATTTAGGAGTGAATCTTGTACATACACATATATAAACATTTACTTACAATTATATGAATATAGATTAAATATTAAAATTGATTGGAAATAAATCTTTTTAGAAACCCGGACCGAAATTTGCTATAAATTACTGGCGAAACAGAATTAAGTGTGCGTCTAAAAGCTATTAATCAGAAAAAACTAAGAGACTGGCTCTACTTTATATGTAAGGCAGCTGGAGGACGGCGTAATAATAATTTTAGTTTCATTAATAAGTCTAAAGAAGTCGAACCTAAAAATAATTTGGAAAAATAAAAATTAAACTTTTTAAAATGTATATAGTTGAGCTTCATTTATTAATCTTAAAAGATTGAAATTTGATTACATTTTGAGAATCTACACAGTTTTTGTCACTTACGCGTATCAGTAGAAAACGGGACAAAAAACTAATGAATTGCAATAATGTCTACTGTCTAATATATTGAACACATGAATAATTATATAATATATAATACTAATTGTCGGATATTCATAGTTTTTCATCGATAACAATTAATCTGATAAATCAATGTTTGATAACAACTAGTCAATTTTTCTGTTGTTTCTCCTTGGACCTTTTAGAATAAAAAATATTTCGTTTCAGGTTTTTTCGAATAATATTAATTCCGGCTCGGAACATTGTTAACATGGAATCATTTTCTTATTAAAATAATTTTTATATATCTCTATCTTTTTTTAAATTTTTACGGAAGGGTAACCACCTATCTAGGCCGGGAAACGGCGACTCGAGGATAAGGGTTCAAGAGATCGTCAGTTATGATCGCCTCGACAAGAGGACTTGTAACAATAGGTGGGATGGCCAGAACGTTATTAAAGGAGAATTGATTGTCCATGAGAACAGCTCAACAAGTTTTTGTTCACACTAGACTTGAAGACAACACATTTGTAGTCAGTTGGAAAGCAGGCACGTGGTTACAGTTTTAATATAAAAATTAACTATGTTTATAAGAATCATTCAACTATTTATCTTTTCAAATTATTTGTATATCATAGTAGTAGGTACAAAACTTGCTTTTATTGTATTGTCTTATTTTTGGATAATGGCCCTATGGGAATGGACGTATCTGTTAGAAATCGTTGGTTTGACTTGCGCGAATTAATGCGGGTGGACCCGTGCAGTCGAGTGCAGAATAGGGCATGTTCTCACAGTCGGAGCTCACAGACGTGACAGGGTCACCACGTGACGAGACCTCAGATCAAGGGTCAATGCGCACCTGCGATAGAGGCTCTGTGACGTCACGGGCGTGGGAAGCAGAGGGATCCGTGACGTCACTCGTTCTTCGTGAGAAGCGAGTTTTAGCAGTCTGGGTTTTGGAGGCGAGCCTATCAGACGTTATTTTTACCATGTAGTCTGCAACATACATAGGGGAATTATTCCCCTAAGAAAATACAGGCGAAAGATCTCTTTTCCCCCTCCATGAATGGTTAAGACTTAATTGATAAGTAATTACAAAGGCAGTAATTGTCTCTCTCTCTCTCGACATTAGTGAATATCTCCCAGCTGACGGATAACTAACGCTTGAAATAAAACCGAAATTAAATTTAAAAGATTGTCTGCCTTCCGAGTCGGTCATGAAGTTTTTATTGTAGCGGCAGTACAGAAGAGAAGAAAGAAGACAACCACTGGACGACACGCACCCCCTCTACGCGGCGAGGGAGAAATTTAAAGGTATGCAAACTATATGATTTATGGTGTTAAAAATGACGAGTGATAAAACGAGAACTGCCACGGCCGTTACGGGACGAGTATACAAAATGAGAACTGCCGCGGCCTAAGCAGGGGGGGGGGCTATGCAACATTATACTGTCGTATACATGCAATTCCTGATCAGGATAAGTTTATTCTAGTTTAACTACATTTTTAATAAATAGTTTTAACGTGTCTTCTTTTAAAACACACACATACAGTATTCATCATTTCAAACTAAATCCACATTCTCTTACAAAAAGATAACTTCCAGTGGGATGTTGTGCCTATATTATGCCCACTAAAACACTTTAAAATACCCCAAAGAAATTGAAAATTGGGGAGTATTCTGTTACATAAAATTTGATGTTAAATTAACTCAAATAAAATTAAATGCATATAAAATATAGTCTTTAAATGCGCTGACATTTCTAACCTGCACTTTGTAGAGTTGCTACAAGTTACAGTGACAAGAGAGAAAAGGCTACATAGAGGATAGATAAATACATCGAGAGAGAGAGAGAGAGACGACGATAATGATCGATACACAAAGCCTCCTGCCACAACGAGTATTACTACTTCTAAAGTTACAGTGATTTCTATATGAAAATGGGGTGTGTTTGCCCGTCTAAAGATCCCCACCTTTTCGCACATATATGAGCGAAAAACGAACTACACGTTACGATGACAAGAGAGAAAAAGATAAATGGAGAGAGAGACAGACAGACAGATGAGACCGCGATGAGCGATACACAAACATTTATTTCCAACCATGACTATTACTACTGCTAATGCTACATCGGTAGCTATATCAAAATATGGCGTATTTTGGCAGTCGAGGTATCCCTCCACCTTTTCACACACATGCGAGCAAAACACAAAGCATCCTGCCACCATGAACTCACACACATGCGAGCAAAACACAAAGCATCCTCCCACCAACGCTACTGATTACACTACATCAGCTGCTAAAACTAACACTAAAAAGAAAAAGAAAGAGAGAAAGATATATATACAGAGAGAAAAGAAAAAAATAATGTCATATATTTCCCAACCGTATTAATGAGTAATTAAACATAATACATTCACTTTCATAGTTCACGTACTCACGTACGAACAGCGAAGTTTTCTCCCTTATCTTAAAAAGTGAAATATAGTCATGTTAGAACAGTATTGATAATCAATTGATTCGTATCGGTTATCGCCAATCAATTAATATATTTTAATTAAACCTTTCCCTCATGTGCATTACATTTTTTCACGGACAAAGAGGCACCACAAAGCTAATGCATTCTTTAAAAAAGAGCTGGATAAAATAACAGAAGCTATTTGCGATCTAGAAGGTTGCCAGTTCATATCCTATCTATGGTAGTAGTCAAATTAACCTCTTCGTTGATTATCGTGAGATAGTAGGGCGGTTTAGCTCGAAATTTCAACAGGATTGTGCATTTTGTGATACAAGCATCAAATTTGGCACAAATGTACATTGATATATAGCGAACATTTTTTAGATATTGAACCACTCGGAATTCTCCCTTCATGTCCGTCATATTGGAATTCGAAATAACCGCCATTTGAAATCTACATTTTCGATTATCTTTGGGTCTAATGCTGCTATTGACTCGATTCTGATGTCCAAATGTATGTTTTGGGGGCAAGGAATATAATGGTAACAATCTGCATCGCATATTTTGTACTAATGAGCCGCCATATTGGATTTCAAAATGGCCGTTGTTTGAAACCTACATTTTCAATTATCTTTGGGTCTAATGCTGCTATTGACTCGATTCTGGTGTTCAAATGTATGTTTTGGGGCAAAGAATATAATGGTAACAATCTGCATCGCATATTTTGTACTAATGAGCCGCCATATTGGATTTCAAAATGGCCGTTGTTTGAAACCTACATTTTCAATTATCTTTGGGTCTAATGCTGCTATTGACTCGATTCTGGTGTCCAACTGTATGTTTTGAGAGGAAAAGAATTCGATGGTTACAATCTGCATTGTGTATCTTTATAAGTTAGCCAACATATTGAATTTCAAAATGGCCGCCACGTGAATTCTACATGTGCGATTACCTCTGGGTCAAATATTTCTATAGTATATGACAAATAAAAAATCCATTTTTCAAAATGACATACTTTATTACAGTACTCCACTTAATTCATGAGAGATGAATATTTATCATCATGTATTTTTGACAAGACAACATTTTACTCAAAGTCTGTGAAGCAAAGAACCTATGTAGGTTAATGCTGAAGATCATGAAAGGTCAAAAATGTTTCATAAAAGAAAACATAGAGGACCGGATTGGAAAAAATCAAGTTCGGTTTTATGGCAATAAATCTTTGTTCGCACCATAATTTGCGCTTAAAATTCACATACATATCTGTATGTATATCAGGAAGTGAAATTCATCATAAAGTTATGTACGTGTGTATGTTTATATATTTGTATGTGCAGGATTCACTTGTAAACTAATTAACCGATCATTATTAATTTTGGAACACAGATGCTAGGCAGAAGTGTGTGTATTGGGGACTATATTTTGTTTAATTTAGTTACATAATAAACATCCAAAAAAATAAAATAAAGACACAACACAAAATTCCAAATGGGTCAGGTTACAACCCTTTTGCTGAGTGTTAGACCGCTCACTATTTTCCGGGTGATCCGAAAATAAGCAGGTCCCTCACTAAATGGGAGTGGGAGCTAAGTGTGATATAACAAAAATAAAAAGACCTGGATGGAATATAGGAATTGGTGGTGTCCTCCAAGAAATAACGCAACAATTCAGGGCTAAGCCAAAGCGATAAAACTGTCATTTCATACTAATGCGTGACCGATCGACGGAAGGAGAGAAACGTTCATTAAGATGGATTGATGCATCTAAAACTGCTATTTAAAACTTAAAAATTGAACCCGACTAGGAACTCAATGCTCGCAACATTTTATTCGTGTTCACTTGAGCATTAAATGAATAACATTCATGCCTCAGGATCAAATTAGGTTTTATATGCACGTGTTGATTCATACCAATTAGAAACGTGATCTTCTCGTAAAAATTCTGCTTTATTCAAGAGAGAAAAACGAAAAGAAAAATAAGAATAAAAAGCTGCTCCAAAACAGAAAAGGCTCATGCAGGAAATTAAAAAATCTAGAAATGTATAAAACATATATCCATGCGTAATATATATATATATATATATATATATATATATATATATATATATATATATATATATATATATATATATATATATATACTAGAAGAATACTAGCCCCTGGACAGGTAAAATTAATTATCCGAACAGAATAGTTTTGCACCACTTTTATGCCTGATTACAAATATTAATATGATATTACTCAACTTTATATCTAGAATCCTTATTCTAATTTGGATCAACTTCCATTACATTATTTTGTATTTTAGAAATTGTCTAACATTTAAGGCTTGAAAAGAAATGGAAATTGAGAGGATCTGGCTTAATTGACTATGGGCCAAATTTAATGCAAATCTGAAATATTTGGATTTTCATATTGAAGGTTTTGCCGATATCATATCCCATATATATTTGATAAAGTTTTAAAAAGTCAAAACTATAACTTAACTTGTTTATACTGACCCTAATCAAGATAAGTGATTATCTCCCCTGAATTAATGACTTCAAAATAATATCTGAAGTTAATTGAACACGATTTTTTAAAAACACCAGAGATAGATAAATAATCGGAACTATGAAGTCGTATTTTTTGTCTTCTGACATAAATAAGGATTTGAACTATAAACACCCTTAGTTTTATAGATTATTTTAGGAAATTAAGCTTTGTTTATTGGAAAAAAAGTCGATTACAAATTTTAAGTGAAGGGAGGGGTCAAAATGCCAATAGTCTGACTGTTCGACAGATCGCGTTTGCTACTTAAGCGCATGTCATTTTCCAGTGCATGGGACTTGTTATTACGACGGCCGTGACCAGATACAACATTGTTTTCTATAACGATGACAGGCAAAAACATAGGTACTTAACATGAAGTCAAAAACACATTTTAGGATGGGATCAATTTAAAAAGCAACGACTAGCTTCAAAACTGAAGTAGCAAACGCGATCTATCGAACAGTCAGACTATTGGCATTTTGACCCCTCCCTTCACTTAAAATTTCATCAGAATTCAGGAAATTAACCAATTTTAATGAAAATGTTAGTATTTATTAATCAACAATCACGGAATATAATTAACACATTACTTTATTAGAAATCTTAGTGCAAATGTATTATTTCGTTAATTTGCATAGGCTACACTGCAAACATTAAATTAATACTTGATAATAAATTTGTGTTGTCATAAATTTTTGAATTATTTTTCAAAGAAAGATTTTCATGTTTTAAAACATGAAAATCTTTCTTTGAAAAATAATTTGTCTGATTTAATATTAATTCTTCAAATAGTTTCATTCTTTTCGGATTATTTTAAATGCTTGAGTTGATTGTTATGACACCTGGTCTACATCGAATGAAAAAACTATCAGCTATGCTGCATGGAAATAAATCCCTATTCTTAGGGAGTTTTATTCTTTATATGAACATGTCATTATCATTAGTTTTAGCTGAATAATTTGATAAGAGTTTCTCTTATTATCGAAAAAATAAATGATTTTTCTTGATTCTCTCATTAATCTAGAATGCAGAATGAGTAGCAATTTCAATTTCTAGCAATTAAACTAATTTTGCATTTTTATTATGCTAAACCTGGAATTCTCTAGCGACATAATAGTATACACAGAAATTTTTTTTTAAATTGGTCAGTAAAAAAGTTGAGAAAAACGGTTGTTGGAGTATTACGAACAGGCGCCTACGGCAGATAATTCTGGATTTTTTTTAACTTAGAAGTAAATCAAACATGAAAACTAAATCAAACATGAAAGATTACTAATTCAGTAAAGTAACATACATCAATAATTCAAAATAATTAATTAATAGAACATTTATTGTTTTAATTTATTACAAATGTTTACTATATTGTAAATTAACTGTTTGATTTGCATAAAAAACACGCGTTTAAATTTTTAAATGCGTGTTTTTTTTTATGCAAAACGAACAGTTTATTTACAATATAGTAAACATTTGTAATAAATTAAAACAGTAACGTTTTTTGGGGCTGTCCGAATGGCCAATTTTTTAAAGAAATTAAAATTTGTGAGAACGAACAGTTTCTTTGAATATATGTTTTTTTGAAAACGAACAGTTTATTTATAATATATTATCATTTGAATATCTTGTATATTTCGTTTGATTTTCGCACACATTTTTGATTAAATTTATCAATTAGTTTTAACTTTATCCCGAAATAAAATTATGATTAATTTTTTAAAGACTTGAAAATCGAACTTTAATGCAATGCCTTAATCGTTGGCGACCATGTTGTAATTTCCTATTTTCTTTTGCGCTTGACATCTATAAAAAGGAAACACGCCTGAAAAAAGGAACAAGTTAGCAATTATTTCCAAGTGAATGAATAATCCTTAAGCGGATAGTTGTGTTCTTAACAAGGGGATAAAGTCACAATAGCAGGAACAAGTTAACAATGATTCTTAAGTGAATGAATAATCATCAGGGGGCACTCTGCTCGCTCTGATGACTTGCTGAAAAAGATTGACTCTCAAGCATGCGCTTCGACACTTCCGATCGCCATTGATAGTGATTCTTACTAACCACTATCAATGACGTCACTAGAAAAACTCGACTCAGTCAATTGACCTGGATTTTTACGGCTGAGATACGATCCATCCCTCTGGATTTAACTGATTGCGATTGTTTTCACTGGAAATCATCTAAATTGGAATAGATAAATATAAGCGCAAGAACAAAAAAATCATAAATTCGTCAAGTTTTACTCTGATGTAATAGACATAATGAAGATTATTAGAAAAAATTGTAAACGTTTCTTAATGACAGAAACTTTATATGGAGAAATATTGTTGAGTGTTGGCTTTTCGAGCATGATTACAAAATATTACCTATGTCTTAAATTTTGTATGCTACTGAATATATATATAGTCTCGGAAGTTTCTCAACCATTAAAACTATATAAAAAAAAAAAAAAATTAAATTAAAAAAAAATTAAAAAATTAAAAAACTAAAAAAATATAAAAAAAACAAACTTATAGTCTCAAGTCTTCCAGTGGAAAATCACTCATGTAAGTCAATTTATTTTTTACAGTTATTATATTAGTTAGTTTCTAACACTATTTTAAGGGATCATCAGTTGTTTACCATGAAAAACTGTTTCGGGAATTTAAAAACAAGACAGTATTTAATTTCATGGCTTCCCAGCAGAGTTGATCAGACCCCACTTCCCTTAAAAGACAAAAACATAAACGTTCCTTATACTAAATCTACGTTTTGTTCCATATAAATGTTTTGCTAACTTATATTAGTTATTTAAGACATCAAAAAAAAAAAAAAAAAAAAAAAAAATTCTTTACCTGCGCTGTTCGTCTGTCTAATAAAATTTATCCGTTACTCACAAAAATGTTGCTGCATTTTAAAGTGTTTGGACGAATCCCTGACACTATTATTTAAGTGATTAATGTATTATTTTTAGTTTTATATTATAAATATAAAAACATCAACACATCAAAAAATAAAAGATAAATAAATAAATATGTATATACATATATATATATATATATATATATATATATATATATATATATATATATATATATATATATATATATATATATATATATATATACATACACACATACACATATATACCTTTAGTTTCTCCTTTTCTCCCTCGTCCTACTTTGTTGTCCATCTCCCCGTTGTTGTCAACCGCTAATAAATATTAATCTTCCTTGTTCGCTATAGTTTTTCTAATCTGCGTTCACAACTGTCGACTTTTTTCTTTTCTCATTGTTTCAAATCTGCGTCTGTAAGTTAACCGTTAATTTGTTCTCTTTTTCTTCTTCTTCTTTGCCAACTCCCGGTGTTTAAAATGAGCGTTCATAACTGTCGGTTTTCTTCTTCTTCTTCTTCTTCTTCTTCTTCTTTTTTAACATTTCTTTCTTTCTTTCTACTGTATTTTTATTGTTTATCTTATTATAATTAGCAGATGTGTTATATATACGTTTATTCATATTATATAATTTCTATTTATATATACTATGATTTGTTCTATCAGTTTATTTTGATTAATTTGATAAGATTTAAAAGCATCAGGATGGCGAGTAATTGCCTTATTTAATTGTCCAAATATTTTATTTTGATCGCCACCTTGGTTAATCATTCTTATTATTAGATCAGAAATTGGGGGCATGAAATCTACTAATTTTAACGTAACACGAGCAATTCTCAGAAATTCAGACATAATACTCCCGTAAAATATATACACAGGGCTAGTACTATTTTTATATGGCATTCGCACGATACGAAAAGGGAATGAATTTCTTTTATCAAACAGTTTATAGATAAATATTTTATCTTCAATTTTTATATCCAAATCAAGAAAAGTAGCTTGTGTTCCCTTATGTTCACAGTTTAATTTTAACTCTTTAGGGTATATTAAATGTTTAGTATTTGCAAACTCCTCGTTATCATTAATGCAAACAAGGTCGTCAATATATCGCCTACATCCATGATAACTATACGCTCTAGATATATCATTTTTTATTAATGATGACATATATATATATTCCAGTCTATGTAAATATAGATCTGCCCAAAATGGAGACGGATCCAAACCCATTGGAATACCTATTGTTTGGAGCAATAATTTATTCCCTATTTGAAAGTAACTCTCTTTTATAAGGTGACTTATAAGCATTATCAGACCAGTTTTGGATACACTCGTCTTACCATTTTTATTTTTACACCAAAAGGCTTTAGATTTTGCAAAGTCTATGTATTTACCTTTTCCTCCTGCAAAAGCTAAATCTACAGTATTACCTAATTCTTTAATAAGTTCTTTATGGGGTATTTTTGTATATAATGTACTAAAATCGTATGTCGAGATTGATTTAGCCTGTTTACGAGAATTAATACGATCTAATTTTTCTTTTACTAGATCGGAATTATTTACCACCCAAAATAGGTTTATATTACTATAGAATTTACTTTTTTTATGGAAATTATTTATTTGGTTTATAATTAATTTAAAGATTTTAGACACAGCCTTACTTAAAGGTTTAGTGATGCACATTTTTGAGGCAACAATGAAACGGGCGCCAACTGGTGTTTTATGCATTTTAGGTATCCAATACATAGATGGAAGTTTTTTGTATTTTTCTTCTAATTTTAATCCTAATTTTTCACAAATAACAGTATTGTTTATAATAATGTTATCGCTTTTATTATTACTTAATTTATAAGTATCTGAAACTTCACCTATTATTCCTACTTCTAGCAATAAGCGTTGTATATAATACTTTTTACAGATAAAAGCTATGTTATTTGTCGCCTTATCAATAGGAACTATTACAAACCTATTTTGAAGTATTTCAAGCTCCGTAGTTATTTGTGGATTTCTAAGGAGGGGATTCGTTCTTTTAGGGTGTTTAAATTCTTTTAAACGTTCTACTTTTTTATTTACGAATCTAAGTACATTATTTTTCCATGCGTCAAATGTAGAGTGTAATAGTTTATGTTTTTTAGCCATGGATGCAGTGAAATTATCTAACGCTTTATTTATTTCCTTAACACATTTCGCATAATTTAAACATTTAGGTTCTCTATAGTTTGGGCCTTTACTTAAGAGTTTTCTTAATTTAGAATTTTTAACTATCGCTAGATTACCGGTAATTATATGCCCTATGTCAGTATTACATAAAGGGGAGGATTCACATTCACATGATGGTATATACATTTCACCATTATCATTAATATTTAAATTCTCTACAGTTTGTTTATAGTTAAAAACCTTATTCCGGATAGTTTGCCCTAGTTTATATGTTACTATTGGTTTCTGTTCCTCTTTTTTCAGTTCATTGGGCAGTGACTGAATGATTTCTGGATTATTAAATATTTTAGGCAGATTTATATCATCAAATCCTTTATTTTCATATAGGACTACACAAACATTTCGAGGTTTATTTTTTATACCCTCAGCAGGTGGCTTGTATAATTTTGTGTTGATTATATCCATGATATACTCATACCATTGAGGAAGTTCTTCTATCCTATATATCATATCCGGGTTTAATAATATCTTAGATGCTATGTCTTTTAATACCCTTTTCTTGGTTTTATTAAGAAGTTTTCTAATGTAATTAAAAGACCCGGAAATATTATTCATGATAATCTCTTTAGTTTTCTTAAAAAATTCTTCGCATGAAACGGCAGATTCTCTATTGTTCCTATTTACATGTGTTCTATCTCTAGTACCGTAGCGAGGCAAAGCTGAATACAATCGCCCTACATTTTCTGATTCGTCTTGTAAATTATCTTTTTTTATTTTTACATTTAGACCATATGGATAAATTACTCGCATTTTCTTAATTATTTCATCTTCTTTATTTAGACGCATTTTAAGCGTATTATTATCTACCTTACCAGAACTATCATATCCATTATCTGTAAATTTTTCAATAATCTGTATTGAAAAAGACGATTTTCCACAGGTTTTTTCTTTAAAGTGGTTTACTACATGGACACAGCCTTTATTACTAGTTCTATGCAAATTCATCCGTCTATTTAAAGGTAGTACTGTTTCGCCTACATATTGTAAATTACAATTTTTACAAGATAATAAGTAAACTAAATTTTGTGACCTACACGACAAATCTTCCCCCGAATGATTTAGGACTGGATAGATTCTTTTAGTTACATTAGATTGATATTCTTTAGATGTTATTAGAATATCACAAGTTTTGCATAACGAAGCTCCACAGGGAGCAATGTTAAAATATATATATATATATACATACATATATTTATATATATATGTATATATTTATTTATATATAAATATATACATATATATATATTTATATATATACATATATATACATATATATATTATATATATGTGTAATATAGATCTTGTATAAACTTTATTAAATTATTATTTGTTTGCGTTTCAAGAATTCAGCATAACAACTGTTTGTGTACAATCGGTTCTCAGGCGATATATCTTTATTATCGCTTTTACTTCATCAGCACTGGGATTAGACAACAATTTAAAAACTGACGGAATCAAGGCTATAGAGTTTAATACTTCCAATTATAAAGCAAATTAGGAATGTTGAGAGTTGTAGGGAGTTGGATACATCAAATCAGTACAGACCATGTAAAAACAATATTTAGGGATGTACAGTGAGACTCAAAGTGGAAAAAACGGATGTTACATTACATGCAAGGAGAAACACACTACAAGGAAGGAGAAACACACACACACACACACACATATATATATATATTTATATATATATATATTTATTTATATATATATTTATTTATTTATAGATAAAATAGTTATCCACGGACACGTATTTCGCCATTATTCCGCCATTATTCCGCAATTATGAGCCACAGTACCGGCGAAACAGTGTCCGTGGATAACTATATATATATATATATATATATATATATATATATATATATATATATATATATATATATATATATATATATATATCGGCATACGTTTGATTCATGGGGATATAAAAATACGTCATTAAAACTACAGCTCTTTTTTTAAAACCTAGAACAATATAAACATAATTTTCGTCGTTTTAATTCTGGGACTTACAGAACGGGTCGTCTATTTGTAGATAAGGCATGGAAGAAAAACTGGCTATTGACACATAGCACCATGTCGACCGATTAATTTTCCCACCATACCTATGTTATTGATCCACACACAATAAATAGTAATTTTCCCACCATGCTTATGCTAATTGAGCCATTTCTATATTTGTTCAGAAAAGTAATCCATTCGCTTGCAAACTTGTGATTCTAAGGGTGAAACCCGCGTACTTTGTGAGTCAACAATTTTTTCAAAATTTAAATTCGAGTTTAAATCTGTATCAGATATATGGAACAGTTTTATTATCTCAAGTATTTACATACTAGTTGCGATAGCCGTCAATATCGGGGTTCACAAACCTTTCTATTCTGCACACCACTTCAAATTAAAAGTTTTTCTTTCAATACTTTTTAATCATTAGAATAACACCGATAATAAATATACAAGTGCATTATTCAGGTTTATGATGATGGTAGATATTGGCGAGGAAAAAACTGGAATGCTATAGAAAATATAATCGAGATACAAAATTAAAAATTAGTTTTACTTCTCCGCATAGATCTATAATAGTTCGATTGTCTAAAATTTAAAAAAAACATAAAGAAAAGTTCTATTCTTTATAATAAAGAAAATGTCAAACACATACGATGATTTGACTAAAAAACAATCTTTACTTTTTTTAATGTTTATTTTTTATCATTGGTAGTGAAAAAGTTCAGATTATTATAAGTAAGTAGGTTGTTCTGTAGGTTGGAAAGGGAACGCTAAAAACGCCGGAACATTTGTTTCTAATGTAATTTTTAGGTACTTTTAATTTTGAATATTGAGTTAAAAACACTTCAAGAACGCCTGGCATCGATAAGGACATCGGATCGAAGATGCTAATTCCAAATTTGCGGTTACTTTGGCTCTACGATCAACAGTTTAGCTGTGATGCCTGACTTCATATACGCACATACAGACACACTTGTGTTATATATAGAGGTTCTCAGCGCCTTTTGTCATAGTAGGTAACTTTCTTCAAATTTTGAAATGAACCCATTTAATAGTAAACTGGGGTAGATTTCTCTCAGTCCATGTTCCATGCTTTTTTGTATCTATTATCAGTTATTTTTTAAAAACACGTTCCTTTCACACTGAATTGAAATCAGAACCTCTACGAACCTCTACACGTGTCCCGGGGGTCGTCATCGTGTTGCCCCTACAGATTACTTCTTTTACCAGTTCAGTTATTAGTATCTTAATCATCTTAAAAATCATAACTTGTCTTCTAGCCGGCGTTGTCATTCGTGCGCGTGAGTTGTTCCTCCGAGGACTGAGGTCCACACTGTTAGCTGTAATAAAAGATCGCTAACATCTCAAATTATTTATCATTAAATTAAGTCAACAACATGATTTTAGAAGATGAATGATTATTCTGTCAGTGATCGTCTAGCAAGCTATAAAGTCAAGGGGGAGTGAGAGAAAAAGACAAATAGAGAGAGAGTCAATTACTTAATTTTTAAGCCCATTGTCCTCGCTAGGTTGACAGCATAATTAATACGTCTTCTCATTCTGGTCGCATTCCCCTAACTCTCTAGAAGACACTCGCCACACACACACTCTCTCTCTCTCTCCCTTTCTCCCTTCTTCAATTAGCGTTCTAAAGCCAATAGCTGATTTCTCTTCTTCTTCTTCTTCTTCTTCTTCTTCTTCTTTTTTCCCATTTTTAACATTTGTTGTTTGTTGCATGTGACTATTTCTTCCAAACGCATTCTTTGTATGAATTTGAAAGCTTTTCTGTTTTTTATTAAAGTTCACCAACCGATTGAGAATGGTCGTATTATAGACGACGGAAATATTTCGGAGAACTATACAAAATGAGTTTTTGAGATTATTTTTGCTAGTTGTTGAATTGCTTATCCTTTATTCCATTTTTATTTTTACATCCTGTCCGAAACATTGTTTCTTTTTTCCTCATATATATATATATATATATATATATATATATATATATATATATATATATATATATATATATATATATATATATATATGAAGAAACAATGACTAGTATTTATTCATTTTTCTTGCCTAATTTCAAAATAATTCAATGTAACTTGAAAATTATTTCGCGCACAAACAACCGGGAATAGACATATAATTACTAGGATCGTTCGTTTATTCAGCTCATCAGAATTACTTCTGGAGAAAAATACTCAAACAAAACAAATCAAAAAACTTTTTTCATCCATTTTTCATAGAAAAAACGTCTCCCAGGAAGAACATAAGATTCCATTCCTATGAATATTGTATTTATGGTCTAATAATATGGTCTATAATATAGACCATATTGTATTTATAATGCAGAGCTATGAAAAATACGATCAATATTACAAACGATGCAAGTAACATAATCTAATATTTAATGGAATGTGTTTAAAAATATTTTTAATCATCAAGAAGCTATTATAAAAGCATCGCTAAGTTAATGCACAAAGTTATTTCAAATTCAGACCTACGAAAGTTGGGTACCCCCAAACAATTTTTAATGTTTTCAGCTAATTACGGCATATGATATATCTAACTTTATTTGCGTGTAATGTTCCCTCATTTAATATTCAATGAAAAGTAATGTAATTACCTATTAGGAACAAATAAAAAGAATAAGTAAAAGACAAAATTGAAAATGAAAAATTAAGAATAAAAACTAAGTTACAGCATTAGAATACACCGACTAGACTCTGACCACTAATCTGTTTGGGGTAATTTCAGTTTAAATCCAAAATACAAACAAATGAAATGAAATAAATCAGCAAATAAATGCAAGATAACGTTCGAAATTATCTCCGAACTCGTAGTCTGCGACATCCTCAAACAATATCAATATAACATACGAAAAGCGTACGCCTGTCTGTATTGACTCGTTTACCCCATCAAAGGCTACAACCTAATCTATTATGGATTGAATTGACATGAGGATTTGATTAGCAAAATAGCATTTGACTAACAAGCTCACAGACATGGCATTGATTGATTTTCAATCTAGACAATGGACCATGAGTACGGGCTATAGAAAATAATTCTTTTTTTAAAGTCTACATAAGTATTTATGTTTTTATTTAATCAATACTTGATATATCATATGACAAGTAGTAAATTTACATTAAGATTTAATTAAAATCCTTTTTTGCGATGTCTTAAATCTTTTATTCAACCACAATTTTAATTATCGATATATATATATATATATATATATATATATATATATATATATATATATATATATATAATAAACGTGTTACAAATATCCAGGGGGTATGAATCCGAAGGAAGTTGAAACCGGGTTTATGAGAGTGCTCAATGAAAATTCAGAGCAAAATATATTTTTTGTTGGTGATTTTATTATTCCATTAATTGCGACAAAATATATGATGTTTCATATATAAATATATAATATTCATAAAAGCCTACCATCACTTGTAGACTTATTTCGCCCAATGAGTACGCAAGTGGCAGGATGATAATAATAATAATAATTATTATTATTATTGTTATTATTGTTATTATTATTATTATCTTGTTATTTTTATTTTTATTTTTATTAATGCTATTGTCACTGCGACTATCGTAGGTATGATTGGCATTGTTATTATTATTGTTATTGTAATTGATTTTATTAATACTAAAAATGGTAACACCATTAAACTTCTTTTATATAATGATTCCACTAGTGTTGACTTTAGTATAATATAATCACAATTAAACAAAATATTATCACAACAAAATTCACTACAATTACTGAGCAAGCCATAAATAACTATATTAAAATAGAATGCAAAAGTAGCAATTAATACCCTAAATTAAAATTATCAAACATTTTTATCTACACGATAATTACCTATTACAACAAAAATGACAGTTATAACTTTATAATTATAATTCTATTCTCATTATTAAATTAAACCCCCCTGCCCCCCCGCCCTGGCTGGAATTGAGGTCACGATGGCCCAGACACAAGAGATCATCCCACTCAACTTTTTGAAACATGACTTGTTGGGGTCTCCCCCTCTCCCCCCTCCCCTCTCATGTCCCCGTTATAGGCAGAGCTCCATCTCCGTCCTCCTCCCTCTAATGCATCTTCAATTTCCGGTTGAGGTTGAATTTAAAATCTTTGCCATTTGATTCCATTGTCGCTTGAGGAGTTGGCGTTCATTGTGGGCGCTAATGAAATAGCATATATTTTGTCGCAATTAATGGAATAATAAAATCACCAACAATACATATATATATATATATATATATATATATATATATATATATATATATATATATATATATATATTCATTTAGTGATGAAAATAAATGTATAATTGTTTTCACTCTAATGAAAACGTTCCTCAATTGTGAATCCGATCTTAACGCCGGCCTGTGTCTGGTCAGCACAGTCGACAACGGCCCACGCATTTCTGTAATATTCGCTATATTTCCAGATTAGTATTGGCTCTTGGTTTGCAAGACGACTACGATCAGATTTTACGGGACGGTTGTGGACAGGAAGATTTGATTATTTGATTGGATCGAAAAATATGGTAGGCAGATGAAAGGTAGAAAGAGGTGGGTGAATTAATTTCAGGGTGGTGGGTTTTTAATAAAGGCGAACACATTGCCACAGGGTGTCCGAGGCAGTTTAGTGTTATAGATGACAGGTATTATCACTAGGTGTCAGAGTAAACCTGGGGGCAACTAAGGGGTAACTTCACTGGATCCACTTTAAGGACCAAATAAAACGTTAGACAGAACACAACATCGACTTCGCAATCTAGTGAAAGGCTCTTCTGTTCTTCACAAAAAGAAACTGTGCACGCCTTTTCTACTCTATCGTTATTTCCATGGAAGGTGTCCGACTAAGCTCCAATCTCTGGTGCCTCCCTGTAAAACCTTCACATCAAGAATTCAACTTACTACCAAAAGTGAAAATAACTTTCACTTCTTCTTCCGTGTGCCTAGCGCCAGTCAGAATTTCCCTGAACAGAGTTTCATTTCAAGAACTTCTGATTCGTGGAACATATTATCACAGGACTGATTCCCTGCAGACTACAACATTGTCGTTTACAAATCAAATGTCAAATACTTGGTATAAACTGTCTCCATAAGTAATCAAATTTTGTTCATTCCATGAATCATGTTCAATCCTCTCATAATATTCTTAACCATTAAACTCACAATCCATGCATCTTGTTAACGCGTATTCGCGAGTTTCTTTTGGCCGTGATACGCGGTGACTCATTAGAAAAACTGCGTAATGAGTCCAAATGTTGGTTATATTTAGTCTAATGCAAAAGGGGATAGAAGCTTTTCCTGAAAATTCGGATACCCCGATTTTTTGTGAAATTTTTACAATAGGTATTATACATCAATTAATAAATATTCCTCAGATTTGAGTTTCTTTTGTATATTTTAAACAGTTCTAGGGGGCATACTATCGGTACAACCTTTCCATTTGAAAATTTAAATATTTCAGATTTGCATTAAATTTGATCCATAATCAATAGATACCAATTAAGTAAGCTTCTCTCAATTTCTTCTTAAGACCCCTTTCAGCCTTAAATGACATTTTCTAGAATCAAAATAATGTAATGGACGTTGGTCAAAATTAGAATAAAAATTCTAGACATAAGGTTTAGTATCATATTATCTTGATTTTAATCTTCGTAAGGAGAAATAAAAGTGGTGCAAAAACTGTTTTGTTTGAAGAAATTAGTTTTACCTTTCCTAGTGCGTGTAATCTTCTAGTTCTTTTATATTTCAGGTTGGAATATATTTTGTGTAATTTAGTCCTAATGTTTAGCAAAAAGTAGGGTAATATACACTAGCCACCCAACAACACGTTTTGCCAGCGTCAAACACCTGGTTTTGTCTTCGTGTACAACGGTTTTACACGCGATTATTTATAACCAGTGAAAGGCGTATCTTAAATTACCCACTTTCTCACACTTATTCGGTGACACCGAAGCTTCCACACGTTGAGACTGTAAGCTGTAGAAAGTAGGTCAAAAGCATCCCCTTTTCTTTTCTTTCTTTCTTTCTTTCTTTCTTTACCGGCAACCTTATCCTATTTTTTGCCTGCATCTGGCTGAGGTGATTCCGTATCAGAGATCTTCGCTTTGACATTATCCCACCCAGTTCTAGGTGTCGTGTTTCGCTTGTCCAGTGAGGTTGTAGGGCGACGCCTCTCCTATTTAGACTTCCGCTAGTTATTGTGTCACTCTGTCACATCTATCGAGCGGTGTTCCTTTGGACAGCCCCACCCGCTGTCAGCGAATTACATCCCCATGGCCAATGTCACATTATATCTTGACAGAGGATTTCGCTCTTTCTATTACATCTTTGCCTGTCGGTATCCTACTAGCATTACTTTTTGTGCTGTTTTATATATCTACTAGTGATAGGTATGCTTTCTCTCACCACTATTTACAACTTTATGTATATCTGATTTGACTTTGTTTCAATAAATTCTATTCTTGACAAAGTTTCACATATATTTGCAAACATGTCCAGCACTTATGAATAATAAATTTGAAATATCATTGGTTAAAGTAGTGTCATTTATTTTACGGGAAGTGAGTAATACTTAGTGGTGATATTTTATACTAATGGTTCACCACTTACCAAAGGAGGATAAGGGTTAGTGAGATTTTTAGTTGGATGATGGAACAGTTGGGTGAATGGATTGAGAACTATGATTAATTCATAGGACGACTCGACAGATATTTGTTGACATTGGACTTGAAAACGGCCATGTTCTAGTCTGTAAGGGATACATTACCGTGGTAACGTATTGCAAGGTAGAAAGTTCTTGGAAACAAACCCTGTTCATAGAAGTTACGTTTGCTTTAAGGTACATAGAGGATGGAAGGGGAGTTCTTTGATTGGCCGATAAGGTGATCTGATAGGTTGGGGGACGAGAATTAGAAACAGTGAGTCAGTAAAACGTAGTTCGCGAGAAAGGATGCAAGCCGGTGGAAATGTTGTACCCCTTCCCCATGACAGGGAATTAACAATGGAACGTAGGAAGCAACCTAAAACTAAGTTAGTGATTTTTTCTTAAACTTAGATAATAAATTAATAGTCTAAATATTCTATGTCGTTCGTAGTATTCAGTTAATCTTAACGCAGATCCTAGCCACGAAGATAAACTCCAAGATTGCGTTATGGTCCACACGTGAGAATCCAAATAAATCCAATAAGCCGCCCACGGAAAGGAATATAAAGCATATATTGGAATCTGAGTGACAGCAGGTCTCCCCAGGGTTTTAATTACTCTCCGTTTCTTTCCATCACCATTGTACCTCACTGGTATCATCAGTTTACCAGTGAATTTTCGCTGTGTGCTTTTTATTGGATTTGAGTAGCAATAAACCTCCTAAGGATTCCGGTACACTTCGTGTCCTTTCAGTGAAGATCTGGATGGTGCTCTCCCTTCTCGGCCTTTCCATTCTTCTCGACTCTTCACGACCACTTTTAGGAGAGGTGGTGGATTATGGGATGTTTTTTACTTATCTACCCCGGCAGATTCAGTTCAATTCGATTCACGTTGAGTAGAATTATTCCATTTAAAATTATCTGTGATTAGTCAGTGTTACCTCGTTATATGAGTTGGTTTCCGCACACGGTCATTTTTCTTAATATTTTAGCTGTTTTTATCAGTGCCATGCCTTGTATGGTGTGAATCCCCCCCCGTCATTCCAATTACTCCTAGTCATTTGCCAGAATTTTCAGAACTGTTCCATGTGCTCCTATTATTGTTGGAACTACAGTGGTTTTCTTCGTGTTTCTCACAGCTCTCTAGGAAGTTCCGTGTATTTGCTTAGTTGTCTGCATTCTTGGTTTCACCCTCTCATCTGCTGGAACAGAAAAATCTACCATTTGGCAGATTTTTCTCTTCTTATTTACTACTAACTGACCTTGCTAACTCGCTATCACGTCGCAAATTTCGCTACTTGAAATATCTGAAACATTCATTTAAAATAATAAAGATTTTATTCATAAGTTTCTTGCAAACACAAGACTAAAACTTTTGCATATATTCATACAAACAGATTAATATTAAACATTTTGTAATTTTGATAAACATTTATCCATCTTTTAAATAAGATCGTAATTAAATTAAAAGAAAGACGAAATCAATTCGCCTTGGCGATGGTGTGTGTGGGGCTCTTAGTTTAAAGTTACGATTTAGAAACGGATGGAAACTTCAAGTCAGTTCCTCAAGAGGCCAGAAAGGAACATTTAAACATAAATGCGAAACATTTTGTTTACGAGGTCAAAACAATCATTGAATTTAAAACAAATAAAAAATGCGACATCACTAACGGGAGTCAGTCACCATCTCTCTCCCTTTCCTCTTCTCTCTCATGTATTTTTTTTTATTAAATCAGTTTAATTAATTACTGTTAATATTGACGAAATTAAAAAATAGGACAATAAAACTACAAATGAAGAACAATAAATATTATTTTTTATAGTTATGCAAACTAAACATTCAAATAGCGGTCTTTGGATCTTTCGTTTGCATTTCCAAATATTATGCATTATTATTGATTTTAATAACACTAACTCGTTTTGATAGTAATATAGGGGTCCTCTTGATAAATTATTTATCTATTTTTTCTTGCGGTTTAAATATGTAATTACTGGGAATAGCGAGAAAACTTGCATATTTAGAGCGATGTATTTTTGTTGGTGTCACACGGCCAGTATGAATGTGCCTGAAATAGCGATGAAAAATGAAGACCTGTTCTTACACATGACTTACTAAAATACGCGATCGAGAGGAAGAAGAAGAAAAGGAAGGAGAAAGAAAGAAAATCCTTCTGAATGTATATCATAAAATGTAATGCATGAAAAAAGAAAAGAAAAAGAAAACGCCCTTAATGAACACACTGAGCCCAGCAGTTGGTTCAGGTGCACCACTCGAAATAAATAAGGCTAATTTTCGCTGATCAAACGCACGTACATACCACATTAAATGTTGGGTATGTGGCCTAATATATGTAACAGTATCTATCTAACCATATATTAATAGCTGCAACCGAGACATTCTCTATAAATCTAATAAGCGTGACAACAGTGGTTTATATCCTCGTTTCTCCCCTGTCTCTCTCTTTCTCCCTAGCTATTTTTATTCAACTAGCCTTTCTTTCTTTATTCCTGTGCCCCTATTTACTTGCCTTCCTACGAGGTCAAAGTTAGACACGAGGTCGGTTTTTAATGTGGTAAAAATTCTGCTCTCTCAGAAGGGATACTCTGGATTGTCAACAAAAAGTAAGCATTCTTATTCTCCGATCAAGGATAAGTTTCTCAGTCAATATATCCCGCCAACCCCACAATTAAAAGTAAACTGAAACTAACATGGTGATCTTTAATCCATTTTTGATTAAACCATGAAATGTACATCAGTTCTTAAAGTCTACACAAGCATAAAGTAAAACTACAACAACAACATGTTCCTAAATAGCTAAATAGATCAATCAATTAGAGCATACATTAGGTAATATCAACAAATCCTCGTCCACATATGCACACACACACAAAACAAAATCAAAATGGATATGAAAACTAAACGCACACAAATCACGGCTGAATTTCGACGTAAATATTTGTAATATGCATCATTTTCTACGGACGAAGTAAGATCTAACTATAAGAAACTTACTTGTACCTAAAAGAAAAAAAGAACATAATAGACGCGTGTACTTTGAATTAGTGATGAAAAATGTTTCTTCACAATGAATTGAAAAGAAACATTATAATTCTACGTAAATCACCGGACACGTGTAAACAAATATATATATATATATATATATATATATATATATATATATATACATATATATATATATATATATATATATATATATATATATATATATATACACATATACATATATATATATATATATATATATATATATATATATATATATATGGAGAGAGAGAGAGAGAGAGATTAGAACGCAATTTACAAGTGCATAGTTAGACTATTACACAATAACTCTAATAATCCAAACAATATTGAAAATAATAATATCGACATTAGTAATAATACAAATGCTTCAAATAATAATTACACAATTATAACTAACATATTATTACTATAATATTATGAAGTTGACAATACCAATAAAAATGTTTTCACCAACATAGGTTCGACCTCTGCACTCATCAAGCAAATCATTTTATTTACAAATTCAGGATATATTAATGCAACTTCACTCTCTAAATACATTTGGGGCGTTAAATGCAGATAATTACGTACCAGATTAAATATTCGATTCTCAAGAAAGCTTCATAATAGAAGCCTGGCTTAAGAACTTGACTACTCTGCGAATCAGCCACCATGGAATCCAATTTCAGCCTATTAAATGGAAAATCCGAAATATTTTCTTCATGTATGCATAGAAGTTTTAATGTGACCAGTATGAAATAACATATTATATTTTCATTTTTTAGTGTATCATCCCAAAAATAAAAATGATAGCTGGACTATGTTTTAATATAAAATTCATGGGATCGGAATTGGACTAGATTTATATCTTAAAGCAATATCGTTTTACTTGATAAAATGTATATACTACAACATTATAACTCGCTTAGTTTTGATATTCTTTTTCCCTTTCTCTATCATCTAATACTATACATTTAATCTATATAATTTCGATCTTTATCTTCCTGATATTGCTTATACATATTATCCCGTTACAATATATAAATTGCTAATATGAACTAACACTATAAAGTTATTCTAGGCCTAATTTAGGTTTGTATCTTTGGTAAAATTATTTTCCTTAGGATGGATGAAGGGTACACTGGTTTATAAACATATATATATATATATATATATATATATATATATATATATATATATATATCAAGGGAGGCGCGATAGCACTCTATCCCTTAATAGACTTCAAAAACGACCTATGCTAGAAATCTCATTTCTTTGATCAGTCATAACTCAAAAACCAATAAACCAAATTATTTAAAACTTTGCACAAAATTTTTATTTGATAGGTTCTATAAGTGTGTAGAATTTCAGCATCATTAGTCAAGGCAACCCAGAGATCCAGAAAGGTCAGGAGTTTAGTTTTTCAGAAAATTTAAAAAAACCTTAAAAATGACCATTGTCTTAAGGCATAGCCTTTACAAAAGTAGTGACATTCCATGATAAATGCCAGTATACTGAAATCATGTGCCCTTAATAGGGTTAAGATGAAAATTCATATACACTAAATGTACAAAAGCAAGGAAATTCCCAAATTTTTACACTTTTATTGTCATTAAGGGTATGACTACATATCAACCAAACGATTTCATTATCACATCACTACAGTATAAATCTCTATGCATGAGTGGATGAAGTGTGTGAGGTGCGCTGAAGAAAAATTCCTACCAGTAAAATACATAGCCCTGTTGTGCTCGCATACCCTTGTTGTTCAATACAAGGTGTATTCAATAAAATTATGTTTATTTATTCTTTCCTTAAGCCAGGCTTTTCAAAAATCGAAATTTTATCGTCAGAGGAATTACATGGATAGATAAGTTGGCAGGGGAGTAGCCAAAATTCACAATTTGAAAAATTTGTGAGAATAATAGAAAATAGATATAAGTGTGTGAGAAAGTTGTTAAAATGTAAAGTATATACAGATAGCAAAACAGTCCAGTGACAAAATGCTCAATAGGGAAAGCGTGGATTTGAACAACTGAATATGAAATAGATTTGTCATTTTTAAGTTTTTATTTCTCTTTTTTCATGTATCTATATTATTGACCTCTCCCGTATATTGAGCTTAAATCATTTCACGATACTTTTAGTTTCATACCTTATAATATATATATATATATATATATATATATATATATATATAAAATCATCATCATCATCATCATCATCATCATCATCATCATCATCATCAACCGGTTTATTTGTTGAATCAGGCCACAATTAATCCTCTGATGAGGGTGGGGCCTGATTGTCTAGTCTCGAAATCTAAGTCTTCCTCTCCACTCCTGTCTTTGGCAAGGCTTGATGGAATCCATACCCATGGCCTTCCTATCACGTTTGACTACGTCCTCCCAAGTCAACTTGGGTCTGCCAGTGGTGATGTTCTCTGCTGGCACAGTCAACTGTGTCAGCTCTCTAAACTTTTTCCAGGCACACTTGCAACGTGTAGCTGCCGCGAGTTCACAGCTTCCACCTGATGACAGCACATCTCCAAGATAACAAAAGTCTGTCACTACTTCCAGCTTGTTGTCACCAGTATCCATCTCCGTCAGTGGTCTGCCATCTATTGGTCTTGCCGTGCCAGTGCAACGAAAGCACTTAAAGTGAGGATCTGCTTTGAGAGAGCCCTTTATGCTACTGCACCTTTTGTGTACCCAACCTGAACAGTGAGTGCAGATGATTGAGTTGCTGCCAGTTCCTTTCAGACATACAGCACACGGGTATTTTCCTGTTTTTTTGTAGTAAGCTGAGGTTTGGACCTGCAATCATGACCTTAGTTTTACCCATGTTGACTCTGAGACCTTTCTCCTCCATGCTACTCTTCCATCTATCCAGACGTTCCTTGAGTGACTGAAGTGAAGTATCAATGATCGCTAGGTCATCGGCATATAGCAGCTCCCACGGGCAGCCAGTATGGAATTCCAGTGATAGAGCCTCGAGTACAATGATGAATAGAAGGGGACTTAAGACAGATCCCTGATGGACGCCTACTCTAACCTCAAATTCGTTGCTGTAGCTGTTACCGACTCGTACCCGACTACGTACATTGGTGTACATAGACGTTATCACCTGAACCAACCACTCAGTAACACCCAGCTTTCGCAGGGCCTACCAGATGACCCTTCTGGGGACACGGTCAAAAGCTTTCTCCAAATCTACAAATGCCATGTACAGTGGTTTATTTGCTGCTAGATGTTTCTCCATGACTTGGCGTATGATGAAAATTGCATCTGTGGTGCTCCTACCGGGCATGAAGCCAAATTGCATATCAGCAATCTGTATTTGTTGTCTGATCAGCTGTTCAACAATTCTCTCCAGGACTTTCATGACCTGATCAATGAGCTTGAGTCCACGGTAGTTACTTCTGTTTAATGCATCGCCTTTACCTTTGTACAGACTTACTATAATGATAAGTTAGTCTGGGTCAAAATATGTCATAGCTAAGCTTGGCTGACAGTGGATGTGGGGTCGAAGGAGGGGGGAAAGTCTGAATCTATCATTGCTTCTGATCTGTTAAAGGGGGAGAAAAAGAAAGAAGAGAGAAAAAAATAATTATAATAAGAAAAGTAAAAGCGTGGAGATTTTTTTACTATATTTTGAAAACGCAAATTATGATTAAAAATAAACTACAAAGTGTTGGCATAAGGAGAGAGGGGTAGCATACCTATTAGTTTAAATATTCAAATTATGGTGTATAAATCTATTCCTATTTATTTTATTATTTTATTTGTGTCTCATTAATGAATTAATTCATTTCTTGCAATATGTGAAACTACGTATAAAAGTGGGTTGAAAATATTATAACTCTTTAATCTATTTACGTATGAATGTATTTATTTATATTTATTTGTTTATTTATTTAAAAATATTTATGATTATACAAGTGTATGTATGTAACATGTGAATATAAGTAAAAACGTGAGAATATAATATATATAGTGTCTAGAATTATGTGTGAATGTGTTTATTCATTCCCATATACTCAATTATTAGTGTATTATTGAAATAATCAAGTACCATAATTAGTAGCATGATTTTTATATAAATGTAAACGCGTGGAGATTTTGGCTATTATTTTGAAATGCAAATTCTGATTGAAGATAACAAGTTTTGGCATAGGTAGGAAAAGAGGGTTATCATATCTATTAGTTTAGATATTCAAGTGAGTGTATTAATTTATTCCAAATTATTGGATAACTTCATTTGTGTCTCAATTATTAATTCATACATTTTTTGCTATGTTTGGAAACTATGTATAAAAGTAGGTTGGAAATAATATAACTCGTTAATTTATTTATGTATAAATGTGTTTATTTATATTTATTTAGTTTTTTACTTGTGTATTATTGATTTATCCGTAATTATAATACAGTATTTATGATTATACATGTGTATGTATATGTAATATGTGAAAATAAGTAAAAAGGTAAGACTATGATATTCATAGTGTTTTAAATTATGTCTGAAAGTGTATGTTTATTCCTATTGATTAATTATTAGTGTATTATTAGTCAACCAAATACCATTAATATAAGTATTAGCATAGACATTGTATGCATGTGCGATATGTATAAAATGTGTGAGAAAAGAAAATCTAATGTGTTTATTTCGTTTTGTGTGGATGTTTCTTATTTATTCCGATTTTTTAGTTATTTGTGTATATTTAAATATCTTTGTGTATGGATGTTATCTGTAAATGTGTGTATGCATATGTATATATATATGTGCGTATATATATATATATATATATATATATATATATATATATATATATATATATATGTATATATATATATATATATATATATTTAAATTGTGTGTTTCTCGGCAGTATTCTTTCTTTTATGCAGATATTGTTAAACACAGAAGAATTATTCTGTTTATTTATACATTGTTTTCAATCTTTTTAATAATGTTTTTAGTTTCAAAATCAAAAGGTTTAATAAATTGTTCATATCACGACTCACAGTTCTTCCTTGAATCATCTGCATGTGACAAAACAATAAATAACAAGCTGGAGAAAGAAGACAAATTCAAAACAAGAACAACTGAGAATGTTGTATGAATTTTCCTTAATCTGCTACGCTTTAGTCTGAAATAGAATTTTCCTTAATCTGTTACACTTTAGTCTGAAACAGAATTTTCCTTAATCTGTTACGCTTTAGTCTGAAATAGATTTTCCTTAATCTGTTACACTTTAGTCTGAAACAGAATTTTCCTTAATCTGTTACGTTTTAGTCTGAAATAGAATTTTCCTTAATCTGTTACGCTTTAGTCTGAAATAGAATTTTCCTTAATCTGTTACGCTTTAGTCTGAAATAGAATTTTCCTTAATCTGCTACGCTTTAGTCTGAAATAGAATTTTCCTTAATCTGTTACGCTTTAGTCTGAAATAGAATTTTCCTTAATCTGTTACGCTTTAGTCTGAAATAGAATTTTCCTTAATCTGTTACGCTTTAGTCTGAAATAGAATTTTCCTTAATCTGTTACACTTTTGTCTGGAATAGAGTTTCCCTTAATCTGCTACGCTTTAGTCTGAAATAGAATTTTCCTTAATCTGCTACGCTTTAGTCTGAAATAGAATTTTCCTTAATCTGCTACGCTTTAGTCTGAAATAGAATTTTCCTTAATCTGTTACACTTTTGTCTGGAATAGAGTTTCCCTTAATCTGTTACGTTTTAGTCTGAAATAGAATTTTCCTTAATCTGCAACGCTTTAGTCTGAAATAGAATTTTCCTTAATCTGCTACGCTTTAGTCTGAAATAGATTTTCCTTAATCTGCTACGCTTTAGTCTGAAATAGATTTTCCTTAATCTGTTACGCTTTAGTCTGAAATAGAATTTTCCTTAATCTGTTACGCTTTAGTCTAAAATAGAATTTTCCTTAATCTGTTACACTTTTGTCTGGAATAGAATTTTCCTTAATCTGTTACGCTTTAGTCTAAAATAGAATTTTCCTTAATCTGTTACACTTTTGTCTGGAATAGAATTTTCCTTAATCTGTTACGCTTTAGTCTGAAATAGAATTTTTCTATAATCTGCTACGCTTTAGTCTGAAATAGAATTTTCCTTAATCTGCTATGCTTTAGTCTGAAATAGAATGTTCCTTAATCTGTTACGCTTTAGTCTGAAATAGAATTTTCCTCTAATCTGTTACGCTTTAGTCTGAAATAGAATTTCTCTTAATCTTCTACGCTTTAGTCTGAAATAGAATTTTCCTTAATCTGTTACGCTTTAGTCTGAAATAGAATTTCCTCTAATCTGTTACGCTTTAGTCTGAAATAGAATTTTCCTCTAATCTGTTACGCTTTAGTCTGAAATAGAATTTTCTTTAATCTGTTACGCTATAGTCTGAAATAGAATTTTCCTCTAATCTGCTATGCTTTAGTCTGAAATAGATTTTCCTTAATCTGTTACGTTTTAGTCTGAAATAGAATTTTTCTATAATCTGCTACGCTTTAGTCTGAAATAGAATTTTCCACTAATCTGCTATGCTTTAGTCTGAAATCGATTTTCCTTAATCTGTTACGCTTTAGTCTGAAATAGAATTTTCCTTAATCTGTTACGCTTTAGTCTGAAATAGAATTTTCCTTAATCTGTTACGCTTTAGTCTGAAATAGAATTTTCCTTAATCTGTTACACTTTTGTCTGGAATAGAGTTTCCCTTAATCTGCTACGCTTTAGTCTGAAATAGAATTTTCCTTAATCTGCTACGCTTTAGTCTGAAATAGAATTTTCCTTAATCTGCTACGCTTTAGTCTGAAATAGAATTTTCCTTAATCTGTTACACTTTTGTCTGGAATAGAGTTTCCCTTAATCTGTTACGTTTTAGTCTGAAATAGAATTTTCCTTAATCTGCAACGCTTTAGTCTGAAATAGAATTTTCCTTAATCTGCTACGCTTTAGTCTGAAATAGATTTTCCTTAATCTGCTACGCTTTAGTCTGAAATAGATTTTCCTTAATCTGTTACGCTTTAGTCTGAAATAGAATTTTCCTTAATCTGTTACGCTTTAGTCTAAAATAGAATTTTCCTTAATCTGTTACACTTTTGTCTGGAATAGAATTTTCCTTAATCTGTTACGCTTTAGTCTAAAATAGAATTTTCCTTAATCTGTTACACTTTTGTCTGGAATAGAATTTTCCTTAATCTGTTACGCTTTAGTCTGAAATAGAATTTTTCTATAATCTGCTACGCTTTAGTCTGAAATAGAATTTTCCTTAATCTGCTATGCTTTAGTCTGAAATAGAATGTTCCTTAATCTGTTACGCTTTAGTCTGAAATAGAATTTTCCTCTAATCTGTTACGCTTTAGTCTGAAATAGAATTTCTCTTAATCTTCTACGCTTTAGTCTGAAATAGAATTTTCCTTAATCTGTTACGCTTTAGTCTGAAATAGAATTTCCTCTAATCTGTTACGCTTTAGTCTGAAATAGAATTTTCCTCTAATCTGTTACGCTTTAGTCTGAAATAGAATTTTCTTTAATCTGTTACGCTATAGTCTGAAATAGAATTTTCCTCTAATCTGCTATGCTTTAGTCTGAAATAGATTTTCCTTAATCTGTTACGTTTTAGTCTGAAATAGAATTTTTCTATAATCTGCTACGCTTTAGTCTGAAATAGAATTTTCCACTAATCTGCTATGCTTTAGTCTGAAATCGATTTTCCTTAATCTGTTACGCTTTAGTCTGAAATAGAATTTTCCTTAATCTGCTACGCTTTAGTCTGAAATAGAATTTTCCTTAATCTGTAATGCTTTAGTCTGAAATAGATTTTCCTTAATCTGTTACGCTTTAGTCTGAAATAGAATTTTCCTTAATCTGTTACGCTTTAGTCTGAAACAGAATTTTCCTTAATCTGCTACGCTTTAGTCTGAAATAGATTTTCCTTAATCTGTTACGCTTTAGTCTGAAATAGAATTTTCCTTAATCTGCTAGTGTATTTTGTTCATCCGTATGTTCTTTTTGTGTATGTTTGCTTATATATAACGTCTGTTTGATTGTGAGAGTGTGTTTGTATGCGTGCGTGAAATGTATTTGTTCATAGCTTTTGTATATATGTTTTATTTTTATGTTATTTTGTGGAGGTACGCATTTTTGTGTTTTTTTATTTTGTGTGTGTACAGGAGCGTAAACGCCTATTTACTTGCCTTATCGCGAGGATAGAGTTAGACACGAGGTCGCTTTTTAATGTGAGGAAAATCCAGCTCCCAAAAAAGGGGCACTTTTGATTGGGATACAAAATATTTAAAAATCGCGTAAGTCTAGGATTTTTCCTTCACTGTCCGAGAACAGAAAACTGTAGTATCATAATATCAGAACAGACGCTATACTTTGCTCCTAACCAAAATACAAAAGGAAATGTGTGTTTATATGTAATTTGTTTGTTTGTCAGTGTGTGTCAGTATGCGTGCGTTAAAAGCTTTTTTAAATAGTTTTTTGTATATATGTTCGATTTTTTAGGTTATTTTGTGGATGTGCGTGTTTTTGTGTGTTATTTTTCTTTTGTCTGTGTGCAATGAACAAACTAATGAGTTATGCGCGCCTGTTCGTCGATGAGCAAATTCTAAAAGTTGTACATTTTTATTGACAATCTTTTAAAATTCTTTTTATTTATTTATTTATTTTAGTTTTCCGTTTAACTTATTTGCGCTCCTTTCACTTAATTTATTTTTTCTATCTTCCAGGATAATCGTACCGACTTAAAATCGCCAATCTGAAACTAAATACTTAAGGCTAAATAGGAAAGGAAATAAAACAAGCAAAAAACGCAGCAAAAAGATAAAGAAAACCACGTGAAGATTGCAAATTTCCGCCATGAATCGTGAAGTGGATACTAACAACGCGGACTGAAGATCTAGGCGTGCCAAGTTCGTTTTCTATCGGTTATCTGTCCTCAGTTCGGTGCTGTTTCTCTTGTATGTCAATGATCGGTCAGATTAATTGCGGACAAAGTGGCACTGGTCTCACCTAGACCCGACTATGATTAACTGCAGGATAATCTCAAAATATCTGGTCTTCATCTTCAACCTAGGATTCATCGCGGAAAAAAATGCAGTCACCTAGCTATCGACTATCCGCCTTCTTCCCTACTGACAAAGGTAACGGCCAATCAAAACACATGAAAACATTCATGAAAATAACTCACATGACAAATGTTGACAAAATCAAAAGACCCCCCCCCCCACCAAAAATCTCTGAAGTTTCTAATACAACTTCATTGAGCTTAAGTATAGAACATTTTAAGATATTATAAAGAGTATATACTTAAATATATATTTTTTGTAAAACCCATATATATATATATACATACATACATATACATATATATATACATATATATACATATATATATATACCTATACATATATATACATATACACACACACACACACACACACATATATATATATATATATATATATATATATATATATATATATATATATATATATATATATATATATATATATACAGGGTGACCCCAAAAAAACGGGCCCCAAATCTAATTAGGCCCGTTTCTTAGTGTTTAGTCCGAATGAAATTAATTTTGGGGCATAACTAGTTTATTATATTGACAACATCATATCAAAACACTAGGGTCTTTCATTTTTTCCTTGTGGTCATTCATTTTAAATTACTACTAATCTTTCTTCCCCACTGTATTAACTTACAGCGTTTCCAGTCGGCGTTTATACGCTAACTGTTGATTTTTTTTCTTTCTTTCTTTCTTTTTCTTTTTCTTTTTTAACATTTCTTTCTTTCTTTCTCCCTTTCTACTGTTTATCACACGTGACTATTTTTTTCCAAATTGCGTTCTTTGTATAAATTTGAAAACTTTTCTGTTTTTAATTAAAGTTCTGCTACCGACTGATGATGATTGTATTTTACAATTGAAATATTTTGGGAGAACTATTCAATATGTGTTTTTGAGTTTATTTTTGCTAGTTGTAGATTTGCTTATCCTTTATTCCATTTTTATTTTTACATTTTGTCTGAAACATTGTTTCTTTTATTTCTCATATATATATATATATATATATATATATATATATATATATATATATATATATATATATATATATATATATATATATATATTAAAACAAGGAATATAGACGTTTGTGACATCTTTTGGGTGGAATGAAATTGAAAAGTATAAAAACGAGAGAAAAAACATACATAAATCTACTAAGTCGGCTTTCGTCCACACTCATCAGAGTAAATACGTAGAAATAATTCATGCACTACGATTAAAAACTTAAAATAGTCAAATTAAGACCAGCGACAAGTTTAGAAATAAAAAAATTGGGGGGGGGGTCACAAGTAGATCACATTGAGTCCCAGAAGCCACTCCTTTTGTTTACAAAGGGAGGGTTTAAATGACTTAATATATATTGCTTCCAGGACTTTAAGGTGGAATAACGAATGTGATCTACTTATGACAGAAAACCTGTCACTAGTGTAAGCCGACGCACATTCGGCGCTATTCATAAGATGGTGAGCACTAGCTGACCGGATGTGTTGACTAAATTATTTAAATTATTTGGTCGGCCCTGACGTATTGCAGGGGGGATGTGTTTTTTGATTCTGGATTCAAACCGTTGCACTGGTCTTCCCACGTATACGGCATCGCACCGACATTCAAATTGATAAATAATATTACTGATATGTTGGGGTGGGAGAACATCTTGTGTACGGATTTTAACAAAGGTTGAGCAGAAAAAACGATTCTAGGGTTCGAAGCCTGATAACAACAACGTACAGCTACAGAAATTTGATTAGCAAATGTTATGCTAATATTACCTAACGAAGGTAATCTGATGTACGTCAGGCATTTTGGAGGACCGAACAGTTTAGGCTTATGAAAATAGGTGATCTTAGTAAAAAATATGAGAATTAACAATATCGAGAGGGTAACCATTTTCGGCGAGAACCCCTTAGATAAATTTAATCTTCGAATCAATCAAGGATTCAGAGCAAATCTTTAAGGTGCTATGAACCAAATATTTAATCAGATTTTTGTTGTTGTTTGGGACAAAAAGAGTCTCAGTGACAATATAAACCAATAAATGTAGGTTTGCGGTAAACAGTGTAAGAAACAATGAATCAGATGTATGCACTAGTACATCCAAAATAGGAAGGGTGGAATTGTGAACTTTTACAGCGCAACGTACCATAAATTGTACACGGGTTAATATTTTACACATAACTAAGAGAGGTATTTTGTTTTCTTTTGTTTTTGTCTGGATAAATAAATACCAATCCTCGTGTGGATATCTAAACAGTATCTATTGTTAATGATTCATTGTATACAATAAATTGAATACAAGTTGTTATTATAGTTATACTTGGAGAGGGATTCGTGTTCATACCTTTCTCAACTATTATTGTCAATTACACATGAATATGACGGGAAAAGTATAAACTCGCAGTTTACTCCCAGCTATGAGTAAACAAATAACTTATGTTCAAGTAAGCATGTGTTACGACTCGTGCCCAATAGGCATTGTGCTTCAGCATTAAATAGTCCCCATAGGGTTGATATGCTGTAAAACAGACAAACGAAACCTCTGTGAAGAGTATTAGTGCGTAAATAATTAAAACATAATTCAATCCTAGAGCTAAGGAATATTTTAATATGTATTTTATGCAATACAAATATAGAGAAAAACGTCATGAGGAAACAAACTTTGATTCATTCAGCTTTAGTATGATAATACATGGATTTATGAGGCATGTGTGTGCGCGTGTGTGTGTGTGGAATTGCATGTCTGTGTGTATGTGTGTAGTTATATAAAAGAACAAGAGAACCCTTTCTGACGAATGATCACTTTTTAGGAGAAACAAAGTGCTAGGAGACATAAAAAGGAATGAATATGCAACCGACTGAAAATAAAATGAAATAATTGGCAAGAGGTGCGTAAGAAAACAAGGCGGGGGCGGGGGCGAATGAGGTGTATTGTAGTTAAAGCTGTCTTGCCTTTGGAAGGTGATACTTTGGCATTGTTGATGGCAGCGAGACGCTCGAGTGAGTAACAGAATGGCAACGTTCAGGCATGGTAGTGGATGCTGCAGGATGGGGGGGGAGGGATAACGAGACAATTTAGTTGGGATGGTAAAAAGTAGATTTTAAGATGAAGAAGACTAGATGAAGACCCATAGAGTAAAACATTGACATATAATAGGCCCCACACTGTCTACCAAGTTCCAGCTCCCGTCCCATAGCCGCAATGTTGCATCCCTGTGCTTGTTTTACAAGTACTTGAATGCAATTTTCTCCGACGAACTTGCTACTCTGGTGCCCCCTCTACATAAATACCCCCGACCAACCTGACTATCAGCTAAGTCTCACCCCTTCACTGTAGAGGTCCGCATATGCCGGAATGCTTTCTACTCTAATAGCTTTCTTCCTCGGACTCCTAGTCTTTGGAATTTTGTCCCTTTTCCCTGTTTCTCTGACTGTACTAACATGCAGAAATTTAAATACAATGCGAACAGGCATATCGCTGTACAACTCCCCATATAGCATATGTCCCCTTATTCACAGTAGCCCCTTTACGTCTCAGTAGCAATGTGCCTTGTTTCGAATAGATTTGAACTATATAAATTTGCGTTTACACGCACACACACACACACACACACACACACACAATATATATATATATATATATATATATATATATATATATATATATATATATATATATATATATATATATTGAAAGGAGTTGCCGAAAAAATTTAATCCAGAAATGAGGTATTGGAATATTTGGGCACATCCTGTCGCCCTTTTAAACCAAATATTGAATTACGAAAATCAGTAGAGAAATGCACTTATTTTATAAGCACTAGCAAGAATAATGTTACATTTTTTTAAAAATATTTGTCTCAGCCGGTTTTGTTCTTTTTTTCTTCCTGCGTGGATTGCTTTTGTCTGTGTAAATTGGAATATAAATTTCATAATGCTTGTCTGCGAATAATTCCGTTATAAGATGTCATTGTAGGAAATAAATAACAAAAACAGGTTCATTACAGATCGCTGTAACTCATCGTTTTGTTTATTAAATCCCTCAGATGTTTAAAAAAGAGACCGCTATCTACTAAGGCTTAAAGATTGCATAATAATATATGTTGAAAAGAGGTTCTCTTTATATAAAGATACGAAACTATAAGAGTTATCTCGACTGATAAATTTCTATATAGTAAGATCGTCTGTGAACAAAATTCCCTTTTGTTTATACTAGCTCTATCGAGGTAGGTAATTATCTCCCCTGAAGTTACGTTAAACAGTTAAACAGTTGATTTTATAGCCAAACTAACTGCATATTTGGAAACAGCACCTTCGATCTGATGTCCTTATCGATGTCAGCATTTTTTAACCATTTTAAAAACTCATTATTCAAAGTGCGTAAATTTAAAAATAACAGTAGAAACAAATGTTCCACCATTTTTAGCCGACAAAACAAACATACTTACTGATGATAATGTGAACATTTTTACTGACAGTAAGACAATCAATAAACATATAAAAAAAAAGTCGAGATTGTTTTGTCAAATCATCATACGTATTTAACATCCTTTTTTATTATTGGAACTTTTCTTAATGTTGCTTTATTTAAAATACTCAAACGATTTTAGATATATTCAGCAAAGTAAAACAGATTTTTATACCTATGCCGAACTCATAAACACTTTACGTAGGTTAAAAAGACAAACTATTTTGATCGGTGGCTGTGTGAATAGACAATCAGCTTCCAAACAAGCTGACAATAACTTTTGGAAGAAAATCATTTCTACGATCAGCAAAAAAAAAAATGAATTTCTATGATCTGTGTTAGCGCGAATCTCCCGAAGGACTCACTGAGTTCTGTCAGCAACGGTCACTTCTAGCGAAAGACTAACCTTAACCCTAAAACCTAACCCCTAAAACGTAAACCTTCACCCTAACCATAAACCCTAACCCAGCAAAATGTTAAAAAGAAAAAAAAAACATTGAAAAAAATGACAATAAACAAATAAGAAATTGGTTAAAAACAGTGGTTTCGTTGTTTGTTTTTATAAACTTTTCGATGCATAAAAAACATTTTATTTAAAAACATTTGATTAACAATGGTCCCTTTGACAAAAAAAACAAATAACATCTAATTAATAACAGTTGTTCAGCTATGGTTTGTTCGTTCTTTATTTTTATATCTGTATTTTATTTTGAATTTGTTGTCTGCCAGTCTTCAATTTATTGTTTGGCCGTTTTCGCCTCGTTACCTTTCGGGTGCTTCTGATACCTGTCCGAACGTTGACGACGCGAAGTTACAGAAACCCTTAATAGATAGACGAGATACTCCACTGGGTCTAAACGACCTAACAGGTAATGGGAGAGAGGGGAAGAGAGGAGAGAGATTGAACTAGCCTAGACGTTTAGTAGCTGTGGATTATTATATAAACTCTCTATTCTTTCTGTGGTGAGTGATATCGACAACTACTATTAGTGACTATGCAAAAATCTTCGTAAGTAAACAAATGGAGCACTCTCTAGTAGCTGACAATGTTTATATAAAAACCATTGAGATGTCACTTGCTCGTAGCCTAGTTGTTAGAATCACTGACTATCAACGAGATGGTCGTATGTTCGATCCCGGATAGTCGCACTGAAAAGTTGTGATACAGCGAAACACTATATCTTCTATATAAAGTTAAGACGATTTTTCCCCTATACCTTTGTGAAGAATAGGAAAATCACCACATGCATCACAGGCTACTAAACTCAACACTATATTACGCTTTTTCACCGAGCGTGTTATAATACATTTGTTATTATTTTTCTCCAGCTAATACTAAATATTGCTTTTGACCCACCATCTTCGATTCTCCCCAAAACATACTACATATAGGTAGTAGCAAAAACTTTTCGCGCTAACACTTTAGTACTAACACTTTCCCCATTGACACCGGGAAAAAATAAACAACGTCTACTTAAAAAAAAGTGACCCTTATTATTTACAATTCGTCTGCTATTAATTTACTACATAATACAATACATTACGCATACATTTAATACACGCTCTTTCTAATTCCGCTGATTTTCGAGAATATCGGATTACGTTATCTTTATCTATTACGCATACAGTTATACTCATTCCGGGTTTTAGAAAATACAATTAACGAACATAGTTCCTTACAGTGTTTCATTATTCAACATAACGGCGACAATTCTTTCAGCGACTCGACTTCCGAATTAAGTCAATATACGCCAAGGTACTCAACAGATTAAATAAAGTTTACATTTTCTGAATCCTACACTTTTCACACGCATAATATCCAAAAATTGGAAAAAAAAACATCGATTTCTTCGTATAGAAATGACCCAAAACGTGTGACTGGTTGACTCTACATTTGGTCGCCTTCTGGCGTTCGTAACATAAAATGCACGCCAGCTACAGGCTTCGTTTAAGTGACCTATTTTTCAAGAGCCTTTCTACTCACTTTCGTGGCTAAAAGGTTATTGACGTACATCTACAACCAGGAGGTTTAGCATTCGATCCCAGTCGACTCACACAATTACTTGTTTTACATTGTTAAACTTTTGACTACAGGGAAGTGGGAGAAGGGAGGACTATTAGCCGAGTTTTTTAAAATTCAACGTAATTATGTAGTAATTTGAAAAGAAATCAATGTAATATGTAGTACTTTAAGTATTGTGAATATCATAATTTCTATTCAAACAAATGTAGTTTATTAGTACTTTTCAGGGGCCTTAATTATATTTGTGTGTTTCAGTAGTGCTCAGGAGGCATACTTATTTTTCTTTTTTCTTTCCTCACGAAAAAGGAAATTTCTATACAAAGATAACGGGTGGAATTGGTTTTGATAGAGGTTTGTAGGCCTCTTTAATTTTAAAAGTGCTCATTATCATAGATAGGGCGGGTGTTTAATCAAAAATTATAATTTTGAGGAAATACTGGTAGTATGGGTAGGCAGGAAGACTCATACAACCGCGTTTCCTTCCTTCTTTTTTTCTTCCTTTCCTCTTCCACAATTCCAAACCGACAATTATTCTAAACATTAAAATAATACGATGTGACTTATTTGCGTTCTGTCGGATATTGACAAATTTTAATTCATCCCTTTATATTTCTCTTGTGCATATATATATATATATATATATATATATATATATATATATATATATATATATATATATATATATAAAGTTAATCCAGGCGGGAAATCTGTTTGCAATTGATGCAGTAAATGACAGTGAAAAATGTATCCAAGGTGTATGCAAATTAATAAAACGATAAAGAAACCAAATCATATGAAAAGTTCAGAAAAATATGAAAAGTTCAGAAAACTCAGTTGGTGTTGAATATTATAATGTTCAAAATTCAGGGTTCTCATGAGCTGAATTTTATACATTATAATATTCAACACCAAGTGAATTTTCTGGACTTTTCATATGATTTGGTTTCTTTATCGTTTTATTAATTTGCATACACCTTGGATACATTTTTCACTGTCATTTACTGCATCAATTGCAAACAGATTTCCCGCCTGGATAACATTTTCATTTTTGGACTACCATTCACCACCTGGATCACTTTTCAATCAACCTCTTGGATATCTTTCCTGAATATGTTTTAAATTGTATGACTTGGATGAACTGTATAGCTTTAACAAAAAAGTATGTTTTGGGCTGATATATTTGATGTTTTATATACTTTTATGTATTTTTATATATATTTTTATATATTTTCAAAGTTTAATTTTATTACCTACAGTAATGTCATTGCAGTAATAGTCCTCTGAGGGGAAGAATTTTCTTTAAAAACTCATGAGTTAAGGACTTTAAGGTACTTTGCTTGAACATTGAATTCTAATAAAATTTGATTCGCACCTTATTTTATTATTTCATTTTATATTATGCTATATATATATATATATATATATATATATATATATATATATATATATATATATATATAGCGTGTTTCGCTGTATTAGAACCTTTCAGTGCGGCTATGCGGGATCGAACTTACGGCCATCTCATTTATAGTCAGTAATTCTAACAACTAGGCTACGAGGTGGGCACTGGCAGCAAGTGACATCTCAATGACTTTTATATAAACATTGTCAGCTACTAGAGAGTACTCAATTTGTTTACCTACGAAGAGCTTTGCATATACATTCTTATTTTGTAAATTTCACTTGGGGTCCTTCTTGGGGCTAACACTTGATTTCTATATTAAAAAAAATAAAGTAAATTCGTATGAATCAGAATGGTACAACTTTGTTGACCGGTTTGATCATGTTGTCGATATTCTTGCATGAGGGACCACGTAATGGTTGTCAACATCCCGAAATGAAAAAAGGGAGTATGGAATCGACGTTATTTGAACTCGGCACACCCAGGCCCTCAATCCGTGTCGTTATACACTTAACCACCGTTACCTCCCTATTTCTGTATGAGATACATATATATCTCAGTGTTCAATTAAAGGTTAAGTTAGTAAAGCAAGGAAGAATATTAAATTTCCTCTCACCAATTGACCATTCAACTATGTCATAGTTTATCTTTCTTGTGTTTTTTCTTGGCTTTGCTTGATTCCGGGGCAATCATTCATCTGGTCTGGTTGAGTATCCATCTCAGTGCGGTTACTTGGGGTAACATCACTAGGAGAAGATGCACGATTCCTCGCATGAGCCAATGTATAGCCATCTTGAAGGGTTTTATTTGGGCTACGAATACTATGTTATTTTGAATATTTGTACACAAGAGTCCAAAGACGCTCAATAATGCTGTCTAGTAGGAATTCAAATTCTCTCTCATGTGTGTGTGTGTGTGTGTGTGTGTGTGTGTGTGTGTGTGAATAAATTGCTATTCCTTGTAACAGTAAGGGATCTCCCGTACTGTTACAGTATATACTAAAGTAGATAGCGTAAGCAGCAGCTGGGTGTTCAAAGTATTACCATTATTGTCAATGTAAACAATACGAAAACTGTTTTTTCCAAGTTAATTGAATTATATGAGTTGTCGGTGAGTTGGAAACCAAAATTTGTACAGGAAACGGAAGTTAAGGTTTTTTTCACACTGTTTACAAAACATATGTTTTGTGTAAGAAAATCGAATCATGCACGGGTCTTTGTTTTATCTTGGTGGGTTGGCTATATTCATATTTCGATAGTTTAAATAACGGTTTCTGTAATAACGCTGTTACATATGCAAATACGAGCATCAATCAAAACAGCAGCGTTATACGTAATAAACACACACATGTATATATATATATATATATATATATATATATATATATGTGTGTGTGTGTGTGTGTGTGTGTGTATTAGCTGAAGTACTTGTCTATGCTGGCTTTTTCAACTTTTCTTGAATTTAATAGTTAAGATTAGAAGAACTTAAGAACATTTATCAAATTTTTCTCATTCACTTTTATGAAAACAATTATTCAGATTTATAATAATGATCGGTTAGGAAATACCTGCAATACTATAGCAAAGAACAAACGATTGTCTAGTGGGTGCACCCCTAATGTTATAAAATATTGGAACGGAAGACAAATGCTTATCTACAATGCCACCGATCTAACGAAAATATTTTCACATTTTAATCTACTTAAATATGTCTGGCATAGGGATGTTTTTATTAACCTGTCCGCATAGATCTAAAATAGTTCGATTGTCTAAAATAAATAAAAAAACACAAATAAACATAAATACAAACATTTTTTTTATTAAAGTAAACACATATTAGTGAACATTTAATAAATACTTTTTATTCATTTTTGTTTAAAAAAGAAGATGAATGATTTCTCTTTAAAGTAAACATTTCGTAAAATACGTACGATGATTTGACGTCAAAGGTAGTTGTTCGGTCGACTAAACAGGAACGTTAAAATATCGGAATATTTGGTTCTAATGTTATTTTTGCGTACTTTTAATGTTGAATAATGAGTTTCAAAAAAGGTTCAATAATTCTTACATGGATAAGGGCATTGGATCGAAGATACTGTTTCAAAATCAGCGTTTAGTTTTTCTCAGATCAACAGTTTATCTGTGATGCCGCGACACACATAAAATACAACTTTGCTGTATATATATATATACATATATATATATATATATATATATATATATATATATATATATATAAATTATTTCATTTAAATACAATATATTAGTGTCTCTGCTGGGGATATCCGGGTATCGTCTACCTCGTCATTGCGGGATTAGGAAATAAAAACAGGTTTCTCTTACTCCAGATGAAGTCATCAGCCCCGTTTTAATCGAACTGTCTAAAAACTGAGCACTGCAGACACAGTAATATTTAAATAAAATAATTAATATTATCTCTTGTATGACACACGATTGACCACTTTGATGTGTTGTTTTTCTTTTAACTTAGTTCACCCCAAACAAGGTAGGTTGCCACTGTAGACGTAAAGGGCTACTGAGAATCAAGATGAAAGTTTTGGGGTCACCCTAAATTGGGAGCTGTGCAGCGAGATGCTTGTTCACGTTAGTTTTAAATTTCCGCATGTCGGTATAGTCGGGGAAACAGAGAGCATAGAGGGAGTTCCAAAGTCCGGCAGCACGAGGAAAGAAGCTATTGGAGTAGAAGACTCTCCCGCATCTAGGGGCCTCCACAGTGAATTAATGGGACTTAGCTGATTGACGGGTTGGTCGAGTATATTTACGTTGAGGAGGCACCAGAGGAGCAAGTTCATCGGAGCATATTCTATTGAAGTACTTTTAAAACCAGCACAAGGATGCAACATTGTATCGATGGGACAGGAGTTTGAGCTTGGTGGATAGTGAGCTACCTATTAGATTAGCTACTCTTTTTGGAACCTTGTATAAAAGGGAGAGACTAGTGGATGGTGCATCAGTCCAGATGTTACAACAATACTCCATGCATAGGCAGATCGTGGCTTTGTAGAGATATAGGATACTGTTAGGTGTGAGAAGTTTTCTAACTCGGTAGAGGCAGCCCGCTTTCTTTGCAGCAGCCTTGGCGATGTCTTCTATGTATCTGTTCCAATTCATGTTACCTGTGAATGTTAGGCCGAGGAGTTATAAAGTTTTACTCTCAGGTAGGGTGTTATTTGCCATGGCAATCGGTGGTTGAAGAGGCTTCGTGTAATTGTTGAAGGAAAAGAGCTGTTTCGTAGCAGCATTAAATGTTACAATCTATTTATGACCCCATTCCACTACAGACTGGAGGTCAGTTTCTAAGGATTCAGCTATTGCCTCGGATATGTGCGCGTCCGTTTTACCCACATGACGAAAATAGAGCGTGGTGTCGTCAGCAAATACACCCATCTCAGACATAATGTCATCAGAGAGGTAGTTTATGAAAATCAGGAATCATAAATGTCCTAGGATCGATCCCTGGGGTACACTTGCATTTATGTGATGTTGTTTGGAAGAACGGCCATCGATAACAACCTGAATCTTTCCTTTGGATAGGAATAATACTAACTTGTTATATATATATATATATATATATATATATATATATATATATATATATATATATATATATATATATATATATATATATATATATATATATATGAAAAATGAAAATGGAAAAACCGAAATTATTTTGTTTTTCATTTTCTATCACGTTGGAATATTATTTCCATAATTTTCATCATCTTCTTCTTTCGTTTGCTTCATCATCCCGTTGTCAGATCATCAGCTCGGTTGAGGAAAGCCATGCTAGCGTTTCGTCGTCTAGAGTAGCTATGCCGTTTGCGCCGTTGAGTGGTCGGTGTTTTAAGCAAAATGCTATTATGTAGTCGACTTTCTGTCCGGGATGACCACAGTCGCAGACAACCGAGTCCCTGAGTCCCCATCCTTTCATGGTCGCGGCGAAACGGTCGATAACGGTCCTGAGGTGGTTGACCATTGTTCACTGCTGACAAGGCAGGTCCATGCTCGGTAGTTCGTCCGGCTCCTCCACGAATCTGTGCAGCCTTGATTGATCTGATGCCTGCCATTTCTCTGTCCAGCGATGTTTGAGCCAGATTCATTTTGTGACGTCACCGGGTGTTGAAAGCAGGAGCTGGTGGGCATGCTCCGCGAATGGGCATCCTGACTTCAAGCGAGATCGTGAATGGGTATCTGAGACGAGCTTATGGAGGAGGTTTCCTCATCGATGGTAGCTTTTCAGAACAGTGCAAGGACTACTGCTTCACGGCACAGTGGTGCGATGCCGGCGAGTATCGGTTGTTGGTTGACCGGCGTGGCGCGCAGGCAGCCAAAGACTGTGTGTAAGGTAGTGTTAGTCGTATTGTCCAGCTTCTTGGTGTGGGAGGTCGTGCACCAGGCTAGGGAGCCTGGATGGATATGCACAGTGTTTTTGTCGAGATACCCCAGATGGTACCAGCTCGGTGACGTATTAGAGCGACACTGGCCGATGTCCTAGCGGACAAGTTTTCCAAGTGTTGGTGGAACATCAGCGTGCGGTCAAGCTTGAACCCGATATACGTTGGGGCGGCCTAAAACTGGAGTCTTTTGTTGACAACCAAATATATATATATATATATATATATATATATATATATATATATATATATATATATAAAGAGATGAAGCTACCAACATTTGCAAATGTGAAACAAACTTTTTTTCAAAAATTGTTTATTATTCTATTATTTTATAATTTCATAATTTTATAATTTTATAACGCGTTTCGAGCATCTTGGCTCTCTTCAGGTATTCTTTTAATTTGAAAATATTGGTTTGTTTTTAAGTTTGGCGTTTCTGCGCGTGTATATGTATTTTCATACTTTCTCTGGGACAAAGCTATGTTTTTTTTTAAGCATGTGTGTTTCTGAATTTTATCTCTGCGGTCACCTTCGTGTTAGGCGATTAAGTACATTTTGGTCAGATTCTCCGGTTAGAGTAGGATTTTCCTTGAGATTTTATTAGGACTCCGTCGTCTTTGTGTCTACTAGTGTGTGTATGTGTGTGTACGGCACGCATGTACATTTTGGTAAGTGCGTTAGTTTTGGTACGTATACACAGGTGCTTGCGCGCGTATACATGCGTTCTTATTTTTGTTTATGCATACATACATACATACATATACATATACATATATATATATACATATAATACATATATATATAAATATATATATATATATATATATATATATATAGAGAGAGAGAGAGAGAGAGAGAGAGAGAGGGAGAGAGAGAGAGAGCGAAGTGGAAAGGAAAAATAAAGGCAAGGAAAGAATAGTTATGTATATATGCATAATTTAATTAACTTTTAGTAGTTGTTTATGGAAACGATTGGTTGACAGCTAACATCAGCATTTGGGTAAAGATAGATAGATAGATGGATAGATAGATAGATAGATAGATAGATAGAATATAATAAATAGATAGAGATGGATATATAGATGGATACATATATATTACATATACACATGAAGGATTTTATCTATATAATAAAGTAAAGTCGATTTTTCTCGTCTGAATTAATGCATAAAGGGTTGAGAATCGAAACATATATATGCTAATTTGTTCCGCCATCCAATTAGCCTACGCCCTCAACGTTTTTCTAAAAATTAAGCATTCATTTCACCTTCTTTCTGTAGTTCGTATATTTTTACCGGATTACCTGACTCTCCCAAATAAATCTTCCAAAAAGAAGGTGGCTCCCATTTTCACTCGCTTTTTAATACTTAATAACGATCGCCTCCTTTCACAGTTTAAGGGAATATCGTTCGGGCGTTCTCAATGTCCGTTGCTTATATTTTCCTTAAGCATTCTGGGTTGGCGGATTACGCATTAATAAATTTATGAAAAATTATTAGACTATTTACAAGTATAAAGTATTTTAAAACGATTTTCATTAATATTTTTGTGGAAAGTCCCGCTCTCTAAACAAAATAAAAATTGCCTCAGTCGAGAAGGATTTCCTTTAAAGCGGAATAAAACAATTTCTTCGATAATATTTTGTATTGGAGACCCTATTAGAACATTTTTTCACTATAAAATATTTCAAATGTATTTTCAAACTAACAAGAAAACTTTGATTATAAACAAAAACACAATAATTATTACTGCGATGTTTCGTTTCTTGTATTTCATTTTTATTTATGACACACTATTAGACTATTTACATTAATAAAGTATTTAATAACTATTATTTGTGGAAAATTTCAATCTCCAAACAAAATAAAAATTGCCTCAGTATAGAATGGATTTCTTCTTACGCGAAATAAAAAAGTAATTCTTTGGCGAATATTCTAGTATAACAACATGTTCTTTTATTTAATTTCCATTCATGAAAAACTATTACACAATTTATAAAATGAAGTATTTAAATTATTATTATTTAAATTATTTTCATATTATTTGAAAAAGAAAAGAAAACAAAAAAAGCAATTATTAAAAAAGTTAGCTTTGATTAGTTGTAATAGAAAACATACTATATTTACTTTAAAATGTTGCCGGGAGGTGCTACTATTAAAAATATAATGGTGGGGGAGCCTAGCCCCTGCTTCAAACTTCGTTAACTCGCTTTTTTTTCTTATTTTTTACAACAATTACTTTTTTATCTTCATGTAAAAAACATGACTAAATCCTATTTTAATCACTTAAATTACTTACAGTCAAATGGGTTATTTTCTAAATTTTTTTCATAATTGTAACTCTAATATATATATATATATATATATATATATATATTATGAAATCATTATTTTATGTTTCCCACAGACAACATCGGGACACGGGTCCTGCTAGTAATCTATACTATAAATGACAAGAAAATCTTGTTTATGTTAAAAAAGCTTTATTCTGCCGATATTACGTTTCGGTATACAATGCATCTTCTTCGGGTATGGAAAAGACTGGATGTGACCTAATTTTTTAAATAAAAATATGTTCCAGTCAATTATATGAATCAAATCAAATCAAATCAATTGATTGGCAAAAAATAGCGAAGTGAAACAAGCCATGTAAATGGACAGTTAGAAAATGTGTACATTTATATACCGTCTGAATGTTTTGTTCAAGGCGTCTTTAAACCATAGACATGATAGACATCATCACCACCGCTGGTAGGCTGTTTCACGAAGCAGAATCACAGACAGAGAATGCCGCCCCCCCCCCCATCCAACGAGATGAAAGCTACTATGTCACATACTTTGTTGGGCTCCGTTGAGACCATGACCCGGCTCTGGGGTGAAAAACTTACTGAAAGGCTCATTCAAATTCCGGTTGATGCTTTACGCTGCTCAAGTGACAGGTATTTACCCAAAGATCAGCGGCCATGATGCACCTAGCGCTGCCTTTAATTGTATGGTCATCTATTGGCTGGCCACGGTTTCTGACAGCCTATTCTACGGTACAGCGACCTGAACCCAAAAAGATGACCTCTGACGATTTAGCCGAAATCGTCTCCGGTACAGCTTCTCCACGAAACCCTTTCTGCAGAGCTGGTCTGAAGAATAGGTCATGAGGCACATTGTAGTTGCCGCGCATGATGTTAAGGGCGAGCCGTCTACGCTCCAGCGAATACAAGTTCAGAGCCCCAATCGTGTTTCATAGGACTATGTGGAGTCTACGGACCATCGGCGTCGCACGTCTCTGAACCCGCTTCAGGTGCTGGATATTCTGAAAGAAATAGGGGGATAAAGCTTGCATACTATATTACAGAATCGGCTGTACCAAAGATGTGTATAGCGGAAAGAAACACTATAATTCGGTATAGAAAGCAGAAAGAAAAAAAACGAACACATTCTTTGATAAGCTACTATCCCCTTTCTTTTATACGCTCTTAGGGCTGATTTTTACCCCAGACCTGAAATTGAAGACTTACACCAAATGTGTTGCTAAATCGCTGCAAAAATTGTTTATGTTATACTGTAGAATATATTCTTCCTTTACATACACGCGCGCACACGCACATATTGTTATGTTCTTTTAAACATACTGATGTATTGTTAATAGCTCCAATCCTTACAAAGCTGTTACATTGTTGTTTAAAGGAGAAATGCTTTCCATCACCCTGGAAGACTTCGTTGGTCGGCTCAGTATTTACAAATTCTGGAGGTCGGTTTTCTGCATCTCAGTACAGACCGAACAGTCTCCTGTGTGTCATGAGTAAGTTGCTCGAATCTGTAATAAATCCAGAAGTTGTCAACCATCTATACAAAAACAATCTTCTTAGTGACAAGCAATATGGATTTCGTCCTGCAAGATCAACAGCTGATGTGCTGATTATGATATCGCACAATATCAGTAAATCTATCGACGGGGTCTTCGTTTCTAGTTCGATGGCTTTTGATATATCAACGGCCTTTGAAAGGATTTGGCACAAAGGTTTGTTTCATAAACTTGTTAGCTATGGAATATCTGGAAATATCATCACAACCATCAAACCTTTTTATCTCCGATAGCTTTATTAAACGAGCAGAAGTCTGACACTTATAATATCAATGTCGGCATAACTCAAAGATCCCTTCTGATCGTCATAAATATTCTTCTAAATCTTATTCTGAGATCATTCGTTAATATTTATGCAGACGGCATAACTATCTATGGCACCACTTTGAAGAGCACTGATGACCAATATCTTTCTGACTCTTTCTCTTTCTGTCTCTGTCTCTCTCTCTCTCTCTTCCGACTTGAATCCCGTGGTACAATGGGGGAAAAGTGGCTTGTTACTTTTAACACCTCTAAAATCAAGCTTCCCTCCTTTCATCACAATCGCGTGGATCCTTATTCCTCTCCAGTTGAATTGAATAGCTCTCTCTTTAAGGAAGCCCTCTTCTTTGATAAGCTCCTAGGCCTGACCTACTCCAGACCTGAAATGGAAGAATTGCATCAAATATGTTGCTTAGGTCGATGAAAAAATGGTTGGATCATTCTATCGCCATGAAAGTACTTCACTCCTGACGTAATCCTCTACCTGTAGAAGAACCAGATACGTCCTACGATGGAGGTACTACTGTCATATCTTGGGAGGTTCCGCTCGGAGCACTTTTCCTTGCCTTGACAGAGTACAAAACCGATTTCGCAATATACTAGGGGTTCATCTCTTCTCTTCCCTGCACCCCCTTTTAACACAGAAGATATATTGCTAGCTTTTCTCTACTCTATCGTTATGTTCATGGAAAGTGCTCGACTGAGCTCCAATCCCTGGTTATCTCTGTAAAACATTCACAGCAAGAACGGCATAGCTACAACCACAGCCGAAAACCTTCTTTTCTCTCTCTCTGCACCAAAAATCATGTGGAAATTCCATGAACAAAGTGTAGAGCGTTCTATCGGTAGAATAAGATACGACGAAGCCTCTTCCCAGTTGACTACAACATGGTCGTCTTAAAGTCTAATGTACACAAATACTTGTAGAGCCGCCATGTTGGATAATCAGATCTTCTTCGGAGATTTTCTACCCAGTTCATCCGTTGTTTCCAATCCTCGTGTGGTTGTCTTCATCGTCCAACTGACGATCGTTTTAACTCTTATCCTCGAGTGCACCCCCTCCCACCGAGCCTTGAAAAGTGGGTATCCTTTAGTAAAAAAGTAAAATAATAATAATTATAATAATAATAATCTTTTCTTTTTTTAATGCTCTTTGATTACCAGGATTTGATTCTTTGTAAATTCTTGTCTCACAATTCACATGCTTAATTTCCATGATTTTTAGATGTATCTACGCATTTCTTAGAAAGGCTCTGTCCGTAGGTCGGTCTGTTCATCGGTCTTTCAGACTTCATTTTTATATAGAATTTTTGTTGGTCTGTCATTCTTCATTTTGAAATAGCATTCCCGTGTGTCTGTCGCGCGTCGGTTTTAAATAGCATTTCGTTAGTCCGCTACGTTTCAGATTTAAATAGCATTTCAATTGGTCTGTCACGCTTTATATTTAAATAGCATTTTCGCTGTTCAAAAAACAGCATTCTCACTACTAAACGCGTAGATTGAAAGGGCACATCTTAAGAATATCGGTTCTTGTTTTGTTCTGTTTTTTTTTTTGTTTTTTTGCAACCCTCTTTCAATGCATAACAATATATTTCAAGCCTATGTGTCTTTGGCGGTGTAGTTTTCGTTTATAATGTAAAGGAAATGTCGATGTTGTGTTTTGTCTGTTTTTAATTGTCTTCAACAACTACTTTATTTCCTGCTCTTCGAGGAAACAGGAAATGGTAAAGGTTCGCAGAGAAGACGCCACTGTGGAATGCTAAATTTGCAAATGGGATGTCTTTTAACAAGCAAGCATTGAAACGCTTACTTGAATTGAATTTTTCTCAATGTGGAGATCACGGCCACTTCGCAACTAGGAGAGGGGACGTAAAAATCAGAGGTTTGAGAGAGTAATTGAAATTAAATTTTTATCTCGCACAAGGAGATTTATCTGGTGCTTGTACACTGATTTGTTAGGATCTTCGTGATAATTTTACGAAGATGTGGTATCTTAGAATAAAAGGGTTTTCATTCAATGTTTAAAGTTATTTGGATCTGAATTCAAATGTAATAATGTTAGTGCTATGGTTATTATTATTCTATTGAACAAATAACTGTTGTTTTGTATTCGTGTTACAATATGAGAATTTTAGTAATTTAAAATATGTTGCGTTCCTTTTATTATTTACATTTTGTATTTTAAATCTTTCTACTTCAAAGCTATATAATATGTTGTTCAATAATTTAATTTAAAAAAATTCAGACATCAAGCAACTAGAATATTCTGGGGACTTGACTACGTCATTCGGTCTCTGATTGAGGAAGATAATTCTCTTTGACCAATCAGCAGGCACTTAATATTAGCGCGATAAAGACGAAAATTACTCTCGTATCTTCTTTTGTAAGTTCTCATCGTACAAAGCAGACGCATTCTTACTGAGTCTCTTTGACAAAATTCAATAGTTGTTATTTCAAGAATCCGAATTATTGGTCTTGAATGCTTCGGAGACACAGTGCTGAAGACCAGTAGACAATTGTTATCTAGAAAAATGGAATTAGATTCTAAGAGTGACTCTTTGTCTCCATGAAGAGTGATAAAAAGGGAAATGTCATTGTCATATTTCATCTTTGTAAATTCGGTCAACTTATAACTTGACCGAATTTACAAAGAGAAGGTAGTTTTGATGATGAAATTTTCATGATGGCGAGTACAAGGCTTTATTTGTGGAATTGTGAATATCTAAGGTTCACCAAGTAAAAGAACAAAGAAATGGTTAACCAATAGTAATCAAATGGAGGGGAGTTTAATGATGTCCATCATCGCTGAAGACTGTGTAAAACCAAAATAAGAAAAATGCTTGTGGAAATAAAAGATTTGATGAATCAGACCGCCTTGGAGGATATCTACAGGTAAGTCGTTAGCTGATAAGGGAGAAGTTACTGGCCTCATTTCCAATTTTCATGTAAGCCAGAGATGTTTGCACTTCGAGAGAAAACCCTTTAGTGTTACTTGAATGTACGTTGTCCAGAGAGGCCTCTCGAATTATGGCCATATTCCCGGCTCGTCACGCTAAGAATCGAAACTCTGACGAGTAAAAGTTTTAAATGCACACAAAGTGTTCCTAGAGTTTTTGATTCATACAAATTGTATCGACGTTTAGTACATAAACTGATCGACTGTTAATGTTACAACTGCTGATGCTTTTATTTTTTGATTCCTTGTTTGTGCCCGTTGTCTAATTCGACGATTTGCAGCCTTTCGTGATAAAAATCACAAAGTAGGACAACAGATTGCGGTTCGTCCAAATCGCCTGCCAGACGCAAAGAAAAAACACTAACATGAAAAAGTGGGACGGGCACGTGAAGGGTAAAAGCTTATAACATAGCCTATCTGTATATTACGCATAATTAAACTCTCCCCAGGAGATTATTGGTCTATAGCTAACAAATAGATAAACAAACAGAGACCCCTTATCTATATACTGTTAAACAGTTTTGGTGTTTCGAGAGTTTTTCTGTCCGTACACAAATACAGGGTGCTCCAAACAGATTTACCCATGGAAAAATTGAATTTAAAGAAAACGAGAAGGGTGATGTGAAAATGCATCGACGGAATCATTTAAAAGTATATTCAGAACTAAACTAACATATCCAAGTTCGAAATGACCATCTTTTGCTTTGATCATTTTCTCAACAAGGGTGTAACCGAAACACAAGAACGCAATACCACTTCTTTGTCCAACTTGGCCCAAGCAGAATGAATGGCCCCCTTCAATGAATCCAGATTGGGGTAGGAACGAGTTGAAACTTCGTTTTCCAAGATGGAGCAGATTGCGAAGTTCATAGGATTAAGTTGGGACTTGATGGCGGCCACATTGTTTTGTTTCAAAAACCTGAAAGTGGTCCTTGCATCACTTTTGAGTCACATTCGCCGTGTGGGCTCGCGCTCCGTCTTGAGTGGAGATGAAATTGATCCCAAATGATTCGTTGAGCTAGGGAAGGACTTTCCGTCAACATATTCAGATACACTTGACTGTTGACTTTGACTTCTTAATCAATGGCGACCAAAGGGGATTTGATCCCATCCGATGCAACAGCAGCCCAGACCATGACGACAGCATGCTATGGCGTCTGAAATGGCTCTTATCATATATAAACAAGTTCCTGGAGCTACGGGCATAAACTCTATCATTCTGCCTGTTGGTCAGCCTTCACCATGAAAATCTTCTCATCAGACAAAATCAAGACTTAGTCTTGCGAATCCTTAATTTTCTGCAACATCAGATTGCCTCTGTCCAGCTGTTTCTTCACTGAACCCGCTGAAATTAGATGTCTAGACTGCTTTTTGTATGGAGTTAACTTTAGATTCTCTTTCATTAGCCTTTGCCTTGAGAACTTTGAGATACCCATTTGTTTCGAAATTTTTCTGGCACTTCTTTGTGGATTTCAGTCAATCTGCTTCTTTCCTGCACAATTCACACTTTTGGTACGAATTGATCGCTTTCTTTCCTGGAATTGGTTTACTAAAGGTTGTTTCTGACTTTGTATGTTGTTTCCAAGCGTTGTAAACCGTTTTGCCACACAGCTTGAGCTGTTTGACTATATCCTTGTTGGTAACGCTAGCGCTTTTGAGGGCAACATCTGGTCACGCTTCACCTTATCAGCCATAACTTCTCAAATACATGGAATAAATGCATGAAATGTTAGTTGAATATTGTTAGGTATATGGGGGTTAAAAGCTTAAAGTATTAAAGACAAACGACATAGCATTAGGTTAATAATGTAGTTTTGAAATGATGGTTAAATCTTTTGGGGCAACCCTGTAGAGACATGTGATTGGTTGACCAAAACGGAATAGGCAAATTATACATTACTAAGGAAGAAGAAACAGAAAGAGAAAAAGAGAAAGAGAGAAGTGGGATTTTGTTAAATATAAACATCCTTCGTGACTGTTCGCTAATATGCTTGACTTCGAGGTTATACACTTTATTTTATTTACAATATTTTCGTACAACCGTAAATACGAGTACAGGCTAGATAGTTAATATTCAAGGAATATAATATCCAAAAAAGATAACATATGACATGAATTCTTATAACATATACTTCAATAAACAAAAGGTTTAATGGAATATTACCACAGACAGAAAATGAAATATCTATAATTAATACATTAAAATAATTTCATTCAGTAGTGTGATGTCTATTAGATTATGTACAGTGAGTAAAATTATAGTTTGTACACAAAACACTATTCTAACATTTTGAATTATACAATGCGTGGTCTATGTTCCTGCGGCTGGTAATAAAGTCACACGGACAAAGGCAGGTGATCAAACAAAAATATTCATGTCTGTCATAATAAATGTGTCAAGTTTGTTACGTCTGTCACATGTATATTTATTTACCTAAGGTTCTGCCCGATTTAATACCATTTGCCCTCGTCCAACTCTGGCTCCAATCTGCTCTGATCTGGTCGTGTAATCTCTGAGCTGCCAATTGTCACACTAACTAAAACTCGTCAACTCCTAAATATATTTAGTGATACCTGTCCGGTCTTTTGTCTCTTCGGCCACTCTCCAGCTGACTACCCATCCTATTTTCCGATTGCCTTTGTGCGACTTGATGAATCATTTTCATAGTCTCACACCAGTGCAATGGGTGAAGTGCACTCTGGCCTACAAAAATGTCTGAGTAGCACCATCGGCATATCCCGGTAGAGGTGTTTCAGGCGATTAGCAATAAGCTAACTACTTCTCAAAAAGAAAGTAAAGCCTGGTAGGGTGGAGTTGCTAAGACTGAATAGAACACTACCTAAGACCGAATAGAACACTACCTAAGACTGAATAGAACACTACCTAAGACTGAATAGAACACTACCTAAGACTGAATGAAATACTACCTAAGACTGAATAGAACACTACCTAAGACTGAATGAAACACTACCTAAGACTGAATAGAACACTACAACAATGCCACTATCCGACTGATTTTCGAGGTTGTATCCTCGACTGGTATAAATAACACCCAAGTCTTCCACAAGTCTTCCACAAGTACCAGTAAACTGCCATTACTATATACATTAGAGTAATAACGCAACATTAATTGTCAAGAAACGAAATGAAAATACTTAAGTCAGCCATTTATGGTTTAACTGTTTTGTTCATGCCTAATGAAAAGCCCCCCACCCCTAGAGTCTTAAAAGACAATGGATAACCCCTCGAAAGGGTGTCTGCACGGGTATCTACAGTGAAAAAATGTTACGCAATACAAACTTTACCCGTTCTAAAACGGTATTGCAAGGAAACATCCAGAACGACTGGAAACAATGCCTGGATAAGAAGAGAAAGACTGGTGGTATTTCAGACTGTTTCTTCTCTGAGACTAATTGCACAACCAAAGGTTAAATAATCTAGTCTACCCTACTTTTTAACCCATAGCTGGAAGGAGAATATATTGATTAATACTTTTAGTAAGGATATTAATGAAAGTAATGCAGTTACCCTGACAGAAATCGAACCCGGCACCATTGGCATTTAAACAATTCAGCTTTCTATTAACGAAAGACGTTGAAATAGTGCTAATATTGTAACATTTCTTTCTTTTTCCTGTGACTTTTGGCCATGACTTTTGTTACTGTGACTTTTTACCTGGACTCCCAACCAACGAAAAGTTACAATTCCACATTTGGAAGGAATTATCTTCCGGCTGACAAACCCAGTCTTATACTTTTCTCTAAATTCCCCCCCCTCCTCGATACTTCCACTACACCTAAATCTTATACTCCCTGTCTGTTACGAAACCGTTGTTTTTTTAAAACTTATTTTCTTTGCTTGTACACGTGTGTGTCTATTTAAAAGTTTGCCATTGCAATTCAATGATATTAACTTCCGGCACAGCATCGTTGACGAACATCTGCCATTTATCTTGGTTATGTTTTTTCATGTAATTCGTATTTCTATAGGGTTTTTTTTTGTAGTAGTTTTTATAACTAATATAGCATTGTGTTTTTTCTATCTTGTTAAATATTATTTTCTTTCTACAGTCAGACCGACAAAATGCAAGAGTTACTCTATTTCTCTCCCTCTCTTTCTCTCTCTTTGTCTTTCTCTTCCCAATTTCTCTCTCTTTCTTTATCCCTCTATCTCTAAGACTCAGGTCTTACACCATTGTCCATTTATATTTCTCTAAACCGAAAACAATTTGACAAAATATAAATTTGTTTATACGAGACACTGATTAAAAATTGAAAATGTGGTTTAGTTTCTTTGTTTGACGACACGATCAACACTTTTATGGTTATTATTTAATGCCGAAAATCAAAATAATTGGAATATTATTCTATCAAGATAGGCAAAATCTTGTTAAGGAATACAAACGAATCTCCTAAACACATATTTGCCAGTACGCACGCCTCGGCAATAAAAGACACCAAAAGTGACTGGTTAAAAGGAATACACATTTATTCATAGTTCGTCGTCTTCACAAACACAACAGGAAGTAAACATAAAAGGCAAATTGTACGTACAGTTACTTCACATCGTCAAACAATTGAATACACATAATTGCAATAAGGTAAGAAAGTCGTGTAAGTCACACTAGTATTTATTTACGCTTGACGATGGTTGATATTTGTTTGTAGGAGCCGTTCCGAGCCCCTCTCGGTATGTCCAGTTCGATAGACAGCAAGCAAAAAAAGAAAAACAGAAGTTTAATCCTCGGGCATCGTGATCCCACGAAAGCGGAGACCAGGTCACGTATATTCACAAGATTTAGGCTCTCCCTGACCTCTTTCTCCCAAGAGTTCAACTCTGACCCTAAAACTCCATTCTTTCAAAAAGTGATAACTTTGTCGTCCCTACATATCTATTGCAAACGATGATTATATACAATTTAACACAAAGGGTTTGTAGAATAATACTACCTTTTCACGATGGCCTATTCGTGGATTCCTTGACTCATCTCCATGCATCTTAGCAATATGTGATGTGCAAAATACACCCTCTCCATAGTGAATGACCGTCCAAATACACCCTCTCCATAGTGAATGGCCGTCCAAATACACCCTCTCCATAATGAATGACCGTCCAAATACACCCTCTCCATAGTGAATGACCGTCCACGCGTGATGAAAAGCCCCATCTTTCACGAGTTTAGCCTGTTAATATGCATGAGTAAACCTTAAGCAACAAGTACTTCAGTATAACCTGCTAAATCACACATGTGATGACTCAACAAAACAATCGACCTCTGGGTCTTTTTTTTACTCAGTTAACCCCAAACGAGGCAAGTTGCCACTGTAGACGTAAGGGGCTACTGGGAATTAGAGTGACAATTTTGGAGGGCATCCTAAATTTTGAGCTGTGCAGCGAGATGCTTGTTCACATTAGTTTTAAATTTCTACATGTCAGTACAGTCGGAGAAACATAAAACCATGGAGGGAGTTCAAAAACCGACAGCTTGAGGAAATAAGCTATTGGAGTAGAAGGCTCTCTGACATTTGGGGACCTCCAAAGTAAATGGATGTGATTTAGCTGATTATCGGGTTGATCGAGTGTATTTACGTCGAGGGGGCACCAGAGCAACAAGTTCATTAGGGCACATTCCATTGAAGTATTTGTAAAACAAGCACAAGGATGCAACATTGTGGCGATGGGACAGGGGTTGGGGCTTAGTGGATAGTGAGGGACCTTTTAAATTAGATACTTTTGTTTGGATGTTGTCTAAGAGGGAGGAAGAGCCTAGTGGATGGTTCACCGGCTCAGATGTGACAGCAATACCCCATGCGTGGGGATAAGGTGGCTTTGTAGAGATATAGGATATTGTCAGGTGTGAGAAGTTTTCTAGCACGGTAGAGGGAGCCAACTTTTCTTTGCAGCAGCCTTGGCAATGTATTCTATGTATTTGTTCCAATTCATGTTACCTGTGAATGTTAGGCTGATGAGTTTTAACGTTGGACTCTCAGGTAGAGTCTGCCTTTTTCAACAGTATTAGTAGATCATCCCAAGAGATCTACTGGCTTTAAATAAAAATCCAAAAATTTGATGTTACACATATTAACACTTCGATTGAGAACCAAATATTTATTTGACTTCAGGCAAATACTGTTCTAATAGATATGTATTTTTGAATAAGCGATTAGCTGCCGTCATAAACACTGGTTTCAAGAGATGATATCGTCTGTGAGTATTGAAGGTCACACTCCTTTAGAATTATTTGTAAATGGAGCGCTTCAGTATGCTGTGCTCTTTTTCCCGTTTACGACTCGGCACTTATAACAAAACCGGATGTTTGAACTTGGAACAGTTCAACTCGCGTGGCAGAAATCAACACAATTTCAATGTATCTGTGTACATCGTCATTCCGCCGACCAATCAGATTTCCTCAAAGCGTTTTTATCAGCAGCAGCTGACCGCTGCGTTTGTCACGTAAGGCGTACTCGGAACACCGCCTGTAGCCTTGTAGCCTGACGTAGTACCGTCTCCGCCCTTACAAGAGGAATCCTTGCCAGACGGCACGGATTGGTGACCTCTTGACGTAATGTGATATAATACTTGGATAAATACATCTGTGTGAAACCGCTTGCAACATGGCGCTCTAACAGCCGTGAAGACCCACTTGCACATCTGACTATGGTTCACCATGAATCCAGGCAATTATTAGACGTTCTTTAATTAGCTCCTTAACAAGAGGACTCCTTTATTCGAACAATGAGCTCCGACAACAGTCTATACCTATTATACCCGTCTCTTCGAATTTGCAAACTTTCAACAGTGCAGACTTTGTCACATTTAAGACTTAAGATTTCAATCAGTATCTCATACTCTTAGATAAACACTGTGTTGATTATTTTTCAGTATTCTTTCTTTTTAGTGTAAATAAGAAATAATTGTTCCGAAAATAAACATTAACTAACGTTTTTACGTTTTTTCTTCATTCTAAATTCTAGTTTTTACTGAATTTGTTTACTTCTTCGAAATACTACCAAAAGTAGACGAATCCTGTCCGTCTGAATGTTCTTATTGTTGAAGGTGGCCCTCTTTCGGGGGCAGAGTTTTGACTCCTGTACAATTCTAATTTTTAACTCTGTGTCTACCTTTGTTTATCCCCTGTCCTGTGGATTAACCGTATATCTAATGGTATTAATTACGAAAACACGTGTCACAAAAAAGATTGTGGTGCATGATATATATATATATATATATATATATATATATATATATATATATATATGGGATATAGAAAAGAAAAAACAAAATATATTTTTATATATTCATCAACGTTTCGTCTTTATTGTAAGACTTCCTCAGGATGATAATTTAAAGAAAGATGTCATGCAAGTACATCGGAATTTGGTTTTGACATGATGGAGAAATGAAGGAAAGTAGTATCCGTGGCTACTGTGAACGCTGAAGGAGAGTCCAGGCTGTGGGAAGTCAGTGGTGGCAAAGAATGAAATGAATTCATTTCATTCTTCGCCACCACTGACTTCTCACCGTCTGGACTCTCCTCCAGCGTTCTACGACGCGTATAAAAACAAAACCAAAAAAGTAAATTTCTTAAACCTTAGTCTAAATTTACAAATCAATAAATAATGATTAACCATACTTACTTTTTTTTACAAAAAGATGCGTTTCATATGTTCTGTTCAGTCTACATAAATACATATTCCAATCATACGCAATCAATTATATAACACATTATGAAATCTATAAGTAGACAACAATCAAATAAATCAATATTCCACAAAGCAAAGCACATAATTGAATTGCATTTAAAAATTGTGGTTATCAAACCAAATTAAAATAAAATTAAAAATCAAAAAAATATATATGAAAAATGTACAGACAAATATTGGGAATACTAACAGAAAAATACTTTCTGAAAATGAAAATTTACACAAACTATGTCTATAAGTGTATAACAAAAATGTACTATAGTTGCATGGAAATATTAAACAACAACAACATCAACAACAACAACACCATCTAGTAGAAATTGGGCTCAAAGGGAAGATTGAGACCATACAACACGCGGCAACGATAAAAACAGCTGAAATCTTAAGGAAAATTTTCGAATGCCGAAACCAACCGACATAAACGCTAACCAGCCACAGGTGACTTATGAAAGGGTATAAAACATAGAAAGATGGAGAAAAATGAAACTGCCAGAAATCTCATGTGGTTACATCAGTCTCGACTGGTACCACGAAGGGTCAAGGAGGATGTAAACATCGAAGAAGCGGGGGGGGGGGGTATTCACTAGACGGATGCGCAGAGTACTGGACCTTGGGGAGGTTTATTATCACTCGAATTCCAGAGAAAATGAACGGTTGTTGTCGGTGAGGAATCAATGGTAAACAACTGTTGCGATAGCACAAAATGATTTGAACCGATTATCGAAAGATTTGAAGAATGACAGAAATCTGGGTAGAATGTTCCTATTTGTTTGTCTCCCCATGAGGGGAAAGTTAGACACAAAGTCGGTGTTATGGGGGGAAATCGATCTGCCCCAAAGAGGTATTCTATATTAGAACAAAAATAAGGGCTTCCCCTTCACTGACCGAGGACATGACAGACTAAGTGCAGCATATTACAAAAGGCCAAGGAAGAGTTGTTGTCACTCAGACTCCAGGGAACACCATATGCCATTGCGAATAAACAATCACTAATAATGACTCGTGTAAAAGATTCTAGTAAGTAAATAAATAAATAAATAATAATAATAATAATGAATTGGCAACAAATTTAAGTGTACAATAAAATTAAATACTCTATGAACGTATTATGTAATGAGAAATATATAATATACAAAGCGAAAGCAAGAAAACATTAGGAAATGCTAAGATGAAATGATATATATATAGGATCTACTGAAAATGTAAGGTATGCTTTAAAACGATAAAATATATGAACCATCACTGATTTTCGCACATCCAATACGTAGACCGTGATTTTGTATTCACTAAATCTTACAGCGAAATCACATTGGCACACCATAATATAATGCATTAAAGAGACTCGGTGCTATGATCTTCCGCTAGACTTAGACTACTTCCAGTCCTGTTTGAGATGTCAATGTGATCAGACGTTATATTTCTCTCCTTGCTTCTAGCAATGGCTTTGCTAGACGAGATGAAGCTCACGAACTCAATTTAATTTCTGTAGTCTATATATGTCGACGGACTCAACTTTTATTTTGTATTCCTGTTTTCACCTTTTATTTTGTAGTTGAAACTTCAATTGCATACAATTGATTTTAAGTGTAGAGAAGTTTGTCTTTTTAGCCAGAACTAGGTGACCCTTTTCTTCATATCAAACCAGGCCAATCGGATGGATACCGATGCAGCAACCCCTACCACAAAATGGCGATCTCGACATTCTTCTCTCTTCTCTTCACAGTGACCTTTAAAATGTCCTTATCGACCAGAGAGCAACTGGTGTATAAAATAAATAAAAAAGCCGACTCCATGTATTCAACATGTCTAGATCACGTGTATAAAAGCAACCAAAATAAATACCCGTGATACGAAATATTTGGTAGTTAGCTGAACTTCGATTCACAACCAGAGATACACGCGAACCTTTCAGTTCGGTGCATAAAGTGTGGTTCAAGTATGATAATAACCTGCAATGAAGTAACTCTACGGGCAAATATATATAATTTTTATTGTAAGAATTAATTGTGTTTTTTTTTGTTTAAATACCCTAACATTGACGCATATATAACAACAGGTTGTCCACGGATTACTCAAGTTAAGTAACGTAGAGACTGGTTATTACTTAAATTGGTGATTTATAGCGTCCTGTTACGATCATGCTTTTAATGATATCTGTTCTTTATTATAATTATAATAGGTTGCAATAGAAAGTTCACCTGAGTCCATAGATGAATTAATAAATGACAGAAAACAACATTGAATTTTACATAGAAATACCTTTTATTTGGATTGTGATCAAAAGGACTTAAAAACAGCTAAGAATCAATCGTTACCAAGGGCGCGATGTGCCTCGGTAGAGAGTTGGGTTAGCCAACGAAATACGTCTTGCTAAGACGATGAACTCGCTCTAACTGGCTGAGCGGGAACACCAAATTGCGTAGGTGCTGTAATAAGTAGTCAAACAATCCAGGAACTCTGATTGGCTAATAGGCCAATCACTAAACGATTGTTACTTACAGCAAAGAAAAATAGTACATCAAAATATGACTGCCTCAAACTATTCATTCCGCTCAGCACTAAAACAAACGAGTATAAATAAGCGTTTGGGCTTGATAAAGAACCTTTCACGCTACCGAAGATATATGTTGTAAAACTCTTATTAATTTATTATTGTATTGATAAAAATTTATCAATAAATTAAATATCAAGTCTAAATAAATGTAGACATTTAGAATAAATTTGTGTTCTTGTAAAAATAAATGTGTGTCCGTTATATTTATCTCTGAATCAAATTTGAATCTAATCTTCATTGCGCATGTGCTCAAATTGACTATGACAACTGAAGACAAATAAGTCGTTAAGATACAAATAAATCTACTGCAACACGTTCAACGTTTATTTTCTATCTAGCATTTAAAATAAAGAAACATATTCCTGTTATCGGTTAATAGCAGCGAAACCATTTAGAAATACTTCCATTTCTATGAGAGTTGAATCAGGATCAACATAATCGCATGTAGGAAAACGGCGCGTGATTAAAATAAGAGCTACGAGCACAGATCTACATTTAAAACCGTCGTATAAGCACACAATTAATTATGTGTGCGGGCATATATTTACGTATGAATAGTTGTGATAGCATATAAATATACAACTTGCTTAATACACAGGCAAATGTTTGAACAATTCATCACAATCTTCGGTAGCTTGAATTAATTAATTTATCTAATATGCATCTAATATACAAAATTATGTTTTTATCACCAGGAAGAAAAACAACTACATGGACTATTTATAGGCTGAGTCGAAGAAATTGCACAAGAGAAAACATCGGAACTGGCTTTACGTTTAATTTTCAAAAGTTTAGGCTGACCTCACAACAATGCCATCTATGGAATCGTTAATGAAATTCACAATCCTTTCTGCAATTCAATCATATTTAGTATGAATAAACTTCAGTCTCTGCCTGCCTGGGCCACCAAGTTGTAGTAATCAATATCAAAAAGTATTTGTTTCATCGCTTTGGTGATGCTCACATCAGTGAGGTGTGTGACCATGAATGGGTTTCACACTCACAAGACCTTACCCCCCAGATCTTAATCTGTAGGCTTATTTCAAAGACAGTGTCTATTAAAACAACCTCTAGACTATTCCTGACTTGAAGAGGGGCATCACAGGCCCAATCAATCGGATCCAGGTATGCTTGCATAGCAGAGGTGCACATTTTGGAAAATATGTCAAGGTATCTTCTGTATTTGCGTTAATCATCTTTCGTTCTTGTTAGCTCCTTACATCAAGTAGCTTCATACCTTATTTGGAGCGACTTTCGTAAAAAAATATCATTGAACGACTGAAACTTGGTGAACAAGTAACGCATAGACTGAAGTTTATTTGTACCAAATATGGTTGGATTACAGAAATGGGCGTGAATTTTATTAACGATGCCATGAGTGAGTGACATTTAATTTTGGTTATCCTGCATATTGGTACTGCTAAGGGATATGCTATAACAGTCTCTAATGGTTTGGGAGGTTTATGTCGAGAACGCAAAATGCTTGCTTGCTTTGCCAGCTCGCTATCGCTTTGCAAAAGTCGCTACTTGAAATACTTGAAACAAACCTTTTTAAATAATAAACATTTCATTAATAAGTATTTTTGTAAACACAAGATTAAAACTTTCGCATTTATTAATAAAAATAGATAACATTGGCATTTTCTAATTTTTATACAAATTTATTTATCTTTTACATAAGATCATAATGAAATCAAAAGAAAGAAGAAATCGATTCGCCTGAGCGATGGTGTGTGCGGGGGGGAGGCTCTTTTTTACTTACAATTTAAAAACGGGTGGAAACGTGTTGAACATCAAGTCAGTCCCCCTAAAGGCCGGAAAAGAACATGTAAAAACAAATGCGAAACGTTTTGTCTACGGATCAAAACAATCATTAAATCTAAAAACAACGAAAAAGGAAAGTTGGAGTCGCTAACTGGAAAGAGCCAGCCAGCCAGCCAGCCAGCCAGCCAGCCAGCCAGTCACACTCTCCTGCCTTTTTCTCTTCTCACTGAGGCCTTGTCGATATCTTTCCTTCTAGCGAACGATGTTAGTTTAATTTAAGAAAGTTTTTTTTAATCTTATTTTTTATTAAATAACTTTAATTAATTAATATTAATATCAACAAAACATGTATAAAGAGATGAAGAATAGAACAATAAAATTACAAATGAGTAACACCACACATTAATTTATTATGAACTCCTTTGTTTTTTAAAATAAACGTATCTATTTAATTATTGCGTCCAATGCACAGTTTATTTTTTAAACGAAATTATTCGAAAGTAATCTAAGTTATTGGTGTGCGTAAATGTACCCGTGCGTAAATTTATACGGAAGTTGTCATTCGAATTTCAAAATAGTCTAACCGGAAGTTATCATATGGAATATTATCCTTTTTCATTAAATCGTTTTAATTAATAGCACTACTACTAATAATAATATTAATATCAACAAAAGTATTGCGTATAAATAAGAAAATAGAAAAATAAAATGACAAATGTGTCATACAGAATATTAATTTATTAGAAATTGTTATAAAATAAGTATTCAAGTGAGCATTGGCATAGATGTGTTTCAGAGTTTTCTGATAACAACATATAGAGTATTTGAAATTCTTTTGTTGTATTATTGACTTAAGTAAGTCTAAAGTATTTTGATTTAAATATAGTTCGGATAAATGGAAATTCACATTTATATATATATGAGTTAAAATGAAAAGGTGGAAGACTTAAAACTCAACGTTTCGCCTTGCTGTGTCGTATGTTTTTTTAAAGATACAAAGGCTAAAAGTGGCAAAAACCGTTTTAATCCACGTTTAGCATTTCTCAAACCCCACAACAGTTGGGCGAAACGTTGAGTTTTATGTTTTCCGCTTTTCCATTTTAACTAATACCGTCAGATTTATTTTATCCTCATATATATATATATATATATATATATATATATATATATATATATATATATATATATATATATATATAATATATATATATATATAGTTATATATATATATATATATATATATATATATATATATATATATATATATATATATATATATATATAGGCAAACATTATTAAATAACACGGAGTGGTTTTGTTTGATGCGACTTTTTTTATTTTTTCAATTTTCCGAATTGTCCATCTAATGTTTCGGTCAAATTGATGTAAATATGATGCATGGGTTTCTTGTTCCATTCTTTTTTTCTTTTTTTCTTTTTTTGCAAGTACTTTCGATTTGAATCGTCAAATCATCTTCACGCAGTATTAGTTTTAGTGTCTTTACAAATTATGACTTTACTGTTGAGCTCATTTTTGAATTATAACTCAAACCCAAAATACATTAGGTAGAACCAATGTAATATATCAGTTCCAATGCCCTATGGGAGAATGTATCTCCGACAACAATAAAAAAAACTAATTCTTACATAGGTTTCACTTCCACAACACTATCCCGAAGACTCACCCTACATCTCTCCGACACTAACTTTATATGCCAACACCTAAAAAACATAATAGCACCCCCTCCCAATATAGAAACATCCTTGTTAACAATATCAAAATAATACACCACGATACCAATATCAAAAAATTAAAAATGCTCGAAGCCCTCTACATAAAAACTAAACATCCCACAATTAATAATGTCAATTATGAAACTAGTCACAACATTTTAAAGTGTCTAGCATAATAATTAACATTACCAAATCCTTAGCCATTAGGTAGTTATGCGTTTGAATTGTATGCACTTTCTTTAACGTCATCAATTTCTTAACGGTTTAAACAGTCAAACTGTTAAATCTCTCATATGTGCAGAACGCCATCACGCTCTCATGTACATTTCATCTTTACAGACGCTTTTTCACGTTATAAACTACTTGCCGTTATAATTCAAAAATAAGCACAACAGTAAAGTCATAATTTGTAAAGATACTAAAACTAATACCGTCTGAAGATGATTTAACGATTCAAATCGAAAGTACTTGCAAAAAAAGAAAAAAGAATGGAACAAGAAACCCATGGATCATATTTACATCAATTTGACCGAAACATTAGATGGACAATACGGAAAATTAAAAAAATTTAAAAAAGTCGCATCAAACAAAACCACTCCGTGTTATTTAATAATGTTTGCCTAAATGAAAATATGCTGCCTAAATACACACAATTTAAACTACATGATGCAGCCGCACAACATGAAACGGATACTTGGAACTTCAGACTTAACTTAATTAAGCGACAAATTGCCACCGCCAAAGAAGTTAATACCCAGCAAACCTCCGAAATTAACAAACTTGAAAACAATCTTAAGAATACTGTCACCACTGATCAATACATTGTAATCCAGCAACGCCTCACTGAAATAACTAATAACTTCAAATATTCACACAGAATCACTATCCAAAAAAACTCAACTCTCTCTACAAAGGCTCCATCTTACTTCTGAACAAAACACAGAACTTTATTAACTTATCCGACCATGAACTCACCGAACAACAAACGGAATTTCTTAACCTCGGATCTAACTGCCATTTATTTGGTAGATACAACCACCAAAATAAAAAAAGGCCGAAATCGAACTCCTTTTTGAAAACATCGTCAAACTGGAAACCGAACAACATATTACTACACATCCCGGAATTAAGGATTTACTCAAGGCTGAAGCCATAAAAAACAGGTACGATAAAAAACAAAAATCTACATCAATCTTAACACATAATTTTAAAAAAGCTGCACATGAACTTCAAAACCATCTAAACATAATTGTTAAAAAAGCAGATAAAACGAACATCTATGTCGTTCTCAACAAATCAGACTATTACACTAAATTACAAACAATTTTAGATGACCATTCGAAATTTAAACAAATTAAAAGAACCCCCATAGATAAACTCAAGACACAAGTAAATACACTTATTACAGCCAATAATGCCGTAATTGATAACGTTAAACTCCCCAAAATAATTGGAGATTATAAACCAGGTTACTTGTACGGTACTGTAAAAATTCATAAACCAAACTCTCCTCCCCGTCCAATAATTTCTCAAATCACTACCCCCATATATCAATTAACTAAAACTATTAATGATCTTATATCCGCTTATTTACCTAGTAAATATAGTGTAAAATCCACACATGAGCTCCTACACATACTGCATACCCCAAAAAACAGATAATAAAATTACTGCATCATTCGACGTTGAAAGTCTGTTTACAAATGTCCCTGTATACAAAACAATTGATATAATTATTAATAACATATATAATAACTCATCCCTCCCCCCTCTAAAAATTGATCCTGAGATACTTAAAAAGTTATTATTAATTTGCACAACTGAAGTCCCTTTCCATGACCATAAGGGCAACATATATACCCAAATTGACGGAGTTTCTATGGGATCTGTCCTTGGCCCGACCGTTAGTAATTTTTACATGGCCGACCTCGAAAATAAAATATTTAATATAATCACTAAACCTTCCATTTATGCCCGCTACGTTGATGATATTCTTATTTTAGTAAATAGTATAGATGAAATAAAAAAAAACACTACAAGATACTTTTCAAAATAATTCAGTTCTTAAATTCACTCATGAGCTTAATGTTAACAATAAAATTCCGTTTTTAGATGTTCTCATTAACTCCAACAGTGAAGCATTCATAACCTCTCCCTATAAAAACCTACATCTATTAACACCTGTATTTTAAGTTTTAAAAGTGAATGCCCATATAGATATAAAATTGCTATGGTCAAAAATCTATTAAACCGTGCAAAATTCATCTCCTCATCCAAAAAAATATTTTTTAATGAATTAAAAAACATGAAGCAAGTCCTAATTAATAATCAATTTCCCAATTATATGGTTGATGAACAAATAAAATTAATGATTAGAAATTTAGATAATCCTACTAATAATAAGCTAAATAATTCCCACTACATACATCTATTCTATTGTAACCAAATGCATCCAAACTTTAAATTGGATGAAAAAGCTCTTAAAAATATAATACATCGCTATATATCCCCCACCAATTCTGATGATAAAATACGATTTATCATTTGTTATAAAAAAATGAAAACATCATACTATGTTGTTAAAAATAACACTTCTCAAACCCAAAATACATTAGGAAGAACCAATGTAATATATCAGTTCCAATGCCCTATGGGAGAATGTATCTCCGACAACAATAAAAAAAACAACTAATTCTTACATAAGTTTCACTTCCACAACACTATCCCGAAGACTCACCCTACATCTCTCCGACACTAGCTCTATATGCCAACACCTAAAAAACGTAATTGCACCCCCTCCCAATATAGAAACATCCTTGTTAACAATACCAAAATAATACACCACGATACCAATATCAAAAAATTAAAAATGCTCGAAGCCCTCTACATAAAAACTAAACATCCCACAATTAATAATGTCAATTATGAAACTAGTCGCAACATTTTAAAGTGTCTAGCATAATAATTAACATTACCAAATTCTTAGCCATTAGGTAGTTATGCGTTTGAATTGTATGCACTTTCTGTAACGTCATCAATTTCTTAACGGTTTAAACAGTCAAACTTTTAAATCTCTCATATGTGTAGAACGCCATCACGCTCTCATGTACATTTCAACTTTACAGACGCTTTTTCACGTTATAAACTACTTGCCGTTATAATTCAAAAATGAGCACAACAGTAAAGTCACAATTTGTAAAGATACTAAAACTAATACCGCCTGAAGATGATTTGACGATTCAAATCGAAAGTACGTGCAAAAAAGAAAAAAGAATGGAACAAGAAACCCATGGATCATATTTATATCAATTTGACCGAAACATTAGATGGACAATTCGGAAAATTGAAAAAATAAAAAAAAGTCGCATCAAACAAAATCACTCCGTGTTATTTAATAATGTTTGCCTAAATGAAAATATGCTGCCTAAATACACACAATATATATATATATATATAAATGCGAAGGATTGTGTACCCATTTGTTGATAATTAATATTTGGCGCACTTGTTAACTTGGTTAGTATGATTTTTCTATGACACATTGACCATTATGAATTATGTTTGAAACATTTGTCTTTATTATTGAGTGAACTATTATTCTTTTGTTTTGTTTGTTTTACGGCACATCTACCCATGTTTGGTCATTTAAAGCCGAAGCGCATTCGTAGAACTTGCATTTCTCTTTTACCCATAGCCGAAAGAAAATTGTAGATCCATACCTTTCCCAACAATGTTTGCGAGAGATTTCGTAGCCATGTGTTGTATATTATATTTGGCGCATTGGTTAAATTGGTTAGTCTGATTTTTTTATGGCATATTGACCCTCATAAGTTACGCTGTTCTAAAACACAACAGTTATTTTAATGGATCATTTGGATACGATTAATAATTTAACAAATTTTGCTATGCTTAGCCTGGAGGGTTGTTTAAACAGAAAATGCACATGTGTAGAATGTTGTGCTAGATTCAGTTTTGCATTGAGGGGTGAGTTATAATTGACCTTTCATGTTGTCGCTTTTCCTTTACGGGTTGCAATTGTCGTGGGATTCTCATTTTCTTTTCCACGGCTAAACGTTCGTTATAATCATCACGTTTTTCCTTTTCCGACTCGGAAACAAGAGTACTCTTCTCTAAGACACCGTGAGAAAAAGAAACGAGAAGTAGTCGAAGTGAAAAAAAGGCATATATATATATATATATATATATATATATATATATATATATATATAGAGAGAGAGAGAGAGAGAGAGAGAGAGAGAGAGAGAGAGAATGGAAAGGGACTGCGAGAGCTATGCAGAAGAAATGTAAAAGTTCAGCCGCATAAAAGTCGAGAAAGAGAAAGAGATATGGAGAAAAGGGAGAAAGCGTGCAAAAGATAGAAAGAGGATGTGAGAGCGATACAGAAGAAAGCTAACCGTTTGGGTGTGTTAGAGACGAGAATAAGAGAGAAAGTTGAGAGCGAAACAGAAGAAAGGTAAACTTTTAGGCGTGTGAAAATCAAGAGAACAAGAGAGAAGGAGAAAGATGGGACAGTTCTATTCTCTAAGTATATGTCACATCCCAGTGCAATAAAACATGGTTGACCAAGAAATGGTCGCAGTGCAGTCTTTTCCTATTCGGCGACTATTCTTATCTTTTATCCCAAATGAGGAGGTAAATAGGACACCGTCTGAAACTAATTAGCATGATCTGTCTTTCACCCTTTCCCATATACATGCATACGCATATCAGTTTCTGTGAAAGAAAATAATGGCGCATAAATAAAAATTGCAATATATATATATATATATATATATATATATATATATATATATATATATATATATATATATATATATATAAATATATATATATGAATTTTAAATCTAAACACGTATAAAAGAGGTCATAACTCCGATGTAGGAATTTTGAATATGTATAATTTTAACACGTTCGAATGACACTTTGTTGGCTAAAGGAATTATTTGCGCCTTTAACGCGCGTACGGTCACTTAAAAAAAAAAGACAACAGTGTTCTTTGCCATTCGGTGGAGAGACTTCGCGTGGACCGACTTATACGGGTAGACAAAGAATGGACTTTGCACAAAGTGGAAAATTTCACGTTTTTCACAACGGTTTCATATTTATTCAATTTTCATAAAATTATATATTATTTGATAAAGAGCAGAGGACTGCTCGGAATATTAAAATTTAAATTATAATAACACCTATGATTTTCAATACTTTTATCTTTTCCATAGGGCTAATTGTAGTTGTCAAATTTGAAGAAACCACACACACACACACACACACACACACACACACATATATATATATATATATAAGTATTTTATATGTGTATACTTGTTTGAACAAGATTCATTCTTAAACTAATTAACCAATCATTTTGAGTCTTGTAACACAGCTGCAAGGCGTAATGTGAGCTATAATTAGTAAAAAAACGATGAAGCCCTTCGTGAGAATTGAGCTAGTTCCGATTTTTGTGAAATGTCAATTAATAAATATTCTACAAATTTCAGTTTCTTGAGAGTATTTAAAAAGATTTCAGGGTGCCTAATATAGGCACAACCATCCATTTGAAAACATCCAATGTATCAGATTTGCACTGAATTTGATCCATCGTCATTAGACACCAATTAAGCAAGATTACTTGAATTAAAATTTCTTTTTAACACTTACATTTTAAACATTTTCTAGAATAAAAATCACTTTGATCAAAATTGGAATAAGGATTCTAAACATAAGATCTAGTATCATTATATGTTAATTGTAATCTTAATTGTAATCTTCGTAAGGAAACATAAAAGTGGTGCAAAACTGAAAGGGAATTAATTAACCTGCTCTGAGACGGGTATTATTCTAGTTTATATGTATATAATAATATAATAAAATAAGAAATAAAATAAGAAGATATTCACTTTTTTTCGTTGAGCAGGCCGCCACTGTAGACGTACACACACACACACACGCACACACACACACACATATATATATATATATATATATATATATATATATATATATATATATATATATATATATGTGTGTGTGTGTGTGTGTATAAAAAGACAAAAGGAAAAAGAAATTAAACACAGAAAGAAAAAAATCAAACGAGATATATACTGGTTTCGTTAGTATGACCGTCTTTAGAAAAAAATCAAGATTTTAAATCTATTGAAACATGTTCAAACATAGGAAAAAAGACGCGTTACAAGAACACCCCATTTCGCGTCTTCGATATTTTTGTCAAGCGTCTTCTTTCCTATATTTTGCCGTTTTTTTTCAATACATTTCAAATCTTCATTTTTTCTGAAGACGTTCGTTGATCCGAACGAAACAGGTCAAACATTTCTTGTTTGATTTTCTCTTCCGGTGTCTAATTTGTTTTTCCTTTTGTCTGTTTCACACATCTTGTCTCTACGGCATTTAATTTTATGATATATCATGTATTTTATCCTCTCTATATCTATATATATGTATACTAGTGAAGTAGACCAGAAAAATTGAAAAAGCCGAGAATCGCAACCCCCAAAAGTAAATTGACCGGAAGGGACCAGAAAAAAACTCTGTTAACCAAAAATGCTGAGCCTTTATCCACGATTAAAAAATATTTGTAAAACTTTGTTAGGCGGCTGTGGAGTGCTTACTAAATTTTTGTTTAGCTGTGGTGTAAATGTATGTTGACTTTGTGGTGGGAAGGGCTTTGTTTTCATTTATAATTTAACAAAAGAATAAAATGTATGACTTGCGTACGAATTAACCGAAATACATTATGGTGAAATTTAATCTCGTAATGAAAAATATTTGGGAGGTTGCAAATATACTGACTAACATGTTTGCTTGGTCGCGGTGTGTTTAAGTGGGGGTTTTATATTTAATCTAAAACTTAATAAAAGAATAAAGGGATGAATTGTGTACGAATGAACCGAAATGCATTATGGTGGAACTGAATTTCGTAAGTAAATACGTTTGGGGTGGGAGGTATACTGATTAACATTTTCGCGTTTAGATCTCACTGTCAGTGTGATAAATGGCCAAACTTGATAAATATATAAAGGCCTTCCTTTCAGTCTTGATTAACCGAAATGCATTATGGTGGAGTTAAATTTAGTAATAAAATGAAATGAATTTTGGATGTGACAGGGATACCCACTGACATTTTTTGCTTGGCCGCGATGTGTTTGGATGCAGATGGAGAAGCAGCTTGCGTATATATGTGGGTTGATGGTTTTATTATTATTATTATTATTATTATTATTATTATTATTATTATTATTATTATTATTATTATTATTATTATTATTATTTACTCACTAGGAGTTATCACACTGGTCATCGTCAGTGATCGCCCACTGCCAACAACCTATGGTATTCCCTGGAGTCTGAGTGACAACAAGTCTCCTCAGACTTCCAGTATGCTCCACCTCTTTTCGTTCATCACCGCTGATGACCTTGCGGTATCGCAACAGCCACCTACCACCGATTTCCCGCTGATAAGGGCCATTGGTCCCCTCTGGGGCCCGAGTGGCAACAAGCCTCCCCAAGGTCCCAGAGCTGTCCGCGCTCTTCCAGTGGAGGTCTGGTTTGCACTTTCCCTCCTCGACCCTCTGTCCATAATTTTCGTGGCGTCAGCCTATGCTTGAGCCTCTCTCGCGCGGTTGTATTTTCCCCGGTTCTGTTGTCTTGTGCTTCCATATGTTTGTTCTCCATTCATTGCTTATGTGGGTTGGTTTCCGCATTCGATGACATTTCTCAGGATTGTAGCTGTTTTGATCATTACTGTCCTTTGTATGGTCTCAGTTATCCCTTTGATTCTTATTTCTCCTAGTCTTTTCTCCATGTTTTGGGGACTGTTCCTAGTGCTCCTATGATTATTGGTGTTATACTGACTTTCTTCATGTTCCATATTCCTTTCAGTTCTCTGGCAAGTTCAGTATATTTGCTTCTTTTTTCCGTCTCTTTGATCTTCACTCTGTGGCTGCTGGAACGACAAAGTCTACGATTTTGCAGGATTTTTCTTTCTTGTTGATTATTATCATATCCGGTCTCCTTGCTGTTATGGGTTTGTCTGTTTGTACATTCATATCCCATATGATTTTGTGTTTTTCGTTTTCTAGTACAGTTTCTGGTTTGTGATTGTACCGTTTTTTTGCATATTCGAAATTGAGTTGTTTGCACATTTCCCGGTGTACTTCTTTCCCCACGCTGTCATGTCTGTTCTTGTATTCCCTTTGTGCTAGCTTGCTGCATTCACTTATTATATGATTTATCGTTTCGTCTCTTTGTCCACACAATCGGCATTTGCTGTTTTCCTGGGTTTTATCTATCTTTGCTTTAATAAAGTTTGTCCTAATCGCATTGTTCTGTGCGGCCGTCAGCAGAGATTCCGTTTCTCTGTTCAAGTGTCCTTTTCTTAGCCATGCCCAGCTGTTTTCATTGGCTTCATCGCTTGTAAGTCTTATAAAGCGTCTGTGTAGTTGTTTTTCTTCCCACTTTTCCTTTCTTGCCTTTTTGTTTCTGGGTTCAGTGCTTCCGGAGTTGTTTGTTGGGCTGGTGTCTCTTGCTGTGGTGATCAGTCTTTCCGTGTTCTGGGTTACATATTTCTCCAGCTCTTTTTTGGTGTCTTCCACACAGTCTTCTATACTTACCAGTCCCCTACCTCCTTCATTTCTTTTCATGTAGAGTCTGTCCGTATCGTCTTTTGGGTGCAATGCACTGTGCATAGTCATTAGTTTTCTAGTCCTCTGGTCAAGGTGCCTGAGTTCTTCTTTGGTCCAGCCTATGAATGGTCCAGAGTATCTTATTAGTGATACAGCCCATGTGTTTATCCCTTTTACTAGGTTTCTGCTATATAGTTTAGTTTCTAAGAGTTTCCTTGTTCTTCGTAGATATTCTTTTCCAATCTTCTCTTTCATTTCTGTATATTTGATTGTGTCTGCTTTCAGAACTCCCAGGTATTTATAACTCTCTTGTTCTCCTAGCGCCCTCATCTCCTCTTGGTTGGGAAGTTCTATACCTTCTGTCGTCTCCAGTTTTCCTCTTTTAATCTCTAGCAGTGCACATTTTTCTATTCCAAACTCCATTTGGATATCCTGTCTGAATATCCTGGTTGTATTTATCAGCTTTTCCAGTTCTTTTTTGTTTTTTGCAAACAGTTTAAGGTCATCCATGTACATCAGGTGGTTTATTCTTTGTTCTGTATTCGTGTACCTGTATCCGGCATCACACTTTCTGAGTATGTAGTTGAGTGGCATCATGGCTATTATAAACAATAGTGGTGATAGAGAGTCTCCTTGGAAAAAGTCCTCTCTGTATTTTTATCTCAGACAGGTATTGTCCTCCGGCTGGCAGTTTTAGTCTCCATGTTTCCATTGCTTTCTGGATGAGATTAATAATCCTGTCTGGTATCTTGTATATTTTTAAGCATTCAAGTATCCATGTTTGGGGGATTCTGTCGTAGGCTTTCTTGTAGTCAATTCATGTCATGGTTATGTTCTTTTGTCTGCTCTTCGCCTCCTTCAGGGTCTTTTGATCAATGTATAGTAGATCATGTGCCCCTCTTTGTCCTTTCCGGCATCCTTTTTGTTCCTCGGGGAGCAGTCCACGTTTGTCCAGGGATTGGTAGATTTGTTCTCTCAGTTGTGCTGTGAGAATTTTCCACATTATTGGTAGACACGTTATCGGTCTGTAGTTGCTGGGGGTAGTTCCCTTTTAGGGGTCTTTTTGTATTAATGTTGTTCTTCCTTCCGTCATCCATTCTGGTACGTCTGTTTTGCGGATACATCTACTCAGTTTCTGCGCTAGTCTTTCATGCAGGGTCGTGAACTTTTTAAACCAGTATGCATGTATTCCATCGTGGCCTGGTGCTCTCCAGTTTGCCATTTTTCTTAGGGTTTTCTTGATCGTTTCTTTGTTGATTTCCGTTTCGATTCCTTCTTCGATTTCCTGCAGTTCATCTTTCATGTTTTTCAACCATTGGGCATTCTTGTTGTGCTTTTTTGGTACTTCCCATATCTTGCTCCAGAATCGTTTTGTTTCTGTTGGGTTCGGTTGCTCTGTTGTTGTTTTTTCTCCATTTACGTTTTTGTAAAACTGGCTTTCATTGTTTTCAAAGGTCCTGTTCTGTTTGCTCTGTTCTGATTTGTACCTGTATCGTCTCAGTCTTCCTTCTATTGCTGCTATCCTTTGTTTTATTTCTTCATGTTTCTCATTTAGTTTTTCCTTGCGTTTCTGATTTTTGCTTCTTAATCGTTTCATATCCTCCTTCCTTCTGTTCACGGTTTTAGCTTCTTTCCAAAGTTTGGTTATCTGGGTTTCCAGTCTGATTTCCCATCCAGGTTTTGTCGGTCCTCTCTTTTGTCCATTCTCTTCGTTTCTTAGTTTCATACTTACCGATTTTGCCCCTGCATATATCAGGTTGTTTAGGTCTGTAATAGTTTCTGTTGGGATGTGTGTGAGGAGTCTGTTTACTATTTCTGTTTCTGCTTGTAACTTCTTCTCTAATTAATTCCTGAGAGATGGGATTTTTTTTTTGTTTTCTGACATGTATCGTCTAATGTTCCTCACTTCACTTGCTTCTTTTTCGTTGAGTTCTATCTCAGCAGGTTATGTGGTTCCGCAGTCTTCTATCTCACCTGATTCTGTGATTCCGTAGTCTTCAGTTTCAGTGTGTATGTTTTGCCCGTCCTCTTCCTGTGGTTTTTCCTTCGGTGGTGTTACTTGCTCCGTTTCGCCATTAACCTTCTGTCTGATTTCCGTCAGTTCCATCTCCGAGAACCATCCTCGCTTGAGGATCTGTCTTGCTTGATCTGCTATCCTTTGTTCCGTTGTATGGTAGTCACTAGCAATGTCCCAGAGATGTTTCATTCGTTTTCGGTAGCCTCTTTCTGTAGGGTAGCGGCTTTTATAATAGCACTCCATCACCAGTCTGTTCTCTTTCGTGGTCCATTTCTTTCTATATCTTTTCAGTTTGCTGTTTTCGCTCTGGTTTTCCTGTCTTTTGTCTGTGTCCTTGTCATACCTGGAATCAGAGAGATTACTTACCTGGTTCTTGTCCGTTGTCTTGTTTCTGAAATGAGAAGGGCCAACATTCGCAGGATGCGAACCGGGTCCCCCATGTTGGCTAACGAGGGAGCACCTGCCCATCATGACACTCAGATCTTTCTCCTGAGTCCCACGGCTTGTATTGATATTATTATTATTATTATTATTATTATTATTATTATTATTATTTTTTTTATTATGTGTACTCACTAGGAGTTCTCACACAGATCACCGTCAGTGATTGCTCACCGACAATAACCAGTGGTATTATCTGGAGTCTGAGTGACAACAAGTCTCCCCAGATTTCCAGTATTCTTCACCTCTTTTCGATAACGATGCGGTATCGCAACAGCCTCTTAACATTGATTTCTCACTGGTAAGGACAATTGGTCTTCTCTGGGATTTGGGTGGCAATAAGCCTCCCCAAGGTCCCAGCATTCTCTGCACTTTTCCAGCTGACTACAACATGGTCGTTTTTAAGTTCAATGTTAACAGATTCTTGTCGAGCCGTCTACTTAAATAAACAAATTATGATCATTTAATCCATCGTTTCCAATCCTCTCATAGATGTTGTTCATCGCCAACTGACAATATCATCAACCCTTACCCTCGAGTAGGTTTATGGCCTTGATAAGCGGTGATTTACCATAATGAGCTATGAAAGAAAACACCGCCTTTGCAATATGAGTATAAGTAAAAAAAAAAACTGAAATTAGTGAAAATGTATTTTTTGTTTTTTTAAGCAAAAGTATAACAAAACGTTATACTTCATCAACGTAATGAGTGGAAGCAAAAAATAAATGTTGTTTTGAGAGCCTTTTCAATATGACTTTTTGGGCCTGTTAAAAATCGAAAACGTTATTAATCGGTAGACTAAACCGTTATGATATACGAAAGAAATTGGCTTTTAACGGCTTTAGCAATATGAATGATCCGTTCATTAGTTTATGATATTATCTTGTATATATAAATATATGTAAATATAGTAATATATACACATACCTAACTTTATATAGAGAGATATATAGATACATTGTTAACGTCATACACATTATATTAATCATAAAATGTGTGTGTCTATCTTTAACAGAAACTACATCACAATGAATCTCAAAATAATTAATCTGAAAATAATGCCGACAAATTATGTAAAAATAAAAATAGATTCTAGTTCCCGTGATTCCTTTGGTTAAAACTAATGTCAAACTGACCTTTTTCCCCGCAAATCTGTATGGTTATATTTAAAAAGTTGAATTTCTGGTATGCATACGTCAAAAATGAAATTGCTTAGCAAATTTGGTAGCTAAAGAAACTTTTGCACTATAATAATAACCATTGTATATGTGTATATCTTTATTTATATAAAATTAGGTACGTGTATATATTTATATATTTGTATGTACGGGATTCACTCCTAAACTAATTAATCGATTATTTTGAATTTTGGAGCATAGTGGCTAGGCGTAAGGGGTAAAAATGTAGGATATATTTAGTTTAATTTAGTTTCATGCAAAGGTGGTAAAAGGGGGTCGAAGCCTTTCGTTAAAATTCAGATACCTTCGATTTTTACGAAATTTTTACAATAGGTATTGAACATCAATGAATAAATATTCTATAAATTTCAGTCCCTTTGGGGTATGGTAAACGGATTTTAGGAGGCATAATATAGAGACAACCTTACATTAGAAAAGTCAAATATTTAAGATTTGCATTACATTTGATACATAGGTATATTCGACACCAATAATAAAGATTCCTTGAATTTCAATTTCTTCTTAACCTCCTTTAGCTTAAGTCTTAAATTTTAAACATTTTCTAGAATCAAAATTATGTATAGGATTTTGATCAACATTTGAATAAGGATTCTAGACATAAGGTTTAGTAGAATTATATTTTTATTTTAATCTTCGTAAGGGGACATAAAAATAGTGCAAAACTATTCTGTTCGGGGAATTCATTTTACCGGTCATGGGACGGGTATTTTACTAGAAATATACAAACCAGAGGAGAGGAAATAAAATGAAACTAAATACAAATGAAGAAACAAAAAGAGTGCAGTGAGCACAAACTGCAAGAAAGAAAAGGAAACAGGGAAATGGGGAACTAATAGAAAAGTAGTAACCCCACAAAACCCTTAAAAAACAAACCAGGTGATACAAGACGAGAATGCAAGGAATCAAGCGTAGATGCATTTGTGTTTCTCAAGTTACATTGCGTTTATCACATTTTGTTACGTGGGTTTGACAAGTTCAGAGGCAAAGTCAATTGTGGTTTCCTTCAACATTTCGCTTGCACGATTATTTGCATCCTGATTATCTGAACCGGCGATGCATATTAAATGTATTTCCTGTCTCGTTGTATTTCGCAATACTTCCTTAAGAAAGCACTGGAAACCCACACTCATTGGTCAGCGCACTTCAAGGCGAAACCGATTAAAAAGAAAAAGAAATGAAAGTTTTTTTGTTGGATTTTGAGCCCTTGCCGTCTTAAATTTCCAGATTCGGCACATTGAGGGGCACATAGAAATTAGGGGCCACTTCCATTGTCTTCCTCGGGGCATTTTATAGATATGATTTAAGTTTAGTCTAAATAGAATATATTTGAAGTTTTAAGAGGGGTTCTACCCTCATAGCTTTATTGAGGGGTTATTTAGAGATTCGGGACCACTTCCATTGTTTTTTACATTAGAATACACTTTTAGTTTTGATGTAGATATTCTAACACTTCTTTCAATCGGGAACACACACATATATTGATATTTATGAAGATAAAATGCCCGATATATCATAAAATGAAGAGTCGTGAAGAAAAAAATGTACGACAGAGATAAATGAAAAACAATTAAACATATGAAGAAATGACCAGTGGCGTTCGTAACAACGAATGTCTTCAGAAAACGTTTGTTGATCCGAACGAAACCGGTAAAATATTTCGCCTGTCTTTTTAATTTTATATGTGTATAGATATTTTTCCTTTATGTCCTTCATACATTGACATTATATATATATATATATATATATATATATATATATATATATATATGCAGAAAGTTTCTTTCTTACTTTGGCTGTCATATAAATCGAAATGTTAACAATTAGAACAACTCGATTAAAGACCCAAGGGGGGGGGGAGCGGTTTTACTGTCTGTTGTTGGGGCAGACACATTCTCCCTAATTAAAAACTTCGTCACACCACATAGTTTAAAAGATAACCATCGGTTATAGTCGAAAGATTCAACTTCTACATGTGCCGCCAACAACCAGATCAATCTATTTCGGATGTTATTGCCTATTTAAAAAAATAACGAAATTCTGGAAAACATGTTGAGAGACTTGATAGTTGTTGGCGTGGCCGACGACCGTATTCGCAGACGTTTACTATCGGAAAGAAAACTGACATTTCTTAACGCCCGTGATATAGCTCTCGCTATGGAAAGCGCAAACAAAAACGTTAGTTACATAGCAGCTTGTACAACGCACAGTCCATCACAAGGAAGGGTAACCAAGTCGAACAGCCCACTACTCGGCCCTAGAGATACACACCGAAACAAAATTGTGTTGCAGGTGTAATGGCAAACACTCCCCCGACTCCTGCCGATTCAAAGTTCAGTTTGTAACTTTTGCCACAAAACCGGTCACATTTCACCAGCTTGCTTGACCCAGAAGAACATGGACAGAACTGGAAACAAAATAACCCACAACATCAGCAGTGGCGAAACAAATAGTGAATCTGCCTCAATACACAAGCTGTTTAATATAAAAGGAAATAGCAGAATCAACTCCCTGATGGTGCTGGTAGGCATTAACGGCCGCAATGTTGAGATGGAGATAGACACTGGAGCTGCTGTTTCCTTGATCAGTCGCACTGCATTTGACAACCTATGGTGCGAATTAGATAAGCCCAAGCTCTGGCCTATGTTACAAAAATTAGCGACCCACACAGGAGAAATAATCACACCATGTGGTAGGTGTCAGGTGTCAGTAGGTTATCATGGTCGACAGTTTCGTCTACCATTAGTGGTTGTTCCTGGGACTGACCCTATGCTTCTAGGCAGAAACTGGTTACACATCTTACAACTAAGCTGGAAACGTATTCATCAGCTAAAATCCGTGAATGCTACACCGGTCATTGAAGATATAGAAAAATATCCTGATGTTTTCAAGGATGAACTAGGTACATTAAAGGGTTACATGGCAAAATTGAGTGTTGATCCAAATACAAAGCCCTATATTCTGCAAGGCTCGACATGTGCCCTTCGCCTTGCGTGAAAGGGTGGACAAAGAATTGGATCGATTGGAATCCCTGGGCATTGTTGAACCCGTACAGTACTCGGAATGGGCTTCTTCTATAGTAGCAGTTGTTAAGCCTGATCAATCTATTCGGTTGTGTGGAGATTACAAAATGACCATCAATAAATGCTCCAACCTCGACCAGTACCCCATCCCCAGAATCGATGACATGTATGCAAGGTTGGTGCGGGGGCAGAAGTTACCAAAACTAGACCTGAGATCGGCATTCCTACAAGTGCCGTTAGAGGAAAACTCAAAGAAGTACCTCACCATTAACACGCAACAGGGTCTCTACAGTTTAAACCGCCTGAGTTTTGGAGTGAAGTAAGCCCATGGCATCTACCAGCGCTGTATGAATAATTTGCGAATGAACTGCATGTCATCTGCTATCAAGATGACATATTGATAACAGGTTCAACAGACTCTGAACACTTGAACAACATTGAAGAAACTCTCAGAATACGGCCTCCGTATTCGTCTGGACAAATTCAAATTCATGGCATTGTCCGTCACCTACTTGGGTCATTGGATCGACTCTGAAGGTCTCCATCCCACAGAAGAAAAATCCGTGCCATCCGGGAAGCACCAGCTCCTCGCAATGAAACAGAACTCAAAGCCTTTTTGGGACTCTTCCAGTTTTACACCAGATATGTGTAAAATGTCGTAGATAAGCTAGGCCCTCTCTATTACCTCCTGCGGAAGGGTGTCTCGTGGAGGTGGGGACACCCAATCAACAGCATTTCAGCGGTCAAAGATTCGTTGTAAAGTGCAAATGTTTTGGTGCATTACGACCCTGAAAAGGAATTGATATTGACTTGGAGCTGTTTTGTCACACGTGTTACCTGATGGGTCAGAGAAGCCTATTGCCTTTGCTTCCAAAACACTGTCATCTGCAGAAAAAAATTACAGCTAATTGGACAAGGAAGGCCTGAGCATCATTGTCGGAGTAAAACAATTCCATCAGTACCTTTTTGGCCGTGCATTCCGAATCATCACGGATCATAAGATACTCATCAGCCTCTTCAGTCCGATGAAGCCCACACTGGACACCTTACCACCCAGAATCATACGGTGGTCATTATTGTTCAATGCTTATGACTATGTAATTGAGTATAAGCCTGAATCACACATTGTCACTGCTGATGCAATGAGTCGTTTGCCTCTATAGGAAGTTATTGGTGTTCCAACGCCGGGTAGTTATACATCTCATGGACAGCCTTGGTCGACTCAAACGACACACGCACATACAGTCGCAGGGATCATATTCTTTCGAGGGTCATCCAAGCAGTGCAATTGGGAAGGAAAAATCTTCCACAGGATCTCCTCAGTATTTTCCATTCCATGCTCGAAAAAATGAACTGAGTGTGGAAGGATGGTGCCTACTGTGGAGGTCGCGTGTGGTAATTCCCCTCCGTCTGAGGGAACAAGTTTTGGATGAGATTCACCAATGCCACCCTGGCATGGTTAAGATGAAGGCCCTTGCCCGTAACTATGTGAGGTGGCCTGGTATAAATGCCAATGTCGAAGAGAGGGTTAACAACTGCTACCTGTGCCAAGGCATTACTACACCCTTGGGAGTGGCCAATGGAACCTTGGCATCGTGTTCATGTTGACTATGCAGATTATAACGGGCAACGCTTGCTGATCACATTTGAATGTGCGTCCGTAATGGACTCACATTCAAAATGGATCGACGTGCACACAAAAAGCACAGCTACATTAACCACCACAATCGAACGATTGAGGCGCTGTTTTGCGACCCATGGTCTCCCGCCTATTCTGGTTAGCGACAATGGTCCCTGTCTCACCAGTTCAAAGTTTGCAGAGTTCATAAAATGAAACGGTATCAGACACAAACTTGTAAGTCCACATCATCAGACATCAAATGGCCTAGCTGAACGTTCAGTTGGACTGGTCAGAAATGGATTAAAGAGGATGTCAGGAGACCCGTCTTTTGCTGACATAACGGACAACACCACATACAACTACGAGAACTACTCCGACAGAGTTGTTAATGAAGCAAACACTACGTACAAACCTGTACCGTATAAGGTCTGCCACTTCGACCCGTGTGTACAACAGTCAAGAAGAACAGAAATTCCATTATGACAGATCTGCTCAGATGCGTTCATTTTATGAAGATAATGCAGTCTTTGCGCAGAACTTTGGTTCTGAGGTGGTTAGCTGGTAATATTGTGGAAAGAGTATCCCCCTTGTCCTTCTTGATCAGACTGGAAGCTGGCCGGGTTGTTCGTCGGCATCAGGATCAAGTCAGATCTTGTCCTTTTATCACGAGACCAGTGTTTCAACCCCAAATTGGAAACAAACCAAAACCAAGGAGGCGGAACTGAACATGCCTTCAGACGCAACATAATTCCTTCGCAGAGGAAAATAATCCTGACTATGACAATCCCGCAAAAATGTTTGTATCACCGACCCTGCCACGACGAACAAGCCGTACAATAAGACCACCAAATCGTTTCAGTCCTGACTAAAAACATGAACATTTACTGACCAAAAACATAAATAAATAAAATAAAGAATTTGGAAGCTTTTCTTTCCGTTTCTTAAAAAATTGGCCACACAGAGGCAGAATAATGCTCGGTCATAAAGGGGGCATAAGGGCAGTCTACCCAGACCATCCTTCGTCTATCAACAATAGATCTTAGAGGGGGAGATGTAATGTACATACGTTCAAATAATATATAGACTGGAAAACCACCAGACGTATGTTCATAGGGGGCATCAGCATCACAAAACATCGGGCACTTCCGTCTGGGCTGACTAAGCATGTTAACAATTTTGTAAATAATGTCAGTCCAAATAAAACGTTGCATAAACAGCTTTACTCTGTTTTCATTAAGAGAAAAATAACAAACACTGTTGAAGTAAATATTGAAAATCGATACATAAAATATTATATCTCCTTATGACATTTCATATATATATATATATATATATATATATATATATATATATATATATATATATATATATATATATATATATTGTAATCTGTGATATTGGTATATTCCTCGAGAGTGCTCAACTACTGGGCTAACAATGTGTAATTGTAATTCCTGGTAGGGGCTGTATAAAAGTATAAAGGTATACTCAAAAAGAAGAATAAATGGGAAATTCCAGCAGAGTGCTCAATTAAATTAAATTAATATTTTTTATTTATAAATACAGATTTTAATCAGACATATGGACCGGCGGTTTCTGACAGGAAAAAGGTTAGATCCCCAAACCCCGTCTTCGTCAGCACTGCCTAGAATGGTAAATAATTCAATTTCTTCAAAGAATAAAAACATCTGTGTTCAGTTTTAACCGTTATGAAACACTATGTGCAGAAAGTTTTAAATGAAAAAGCCGGAAGACGCTTAATCGGGAGAAATCTTGAAGAGAAAGCCGTTATGTTGGTGTTTGTATATTTAGAAGGAAGGAAAGAGAAAAAGAAAAAGAAAAGAAATAAATTATAAAAGAGAAATAAACTTTAAGAAAAAAACCCATGGTTAAGGGTACTTAACTTTAATTAAATTATCTTATAAGGGGAGGTAACTATTTAGGGATGTATATTATTTTATATATATATATATTTTTACAAGGAGTTCTATTAATAACTCAAAAAGTAATCTCGTTATTTATTATATTACAACAAACACAGCGCATACCTACATGCATACTAAACACACGTATGCATGTACTTATGATTGTATATATACACATATATATGTACATTTTTTTTATATATATATATTTATACATGCACACGCGCGCATTAGTATATGCACGTGTATTCGACAAAAGTGTGGCGGTAATAAACCGAATGTTATAACTAGATAAATCTATTTATATATACACATATGTTATTTAAGTGAGGAACCCATTCATAACTCTGCGGATAGTACCGTGTTAAATCTATACAATATGACAATATTACCGAAAAATATCTTTAAAATATATATTTTTCAAAAATATTAAATATTTATCCCTTAATATAATAATAGGAGGTAAAAGGGTATCAGATGTCAATCAAGGATAAATTAAGCTACGATAAAAATTTTGAGTAAAATAATAATATCATATATTATATATTAAATATTATATATTAAATATTTAATATTATATATTAACATGTCAGGTGTAATAAATTTATATTAAGATGTAACACTTATTAAAAATCTCTGTCAAAAGCCTTCAAGATCTTCACTATATATCAAAAGATCCCTTATTGTAAAAATACTAATGTTAAAAATAAAAATACATATAAAAATAAAAAATGAAAATGTTAAAAAATGATAACGATAAAAAAAAATAAAAAAATAATAATATTAAAATGTAACGCTTATTAAAAATCTCTGTCAAAATCTTTTAAGATTTTCATGATATATTTAAAAAAATCCCTTATTGAAAAAATAATAATAATGTTAAAAATAAAAATGTTAATAAATACTAATAATAATACTATTAAAAAATATTTAAAAATTGATAATTATTTTGGCAACTTCTTAATTTGATTATGTTATAGAAGTAAATATAAGGTCTATAAGAGGGAATATAAATGTTATTTTAAAAAAGGTTTATGAATTTAAATTTAAAAATTAGCAAACTTAAAAATTCAAAAATTTTAAAATTTTAAAATTCTAAAAATCAGAAAATTTAAAAATCAGAAAATTTAAACGTTTAAAGAAAGTGGTGAAAAAAGGGATGGTAGAAAGAACCCGAAGGAGAAAAGGGGAAAAAAGAGGAAAATGAACTGTAATCAGGTTCATAGATGTGAAGTCTTCAGTGGAAATATATGAGGGTCTGAAAATTAATTCAAGGGGGACTCTGGGTAGGTTTAAGTCACTCGATCCATCCAATTAATAAGGAATGCTTGTTTACGATGTACGCAACCCTTAAAAACCTCATCGCGCACATTTAGACATCTGATGCTTGGGTTCATGATGGCCTTAAAAATATGGAACTTTTCAGCATTACACAAATGGCAAACTTTCGATATAGGTGAATAAATGGGTTTTCTCTCTATGATTTTCGAATTTATAGAAAAAGGGGGCCATTCTTCTTTTAGTTCCCAAATTCGTTTAGCCAATGATGTGTTTGCACAGTCTTTGTTTCTAAAGGAATATAGGTGTGAATAATATCTTTGTTTGAAGAAACCTTGTGTCATGCCGTAGTATACATCTGTACTATTATCTGGTTTACTCGTAACTTCAGCATTGTATACAACAGAGTCAACTTTACAATTTCCCTCGAGGGGGCAAGAACTTTTATTTTGGCATGAGCATCCGGTGTCGACTGCCGTACTTTGCTCTCTGGTGATATAACTCCTTATAGGCTGCATGGTTGAGTAGCTGACCTTGATGGTGTTGGTATTGAAAAAATTGTGTAAACCGTGTGTTGGGGGGAAATGTTTGCTTAGTAATGAGAGAAAAAGATGACCAACTCTTGATTTTGTTCTGCTGGAGAAGGGCGGCGAAAACCAGATAATCGATCTCCTCCTTATGCGGCTGTTGTTCTGTGGAATGTTCTGGTTTGGGATGTATGAGTTTCTCTCGCGGAACCCGCTGTCGTGTAGAGCTTTATTATAATATGGAGCGGCCTGTGTGGAAACTTCATAACTGGAGGAGAGGTTTGAAATTCTTAGGCTTATATTTTTAGTAAGGTTTTTGAGGATTGATGGTGGATGGCATGAGTTTTTGTGGATATATAGAAGTGATTCATTCGGTTTATGGTAGGGTTTGTGAGTATTATGTGTGAGGTTAAGAGTGGTGTCGAGAAAATCGATTTGGTTTTAATTAGTATTGATAGTGATTTTAAAGTCTAAACCTTTGAAGGTTTTAATGAGATCTTTACTAAATTTATCTAGAATTTGTCCGTTTTTATTGCGTGAAAGGCAAACTCCGTCATCTCGGTATAATCCGATAGTTCACCCTAGAAGTAAACCCTAAGTAAATATTCAAACTAGCATAATATTCGAAGCCCAAATAAGATCCCCTCGACACAGCTATACACTGGTTTATACGAGGCATGACACACCTTCTTCGAGTAATGTTACCTCAAGTAACAGCACCTAGCTAGATACTCCACCAGACTAGATGAATTCTATTCCTGGAATCAGGTAAAACCAAGAGACCACAAGAAAGATATATTATAACATAGTTAACTGGCAAATTGGGGAGAGGAAAATTAAAATTAATGTTCTTAACTTCTTTACTAAATCAACTTTAAACAATTAAAGAACTTTAATGGAATATTCGAATATCTACGTATCTCATATAGAGATCAAGTGTTAGCACCAAAAAGGGGCCCCTTGATTTCTGAGAACTTCGACTGAAGTAAAATGAAACAACAAAAACAAATATATAGACATATACATTAGTACTATGTCTCACTTCAATATTTTACAAACGAAAACATTCAACTTTTAAAAGAGAACCACACACAACTTCTCCCACATGACATATATTTAAAAATATTGCATATATTTTTTTAATTTAAAATCAGGTTTATAATGAAAGACATCGGCTAGGTAATAACTGGAATGCTTAAAACACTGGAAACAAATGGAAGCTGGGTTCACCCAGCTTCCATTTGAGAGATCAGCACCAATCGCCTTACTGAAGTAAATACACTGAGAAATATTTTCATTTTATTGCATTTGTTCCGATACTTGTAAGGAGTGTGCACATTGTTTTTTATCCTTTAATTATGGCATTTATTTGTGTGTATTTTTTACTTCGACATAACAGGACTCATATTGACACGAATGTTTCCGATTGAGATTTAAACAAAAATAACCGGAAATGTCCGAGACGTCGCTAAACAGTCAATTAGTACGAATATTATATGAAACAACATTTCATTTTCCCCATTCGCTCTCGTTATAAGATTGAGTTCAATAATTTTCTTCAAATCATTAAGTGATTTCTTTCTTTTTTATTTTTAGGAAAATAAAGTTGAAAAAACTTTTCAACTTTATTTTTTTTGAAGGGTTTAAAATCTCGTACTAATTCCGAATAGGCACCTATAGATTTGCAGTCGCGACGTAAACAGTTTCGACTAGGAACAGAGAAAGCTGAAGTTGTTCCAACTTTTACCGAGTCTGCAGACAAACGATACAAATAAAAAGGCGCGGTTACATTTCGACAAACGATATCTTTTCAGTCAAATAGAGTTAAAGCTACATGTATTCTTCTAATTTCTCGACCACCATCTTCCATTTGCAAACTTCTCTTTCCCCCAAAAAACATGTAAAAGAAACTTTCTTTGCTTGCTGAATCATTTCGCACTGCCCCCCCCCCCCCACACACACACATTTAGCTTCGAGCCCTGCTAGAAAAGAAGACCAAAATTAACCGTGAACGTACTTGTTTGCCCATCAAACATAAACTGGTGAACGAGCGAGGCTTAATCGTACAGCTACTTTGAGCCATGCCTTGCGGGTTTCATACAACCTTCCACTCAAAATAAAATTTCCTTTCATCAACCTAAAAGAAAAAGAAATGCTAAATATTTCGATACAAGGAACAACACAATAGACTCCCTTTCATTAACTTAAAAGAAAAAAAGAAAAACCATTGCCCACTACTGTACAAACAAGAAAAAATAGGACTTTGCGTTAAATAATTTTTAAAAACTGTCGTTTTCTATAAAAAATAAAAAATAAAATAAACAATACACTTAAACACATAAAATTAACATTATTTTGTTAAATAAATTCTTGCCAAAAAGAAAACGCAAAAAATGTCTATTTCATGATCGAGCTTCTTTGTGAACGCGTCCAACTGTTTCAGAAGTCTTCGGTGAAACTCGGAATTGATGACCTAATTACTAAAAATTTTATGGGTGCCTATTCAAAATTTGTACCAAAAAATTTTTCAAACCCTAACTCTAACTAAGTGTATTTTTGCATTTTTTTTCGCGGCGTTCAAATCGTAAACTGCTTCAACCATTTCCGGCTTGTTACGTAAATCGCATAGGAAACATATGAGCCCCTTCTTATAGAAGCACCTTAATGTCTCTACTATTGTTCATAGAACACGATTCATGTGCCATCTTTTCATTCTGGAGGCTATGACTATTAACTCTGTACTTATTAAACATGTTTCAGATGGAAAACGCATGACTTTTTTTCTTTTCATTATATACTTCTTTGAATGTTTATTTTCGTTGTTTACCGGTAAAGACCCAACCAGGATCAATGTCTGTTTAGTGGACCCTAAATCCGAAAATACATTAAAGGAGGTAATTTTACCAAATTTAATAAAATAGATTTTAATTTGTGGAATTAGTAGACACTGGAATTTACTTGACGATAATCATGACAATAATATTCTTCATTAACCCCCAATAAAAACCCGAAGTCAATAGTGTCGGCCGAGACTCTAAATTCAGCGTCGCCTCTTGTTACAGAGGTGCGAGGTGAAATCTTAGATATGCATGATGACAATCAAATGTGTCCTATTTTTCTTATATCTTGATGCTAAATTTTGCAGAATTATCTCATCTTTTTTAAGTAAAACTGTTTTCTAAGCGTTCTAAATGTAAATGTAAATTAATAAAATGAGTTATGAGTATTCTCGTTCGTCTCTATTTTTAACCAAAGATTTGACTCATTGAAGGATCTCTCATATCCTGTTTCGTTCTGTTCCGTTAATCATTTTTAAAGGCAGGAAAAAGTGTATATTACACAAGCATTAGCATCTTGAAGCCGGATGTGAAATAGATAAAAGCAATGCGGAAACGGTACACGCGCTGGAAACAAAAACATACACTACACTACCCCTAAATCCGGGCAGTGTACTTTAATTCCGGACTTAGGGTTAGTGGTTGGGTTAATGAAAGGCACCAATTTTACCGATTCCACATCTGGTTTAGCGACGGTAATATATGATTATCTGTCCCGTGGTCGGGATATCCGTTGGGGCGCCGAAGATGATCTGGCAACCAGCTCTCTCCAGCCCTTCCGATTTTATGCTGTCTTGAGCGTGCTACTCAGCGCCAGCCCTGTCCATTCTCAGATGTTGTCCTCTCACCCCTTTCTTTGTCAGCCGCTCTTTCTTTCTCTCTGGACAGTTCTTTGCAGGATTGTCTTTACGAAACCTGATGATCGTGTAGTATAACTATACCGCTTCATTTTCCTCTTTTTCGCAATGGTCAGTAGATCATCTTCACATGACCTGACTGCTTGTCTGAGTCGTTTCTTCACTTCCTCATGTATAATGTGGTCCTTGTATAAGATGTTGAGGATCTTTCGGGAATCAGTTGCTTTTTTTAGCTGAATGTGATGTTTCCGTCATTCCATATGGGCCTTAGTTTTGCCAGTGCTGCTGATATCTGCGCAATTCTTGCAAATACCTCAAGCTTGGATTCAGGTAACATAAAAAGTCGAACCCTAGTAAGTTTTATCATTCTTGTGTTAACTATATCGCTATCGTATGACTAAAAAAAACAACAAAAAAACAGTTGCTTTAAATAAACAACAAACTGTTTAGGTGAAGAGAAATATTAAACACGAAGAAATATGTAACACAGCACAGCGAGAGGACCCAATGCTATAGAAGTACCAATATTCCATTGGTAAATAATAAAAAAATAAAAATTAAAAGGTGTAAGAGCGAGACTCGTTTTGTCTATATTTCCCGTGTAGGCAGAAACAGCTGCTCAGTTCTATTACATATTTATCTTTTTCTCCAAGTGCGTTTCCTCGGCGATGAAATGCTCACATGTAAGCAATTATTCAATACCCTTATATATTTCTAGCGAATGAGTGTATCAGTGTTCATCACGACGGCTCCAAACTAGCTTCGTTACCAATAAATTATACCAAACGTAATCGTCACTGTGAGAACGATACGAACATGTTTTGAAATAACTTTACAGCTGAAGATGGAAGTTAAAATCAGGTCCTATGTTACATTAGGACCCGAGCTAACTTTGACTCCGTCGTTAGGGTTAGGATCAAAGTGGGGGTTAAGATTAGGGTTAGTAATAGGTTATATACATGTATTTATATATATATATATATATATATATATATATATAATCAAAAATAAACTAAAAGTAAACTTTTAGTAGTAGAACCTATAGTGAAATGGTTTAAGCTCAATATACGAGATAGAGCAATTATAAAGATAGAAGAAATAAGAGTGATAAACATGTACGAATGTCCAGATTTATTTCAAACTTTGATTGTTCAATGCGAGATATATTTTGTAATAAACTAATGTTTATTATTCTTTCCTTAAGCCAAGGCTTTTCAAATATCGAAATCTTATCATCAGAGGAATTATACAGATAAATAAGTTGGCTTAGTAATCTTTAATTCTTAAGTGTGCTTGTTAATCTTTAATTCTTAACTCCCCCAACCTCACAAATAACTATCCCAATAACATATCTTCTCCAGTACACCTAATAACTATATCAACCCATAGCACTTATTGTAAATTAAAAACTAACATTACTCTTCCTGCACCGTACCGATCCTTAACCGCTCTAACTTCAATACCATTATCCCTACTCAACATTATAGCTCCTATTTCTTTTGCTTCACTTTTCCTTCTATCTTCTTGTTCTTCTGTCTGTCAACCTTCCCTACACTCTTCCATTGCTTCTTAATTTTACCTCCTTCTTATCTCCCTTGTATCCATTCTATCGACCCTGTATATACCTCTCTCTACCGACAGTATCTTCCTCGTAGATTCCATTTATCTCACATTTAACTACGCTCCTTGGTTACTCCTTCAATTGGTCCATCTGCTTCCCCATATAAAACTATTTACAACTTCAACGCACTGACATTACATTTAAGTTTACTTGATTAAACCCCACCCCATAATACTTATAATAGAAATCAATTGTTATAAGCGGTCTAACCTTATCCCCATAATTGTCCCCAACTCTAAATTTTAATATGATTGAGTGGACAGGCTAGATGTATAACTATACATTGAGCTTGTCTTACTTAATTTTTTAATTATTCTTTTGTGCCTTATTCAATTATTCAATCATATATCTATTTATTTATTTATTTATTTAATTATACATTTAACCAACAAGGAAGCCCTTTAAACTTTTCAGAATATTTAACAAGTTTACGCTAATCTTTGCCCGACGTATTACATATTCAACATTTAAACTATAGATTCCCATTCATTGGATCCTTAATCTCCGCAACGGTAACCCTTTTAAAGATTCGAAATTATTTTTGTCTTCCGTTACAAAACCGGTTTAACTACGCCCCCCTGCTTTTCAAATAATATATACACTCAATGACCTAAATCTTCACCTATGGCCATACACTTTTTCATTGCTTCATATGCTTTCTAATTTTACCCCTTTCTTATCTCCCCTTTGTATCCATTCTATCGACCCTGTATATGCTTCTCTCTACTGGCAATATCTTCCTCGTAGATACCATTTATCTCACATTTAACTACGCTCCTTGGTTACTCCTTCAATCGGTCCTTCTACTTCCCCTTATGAAGCCATTTATAACTTCATAGCACTGACATTACATTTAAGTTTACTTGATTAAACCCAACCCCACCCCATAATACTTATAATAGAAATCAATTGTCACAAGCAGTCTAACCTTATCCCAAAAATTGTCCCCAACCCTAAATTTTAATATGATTGAGTGGGACAGGCTAGATGTATAACTATACATTGAGTTGTCTTACTTAATCTTTTAATTATTTAATTACTTAATCATTTAATTATTCATTTAATTATTCATCTGGACTTTATTTAATTATTTAATTATTTAATTATTCATTTATTTATTTAATTATACATTTAACCAACTAGGTAGCCCTTTAAACTTTTTAGAATATTTAACTAGTAAACGCTAGTCTTTGCCCGACTTATTACTTATTCAACATTTAAACTACAGATTTCTATTCATTGGATCCCTAATCTCCGCAACGGTAACCCTCTTAAACTTTCGAAATTATTGTTGTCCTCCGTCCAAAATCCGTTTTAACTACGGCCCCCTTTCTTTTCAAATAATATGTACACTCAATGACCTATACATTCACCTATTGCCAATCCTTACCCACATCCTACAAACGACACCCTTATCACTTGAATCCTTCCTCCCCCTTCCTCTTTTCCTCCCAACAGCAACCAGGGCTCTTTCAACTAACGCTCCAACTTCCTTCCCTCATGCTTCACTCTCCCCTCTCTCCAGCCGACCTCCACCAACTTGAAAACTTTTTCTTAGAATCGCTTGAATATTTCACCACTAAAGTCATTTGTTTTCTACTCTAGCCCAGGAAGATTTTAAAATGGCCCGATTTCTCATATCAATTCTGTTTAAGTGCGCTCCATCTACGATTTGAACTTAACATCTCACTATTGGAGTTACTTCATTTTGAACGCTTTTTCCATGCCTATACGAAAAACTTTTTCTTCTTCATCAAAATCTCATTTTCATTGGACACTTTATCAACGGACAATTACCATCTGGACAAACCCCATATCTTTTTCACACGAACTTTTTTCACTCCATTTTTAATAATATTTTTTCAAATGTTTGAACTTTGGCTTTTCCACAGCCAACTTATCTATCTGTATAATTCATCTGATGATAAGATTTCGATCTTTGAAAAGCCTTGGCTTAAGGAAAGAATAATAAACATTAGTTTATTACAGAATATACCTTGCATTGAACAATCGAAGTTTGAAATAAATCTGGACATTCGTACATGTTTATCACTCTTATTTCTTCTATCTTTATATATATATATATATATATTAGAAAAGTTGAAAAAATAAAAAAGGTATAATTAAACAGACGAATTCTGTTATTTTAACAATGTTTGCACAAATGAGAAAATGCTGCCTAAATATATTTATATATATATATGTACGCATGTATATATATACGTATACATATATATATATATATATATATATATATATATACATATATATATATATGTACGCATGTATATATATACGTATACATATATATATATATATATATATATATATATATATATATATATATATATATATGTATACATATATATATACACACATATATATATATATATATATGTATTTTTATATACGCATATATATATATATAGTCTTTTTTTTAAATATATGTGTATTTTTTTCCGGTACATAATAGGTGGAGGGTCTCTTGACAAAGTTGCAAAAGGAGCTGGAAAATATAATAATTAATGAAAACACAAAAACTTTTCCAAGAAGGCTACCTACCCCACCATAGATCAAATATGGCTGAAGAAAGCAAATTGGCGATTTATAATTTTAATAAAATCTCAAGAAAACCCAGTACTCCTATTCGCTTGGATCTGCTCTCCCAGCTTAAAACCTAAAGTACCTTTTTGATGTGACTCTCTGTAAAATTCTAATAAATAGTAAGTTCTTATTATATAATAATGAAGCACTTTTGAATTTTCTCTACCAAATGAAACCAATAATTATATATATATATATATATATATATATATATATATATATATATATATATATAATTATATATATATATTCAAGCAATTTTTCTTAAACAAAATCGATAAGTATTTTGAATTATATCTAAATATCAAAGGTGAAAGCTTTTAACGAAGGAATCAAATAATTTCATATCAATAAGCAAACGTTATGTGTGCGAGTGTTTTCTATAAACATTTTTATTAAATTTTAGGCTTACGATGTTTTATCGCTTTTTAAAAGTTGCGCCATTTCCTGTTTAACAGAAATTTTTGTTTCCGTACCAAAATAAACATTACGCTAACAAAGACCTTTCTTAAGTGAATTATCTATAAATAATAATTTTAAAAAGATCGAAAATAAAATATCCGATAATGGTTAAAATAAATTAAACAATTAAGCCACTTGACCTGTTCACGTAATTACGTTTGTATCGGAAATCATTGGAAGTTTCAAGGGACCTTAAATCTAACCCTAACCTGCACATAGAATGTTAGCGATAAAAGCACAAAACGGTTAGTAAAGAAAACAAGGACGGAGCCTTTTGTAGATGAGCCCCAATAGTAATGGAAAAATAAGTTTAGTTAAAAACAGTCCCACCAGTCATGCGCAGTGCGCTCACACACCCTCGAACTACTTTTGCAAGTCCTTTGAATGCATGCGTCGGATTAGGATTAGGCTGTATATAATGAATAATAAACGTTGCCGTGAAATGCATCGCGAAATGGTGGTCGGCTATCTGTATGAGTTTATGGAGGCAGAAATATAAAAGAAACTATCTTGTCATGCAAATACTCAATGACATGAGTAGACTTCATCTTAAGTAATAGAACTGTGATTCCTTAGCCTCCTGATTTTGCGTGAGAGAACTGACAAAATGCGTAGATTATGTCTAAAGGATATTTTATTTCCAATGCACATATGCAGCTGTGAAAACTCGTTGGCAGGTTTAGAGGCTAATGAAAAACTACTCCCAAATTTGGCCGATGGTCAGGGTCAACGAACGGCGAACGAAGCAACCAGTCGAATCTAAAAAATACAGAGCTTCTTTGGCCACCGTAACCCTGTGACTAAGTGGAGTAAACAGTTCACTGACCGAATCACTACGGGGGTGTTGGGGTGCAAACATTATTTTAATTCTCAAACTACGAAGAAGATGAATAATTAATTATTTATACTATTGATATTTATTTATATTAGTATTATTATGTTGATAGCTAGAACGATCTTTTCTTTACCTTTTTGACTTAATAATTAAGATCTATTTGATGCCCAAGATTTTAGCAAGAAGCAGTGCGATTTTTGATATTTCGACTTTCGTAAAAGGTTAAAAAAAAGCAAATGTCCATGTCTCCAAAGAAAAGACGAATCTAGCGACAGCCACAACAACGTGTTCGTGTACTCTTTTTGTCTGTTTTTCGATGGTGGCGTTTTTTGTTTTGTTTTTGTGTGTGTCTTCTTTACAAAAGATCAAAAGGACTGGCATAGAGATATCTATTCAATCTGTGCGACAACACAAAAAATGCTACTTTAAACTGAAACGTAGCGGAGCGACTGACGGACATAGCCTCTTATACGTGGCCGCATCCAAAAATAAAATGCAATTGCTGATGAAAAAAGCTTAAGAATGACAGACCAACTGACCAATGACAATTCTATTTCAAATTGAAGCGTGGCAGGCCGTCAAAATGCTTTTCAAGCCTAAGCGTGATGTATCAACCGACCGGTAAAATGCTATTTCAAACTCACGCGTGACAGACCAACTGCCGGACAGACGGCGCATATTCTAGAGATGTGAAGACGCACTTAAGAAGCAAATATATATAAATAGAGAATGACAGAATGAACGAGGGGAATGGGACAGAAAGTGAACAAATAAATCTGAAGAATTTGTTCAACTCTTATAATTAAAGGTAAAGATTAAAAAAAAAACAGAAAGTGCGAAATGAAAAGAAAGTCGACGGAAGCCCTGTCGGCGAATCTGACGATGAATGTTGTTCACATCGTAACATCAAGATGAACATGTGCTCGTTTCGAAAAGTCGGATATGGATAAACAGAGCAGGTTCTTTAGTCAGACGATAGCTGGAAGTATTATTTACTCCTCTCCAGGAGTTAGGCACAAGGCCAGTTTTATCCTACTCCCACAAGTAAGATGTGACCCAAGGTCGGGTCGGAAAGTGGGGGTTGAAAAGCCAGCGCCCGAGAGGTGAGCACTCTGACCATCAAAAATTGCCTGGGCAGCCCCGTCGGCATTCCCCGGTAGGGGCGCCTCAGGCAGTAAGCAATAAACTTACTCCTCCCCAAAGAGGGGAGGCGAAGCCTGGGAGGGTGGACATCCTAGAAATGCACAGGACAGACCCATAGACCGGCGTAAATCAAGCCCCAAAGGCCAAGACAATACCAGTCCATGGGGTGTAGTATCCATCGGAACAGATACTACACTTTGATCTTAGCCAAAAGGCCAAGAAGATTTAAATGACTACTAGCTTGTTTCCCTTATTTTTTTAGAAGCCGATGAACATTTAAAGTTTCAATCATACCGATTTAAGACGTCTTTTTGGTCGGAATACAAATATTGTGAATTTTAATGTTAACTAATAACTAGTTCTGAGAGTTTTCTTCGAGAGTGAGGAGATAATATTTTCGCTTTTTGTTTGAGTTGAACGTTATTGAAATCCCCCCAAAAATGAAATTATTTACGTGACAGAAAAAACGTTTCCGTTATTTTTTAAGGAGCTGATTAACATCTAAAGTCTCAAGCGTATCGATTTAAGACGTTTTTTAGGTAGGTATGTGGCCGACGCCACAACTAAGGGGACCTTTCTTTCTTTGTTGACTCAGCCCTTCTTCGTCCCTGAGGAAGAGAAGAGGGACTGATCTCGTGAAATCACGTTGCCAGAAGATTCCGGCCAATCAAGTACCAACAGGTCAGCTTGACCACGCGTGGTTTGAGTGTCTATAAAAGAAGGCACGCACTTCCTTTCTCTCTTTTTTTTCCTTCCGTGTTCTGGGCGAACGCAAATAGAGAAGATCGTCGAAACCCCCCCAGCGGCTCGACCGAGGTGGTGGGGAAGGCAAAAAGTAATCTCTTTTAATTCGAATGATGAACTATTCCTTCAAACATACACTATTTCAATTGCCACACAAAATACATCAAACACGCTCGCATATACACCTTACAAATATAAACTGATGAACTCTACAAAGGTCTTAGTTAAATATTTTTTTTGTTTAATATAGATGTTTTTCTCGTAATTATTAATTTCATAAAAGACCATTCTTATGTTGTGTTAGCTTTCTTATTCCTTCGCTTTCTTTCTAATATAAGTTTTAGATGATAATAATAAAGTTTTCTTTCTTTTCCGTTTGTTAGTCTTAACCTATTAATTTAATCCACACGTGGTCGGGCCACTTCGACCAATCCACACGTGGTCCGGCCACGTCCAAAAAACAGTGGGATGACATGCTGCTAACTAGGGCATCTCTCCCACAACCTTGGGTCGGGGGATTCATTCTCTCCTAACTATTTGTCCGGCAATCCTTCGCCACTGTGGTTAATCCTTTGTTTTTAACACTAGGGCCATAGGTATACACATGTTATATTTATTGTGAATATTGATGTTAACTAATAACTAGCTTCTGAGAGTTCTATTCGAGGTGGGGAGATTAAATTTTTGCTTTTTGTTTGAGGTGAAAATTATTTAAATCCAAAAAAATATAATTAGTCACGGGAGAGAAAAAAATTTCCGTTATTTTTTAAGAATCCGATGAACATTTAAAGTCTCGAACATACCGATTGAAGGCGGCTTTCACTTTTATTTATTTATTTTTTTTTTCTTCGTAAATGTGTCTTTATGTATGTGTGATAGTGAAATTTGAACTTCATGAAAATGAGAGCAACACTATCCCTGTGACAGGATAACAGTAAACTTAGCCTGAGCCTGATGTTGTCACAAACACCAAACCATGACAAATGTCTACAAATACAAATGAACGCCGTGGGACTCAGAAGAAAAATCTGAGTGTCATAATGGGCAGGTGCTCCTTCGAGGGCCAACATGGGGTACCCGGTCCGTATCCTGCGAATGTTGGCTCCTTCAATTTCAGGGACAAGATCACAGACAAAAACAGGTAAGTAACCCATCAAATTCCAGGTATGACAAGTACACGGACAGAACACAAAAAAGCAGAAATGAAAAGAACAAACCAAAAAGCCATAGAAATAAATGGACCACAAAAAAGAGCAGAATGGTAATGGAATGCTACTACAGAAAGAGGATACCGGAAACGTATGGAAGATCTATGGGACCTTTCTACTGACTACTATACAACGGAACAAAGGATAGAAGATCAATCAAGACAGAGACTCAAGAGAAGATAGTTCTCGGAGATAGAATTCATTGAAATCAAACAAAAGATAAATGGCGTGACAGATAAAGAAACACCACTAGACGAAAACAACCAGGAAGAAAACAGGCAAAAAATGAACACAGACACTGAAGAGGACGAAGACTACGAAGCCATAGAACTCACTGAGGAAGAAGCAAGAGAAGTGGAAAACATCAAACGATTCCTGTCCGAGAACAAAACAAACTCCCATCCCTAAGAAATGAAGATTGGAAGAAGTTTAAAGTTGAAACAGAGAAAGTAAACAGAGTACTCACGTACATCCCAACAGACACTATCACAGATCTAAACAACATGATATATGCGGGGGGAAAATCAATAAGTATGAAACTAAAAAGGGACAATAAGACTGGCCAAAAGAATGGACAGACGAAATCTGGATGTGAGATCAGACTGGAAACCCAGATCACCAAACTCAAAAAGGAAGCTAAAACCGTAAACAGGATAAAAGGGAACGATAAATGATGGAAGAGAAAAAATCTGAATCGCAATGAAAGACTAAATAAGAAACATGAATAACTAAAACAAAAGATAGCAGCAAAAGAGGGAAGATTTAAACGATACAGATACAAATCGAAACAGTACAAACAAGACAGGACCTTTGAAAACAATGAAAGCCAGTTTTACAAAAACATAAACGGAGAAAGAGCAACAACCGAACAACCGCACCCGACCGAAACAAAACATTTCAGGAGCAAGATATGATAAAAGGCTGAAGATCACAATAAAAATGCTAAATGACTGAAAAACTTTAAAGATTAACTACAAGAAATTGAAGAATGAAACCGACACATCAATTAATGAAGAAACTATTAAGACAACACTAAAGAAAATGGCAAACTGGAAAACACCAGACCACGATGGAATACATGTATACTGGTTCAAAAAATTCACGACCCTACATGAAAGGCTGACACATAAACTGAGAGGATGTATCCATAAAACAGACGTACCAGAGTGGATGACTAAAGGAAGGACAACGCTCATACAAAAAGACGGCAAGAAGGGAACGATCCCAAGCAATTACAGACCAATAACATGCTTACCAACAATGTGGAAAATCTTAAAATCACAACTGAGAGAGCAAATTTACCATTCCCTGAACAGCCGTAGTCTACTTCCCGAGGAACAAAAAGGATGCCGGAAAGGGAAAAGAGGAACCCATGATCTGTTATACATAGATCAAAAGATCCCGAAAGAAGTTAAAAGCAAGAAAATGAACATATCAATGGTATGGATTGACTACAAGAAAGCGTAAGACAGAATCCCTCACGCATGGATAATTGAATGCTTAAAAATGTACAAAATACCCGACAGGATTATTAATCTCATCAAGAAACCAATGGGAACATGGAGATTAGCACTGACAGCTGGAGGACAACACTTGACGGAGATCCAAATACAGAGCGGCATTTTCCAAGGAGATTCCCTATCACCACTACTGTTTATCATAGCCATGATGCCACTCAACTACATACTCAGAAATGTGATGTTTGATACAAGTTCACAGGTAGAGAACAAAGAATAAACCATCTCATGTACATGGACAACCTGAATCTATTTTCAAAAAGCAAAAAGGAACTGGAAAAGCTGATACATACGATCAGAATCTTCAGTCAGGACATTCAAATGGAATTCGGAATGGAAAAGTGTGCATTGCTAGAGATTAAAACAGGAAAGCTGGAGACGACTAAGGGCATGGAACTACCCAACCAAAGACAGATGATGGCGCTAGGTAGACAAGAAAGCTATACATATTTGGGAGTTTTAGAAGCAGACACAATCGAATCAATAGAAATGAAGCAGGAGATTGGAAAAGAATATCTGAGAAGAATAAGAAAGTTCTTAGAAACAAAATTATATAGCAGAAACCTAATCAAAGGAATAAATACCTGAGCAGTACCATTAATAAGATACTTTCGACCATTCATAAGCTGGACAAAAGAAGAACTCAGGCACCTTGACCAGAAGACTAGAAAATTAATAACCATGCACAACGCACTACATCCAAAAGACGATACAGACAGACTCTACGTGAAGAGAACCGAAGGGAGAAAAGGACAGGTAAGTAAAGAAGACTGTGTGGACGACACTAAAAAAATTAGAGAAATACATGAACCAGAACGCAGAAAGACTAATCATCGCAGTAAGAGACACCGTCTCAATGAACAACTCAGGAAGCACCGAAACCGTACACAAACAGACAAGAAAAGAAAAGTGGGAAGAAAAACAACTACATGGGCGTTTCATTAGAATGACAAGAGAAGAGACGCAAGAAAATAGTTGGGCATGGCCGAGAAAAGGACACCTGGACAGAGAAACGGAATCCCTACGTACGGCTGCACAAAACAATGCGATTAGGGCAAACTACATTAAAGCTAAAATAGATCAAACCCAAGAAAACAGTAAATGCAGAGTGTGCATACAAAGAGACGAAACAGTAAATCAAATAATAAGTTAATACCCAAAACTGGCCCCAAAAGAATACAATAACAGGCATGACTGCGTGGGGAAAGCACGAAACTCGGACAAATGGTACAAACATAAACCAGAGACAGTAGTCGAAAACGAAAACCACTAAATCCTCTGGGATATTGATGTGCAAACAGATAAACTCAGACAAGCAAAGAGACGGGATGTCATAATAGTCAACAAGAAAGAAAAATGTTGCCAAATCGTAGATTTTGCCGTCCCAGCTGCCCACAGGGTGAAAACGAAGGAGACAGAAATCGAAGCAAATACACGGAACTTGCCAAAGAATTGAAAGGGGTGTGGAGTATGAAGAAAGTAAATATAATACAAATAATTGTAGGAGCACTAGGAACAGTTCTGAAGAACCTGGAAAAAAGACTGGGGGAAATTGGAATCAAAGGGAAGACTAAGACAATACAACAGACGGCAATGATAAAAACAGTTGACATTTTAAGGGAAATCCGTGAATGCGGAAACCTTTCCACATAAACTATGAAGACTAATCAATCACATGCAAGGTGAAATAAATAACACCACAAGAACTCAAATAACAGAAATAGAAAATAATTTCATAAATTACCCCCCCCCCCCCCACACACACACACACGCGCACACACACACACACAAGTGCTGGCCCCAGCCCTGGCTGATGATACACAAAACAGTCGTGATGGGTCAAGGAGGATAGAAAGACCGAAGAAGGGATAGCACTAACCAAAACCCCGCTGGAATAGTGCGGAGAGCACTGGGATATTGGAGAGTCTTATTGCTACCCAGATCCCAGAGAAGCGCAATGGTCGTTGTCAGCGAGCTGTTGAGATACCGAAAAGTCATTTGCAGTGGTGATCGAAAAGAGTAGTGGAAATCTGGGGAGATATGTTGTCACTCAGACTCCAGGGAACAATCAATCATTACTGCCTGTGTGAGAACTCCTTGGGAGTACATAATATATATATATATATATATATATATATATATATATATATATATATATATATATATATATATAAGACATATAATGGTGGAACATAGTAAATAGTTTCGCACTTAATACAATGTATGCATACACACACACACATATATATATATATATATATATTTATTTTTTCACAAACACATATATCTTTCTATCTACACAATGTTACAATGTTATGTAACACCTGTATCAAGATGGTCTGGTGGAAACTCCGTATGATATATCATATAGACAGATATATGTGTGTTTGTAAAAAATGAATAAATAAATATATATATATATATATATATATATATATATATATATATAAATATATATACATTGTATTAAGTGTGAAACTATTTAACTTGTTTCGCCATTATATGTCTTATTTGCTCCAACTTGTGTCTATCCGTCACACCTCTGCATTGTATTGCTTTCTAAGTATAACATTTATATATATATATATATATATATATATATATATATATATGTAAGTAAATTTCGTGTACAACAGAATCGTAGGATCAATTTTAGAGGAAGCATTATTTTAATCAATGAAACAGATGAGTGGAAAAAAAGGAAAATTGTTAAAATTACCTTAAGGCCTTATCGTCTGACTCTCTGAGAGGAAACGTCAGAATGGTAAATTAAAAACTAAAAGTCGAATGAGATATGAGGGGAAAAACTTATTTCAGTTCGAGGAAACGATTGAGAGGGAAAAAAAAGGGTAAATCTCTCAACGTTATGGTGGCTTTGAATCATTAAAGATCTCCAACTAATGCTTTAAAATCTTTTGTCTACACAGGCTAGGTCGAGAGTTGTTAATAACTAACGCCTCAATAATATTGAGATGGTAGTTCGACCTGGCACTGTGTAAAACAGAAAACCACCCATCGGAATAGTTGTCAGAACAACTATTTGTACTAACGAGGTGATTAGCGATGACTGATTCCTGTGCCTGAAAATTCCCGGATGATCTCGAAACCTTGTGTAGGCGAATATCAGGTGGTATGTGTTGGGATATTCTAAATTCTAATCTTTGGGATGTCTTGCCAACGTAGTCAGCTCCACACTGACACATGAATTTATAAACTGCAGAATTCTTTTGAATGGCTGCCAAAACATCCTTACGTAAAGAAGAGAAAAAGGTTCGAGTCGTGTAAACTACTCTCAACATGATTGCCGGAAAACAACGTTGAGTAGAAGAAACAATCCTTTTAACAATGTCAAGGCCGTCAGAACCCAACCATGGGAGTTTCAAATAAATAGGGCAACGTGATGGGCCAATAAATTTACCACCATTAAATAAAGCAACTTTACGTGCAATCGTGCCTTTTATAGTATTGATGGGATATCCATTAGCAAGAAAAATATTAGTAATTTCACCAAGTTCCGCATCGAGTCGTGTTGGTGAACACATCATAAGTGCTCGATGAGTGAGAGTACCAATAAGATTTATTTTTCTTGCTCTTGGGGCGAAGGAAAACCAATTTAGATAAAGGCCTGTAAATGTTGGTTTTCTATAGATACAGGTTTCAAATGATAAACCAGATTTAGACACTAAAACATCGAGGACTGGTAAGAAACCACAATCCTCGACCTCCATGGTGAATTGCAACGATGGATGCAAGTCACAAAGAAGACGAAGAAACTGTTCAGCATCACTCCGTGAGGGAAAACAAGCAAAAGTGTCATCAACGTAACGTGTGTAGAAAGCCGGCTTGATCACTTTGGAAAATAATTGGTTTTCCAAAAAATCCAACGAAAATGTTGGCTAACGATGGACCAAGAGGGCTGCCCATGGATATACCATCAATTTGCCGATACATTATATTATTGAAACTGAAGGAAACTGATTTAGTAGCAAGTTCAATCAGTTCAACAAAAATTCGTTCAGGAAACTGTGGAGACTTTAAGGGGCCGCGGTAAAGATAATCTGCACATATACCAATGGTTTCATCCAAAGGTACATTGGTAAACAGACTACTGATGTCAAAGGAAGCCACGAACTCGGTATCCTTTGAGAGAGATAATTTGTGTATAGAAGACACAAATTGAAAGGAATCAGAGATACAATAGTCCGAATAAAAAGTAAGTACGGGCTTAAAAATATCAACTAACCATTTACCAAGTGCATGTTGTGCAGAACCCAACATTGATAGAATAGGCTGTAAAGGAACGTTGGGTTTATGAACCTTGGGTAAGCCGTACATTCTAGGCCTTTGAGAGCCCATAGGTCGTATTCTCTCATATATCTCTTTAGAAATAAACTTGCTTTTATAAAGTTGAAGAAGCCTTTTCTGGATTGTTATTTCCATACGAAAAGTGTCATCGTGGCTTAAACCACCCATCTTAGAAAAATTTATTTTTATCATCCAAAATGTTACACATTTTGGAGATATGATCTACTTGGTTCAGGATTACAACGCCTGAAACTTTGTCTGGACGAGTGATATAAATATCAGAGTTCGACTTAAGTAATTTCGCAGTTTCAAAATGATTTTTCTGCCAAATATAATCGCTAGACTTAGTACGTATAGCAGAAAACCTCCGACCTAATTCACCCAACTAGATTTTAACGCTAGTTAATTCATCAGTGGAAATAGGCGAATGTCTTTTTAGTTGAGAATATAATAGTTCAATCTCACTAAATATGTTGATTTTATCAACGCGGAGGAGAGGAATGCAACATTCTAAGCCGGCAGACAAGACACATTTTTCAGTATTGGATAGAGCATAAGACGAATAATTAAATATATGTTTATCCGAATATGCTCTAGTGCCGAACTTCTTGGTAATCAAATTCTGCAAATATTTATTATATGAAGAATTGGTTTTGTTGAGGGTGAAAATATCGCCATTAGACAGAAACTTTGAAAAGCGAAGTTTGTCAAAGAAAGAAAATTCCTTCCAAACCATAGCCCAAAGTATATTTACTTCGTAACGAATTATAAGAATCGGAGTTAAATAGGATTTCATCTTGTAAAAATACACGTTGAACTGCCAACGAATTTCTACATTTAATTTTAGAAATTCGGTGACAGATATAACCGGGAGCTACATGATTTAAGCGGCATATATATATATATATATATATATATATATATATATATATATATATATATATATATATATATATATATATATCCATAGATAGCTGCTCACAGTTCCGTGATTTGTTCCATAGTAGCATTTAGTCTTCATTTATTACACTCCAACTTTACCCTAACCAAACGCATGTCTAGACAGAACTTACAAAAGTAGTTCAATGGTGTGTAAATGCACTGCAAATAACTGGCGAAACATTTTTATTTTTTATTGAACATTTCTACAAAAGTATTCGCGAGTCCAACCTCTTGTACTTAGTATCTCTGTATGATAAACCTATCCTGAGATTAGTATTAAACTAATACTGAATAATGGTGAATTTTCCTTCATATTCGATCAACCGTATTTTTATAGAAAGAAGGAAAGGCATCAACTTGGGAATCGTATGTTAAACTACTGATTTTTATTCATATATTAAGAGTTAACTGAATATTCAAGGTTTAAAATATATTATGAACCATTTCTGGGAGTTGTTTTTTTACAGAGAGACGAAGAATGTATCATTCTGCATTTATCTCTGACACACACACACACACACACACACACACATATATATATATATATATATATATATATATATATATATATAATATATATATATATATATATATATATATATATATATATATATATATATATATATATATATATTGTGCGTCGGAGTACGTTGGGAAATATATATATATATATATACAATATAATGATAAATATTTTAAATTTTTTATCGACATAGACATGTGCATCATCCTTTTCCTGGAATCATCAGTGTGGAGAGTTATTGTTCGGTCACATGATTCGAAACCCCAGACCAAAGTCAACATTTTAAATTTCTGTCTGAACGCCTAGAACGCCTAGAACCATGCAGCCAACCTAACAACCACGGTGAAAGAAAGAGAATTAAGGTCTATTCATGTCTATGCAAGCGGACATATCTAGCAAACTGTTATTCACAGTGTTAAACGACCCGGTTAGACGGAACTTAGCATTACGTATTAAATGTGATAGCCTAATTCTCATTATCTGAAAGCGTCCGTCTTGGCATTAAAGGGCTATAAATAATATAATGGTATTTATGTACACCGAAACACTATCTTTCTGAGAACATATTATCACTTAGTAGCTGGTAACGTCATATGTGGACATACAATTTATGTTCCTGAATATACATGAATGAACATTTAAAAACATATTTTAGCACTACCTTTTTAGAAATTTTGCTATAAGTAAAACAAGTTCTGAAAGTCTTCGTATATACAAACGATACCAGATTGGAGACATTCGTTATTAACCATTTGTCTTGGAGCAAATGATTACTACCTTAAATCATGAATGAAGTTAATTTCTCATAGTGCTTACTCTAGTTTATTCCGAAACACCCATCGGGAATTTGTTGAAATGGGCCTCGTAGTAACTAACAAAGAATTAAATCGTTTTCCGTTTCTTGTTACATCTGACCGACGCCCTAACTTAATTAGGTGCCGCCATCTCGGCTGTGTTCTTTGATGTCTTCATGTTCCTAAAGCAGTATTAGTACCTTCCGTCTGGAATATTAGACCTAATTAGTCAATATTATTATGATGCTCTAGACAAATTTATCTACCATTTTACCTGAAAGAAAAACAAACATATAAGAAGATAGCTCGCCCAAATTATATAGATATGCAGACAGATAAAGATGGATACACACAGATATATAACCAAACAGACAGAGCGGTACGTATACACACGTGGGTATATATATATATATATATATATATATATATATATATATATATATATATATATATATATATTACCTACAGAAGCCAGTGTGTCATACCTATGCAATCTTCAGTGTAGGAGATGTTAATTACTGCCGGTCGAAGGATACGAACCTAATTGCAAAGTCACCTTTGAGTCTGCAGCCTGATATTCAACTCCTAGACTATCATCAATTAAAATGGGGTAGGAAGAAGAATTTTAACTCGATATAATGTTGAATCAGCGGACATATACAGTACGCTTAGTCATATAGTGTTCAACAGCAAAGGCCGAAGCATCGCTTTACGCATTGGTTGACTGCTAATTTATGAATTCTCCTAGACGCTCAACCCTTGTTTTTAATCTTTTTTTTTTATTTCTCTGTATCACGTGACAACCTCCCATGACCAAAGGGATAGGGCGAACGCTTACAGATTCAAGGTGTCTCTGTGAACCGGGTTCGTTCCCGTGACCGTCTGAGATTGTCATTCCCTGCACTCGTGGGAGCTGAAAGCTCGAAACGACGTCGTATGTAAGTAAAATATTAAAATATAATTTAATATTATATATATATATTTGAAGATTTATTATTATATCATTTTATAATAATTTATACTGGTATAAATAAGCAAGACATCTGATTTATAATTGTTTAAAAAAAACTGTATAGTAAACAGAAAATCCATAAAAAAGAGAGCTTTAGCATTAGAACCATGGAACAAAAATGTAAACATGTAAATTCGTCTACTGGGTGGAGCAAGGACAAAAAACTAGCTAATTTAGAAACATGTATACAAATCATTCCAAAAGATGAATAGTCTTCAAAGAATATTTAAAGGGTGTAATTAAAAGACAAATTTAAAGGAACAAATAAAAATAAAATATCAGTTTGTTATCGTTTCCATATCGAGGGAAAAGTTCCGAAAAAGGAAAAGGTAAGAAAAATTAGTTAAATTACTATAATGTAAGGGGAGTGTAATTCAGTTTAACTTATTAAAACCTAGACGATGTTTTTTCATAGTTAGTTAAATTTATAAGTGTGATAACTATTTTTTTTCAGTACCATAAAGCAGAGACAGATTTCGATAAAATAAAAAATAGATATAACATATGTTCTCTCTCTCTCTCTCTCTCTCTCGATATATATATATATATATATATATATATATATATATATATATATAATGAAATTAGCGAGTGTTATAGACTTGTATAGAAAGTATGAAATTTTATAAATTGTAAGATCTGTGTTGATGTAACTCCACAAAATTAAAATAAATACTACAATTTAAGCTGTGGAAATGTTAGTTTCAAACCACTGTAGAATAAAAGGCATTTAGTCACAATGGCAAAGTTTATTCCAACATTTTATCAACTTTTTTTTTCACATCTTCGCATAACGAATAAAAGAAAGAGAGTAAGAAAAGATTTGCCGTCAAATGTTATGAAAAAGTTCCATGCTGCTGGTGAGTTGGACGGGCGCGTTTACACGACTGTTTGTGTTGACGTCTTCAATCCAACTGCTGGGAGAAATGTGTAAGTAGTTCAGTGGAAATACATCATACACAAAGTGTTTTCAATATATCCGCGTAAAAATACATTAGTTCACATAGAAAGTAACCGCTACATCATTTTCACCACCAGAATTTTAAGTATTTTCAGGTCCAAATACTTCAAACATTGATATCTAACCGTACAGACAAACAGACCGACAGAGAAAAATAATTAGCGGTGTGTGTAGACGTAGGTATAGATAGATAGAATTAGTGTTGTGTATAGAGTTGGATAGACATGCGGGTAGAATTGGCGGAAATGGTCAGATGTGCGGATAGAATTAGGGTGCAATGGAAGTAGAATGAGCGGAAACCGACGTGCACGTGTGTAAGATTGTCAAATTTGAATCTTTTTAAAATCGAGGTGGACGTAATTTCAGTTGTCTAAACTCTAATTGTCACCATCGAAATTTGTGTTGATTATTTTTACGTAATATGAGAGTTCAACTTATTGACTTGAGTCATCCTATGTTCGTAGACGTAGGTGAAAAATTGACAAATTCCGAGCTCAGGTGGTGGCGTAACTGGACTGATTTTCTTTCTAATAGCTGGATATGTATACGGATCGCCACACCTGTATACATATTTTATTCTTAAATAGTCAATCATCTGGTACTGACCAGTCTCGACGTCGCTTAACTTCAGTGCTTTGATGAGAACCGGTGTGTCAATGATATTATGCCATATAGTCAACTGCTGTAGTGAATAATGACGATTTTTTTTTTATCTTTATATTCTTAAAACCTGTTTTGCCTTTCTTTTCTTTTTCTCCTTAATAGACAAATATGAGGCGAATAGTAGGTAAAATGACTGTGTATGTGTGTGGCGGGGCACGGACAAGTCAGTCACTTGATCTAATTCCTCGCATATATCCCTTTATCTTCTGCTTATATCTGTTTGGTATCAATTAGTCTTTTTTTCGTAAGCCTCGTCCATCGACATTTTCATTGCAACTCATGCCAGTTCTCCTCAGTAAGTAAAACTTATTTCTAGCAATTCCTCAGAGCAATTTGACATCGACCGGAAATCCAGACGGGGGCCTAAAAGCGATGCGTACCGGATGTCGTCCGACTTATATTTATGCGATCTTTCTTTAGAAAAATAGTCACTGTCGGGTGTTAGGTAAAAGTACGCCCCAAAAGTGACATTTTTATCATGGTGATACCATCATTATTGTCATGAGATATATGACATATATACACGTGCAGTTGTTCACATAATATATGCTACATTTATGTTGTCTTTGTTTTGGGGATGCAATTTGAAACGAGGCCCTATACCAAGAACAAAGAACCTTTTGTGAGTAAAATCTTACAAAAAATGTAATGGTGTTATTAATTTTGTATTAGATAGAGTGAGTAATATTCTGGGGTCTTCATTCACGCCGGACATCAATAGCGAATACTTTCCCTTGATTTTACTTACTATAATACCCGTCCGAAGACGGGTAAAATTATTTTCCTGAGCAGAACATTATTTTACTACTTTTATGTCCCCTTACAAAGATTAAAATCAGGATATAATGATACTAAACCTTATGTCTAGAATAATTATTCTAATCTTAATCAAAATCCATTGCATGATTTTGATTCTAGAAAATTTCTAAAATTTAAGGCTTTAGCTTAAAGGGTCTAATGCAGAAATTAAAATTCAAGGAATCAAGCTTAATTGGTGTCTCATGATTATGGATTAAAAAAATGCAAATCCAACATATAAATTTTAAAATTGGATCGTGTGCTCATATTATGCCCCCTAAAACGCTTTATGTAGCACAGTTGGCTGTCTGAGAAAAAAGGCCTTACGGAATTTAGAGGCCACTTATATTAGTAGATAATTGAAATCGTAATTTTGCGAAAAGAACGAATTGTTTATTTTGACAATATTAAATCTGTGATGTAGCGAGATTGGTCATTTAAGTTGACAAGGCCAAGTCGGCTGTTTTGACAGACGAGCGTGTTGATAGCTAAGAGTTGACAACTCAAACATATTCTCGCCCTCGTAACATGAGATGAAGATGCGTCCAACTCTGAAAGAGAGAGAGAGAGAGAGAGAGAGAGAGAGAGAGAGAGAGAGAGAATAATGGACGAGTAGACCAAAGAGAAAATACCACGTATGAAATATGTATTTCGGACAGGCAATGCTAATGATCTCTTTTTTTATATACATAAACGAAAGAAAATCATGTTGGGGGGCTGAGGAGAGAAGGGGGAACAGAGAAGGACAGAGATTGAGAGAGGATTGGAGATTGGTTGTATAATTACACTGCCCTTGAGAAAATTGCTTTATATTAATTCTATTAGTACGATGAGAAATCATAGAAAGTGGCGGTCCAAATCTAAGATATTAACCCCGCGTATCCAACGAATATTATTGTGCTTGTAACGCCGCCTTTTTCTGTTTACGATAATATATTCTTATTTTTATATTAAGAATATTCTTGTGATCTTTTCCTCTCTTTCATTGCTGTGTTCCATGTGTTCTCCTTCAAATCGAGGCCGATCTTCTGAAATAGTTGTGAAATCCTGACTTTGGATCAAACAAACACAACGTGGTTAAGCCATGACAGGTCAACTAAGACGCTTCAATTTAGTCTTCTTCAGGAGAACGGAAACCATTCGTCGGCTTAGACGCCCCGGAAATCATGCCAAATTCGAAGGAGGCTATATAGCGAGTGATAGCAGATAACCTACTGATGCGGTTAATCAGGTCTTGTCCGTCGGTTATTGAGGCTAGTAATAGAGACCGCGACGAAGTACCTGTGGAAGCCACACACACACACATATAAGAGAAATCGCGACAAAGTAGCAGAAAGGTTATATTTTAAATACAATAAAAGAAACTGAAATTTGAGGAATATTTATAAATTGATATCTAATAACTATGATTAACACTTCACAATAATCGTAGGAATCTTCATTTTAGCCAAGCTTTTGCCCATTTTGCATGAAACTAAATTAAGCTGAATATAGTCCACATTTTACGACTAATAGCTATGTTCCAAAATTTATAATGATCTGTTAATTAGTTTAGGATTGAATTCTGTATACAAATATATAACCATATAAACATTCCAAAATTTATAATGGTCTGTTAATTAGTTTAGGATTGAATTCTGTACTACAAATATATAACGATAACAACATTCCAAAATTTATAATGATCTGTTAATTAGTTTAGGATTGAATTCTGTACTACAAATATATAACCATATAAACATTCCAAAATTTATAATGGTCTGTTAATTAGTTTAGGATTGAATTCTGTACTACAAATATATAACGATAACAACATTCCAAAATTTATAATGATCTGTTAATTAGTTTAGGATTGAATTCTGTACTACAAATATATAAATAACATATATATAAACATATAAACATTTCTAACTTTATAAAGAAAGAGATAACTTAGAAATTGAAAATTAAGACATTTAAAAAAAATACAAAATGGTGATATAAATACAGTTTACTATACTATTTCAGACTAATGTACTCTTTGAATTCTCAATTTATTCTCTTGATACCATCCTACTAGGCACACTTCCTCATTTTGGTGTGTATAGTGTAATATATGTTCGTTCGTTATGATACCATCCTCCCAAGCATTATCTTCTCTTTGGGAGCGGGTTAGCGTACGTCAACAAAAACTTGTCACGATCGGCTGTTCATTAGCAAACTCAACACTTACATTATATATATTAAGATAAACTCGTCTATACCAAGAAAAATAAATGTATTCATACCTTTCGTTTACAAATAATCTATTATTATACGAAATGTGAGTTAATCAACGCTAGTCTCCTTAAGGCTAATTACTATATACTTTAACAGCATAAAATACATTCTAAAATTTACTTTAGTTCTGGGATTGAGTTATGCGTAAACACATTGTTTTGTTTTTTTTCTTATTAGCCGTAAGTCACTTTTTTCTCTCTTTGTTTCTGTGAACATGTAGAGAAAGAGTGACACTCTCTTTCCAGCTACTTTACATAGTGTGTTCGCACACACCGTAAACACGTATGTTACTTGGATAGCGAAATGATAGAAAGCTTTATTTTTATAGTATCCATGACGATACTATAGAAGTAAATAGATTAATTGTGTTTAGTTATGCAACGATTTCTTAACAGATATGTCACAGTTTATGAATTTTCGAATGCAATTAAAGTAAAACAAATTGTGTTAGTGATTGTGACTCAACGGGTCACGGGTACGTCTAGTATATCTACATATAAAACAAAGAACCCGATATTGAATAACGCACAAGAGCTAATGTTTATACAAAAAAAAAGAAACGAACTTAAATTTCTATTATTGTTCAAACAAAAAGATAGTTGTCGACAAAGCATGCCTGTAAAACAAAGTATTCTATTCTGAGTAAATAACCCACGTGCCAATGCGCGTGGGTTATTTACTCAGAATAGAATACGCGTTGAAAGTATACCCGGTTGAGGAGACGTGTTTGTGTTTGTTGGAATCATCCATGGTGAAAGCGGAATGAAGTTTAAATAAATGGAATAGAATAGCATTATAGAAAAAGAATTAAACACAACAAAAGAATAAAAGAAAACCTTCGATATATTTGTAGCGTAACTGAGGTGTTCTCAATCTTTACAGTGCGTCCACTTCGTCGACAGAATCAGCTGGTAGAATTTCTGCAGTCGCAGTGATGATGTGTCGCAGCCGAAGTTCCAGTCTTCTTCTCTCTGTTGTTATAGACATCTTCATTTTCTCATTACAGCTTCTAGAAACGTCAAAAATTTATTTGGGCTTTAAAATCTTTCTTCAGGGTTTATATGTATGTACATAAAACAACTTCTAACCTCTTTTTCCATGCGGGGGGGGGGGTTCCATGTAACTATACCGAAACCCAACTGCTATCTCTGGTGACTCTGTGTAAAAGAGCTTCCCTGCTTATTCGCCACGTCATACTAGCAGCTTCCTGTTTCTCTGACGTCATTACCGAGACACGTAGCTTTATTTAAATTCTAATTGAAAAATTTCACTCTACTCGATTTTTTACCTTACGTGGAAATGTATCATGCTAACGTTATTTTACCACACCCGCACCTAAATATTATTACATATTTATTCTTTAGATGCGTCCATTCATCTGTATAAAAGATTCTGGCCAGTCGTTTGGTGGCTCGGTCTGTCACGCATAAGTTTGAAATAATTGTTTATATGCATCCACGCATATTTCTAAGAGGCTCCGTCGTTTAAGTTTAAAATAGCATTTTCATTACTAAATACGCAGATTGAATGAACGCATCCGAAGAATAACCGTTCTTTGGAGTATTCTGACTACTGTTCTCATCTTGGATGCTATTCTCTTAATGTTTCGGCCGATATAACCTCCGACCTTCTTCAGGTGCGTCTTGTCAAACTCGGGAATCTTCACGTCGAACTCCGGAATCTATACGGAATTTTGAACGGAACCCTTTATTTACTCCATGGAAGTAGCTTGTTCTCGTCCCGTCAACCATGGCCGGGAAGAAGTCTTAAGTAATTCGTAATTATATTCTTATATACTGGATTGAACATTGTACCTCTAGAAGACTGGAACTTAAAACGGATTATTACTTAGCATTTATATCAGTTACGCCACACGTCCTAGCGGACAATTTTAGTATGGATGTTTGAGCCTCAAACCTATTCTATATATATATAGAGAGAAAAAAGGATAGTGCAGTATCCAAACTACAAGCCCAAATCGACATACAAGAAGACAACAAAATACACTTCACAAAAAATACACGACTATCGATAACAAAATCTCAGAATTATGTCCCACGGAAACTCATCAATTCCTATCAGAACTCTGGGAATATGAATGCAAAGAGGAGGAAGAAAAATCCAGGAATAGTATCCAAAGAAAAATAACCTGGATAAGAAGCTTACCCGATAAAGAAAAGACAACACAAATATAACATGAACCAAAATAACAACCCAGAACAAAACTCAATGGGAAACACAAACACACGACATGCACACACCCAATTGAGAACACAAAACAGAGGTAAGAAGCAAAACACATACCACACACAAACATACATACGCAACAGACCCATTTACTCACAAGGAAACAAAACAAATATACCCACATCATTTACTCACCGCTTTCAACAATTTTAATCCAAATCCTCACTAAGCTCACCTCGCAACCACACACACACATATGCGCACAACAAATACAACATATAAAACACACACACCACCCAACCATACACTAACCCTTACAAATACGGCCCAACACAACAATACAAACCTAAATACTTCCACCCACACTAACCAATACAATCAAAAAAACCTATCATACACCCTACATCACATAAACAAACTACGTCAAAATACCCTTACTCAACAACCCCTACCAAAATCACCCCACACTACAAAACACCCCGTAAAAACGCCACTCATACCTAAGTAAACCTTACAACCATTAACCACACCCACAACACCAACAGATGAAACCTTCATATAACAACATTCAACCCCACCACACACAACAAAACAGACCCTACAACCACCCTACACATCAATGGATACAATCAAAATACTCCAAACACTACCCACATCATCAAACAAAACAACCATACAACATAACCTTACATAACAATACAGACCCCACAACTACGCCCACCATCAACAACCTCTACCAAGATACCCCAACCTGAAACAACTAACTCACAATAACAACACATTCAAATATTCCAAAATAAACTCTTATAACAACACGCACAACACCAATTAATACAACACGCACGACACCAATTTTCCCAAAAAAACAACACAATCCTCTAAAACACACAAAATATATATAATGCAATCACCCTTCAACAACTCCTCAAATCAACGGAACAAACAACACTCATCATTTTTTAGAAACACCTCCCCGAACAACAATCCTAGATTAGATAACCTAAAACCCAAAATCATCAATTTATACATATACACATTTACAAAGGAGGAAAAAGAAATACTAAAATTAGGCTTCAAATTCTGACCAACTCCCAAAAGTAATATCACGGAACTGAGGAAGGACCTTAAAGAATTTGAACGCAAATTTAGACTAATAGAAACACTAAACAATAACGAAAACAGAACAGATAATTCATTAGTGAGAAACAAATTAACATATTTCGCTAACAAACACGAAAGAACTAAACACCTTCTTCGAAAACCTCTGGAACATCAACCCTCAGAGTAAAACTAAACCTACCAGTAACCTAACATCTAAACAAAACCAAGCACTAGATAACATCCTAAATAATAACATAATTATAAAAGAAACAAACAAAAACAGTCATCATGGACAAAAATTACCATAAATCTAAATTTATAGAGGTACAGATTACTACAATCCAATTAGCACCAGCATTGACAACCACACCATTTCAAAAAATCACAAAACTTTGCACGACATACAATAAAATACTAACAAAGCAATAAAAGAATTTCCTTACAAACTTCATGATTAAAACAAACAAATTCTACGGACTACCTAAGATACATAAATCAAATGATATAAGAAATGCCATCAACACACAGAAATCAGAATATATTAGTGTCCCGAATCCCAGTGACTTTACATTTAGACCCATAGTAGCAGGACCATCATGCCCAACAAGCAGACTGACTAACTTAATTGACATATTACTACAACCATTCACCGATCCAGTCAAGAGCTACATAAGAGACGACATACACTGCCTAGGCTCCTTACCACAAATAATAAATCCCGGGACTAAATTAGTTACATTTGACGTCAGCAGCTTATATAGCAACATACCCATGACTTAGGTAAACAGGCGATATTACACTGGATTGACAAACCCCTACAAATACTACACCACATATTTAGCAAACAATTCATCCTCGACAGCGTAGACATTATTCTCAACAATAACTTTTTTGAATTCAATAACAAAAACTACTCCCAGATTCTAGGTACAGCAATGGGAACCAAAATGGCACCAACATATGCCACCCTAACACTAGCCTACCTAGAGAAGATCTTGTATGAAAATATAGAAGAAATATATGAACAGAATATTCAAACTCTCTTCATAAAATCTTGGAAAAGATACCTGGATGATTATTTATCCTCTGGGAACCCACATGGGGAGACATCAATGAATTACACATCATACTACAAAACCTACACTCCAAAATTAAGTTCACTATTGAACACACTCAAACAGAACTACCCTTCCTAGATGTACTAATTAAAATTAAAAACTATCACATTCTCACAGACATCTACCACAAACCAACAGACACCCAACAATATCTCTATTTTAGAAGCCATCAGCCCAAAAGCTGCCTAAAATCTATACCCTACTCCCTAGCACACAGGATTTGTACTATAGTCAGTGACAAAGACCTTCGGATTGTCCGACTGGAGGAACTACGGAAATCTTTAACAAGAATAGGATACCCCCTACAAATAAAACACAAAGGTATAGAACTAGCAGAAAACATACCATTAGAACAATTACGAATCCCAATAAAACGAAACAAAGAACAGATATTAGCATACATCCCTACACACAACAAAAACAATCCAGAATTATTCACAGAAATAACAGAAAACTTAACCCTACTCAACCAAAACAACAAACTAAACAACATATTAAAAACAATGAAAATAATAAAAAGCAAACGCCAACAAAAAAAACTCAAACAAATTTTAACCTTATCCAAACTCAACCAACACACAATACAAGAGGTCACAAAATGCAACAAGGAAAGATGTGGGGTCTGTGCCATAATAATAGAGGGGAACTGATACACATTTAAAAACCCAACACAAACATTCACAATAAAAATGACCTTAACTGCACCTCCAAGAACGTTGTCCATGTACTAGAATGTACAGCATGCAACGAATCTTACATAGGCGCCACCAACACATTTAATAATAGAGTATCTTTACATAAAAGCAACATTAAAATCAAAGAAAACCGTAAATTATTCGTCTCCTAACATGTGCACTCGTGCAGCGGAGGAAAATTTAAAACAATGGCAATTTTTCAAAGCCAAGATTACACATACTTACTAACACAAGAAAAAAAGGTATATTTAAATTCAATCCAGCATTGAACAGATCGTAACTCAAACTACACACCATACGGACAGCACACATCTACATGCATATGGGGGCGGGGATACACGAATATATGGACGGAGCCTACGTACATGCGCGCGCATGTACATATGCACATGTGCGTGTGGGCGCCCACATGCATAGAATGTATGGGCGACAAGCGAGTGTATATGTGCATGCATACAAAAATGGATGTGAATACACATGTATCCACCTATATTTCTATCAAACTTTCTCTACCTTTCTCTATCTATCTATCTATCTATCTATCTATCTATCTATCTATCTATCTATCTATCTATCTATCTATCTAACCATGTGCCTATGTATGTATGTATGTATGTATGTATGTATACACAAATATGTATTTTTGTGTGTGGGGGTGTTGGGTGTATGTCGCTCACCTATGTGCAAGATTCAAAACTAACCGCACGCACACGCACACACACACACACACACACACACACACACACACGAGCACAACAGCCAATGCGGCGCCAGGGCCATAAAAAGTAATAAATTTCAAAAGAAAACTCAAGACACTTCAAGAAACGGAGATGACCGCTAACATAAACGTTAAAATCACACGTACTTAATAAACACACACGACTTTGACCAAAAGAAGAAAAAAAATGATAAATAATAAAAAAAAATTTTTTTTAAATATATAAAAATATCAGAACACACACACACCCCGCAAATCCACACATGTGTTAAATAGTGGCCCTGTGAGGCCGGACGTATGTGTGAGAGATCGTTTGGTTCGGCTTGCGCGATTTAGTGCGGGTGAACCCGTACAACCGAGTGCAGTGTTGTTCTCACGGGGAAGTCGGGTTCTGTCAGAAGACATTAGTGGAGGAAATGCTTGTGCATGAGTGTCGCACGTGTGGATCTGTGACGTCACTCCTTCGTGAAGCTGGGAGGTTTTGGAGTCTGGGTTTGGAAGCAAGTCGAACAGACGATTTCTCTATGTAGTCTTCAAATGATTAGGGGAATTTAATTCCCTAAGAGAATACAGGCATGAGATTCCTTCTTCCCTCTTCCTCAAATGGCTAAGGACTTAAGCTAGGAATTAACTACGATAAAGTAGTATTTTGATCTCTCCCTCAACGTTTAGTAAAACATTTCTATGGCCGACAGAAACTGACGCCTGAATAAAAGAATCAACATTTAAAGATTGCCTGTCTCGTGAATCGAATTATGAAGGTTTTGTTGCAGACACAGCAGACGGCGATGTTCACGGCAGTACAGAAACGAAGAAAAACACTCAACCACTAGACGACATCGAGACGGCACACCTCCACAACGAAGAAGAGACGATACGATAAATTAAAGACTATGCAATATATCCCTTTTTGGTGTTAAAAATGACCAGTTGTTTAAGCATGAACATTTGAAACGAACCGAGGTTTACTAAGATAAGAAAGAAAGAAGAAAATCATACAAAAAAGTAATGGTAAAATTAGTGAGTAAAAATACTATAAAAATGGGCTGTCAGCTTAAAGGCTTAAAAATGCCTTAACGAAAAAGTTTGAAAACGCGTCTAAACTTTTCGTAAACCTTTTGTATTTCGAGAAGTGTTTAAGATAATGCAACACATGCGTTTTGGTGGCGTAATGTAACAAATGCGCAGAAACGCCAAACAATAACACATTTCCTCAAATAAAACAACACTCTTTCAAATCGAAAGATATTTCTTCAAATTGATTTACATATCTGAAACGCGTTATAAAAATGATAAAATAACAAAATAATAAATAAATGTCGAAAAAACTGTTTACAAATGTTGGTAGCCTTACTCCTTTACATATATATATATATATATATATATATATATATATATATATATATGTACATGAATGTTATTCTAATCTATTATTTATACATAATTGTTCTCATATTGTATAAAATGCTATACTAGGTCTTCTTAGAAAATCATTGTTGCCCAAAATATATGCTGCTTTTTTAAGTCGTTTACTCTCCACCGTTCTTGTCTATCTATGATTTTTTACTTCATCTCATAAGGATAGATGGTTTCCCTTTTCCCTCTATATGTGGTCAGTCATACCTGACTTTTCGGTGTGGGGAAATATACGAACCAATATGTTGCTTACTAAAAGTAAGACCAGAACAGTGGAAGTCCATAAAAAATGGAGACATATATGTAATTAGTAGTAATCTATAATGATAAGTAGTAAGACTACACATCTAAGAAACAAGAATAAGTTTAAGGCTCCAAACATTCAAGTTTAAGGCTCCAAACATTCATACTAGAAATGTCCACAAGACCTGTGCTAAGTTATAATCAGTTCTAAGTGATAGTCTACTGGAAAGTGGTGGTTCAACCCTCAGTGCAGGTAATAATAAGAATGCAATAACGAATTACTTAAGACTTCTACCCAGACTGACGGAACGAGAGCAAGCTACGTCCGTACATTAAATAAAGGGTCCCGTTCGAAATACCGTACAGATTCCCGAGTCTGACAAGACGCACGTGAACAAAGTTCGAAGCTACATTGGTCGCAACATTGTTAGAATAACATCTAAGATAAGAACAGTAGTCCAAATAATACAAATAATACAAATTATCAATCATCATCGTAACAATTCCGAAACATGATCATTCTTGTTTCATTCATCTGTTTTGTTGACAACAAGTAATTAAACTACAGCCACCGTAAACAGTCGAGGTTATATAGACCATTAAGATGGCTATAAAATGAGGGGAGGTCGGGTATATATATATGAGTTTTGAAGTAAATATTTTCACTTCTAGAAAAAAATTGCAAAGAACTGTTCTTAGTTCTTCAACTGTGTCTGAATGTCAACCGAACGAAATTGTTAAGTGTGCATAAATTTATTATAGGAATCATTTACAACAAAAAAAACATTTATCTTCAAAATTTGACGATATACGTTTGACAAGATGACGCATTTTACTGATGGAATATTAGTTATTCCTAAGTAAAATTAATTAGGGAACAATTTATTAAAGGAGAGAGAGAGGGCGACCGACACAGAAGTTGGAGATCGATCAGAAATCGGAATTTAAAAAAACTAAGAAAGTATTTCCAATCCGACCTCCTATAAGGGAAAACACACGAAATTAACTTCAAAGTTCTTCAACCAAATTCCTCAACTTGTATTTTCTCATAAAAAAAAGCAACATGAAATAGTGTTTTTATTATTGTTACCCCTGCGTTCCAGTAAGTACTTGTTATAGTTCACAGCAAGTTTTTGTTGTTTTGGGGTTAGCGACCAATTGCCCAGGTCTCCGACTAAGTTGCGTCAGCACCAAAGTTCCGTGAATCTTTTGAACACAACGTGGGCGCTGAACGATTGACAGAGTAACTAGACGCAACGCATGTTATCATCGCAGCAGCGGAACACAACTTGACACCTCCATACTTTTATACGCTGTTCATGTAGAGGTTTAGTTTATATCTGTTGCTAATGGAGATTTCGTATCTGTCCGTCTGAAGTCAAAACTACACTTCTACTTATATTAATTGTTCTATTGTACTTCTATTACTAATGGCGATTCCGTACCTGTCTGTCTGTCTGTCTGAACCCGAAACTACACTTCTATTAATTGTACTATTGTATTTCAATTACTAATGCAGATTTCGTATCTGTCTGTCTGAAACTGAAACTATACTATTACTTCTCTTAATTTTACTATTGTTTAAAGCTGAGTTCAGTTTAATATACTATTTCAGACTAATCTATTATCTTCCAATACTCAATTCAAGGGAGGGGTGTGTGTAGTATCTGTTTTGTGATCATAATACTATCTACTCATGAACTCCCTTCTTTTGTGGAATGGAGTAGTGTAGTATATGTTCTTTTTCCATTAGAAAATCCTCTCCGGCATTACCCCTGTTCTTTAGGGTGCGTCAACACGAAATAGTAAACGCTTAGATTATATATACTATCAAAAGTATGCGACCGAGGGGAGCATATATTTTCAGATTCAGTTTACTATAATAACATTTTCACATGCAAATAATTTCTAAAATATCTACACAATTCAAATATTAGGTCCCGCACTGTGTGTTAAGCTCCAGTCACTGTAGCATCGCCACAGTGTTGTATCGCTATACTTGTTTTACAAGTACTTCCACGGAATGTACTCCTATGAACTGTGTGCACTTGTACATCCTCAACGGAAATACTTCCAACCCACCTGACTAGCATAAAAAATCCCACATCTATACTGTAGAGGTCCCTAGCTGCCAAAAAACACTATACTCTGATAGGGTATTTTCTCGCACCGTTTACCTTTCGGAATTCCCTTCCTGTTCGCTGTTTCCCCAACCGTAGCAATATGCAGAAACTTAATGTAATGTGAACAAACATATTGCTACCCAACTCCCACTGAGGTTGACCTCTACTAATCTGGCCTCTGTCCCAGTAGCTCCTTACGCTTTCAGTGACAATAGTCCTTGTTTGCGGTGAACAAAAGTAAAAATAAATAAATAAATTCCCTCCACCCACCGTATATCTTATCCGACTTATAGACTCTTGTATATACTTAACTTATATTTCTTATTGTCAGATAATATGCAACATTTTAAGTCCGTCTGATCGACTTTGTTAAGACAATTTTATATTCCAACTTAACTTCGATCTTTGGCAAATTTGTCGCTCCTTGATCGACTGTCAATCTTGCTAACCATGAATAGTGGGTCAGTTTAGCTCGAAATTTCAAAAGGATTGTGCATTTTGTGATAGAAGCATCAAATTTGTCACAGATGTACATTGATATATGGCGAACATTTTCAGATATTGCACCAATCGGAATTCTCCCTTCATGTCCGCCATATTGGATTTCAAAATGGCCGTTATTTGAAATCTACATTTTCGATTATCTTTGGGTCTAATGCTGCTATTGACTCGATTCTGGTGTCGAAATGTATGTTTTGGGAGGAAGGGAATTCGATGGTTATAATCTGTATTTTGTATCTTTATAAGTGAAACAACATATTGGATTTCAAAATGGCCGCCACTTGAATTCTACATGTGTGATTACCTGGGTCAAATATTTCTATAGTACATGACAAATAAAAAATCCATTTTTCAAAATGACATACTTTATTACAGTACTCCACTTAATTCATGAGAGATGAATATTCATCATCATGTATTTTTGACAAGACAACATTTTCCTTAAATTCTGTGAAGTAAAAATTGTTTTGACAAGTTTGAGTTATTGATTAGATTCTGTGTTTTTCTGGGTTTGATATGGTACCTTTCATAAGAGATTTGGTTTATTAGTCTTCTCCATCCGTTCAATCAATATCACAAAATGATCAATTCGGGGTTACGTCTGAATATCCACAAAAATAGTGTGAACATTAACACAAAACAACGTAAACTTCTCAAAACTAGCTTTCCCTGTATAACTCTAAATAAAAATATCAATTTACTTCAACTACTAATTTTGAGTTTTATACTTTTGATAAATGTCTTGAGTCATTAAATATCTAAGTTAAAATTCTGACATGCTATGGTGTAATATATAAGGACGGGTGTGTACTGACATTCTACAATGGTCTGGTATTTTAGGCTAGGTATACATCGATACTGAAGATATGTGTACATAAACCATGTAATGTTAACCAGTTCAGCACTGCCACAGGTAAATGAATGTTGTGGACTCAGCTTCATGTGTAGTCCCCTTCACACACACAGAAGGTTGTGCACTTAAGGGCAACCTCTTTGCACTTGCAGCGTCTCACACACCCTTTCTGGCACTTGCAAGACACCAGCTCAATGCAGGTGTGAGCTGACTCAGGTAACCTGGTCCAGTATGGTGTGTATTGTCCTCCAGTCCTCCTGGTGTCAGCCTCTTCATGGCTGCATGGGTCGAGTGAAGTCAGATCTGGTAGTAGTGGCTTGCTGAGCACTGCCTCTTCATCAGTAATGACGAGTTGCTTGTCCTCCTGGTCAAACCATTCCAAGAGAGCTGTTGAGAGAAACTTAAACAGTTCGGTCATGTTGCTGTCCACTCGTAGGAAGTGCTGTAAGTTTCCTGGTATGGATGCGGCGGCCACCACACGTCTCCACGCGTTGTCCCCGCTTTGAATCAGCAAGGTAAGTATCCCATATAAGATCCAGGCGTGACACATTTTGCAGCTTAGTAGATATATATGGAATGAAGATCTGATGTGCATACGCTTCAAAGGTCTTTGATGCAGCCGGCTTCAGCATCTGGATGATAGCTGCTCCATCAAGCACTATACAGGTAGTGGCAGGAATGTTCTTTGAAACCAGTATGACTAGATCCTGGCTCTCCTACTCGAATGGGTTCCCCATCTTCTCTATTACACCAACGAGAGAGCAGACATCTCTCACAAATGAGGCCTGTACACTTGGAATCTGATCATGATGGCGTGTGTCTGCTGTTTGTTATCTACAGTATTGGTTCCCGTCTTGGAATACTTCGATCACCCTAGCAACTTCTGGTCCTGCAACAATCCAGCGACAAAGGGCACTAGGGTTTCAGTAAGCCCAACTGTGCCACTGTCTACTGCAGGCATTATTCTGCTCATGGGTCTGGTCAGGCGGGATTGAAGAGAACACCCTCTGCGTTTTTTAACTGTGAAGTGACCTTTGCTGAATTTTCTGGCTACGTTTGGGTGTTTGGTAGTTAGCTCGGCAATGTCTTTCAGGTGCACTGGTATCCACCTAGCATAGTGGGTATGATCTAGTGCCTGAAACCAGGGGACAAGTTCTGTCAGAGCATCTAGGTACATCACAAATGATCCCTGCCTGAAGGAACGCACATATACTTGAACCAACAATCCTAGTTCCAGCACAGTTGCCCAGTAACGAAACTGGGGGATGTTGTCTCGTCTCTGGTGACACCAGTCTTCAAACGCGGGAAGGTCCTCTACATCTCTGGTTTCTCTCCAACAGAATCGGTTGTAGGCATAGTGTTGCAGAATGTACAGTGCTGCTGCAGTCACTTAGTGTGCTATTCTAGTGCACAAGCTATGAGATGCTTGCAAGAATGAGTCTACTGTCCCTGCTGTCGCAATCTCAGCTTGCACCAGTACTTGCACCCAACCACTTCCTTTCAGCCAGTCCCCAAGTGTCTTCAGTGCCGCCATTTCGATGTGGGGACCACCAAACATCACCACTATGTGGTCTTCACCATAACTATCTAGCCACTTCTACTGTATCTGCTTGGTCAAGGCAAACACTGGCTGATCAAAGGTGATTACTTGTGTCTGTCCAGGATTCAGGTTGTCTACAGCATTCTTCACAACGTGCATTGAATCGCGGATCATGGCCACAGTGTGAGCACTTTCCATGAAGAGTGGGAGCAGCGATGTGGGGCAAATGAATTCAGCATTTGGTGGTTGTCGGCTGGCGAGAAATGCAGCCCAAGATGTGTTTTCATCGCAGCTTCAATGCCATGGCCATGATCAAGTCTTTCCAATTGGAGTGATCCTGGAAGTTCTCTGCGAGTGAACTGTATCCATTACCAATGTCTTTACTCTTAGATTGTTCAGGTTTGGTCAATGTCTTTATCTTGTCCTCTTGACATATGATGCATAACCTTTAGTCAGTAGTGGTGAGGTGTTGTGACGTTGATGAAGTTCGCTCAGCATGAGCTAGTGTGAACCTCTTGAAACTGTCTTCAGAAGAACAACCAACACCGTCAGTCTACATGCATGCACGCATTACGATGAACCTGAAAAGACACAATGAAGCATTTCTGTAATCATAAATGCCATGAAAACTGCTACTATAACTACACTCTTAAAAATTCCGTGACAGACCCGGAAAAGGATCAGTTGGGGTCAAACTCTATTCTGGATCAAAAATGACTCGGATAGAGTTAGATTTTACACAGAAAAGGTCAGATCTGACCCAGAAATGGTCATATTTATTATACCCTATTCTGTGTCATTTTTACCTGAAATGGAGTTAGGCCCCAACTGATCCTATTTCGGGTCATTTAACATGACAGCAAAATTAATAAAGATGCGCAATGCAGCTTGTTACCATTAGATTCATTGCTCCTCCGCCCAATCATACATTTAGACACAAGAATCAAGTCAATAGTGCTATTAAACCCAAAATAAAATCCGAAATGTAGATTTAAATGGCGGCTATTTTGAAATCCAACATAGCGATTCATTGTTAAAAGATACAAAATGCAGATTGTTATAATTGGATTTCTTGTCCCCCAAAACATACATTTAGACACCAAAATCGAGTCAAAAGCAGCATTAGACCCACTGATAATTGAAAATGAAGATTTCAAATAGCGGCCATTTTGAAATCCAATATGGCGGCTAAGTGGTAAAAAATACGCAATGTATATTGTTATCATTGGATTCGTTGCCACCCCAAAAATTACATTTTGGGCACCAGAATCGAGTTAATATCAATTTTAGATCCACAGATAAGCGCAAATGTAGATGCCAAATGGCGGCCATTTTGAATTCCTATATGGCGGACATGAAGAGAGAATTCCGAGTGACTCAATATCTGAAAATGTTCGCCATATGTCATTGTACATTTGTGCCAAATTTGGTGCTTGTATCACAAATTGTACAATAGGTTAGCTATGCTGCCTCACCAGAAGTGTTACTTTGATGAAGTATGTTTGAATTTATTGTCTCACGGGCATATTCAGATAGGAAACTATTTTAACGTTGAACTATATTTTATTTATTTTAATTAACATATCACCATTTCTTTACCTAGGGCTTGATCCTAGCTAGATGTAGTAAATAGAATTAGATCCGGATATTGCGTGTACTTAAACTCTCACGGACAGTGAACAGAACCTACAGAAAAGCCAAACCTCAATCAGCTATTAACTGGCTTAAACTTTGACGGGCGAATGGACAAAGGACTAGATGTCTTCAACGAACACCGCCTGCAACAAACACAGATTATCACAATGGGGAGTGAGATTAAAATGGAAACTGACAAGAACGGAGCAGCAAGATAGTCGCCGAACTGACCCAGTAGGCGAAATACGCCTACTCATATCGAGCCCAAAATGTCATCATTTATTTACCCGGATATCTGTCCACAATGCCCTGATTTGTGATTGCCACTGTTCTTTTTCCATTGCAGACACAGCATACAATTCAGTTGCGATTCGATTGGAGTGGATGGCCAATATCACCGGGTGACAGTGGGGAATTCATTGTTAGTACAATAGACACCCCTGAAGTGCCCTTAATTCCACGGACCTTACATGAAGAACTAATTACACTAACATTTTGACAGTAATTGGATCTAACTTCAAATTATTCCTACATCACGTGGTTGACCCAACCATATATCTATCTTATGGGTTCAGCTGACTCAAACCCTGTTAATTATGTCGTATAGCCCATGGGGACTATATACATAAAAGACACACTATCGCTATAAAAGATTTTAAAAGAACCTTTAAGTAAGTTGAATAAATCGGCAAAAGTAAGTATAAAAGTAAAAATTCTTCTCCCAAATAATCATTGATTTTACCCCCCCTCTTCTCAAATAGTTTGGCGTTACAGTTGAGCAATTCTTTGACTACAGCAGGTTATTTGAAACGGTGGCTGGTCACGTAAACAGTTAAGCAATGTTGACATGTTTGAGGTAGTCGGCTCAATGGGTTGTGTCGTTTCTCTGTTGAAGTGACAGTGATGTTGATTTTTTTCCTTTTTCTCTTTGTATTTATAATAATTAAAGAAATTTAAAAAAAGAACAACAACTCCATTATTTGCTTTCGGCTGCATATAATTTTCTTTTTGCTTTATTTATTTTTTTTAGAACAAATTCATCCGGATTATCCAGATGATTGCATCTCCCTGATTATCTCCCATAAAGGTGGTGGAAGAACCCTAAATAATACGTCCGTTCTTTTCGACGTTCGACACCGCATTGACATAAAAAATTCCTCTGTCTTACTTAATCTCTACCTAATTTGGATAATTCCGTTTTTTACACATAACGACCAAATATAGCTTTACCATTGCTAGAAAAGGCATTGCATATAAATGCAATACTTTAAGTGTTATCATATAGCGACAACTTAAAATCACGGCGGATATTCAGAAATCAATTCTTGGTATTTTTATAGAATCACTTTCGTCTTCAAACTGTTTTTCCTATGTATTTTGTATTAGGGTTAAGACGAATTAGTTCAGTTTGTTGACCCATAAAACCACAAGAAACACCCGATTGGAGACGGGAGTTATTCTATAAGATTATTAATTCTTTTGTTATTTAATCTATTTTAATATTCGGATTCATATTTATTAAGCATTACATTTTCATATAATTTTTTTTGTTTTAACCCGTTTTTCACTTAGAAATTGGAGTTCATGAGTTTTATGTAAAATACCCCCTCGCATGAATAACTATTTTCCTGGTGACATCTTCACCACATTCTAAAAGGTTTATTTTTTTATGTTACTGGCTCTTCCAATTAGCCAGCGACGGGATGAAATCTACACAGATGCGTGGCGCCCCCTTTTCGTGTAGGGTGACTGTTAGCTGTTCTTTATTCCTTTTCAGCACTGCTAAAGTAAACGATGGATTTTGTATTGCAACCAAACTTTAATTATAACTAGTAGGCTTCGCCCGCTCGCTATCGCTTTGCAATTTAATTCCTATCCATTAATTAAAATCATTGAAATGAAACTAACTGAGTAGAAAAAAAACAATACTCTGCCTTCTCTCTTTCCTTCTCTCTATCTCTCTTTAAGGAAAGAGGACAAAACTAATCGATATAACAAAAAAAGGAAAAACTATCTCTCTCCGTTCTGTTTTAATAATGATGATGATGATGATGATGATGATGATGATGATGATGATGATGATGATGATGATGATAGAATATTTTTGTGTTTATATTAAAAGTGAAAGGAACTCTGTATTTTTTTATTTTCAAGTATTATTGAGATTAAGCCTCTCCATCTTTGCTCATGAAATTTTAATTTTCATACGTGATTATTATTTCCTTTCTTTTTTTTATTAATATCTGTTATTAAGATAATGTTTTTTGCTCATGCTATACGAGCAAAAATGTTTATTTGTATACGCGATTATTATAGCGTCCCGCCGGATACACATACGTTCACTTTTATTCTATAGAAGATGAAGACGGATACTCATTTAACTCTCCCCCTCATTTCATTAAAAAAAATCAGTTTTACAGCTTTTAGTTTGCTATGTAAGTTTGACTTTCGTCTAATCATCAGCGAAATTTCGAAATGGCGTTTATAAACTAGATTACTTTTTGCTAAATATTGATCGAAAACTAAATAGGCCATTTCATGTTAAATTGACAAAACTGCAAGAGTTTTTAAAGTACATATATATATATATATATATATATATATATATATATATATATATATATATATATATATATATATATATATATATAAATAAATGAAAGAAGAGGGATAAACATGTACGAATGACAAATCTATATCAACTTCGATTGTTCAATGCAAGGTGAAAACATGTTTATATATATATATATATACTCTGGAAAGTTTATTTTCTACAGGATATAATCAAGTGAATCGTTATTGTGTTTATATAAATGTGTTCAATAATAGAGCCGTGTAATTCAGGAATAAAGCTTGTTATTTATACAAAAATGTTGGCTACACATTTGCAAGCATATTTCCGTCTTGGCTGGAAATCACTTAAACCTCTTTAGGCTTCGTTTGAAGCTGATGATAAGATCGATCTTTTCATTCACTTCAAAAAGAGGGCTGTCTTATTTCCAGCTAGGTCGGAAAGATGTGTAGCGAAAAATGTTTGTATAAATAAAGTTTTTTTCATATATATATATATATATTTGTGTTATAATGAAATAATCCTAGGAGGAAATCCGGGTATGAGAGCTCAGTGTAATAAACAGAGCAAGAATAAAATAAAATGTAGTAACACGAAATTACATAATCATCGATGTAATAATTTATTTAAACCTTGTGGTTTTTTCAAGCATCCGATTTAGACAATTACCTTTTTGAAACTGAAAAAAACGTTTAGATTCACACTCGACAATTCAAATATAATTGGAGACAGATGGGGAGTAACACCCTATGTAATACATATTTAGAGAGAGGGAGAAATTTTAAGCATATTTAATCTATAAGTATGTGGTGAGAAGGTAATTGCAAATTTATTACAGACAGGGAAGGGGAGGCCATATGTATAAGTAGAAATTGTAAAAGTGGAAGAGGATGGGGGGTCATGTTTCTCAAAATTCAGGTCGTGTCAAAAATCACCAGTATTAACCCTCCGTCTGCTCTTCGGAGAATGACACTTACTGTCTAGCGACTAATGTATATTGTGGGTGGGGGTGACCTAAAAAGTGATTTGAAAATAGACACAGACCAAAGTCGGAAACGACCTTACGCACGTACACATACACAGGCATGCATAAACACGTACACACCATATGTACATACCTACACACCCACATACATATATATATATATATATACATACATATATATACACATATATACATACATATATACATGCAACCATATACAAACATACATATATGTATAGATATATAAACACACATACACATACACACACATACATACTCATATATAATTACACACGCATATATACATACATATACACACATATTCATATAAATATACACATACACCCATATATACACACATACACATATATATCCACAAATAAGGCGATTTAATCCCGTGTTATCTGCATATATACTCATTAAGGACCATAAAAAGAAGCAAACTAGACTAATCAACTCCACCAAATCGGGAGATTCTCAGGAATATTATAAATGTGACTCTGGAAGCTACAAAATTTCATCTTTGGAAAGATTCATCGGATACCATTAAATGGTTTAAATTAATTGAAAACAAGAGGAATGCCTCATTTATCCAATTCGACATTATGGATTTTTACCCCTCTATTTCCAAGGAGTTAATTACCAACAACATTAACTATGCTAGGAACTTCGTGGATGTATCCGATGAACAGGTAAGATTGATCAGGGCTTGTCATAGGTCCATACTTGTAAATAATCAGGAAGCATGGATTAAACTGAACAATAACAGCTTGATGTCTCGATGGGAGCATTTGTCTCAGCTCAGATTGCTGATCTGGTGGGTATTTTTATAATGTACACAATTTGTAGAATTGTAGAGCCTAACTTAGTGGGGTTATACAGGGATTATGGACTAATTTTTATCCCTAATAGTAACGACCCCCTGGTATCAAACATACACAAAAAACTAATAAGAGCTTTCAAATACCTAGGACTGAAAATAGATATAACCCCAAATTGTAAAGAGGTAAAGTATCTAGATATTACCCTGAATTTGGAAGAGGGGATATACAAACCCTTTAATAAAGATAACCACACACTATCTTATATTAATATTAGATCCAACCACCCGAAGTGCATAATTAAACAAATACCTAAAACGATTAAAACTAGAATTAATAAACTATCGGCAAACAAGCAAATAAACACTTATACAATAGAGCACTAGATAACAGTGGCTACACTGAAAAACTCGAATATACCGGGAAGAAAAATAAAAACAAATCCAGGAATAGAGGCCGGAAAATAATATGGTTCAATCCTCCTTACTGCCAACTATCTAACATCAACATCGGTAAAGTGTAGACAAGCATTTTAACATGAACAATCCACTAAGTAAGATATTTAACAGAAAAACAATTAAAATTGATTACTCTTGCACCAAGAACCTAGATAGAATAATCAGCACCCACAATCGTAAAATACTAAATAATTCTAGTAACAATAAGGCTATAGTAAATAAATGTAATTGTCAGGTGAAAAATGAATGCCCACTGGGCGGTAACATTAAAGTAGAGTGCGTGGTTTATAAGGCCACGATATGTCCGGAAGATAACAACAGGGATAAGAAAGTTTACATCGGCATTTCCGCGGGAAACTGGAAACAGCGTTTCTATGACCACAAACACTCATTCAATAACCCAGAACTTAAGAACAAAACGAAGTTAGCGAAACAATGGTGGCAACTGAAAAATGAAAACCGGTCCCCAGTGGTTTCATGGTCAATCCTATGTTATTCTGATGTTCAAAATGGATTTAGGCAACTATGGGGGAAAAATAAGAATCCTGAAACACGAACACGGTAATCTTCTAAATAAAAGAGATGAACTAACGGGAAAATGCAGACATAAATGTAAATTTAAAATAACCAATAATTCGCAATCCGAGAGACTTTTAGATCAGTAGCGGTGGAGGTACCGAATTGAATATAACTAGATTGTACTTTCCCTTTAATCCACTTCTTATTCTTTATATATGTATCTCGTTATGGGCACATCATTATCTACTTGTATATATGTGGATATTAGTGTGTTTGCGTATATATGTGTGTATGCATGGGTTCATGTGGGGGGTGTATGTATATGTGTATGGATATGTTTATAGATATTTAGTAGGGTGGTATGTATTTATATGTATGTTTTGTATATATGTATATGTATGCACACATGCATATATATGTTGGGTTGTATGTATATATTATTGTATGCATGTGTAGATGTGGATGTATGTAGTTATATGGTGGTATGTATGTTTGTATGTTTATATACGCATGTGTATGCATATGCACGTGTGTGTATATAGGTGTATATACGTGTGTACGTATATGTGCATATATATATATATGCATATATGTACATGTATAGGTATATGGATGAGTATGGGATAATAGATATATGGTACATATGTGCGTTGTGTGCTTAGCTATATAATGACTATGTATCTCTTATGTATATATGTTTTATGGCTGATGTATGTATATGTATATATAAGTGTATTTTTGTGGCTGCTGTGTATATGGTTATTTGTATGTATGTACTCATCTTTTTCTATTATTCTTTCTTCTCCTTACTCTCTAGCTCTGGACATAACTGTTTTTCTTTTTTTAAAAGGTGTTTTTTTTTCAGTTTTCTCTAGTTTTTCATTTTCTTTTCGGTTCTTGTCTTGACTCTACACACAATTGTACCTCCTCCCCTCTTTCTCTTTCGCTTTCTCTCTTTCTTGCTCTCTCTCTCTCTTTCTCATTCTCTCTTTCTTGTTCTCTTTCTTGTTCTCTCTCTCTCTTGTCATTTTTTTTCTCGTTTTCTTTTTTTTCCTCTTTATTTCTCAATATCTCTCTCTACCCCTATCTCCTCCTGTGTGTGTGTGTATGTATATATGTATGTTTGTGTGTATGTGCATATATGTGTATATGTGGGTATGTGTGTGTATATATATATATATATATATATATATATATGTATATGTATATATATATATATATATATATATATATATATATATATATATATATATATTTATATATATATAATATGTAATATTTATTTTAATAGGTGTCTTGGGATATTGTTTGCAGCATCAACAGTTAATTTCTTGGATTTTATTATGGTCATATAATCAAATAATTTACTTAAAATAAGATAGCTTTAAGAGTTTTTCTGCAGATAACACGCCTTATTTTTGGATATATATATATGTGTATGTGTGTATATACGGGTGTATGTGTATGTTTATATGAATATGTGTGTATATGTATGTATATATGCGTGTGTAATTATATAGTGGTATGTGTGTGTATGTGTATGTGTGTTTATATATGTATACATATATGTATGTTTGTATATGGTTGTATGTATATATGTATGTATGTATATATATATATATATATATATATATATATATGTATATATATGTATGTATGTGGGTGTGTAGGTATGTATGTACATATGGTGTGTACGTGTTTATGCATGCCTGTGTATGTGTACGTGTGTAAGGTAGTCTCCGACTTTGATCTGTGTCGATTTTCAAATCACTTTTTATGTCACCCCCCACCCACAATATACATTAGTCGCTAGACAGTAAGTGTCAATCTTCGAAGAGCAGACGGAAAGTTAATACTGGTGATTTTTGACACGACATATGGCCTCCCCTTCCCTGTCTGTAATAAATTTGCAATTACCTTCTCACCACATACTTATAGATTAAATATGCTTAAAATTTCCCCCTCTCTCTAAATATGTATTACATAGGTTGTTACTCCCCCCTCTGTCTCCAATTATATTTGAATTGTCGAGTGTAGAACCTAAACTTTTTTTCAGTTTGAAAAAAGTAATCGTCTAAATCGGATACTTGAAAATACCACATGGTTGAAATAAATTATTGCATCGATAATAATGTAATTTCGTGTTACTACATTTTATTTTATATATATATATATATATATATATATATATATATATATATATATATATATATATATATATATATATATATAAGAAAATGGTTTTCTTAATCGATAATAATCGTGAAAAAAGTTAATAAAACATTTATAAAGGAAAGGGAAACGTGACTTATAATTCCGCCCAAATCACAATCACGAGTTATCAATCTCTAATGGATGTAAACTCTTTTATCGATTAGACATTCGTGTGTTGTAGATCGATAACAACCAAAATTCGGTCAGCAAATCATATACTGTACTCTACTAACAAACAGTTTGAGACGAATGATCATTTGTGTACATAGATACATATATATTTTAATATATAATTACTTTTTCTATATATACACTCATATGATAACTAGAATAATCGTCCAAGGACGGATGAGATTAATTCTCCCCCAAAAACCCGTTTTGCACCACACTTTTATGAAGAAGATTAAAATCAAGACATAATGAAACTAAAACTGATGCCTAAAATCCTTATTCCAATTTTTTGATAAAAATCCATTATATGATTTTGATTCTAGAAAATGTGTAAACTTTAAGGATTAAGCTTAAGAGGTCTTAAGAAGAAATTGAAATTCGGGGAATCTTGTTTAATTGGTGTCGAATGATCATAAAAACTGAAATTTGGGAAATATTTGTAAATTGATGTAAAATAGCTATTGTTACAATTTAACAAACTCGAAAACATCTGAATTTTCAAGAAGTGCTTCAATCATATTTTGTATACAACTAAATTAAACTAAATGTAGCCTACATTACGACCCCTTACGTCTAGCAGCTGTGTCCTAAAATTTACAATGATCGGTTAATTATTTTAGTAGTGAATCCTGTACATACAAATATACAAACATACAGCTACTTAACTTTGTATAAATAGATTACTTGCATATACTTTTTGTTTAAGTATTTATTTCAATCTTGTTCAATACAATGCTTAGTATTATTATTTGTACTCACGAGGAGTTCTCACAGAGATCACCGTCAGTGATTGCTCACCGACAACAACCAGTGGTATTTCCTGGAGTCTGAGTGACACCAAGCCTCCCCAGATTTCCAGTATTCTTCACCTCTTTTCGATAACGATGCAGTATCGCAACCGCCTCTTATCATTGATTTCTTGCTGATAAGGACAATTGGTTTTCTCTGGGATTTGGGTGGCAATAAGCTTCCCCAAGGTCCCAGCATTCTCTGTACTTTTCCAGTGGAGGTCTGGTTTGTGCTGTCCCTCCTCGATCTTCTCATCCTCCTCGGCCCTCTACAAATATTTTGTCTGGTGTCAGCCAAGGCCGGCACCATTAAAAAAAAATTTAATTAATTAAACAATTTTTTTATTTTAATTTTTAATGTTTTTAAATTTTATTTGGGTGGGGGGTGAAGAGAGAGGGGGAGCTTATACTGTTTCTTGTAATTTCTGTTCCTTGGTTCATTTTTGTGTAGTAATAGCTGAGGCCGGTGTAATTTATTAGGGGGGGGGAGTATGAAGTGATGTTTCTTGCAGTTTCTGTTCTTTGGTTCGTGTTGTGGTATACTTCGTGTGGTTTTGTTTTCTCCCTGTTGTAAATTTCTTGTGACTGGTTACCCTTTGTAGCTTATGCGTGTTGGTTTCCGCATTCGAAGATTTTCCTAAAGATTGAAGCTGTATTGTTCATTGCCGTCCTTTGTATGGTTTCGATGGTCCCTTTGATTCCAATTTCTCCCAGTCTTTTCTCCAGGTGTTGGGGGATCGTTCCTAGTGCTCCTACAATTATTGATATTATACTATATCTTCATGCTCCATATTCCTTTCAGTTTCATGGCTAGTTCTGTGTATTTACTTCGTTTTCCATGTCTTTGCTCTTTACTTTGTTGTCTGCTGGAACGACGAAGTCTACGATTTTACAAGCGTTTTCCTTCTTGTCGATTATAATAACACCAGGTCCCATTGCTTGTATGAGTTTATCTGTTAGTATATCCATATCCCAGAGGGTTTTGTGTTTTTCGTTTTCCAGTACTGTTTCTGGTTTATGTGTGTACCATTTGTGTGCGTATTCGAAATTCAATTGTTTGAACAGTTCCAAGTGTATTACTTTCTCAACACAGTCATGTCTGTTCTTGTATTCTTTTTGGGCAAGTTTGCTACATTCACTTATTATATGATTTACTGTTTCGTCCTTTTGTTCACACAATCTGCATTTACTGTTTTCCTGGGTTTTATCTATTTTAGCCTTTAATGTAGTTTGTCCTAATCGCATTGTTCTGTGCAGCCATCAGTAAAGATTCCGTTTGGCTGTTCAAGTTTGCTTTTCTTAGCCATGTCCAGCTATTTTCGTTAGTTTCTTCTCTTGTGAGACTTATGAAGCGTCCATTAAATTTCAATATGCAGATGATAACGTGGTTTGTGCTCTGACTGAAAAGGACTTACAACCCTCGATTAATGTATTTGGCTGATGCATACTCTAAACTAGGACTAAAAATCAACGTTCGAAAAACTGAGGTGTTATTTCAGCCTTCACATCAAGATAACAAAAACCCTCTTAATATCCAATTAGGCGGAGAATTGCTAGAAAACGTGGATCGCTTCGTATACCTGGTTAGCCACCTCGCTTTCAATCGCACCATTGATGATGAAATCCAATATCGTATTAGGTGTGCAAATGATGCTTTCGGTAAACTTCGTCTCAAAGTCTTTGATGATAAAGATTTAAGGCTTGTTACTAAAATACTAGTGTATCGAGCCATTGTCCTTCCAACACTCTTGTATGCATCGGAGACGTGGACGACATCTTATAACACTCGAAAAACTACATCAAATACTTTTACGAAAAATTTAAAATATTAACTGGCAAGATCGTCGAACCAACATCAGTGTCCTGGAAGAGTCTGGTTGTTCTAGTATAGAGGTTTTTGATGAGATGGGCTGGTCACGTTGTAAGAATGAGCGACCAGTCCTATCCTAAGAAAATATTTTATTCAGAACTGAATGTGGGAGCTAGGATTGTTGGAAAACAGAAAAAGCGGTACAAAGATTGTTTGAAGGAGGATATAAAGAGGTGTGGAATTGATCACACAACATGGGAAGCGAGTGCACTTGGGAGAGTGGAGTGGAGGAATGGAATAAGGAGAGGTGGGAGAAGATTTGAAAGTGAACGGCGTCATCACGTTGAAGAACTGAAAGCAGCAAGAATAGTTCGCCACGAAAATCAATTGCCAAACGATAATGCATGCCCGATCTGTGATAGGATGTGTGGATCTCGAATTGGACTGTTTTCTCATATGAAAACCCACAAATGAAGCCCCTGGTGAACCGTATACTCGATTAGAGTGGCGGCCATGATGATGATGATGATGTTATAAATCAACAATCTTCTAAGAAATAAATACATCATGTTCGTTTCATACTTTATTGTCAAGAAAAAATTTAAAAGAGTCATTCTTAGAATCGAAAATAAAGCAAAAATTATTCTGATTCTAATACCGATTCTGATATCCCGAAAACTTCCGATTTTTCCGATTCCGATTAATCGTTCCAACACTACTTTAAATATAATCAAAAGCATATCTCTATATTATTATTAAACTAGAACGAAGAGAGAGAGAGAGAGAGAGAGAGAAAGAAAGAGAGAGCGATGGGGGGTAGTTTCGTTTCAATAATTTCAAGCAACAAATTGAAATTAAATAGCGAAGCGATAGCGAGCCGTCGAAACCTGCTAGTATTAAATAAAAACTTTTTATTCAGTTGAATTGACGCACAGAATCAACATTTGAGAAGCGCAGTACAGGCGCGTATTTTAACTAGCTGCTTATAAATTGTGAACAATACCGCAATCATATAATGTAGTGGTTCTCTAATGATGTTACCTTACTAAATAGCAGGCACACAATAAATAAAAAGTAATACACAGAAGTAAAATACAAAAAAGTCCTGAAATCTTAATACGATATTACGCCTAAGTTGCATTGAAATAATTTAGTTCCTTACATTTCAAATAAGATTCACCTCCAATTTTGTTAGCTTAATTACTTGCAGTAACGATAGAAATGCAAACGTGAATACAAAACAAAGCCACGTAATGAATTACGACTTGCTAATGCTCTCCATCGGATGCAGGCTGGCTGAGCGACGCAGCGAGCCTCGGGGAAACATCATGCTTGAACGTGTTTCGATTGCGTGTAGTGGATAAGTGTAAAGACGAACAAACAGAATATTACAAAAATCAAAATGTTTTATAGATGTAAAACTTTGAACGAAGTTGATTTCTTTCCAATGTTTATAAAAGAAAAGAAAGCGGAGTTTCTTTTTAACTGCAAAAGTTTGGTAGTAGTTTAAGCGCTCGTTGTAGACGTCTGCGAGTATGCGTTCTTCTCGCATGTATTTTCTGTCACTAGTTTGTTGTATTGGCGTTTGTAATTCTACTAGATTATTTAGTTGTCCGGTCATCGAGTGCGTTCTTGTAGGTCAGTTAGTAGCTAGTCGGCAATGATGCGTAAAATTAGTATGAGTATCGGCTTCCTAACAACTGTGCTGGTGTCTGAGCTTTTGCTTTATTCCATTTTATTTCGATTGGTCTTCCGATATTATCAGGTACTCACATGAGAGGCCACGTTTGTTAACATCATTAAACGAAGGGGGTGCCATTGAACTGATAGTAAGTGTTCGCTCCGGTATCCACTTCACCACAGCCACCTCCTATTACGCGCTAACACCATGAAAATGGATTGTCTTTCAACAGCGTATCAACCTTTATGGGTTGTTTTACGCCAATGCTTTTTAAAAGAAGTTTTAAGTTCTTTCAAGAAACTTTAAACCTGTTTTTATTGTCTGGGATTTTGTTATATTTACTATGCATAGTTTTATTCGAACAAGCTACTGATCTATTATCTTGTAGCAATAGTACTACAAACGGCAACAAAAAGCAGCAGCAACAGCGTCCACCAACGATGTTTGATATATCTACTTGATGGCTAAGCTTGGCCCTGATTGGAACAAACCTTTAATTTTGATTATGATTTAACCAATCAGAAGCTATCTCCCATACGAGCAGAACACTGGTCTTGGAGGTTATAAAAGGGAGTGCTCACCATTGTTCTTTCTTTTAGCCGCGAGAAGGCGAGCTGCCTAACTCATCTACGTCGCTCGGATCAACGACACACACATCCTATTTTGGCCCGCAACTCTCCTGCCGAGCCACGAGCATTCGGCGTCGACAATAAGGCTTCGATATCCAATATGGCTGACCTGATGCACATGGACTTATACCATTGCAACACACATATACTTACAAACCACATATGAACTAGGCCTGCCTTTAACTAATACCTACGTAAGTACGTACTTTCTTCTAAGAAAATTCTACTGTTATCAACTCTTCTCCGTTTCCTACAAATTTATCCTTCATATTATGGACTTTTAAACCTTTCTCTTCGTGCAGACACATAGACTTATTCTATTACTAACACTTTCTCTATTATTATTTACATAATAAGATGGCCAATAAAGTTGATATTAATGTCCGAATGGGACCCTGTCCTTCTATTCTACAATCTGTAGTTGATAGAGTAATTTTCTTGAATCGTTTAATAGAGATGTTGTCTTTTAGAAGTGTTTCTTGCGAGAGATCATGTTTGGATTATCGTCGGTATCAAGTTGATTGGCTCCATCGTAAGTGGATCTTGGAGCTCTACAGTTCCATTGCGTCTCGTTGATTTGCGCGTCATTTGTTTGTGTAAACTTTCTGCTAAATAAGTGGAAGTCTCCCCTGGGGCACAAAGTTTAACTTTTTAAATTTGTCATAAATATATTTATATACAAATGCATTGTCAGTGAGGAGTGGGACAACAAAAAACGGTGGGTAAGACCGTCCCAACCCTTTCTGTTTTCCTTTTATTCAGAACCGAAAACAAGCATGTCAATCCCTAAATTAGAGTTGGATTTAAGTAACATAGACAAGAAATGAGGATGGAGTTTTTGCACTTTGATCTCAGCTAAAAGGCCAAGAAGCTATTGTTAATAATTTTTGCATTCTTAAATTTCTTTTTGTGCCATTTTTGTTGATCGTGCTTGCATATTAGGGAATTATTTATCTTGTTGATCCTTTTTACCAATTAGTAATCAGTTGTCTCTTTACCAATTAAAAGGGATTTAAAAAACATAACTCGATCATAAAACTAAGGAATAATTTAGCATGAATTTTTTGTAAGTAAAATATATAGAAAAAAGCCTTAGGGGGAAACAAACGTTGATAAACTCAGTTTTAATATAACAATTAAATGTTAAAAATATATATGTGGCTCCCCATCACATTGGTGAAAAAAAATTATTCTCAACTAGCGTAAGGTAAAATGCTCTTTCGCATAAATTATTGAATCCGTTCAAAAGTATCGCAAACAAATAAACCAATAAATTACATCTAAAAAAGCGATATATATACCAGCAGTAGCGGCATTAGCTCATTTGTAGAGCTTCAGATTTCAGACTCTGGTTTCGAATACCGTAAGGTTACGCCACGCTGATGAGTCGTAAACGACAGAACACGTGTCTGTAGATACTTAAATTATATATATATATATATATATATATATACTTTAAATAATTATCCATGGAGGCGCGTGCGTTTCTCGTCTTCACGGTTCTTCAGCGTCGCTATGGTGAAATTTAAAAAAAAATCTCGCCATAGCCACGCTGAAGAGGCGTAATGACTGCGAAACGCACGCACGTCCGTTGATAATTATTTCAAGAATAAATAAATATTTAGACGTTCACATAGATAGGGTACGACACTGTTAGTGAGATAATTGCACTCCTTCATAACATTCAGGTGAATGTTCTCTGTCGATAAGTAAATAAACAAAAAAGATAAGAAAACAAACATTAATTTGTATATATATATATATATATATATATATATATATATATATATATATATGTGTGTGTGTGTGTGGGTGTGTGTGTGTGTGCGTCACATAAAGAGAGAGAGAGGGGGTTCCAATATTTCTATTTTGGTCAGATTTTACAAGAGTGGTTAGCCCTACAGTTGGCAAGTTGCTTCGGCAATCGTTGTCCGAGTGATTCCGGTTTCCTTTTGTCTATATTTCAAACAAGTTGCTTGTTGAGTACACTTTGCTTGATGTACGTGTCTTGACAGTTGAAACATCGGAGTAGCTTTGGTAGGTTCAGTTGTTGCTATCGTATAACCCACTGGTTCGTTAAGTGTTTTATGGGATTTGAAGGTTAAAACATGGGCAGTTGTCTCTATTTCTTCGACGTTTTCTTTGCTTTCATTGTTCATCTTTGAGGCCGGACTTTATTTCGTCTAAATTACAGAGTTCGATGCTCCAGTTGACCACGTGCTTTATTGTGTTCATAGTTGTGTGAGAAGATGGAGGCGGCGCATTAACTTTTATACAGCAGAATTCTTTTCTCTTTTTTTGAGAATATCTGCCTGCTTTTAAGTATTAACTTCGCTACGTGTGCGCAATATGATAATATTTATTAACAAATTTGAGTATCAGCTTAATCCATGAAGATTTATCCATGACAAAAACAAACGGGAAGCTTTATAAGCTTACGAGCGGTATTCACTCAACGTTTCACGTGTGGAAATATATTGCTTGTCGGAAGGTTTTTTAGGGAAAAAATAATTTCAATTGTATTCATGTTTACAATGTTTTTCTTGAAAGAAAAGGTAAGAAAATAACATTTGCAATATGAGGCCAAGTAATAAAAAAATGAATGCGGAGATGTTCTGAAAAAAAGTACTTGTTGACGATAGCTGTAAGGCGCAAATGGCTTAACGAATCAAAACGAATTCATTTTTATTTAATTATTTTAAACCATGAAATATCAATGCAAATCATTATTTAAATGTTTAAACCTTGTTTTTAAATACATTTTGCGCTGAGATTTTCTTTGCTTAATTTGTATTTATGTTTCATGGAATGAGTGAAATCTATTAAAAATAAATTTCGTTTTTGTACATACTAATATATTTCATTTTTTATGGGCTCAAACGATAATTGCCTTTACTGACCCCAAATGGAAGCCAAGAAAAATTGGCCCCCCTTATTGAAACTTATTTGTATGTTCTAACTGTTAACATGTCTATAACATACAAATATTGACCTTTAATATATATATATATATATATATATATATATATATATATGTATATATATATACACATATATATACATATACATATATATATAAAATATATATATATATATGTATATATATATACATATATATATATTTATATATATATATGTATAAATATATATATGTGTGTATATATATATATATATATATATTTATATAAAATGAGTTGAGATGAGGAAAATTTAAACATTGTTCTAAGAATTCAAAACCAACAAATTATATGGCGTACGATCGTTTCCAAGCCAATCTAAAAATATTTTATTCAGTATTATTGTTCTGAAGACTCCAAACGTTAGCGCCCTTTACAACATCACATACAGAAGTCCCTCAATAAAACATCAGATTCCAGTACTATCTGAAACAAAAACATATATTCAGACAATACTGAAGACACAACCTCTCATCGTGTAACCACATATGTTTTCCATTAGACAGCTTAAAAAGATATAGCAGTGAAATTACCTTAGAGACAGCAAATTATTAGCAAATAAAATAATAAATTGAATATTTGAAATATTCACAATATAGGATAAATCGGGAAGAAAAATAGATAAATAGATAAATATAAAATAATGAAATTAAAATAAGAAATAATTAAGAAAAAAGATTAAGTAATTATAAAGAAAAATCACAATACTAATAATATTTATTTTATTTTAATGAAAAGTTAAAATAATTAGAAGATAAAAAGTATATAATAGAGTATATAGAAATATACTTAAAAATAAAGACATAACTTGAAAATATCATTCTAATTATAAGAAACAATGTACCATAATTAGACAAATGTAAAATAATAATGATGATGAGTAGAGGAATAAAACGTATATAAAAAAATTCCAGAGAGGAACAAAAAATTCAAATTCAGAGAAGAAAAAAGTAAGAAAAATGCAAAGAAGAAAGAATTATTCAAGTAAAATTAAGAGAAATAGAAAAAACTCAAAATTAAATAATAGGAGAAAACACAATACTTAGAAAAAAAATAAGGGAAAAAATAATGAATAATAAATAGTAATTAGAAGAATAATAATAAAAATTAAAAAACAAAAACAAAATATATCTACATACACGTATAACTAATATTTTCATTGACCCAAACTATAAAGATATTTCCTTTCTTCCTCAGAGTGACTAACATCAAACGGAATTTTCTATGAAAAGAGTTTCTTTCCAAAACATTCCACGTGTGAAGCATATTACCACGGGATTGCTTCCCTGTAAACTACAACATGTCCTTCTTAAAATACTTGTCATAAACTGTACTCATAAGTAATAACATTTTCTTTGTTCCATTTATCATTTTAAATCCTTTCACATTCTTCTGCATTTAACTGACAATCTATCCATCTCATTAACCCTTATCCTCGATAAGTGGTGACTCTTTAGTCAAAAGTCTCCAAACGATACCTCATCATATTATTATTTTAAAAAATAATAATACAAAAGCAATACCACCATTGTATTCTTCGGAAAGGTTCATTCGAGAAAAGTTATTTGATCTTGGTGTAGGGATTTGTTTTAACGGATATATCTGCATCACGTTCATGTTATAGATTTTATTATGCAATAGCAAGTCACTGCGATACATATATTTTTAGTTGCTTTTTTTTCCTTCATAATTTTTTATAAGGTTCGAGCAAATTTAAGATGTGCTATTTGGATATTTAAAATTTAAGTGACTTTGAAGATATTATTAAGCGTCTCTTGCAGCATCACTCACTCGCGGTGGTGTCGGTAAATGCTTTAACCATCATAGAAGCCGGAAAGGTGTAGCTCCTATCCACCCATCCCGAAAAAGACTCAGTCTTTAAGAACATATTTTCTTCAATAAAAACAGTGGAACTCGTATGAAATGTATTTTATATTTTTTTAGATATATGAATAGTGCCTGCTTAAATAAAATAGCGCCGAATTTAACAAATAAATGTTTTAATAATTTGTACTAAAAAGCTGGATGGAACATGTTCGTTCACAGGCACCCTTCTATTCAAAATTGGGATCAAAGTGATGTTATGACATCTTCAATTTCTGGTTTTATGGTAAGAGGTCACTCAGCCCCCATAAAAAAAATACGAGATGAACCGACCAGATTGCCTCGTTTTTAGAGGTGCATGCGCTGATTTTAAAGCAAGAAGAAACGGAATTGAATGCATAATGCGAAGTACCGTCCGACTGTATCGTTGAACACTGTTTATGCCCGCTTTTGAAGACATAAATTGACCTTAATCCTCTCTTCCTTTCGCCGCCTTTTGGCCGCATGGTTCTAGAGTTCAGACATACGTTAAAATGTTGACTTAAGTCTGAGGTTCGAATTATGTGACCGGCAAAACAATCATCCTCCACATTGATGATTCTTGCGTATGAATAAGAAATATTTTTTTAAATGTCATAATATTGTTTATATATATATATATATATATATATATATATATATATATATATATATATATATATATATATAGTTCAGATCGATTCGAATACGAATCAATTTCCAAAGCAAAGTTGAAGCTTAATATTTAAAGATTTTTTTATTTCAATAGTTCCATTAATAAAGTGTAAAATACAGGTTTTACCATTCTATTATTGGAAGACAATTTCGGAACAAAATTGTATCGAAATTGTCATTAAATGATAGAATAAAATCACGATGATTTCATCTTGCTGAACGTTTGGATTAAGTTGTAAACAACAATGCGTTATTTTTTAATTAGTTGTTATTTTACTATTAAACTTTTTACATTTAATTTTTTTTTAAACGGCGGGAAATTAGTTGCCAACCTAATAGTTATTTAAAGTTTCAACGTGGCTGCTAAAATTCGATGTCAGCTGATATAATCATGAAGTAAGAGTCACGCAATATTCATATTAAACAGCTGTCATTAAATTTGATGCGAACTATTTTTTTGTGATTATGATGGCGAATAGGAATTGCATCGCAACGATCTTGTTTTCGTTTTAGTTTCAGATTTCCGGTTTCAATTCTAATATATTCAAAATTTCTATCGTTAGTTAATGTAACATCTTCAATATCCTCATCTTTCGCCGTCTTTCCTCCACATAAGACCATGTGTAACCGTGCATGAGAATTGTAGAATTTCGTTAAAAGTAATTGCGTGCCTTAACGATTGCCTTGATTGCCGTGCCGTGCTCGAGTGTTGTCTGCTTCATAGTACAACTAACATAAGATGTTGGCAACTTTAATACTGTTCCCCCTCTGAGTTGCTGCTTATGTCGGTGAAACCAATCCCAGTAGAACAGAATAAAGAAAGTGAACATATCGCAACTGTTCAATAAGAAAGGAGGGACGCGAATTGCACCGTAAATAGAGAGAGTGACGGCATGAGTCAGGTGACTTCCGTTTTCCGATGAGCTCGGTCTTTTTATTTGGGGGTTTCGTCCGCGTCTGACGTCTGTCCATCAGAGACTGGTGCCTAAGCCATTCGCGGGTTCCCCCTCCCCACCCCAAGGGGTGTACTTTGAACCGACTAAGGTTCGCAGGGAGTGATTTTTCCGGATAGGCCAATAAAATATGTGTCGTCCTGTGGTTTGTTTTCGGACAGTTTTCCTTTTTCTAGCGTGATAGACAAGAAACCTTTCGAATTAAAGATGGTGGACAGGTAAGCAGACAATCTGTCGCCGGCGGTAAAAAAAAATGACTTAAAATATTTTATTTGCTAGCAGAAAGCCCGGCGTTGCTCGATATTTAATAGGGAACACAGTTTTCTCTTTTTTATTTATGCTCATAACACCATATTACTTTCTTTTTTACTGCCCTCCCCAAATAATTTATTGAAGAAAGAAAAAAAAAGGCAAAATGAGTTCGGCAGAAAGTTCATGGCTCAAAGTTCACTTCATAGACTGAATTTAAGTTCCGATGGACACACGGAAAGGCTGCATAAATAAAGTCCTAATTATGCTGCCCGAAGGCTTATTAACTTTGCTAGGAAAGACATGTCAGAAAAAGAGAAAGACTTACTTGTAAGAATTTTGTTAGTAAAATAAAAAAATACCAGAAGAATATAGAAAAGTCCTTTTAGTTCGCGCTGATTTGTTTCCCTTTGATTGTTCATTTTTTTTCATTAACATCGCATCGTTTCTTCGATCGACTTCTTTTGAGAATAGTGGCACTCTTTCACGTCAACTCTTCATTTGGAGACATCTTTCGAAACACACTTCGTTTTGTCTTTTCTAAAGGCACATTTGCCTTTCAAATTAATATCTTCCTTGTTTCTGTTTTTAGAATTCAGTGGACTTCTCCGTCCAACGTAAATATTCAACCTCGAACACTAGTTGAAACTCCAACTTCTTTGAAGATTTTTACAGGCATGCTCTCTACATGTTCCTGTTTTAACATTCTTGTTTTTAGAGCTTTCTCATGTCCGAGTTGTGTCGACCGACCTCTTCACCTCGAGATTGTTTCAGCAACTGATTGAATTTCGCGGTTATTTCAACAGCTTCCGGCGTCAAACGCCCACGCTTCAGACACCCGACGCGTGCCATCAGCAGCAGTCATTCATTACAAGTTCTTATAAAAGGGGGTTTTAGAAGAAGAAGAAAAGAAAAGAAGAAGAAGAAGAAGAAGAAGAAGAAAATAAATTTCTGACACTCTCCCGAACAAAAAGAAAAGAAAAAGAAAAAGATCGCTCACTTACAGTCTAATAGTAAACATAGTCAGGATTCTTATCCTTAACACATTTTCTACCTCTCTTAGGTTTAGAATTCTCAGCTCCATCATCATCACTGCACGAATCCTTATTTTTCCCAGGTCTCACTTGGTACGAATGAGATATAGATAGCTCCATAGGATACAAATGCTTAATAGAATGCTCACTACATGTCTCTCCTTTCTTTATCAAGGCAGAGCGAACAATTTCGTCAGACCCCTGAGTGAGCTTAACAACTCTACCTAGCTTCCAATAGGGCCTAGGTTTAACGAGATTCCTAACTAGGACTATATCATCTACCTTAATTTTGTTACCAAATTCCGCTTGATGCAAATCCCTAGACAATTCCCTCAGACTCAGTAAATATTGCTCATACCACAATGACTTAAATCTGATTAAAAGGCATTCTCTACTTTTCAAACTCTCGATCAAATCCACTCGATTCGGGGGCACTTCTAAACAAGAATCGTTTTCAAGGTTCAAGAACACGGTTTTCCCAGGAGAAAAACGCATAAAGGCACTAGGAGAGATGACTTCCAGGGAAGCATCATCGCTACAACGATAAGTCAAAGGCCTATCATTTACCGCTCTTTGTATGTCAGAAAAAATGGTTAGCAGTTGAAAGTAATCCAACCTCTTGCGACCAATTGTTTTGAATAGACAACACTTGACAGTTTTTATCAACCTTTCCCATATTGCTCCGAACCAAGCAGAATACGAAGGAATCCTGCAGTGTTTTATATTACACATTTCCAAATCTCCTCTGAATCCATCAGAGAGAAGAACTTCTTTTACTAAGTCGCACCCAGCAACAAAGGATAAAGCATTGTCTGAGTATATGTGTGATGACACACCATATACATTGAAGAACCTCAAAAAGGCTAACACTACCGATTGAGTACTCATTTCTTCAACCAACTCCATATGTATAGAACGCACACTAAGACAAGTGAATAGCAATATGTACATCTTTTTTACTTTACTACCGTCCTCTACCCACAGGTGACCCGTGAAGTCTATCCCCGTATGGTAGAAAGGTCTGATAAGATTAACTCGATGCTTGGGTAGGTTTGTCATCTTAGGATAACGAAAAGACAAGGAATTAAACTTCTTGCATATCATACAACTAGCAAGAACAATTTTGACGGCCTGCCTGGCCTTGGGTAACCAAAACCCAGAATTGCGCACCTTATCAAGCGTAGCAGCAATCCCTAAATGCTTGCATTTTATGTGACACTCCATCACCAACAAACTGGTTAGGTGACACATTTTAGGCAGCAGAACAGGACTTTTCACTTCTTCGGAAAAATATTCAGAGTTTTCTATACGTCCCCGACAACGTAACAAATTGTTGTCATCCAAAATTAGGTTCAACTTATTCACCAACAAAGGAATATTACTTTCAACTTTACTTTTCAGAAAACTTATTTCTTCAGCGAAAAACTCACTCTGAGTAACCTTAATCAAATAGGACTTTGCCTCAGATGTAAAATTGACATCACGCTTATCGCCCTTTAACTTGGCAATAAATTTAAACACAATCTCTAAGGTACTTATCAACCTTTTGAGAGAAGAGAATCTTTCTAACTCAACCACACATGAGTTAGAATCCCCATTCAAGCCAGTATAAGCAGTTACCAAGGTCTTGCATTTGTCACTAATGCAATCCAACTTATAGTCAGGCCACTTCAACTTTCTGTCTGTAACCATACTGGACCTCTAATCCAAAAGTTTTTATCCTTTTTAAACTTACTAAAGGAAACGCCTCTAGTTAACAAATCTGCAGGGTTTTCGCTAGTACTTACATACTTGAACTTTAAGGTATAACCCTTACAACTTATCTCATTCATAATGAATTTTATATCCTTCAAACGATTTTTAGTGAACTGGCACTTAGTGTGTACAGATTCAGACAACAACCAAGATAGCACTACCTGTGCATCTACAGCAATGATAATTTCCTAAAACAGCTTGGGAAACATTTCAATCAAAATAAGGAGATGCTTAATTTTCAGATATACAGCTAGTAATTCCAACGTAGGAAGAGTTCTTTTAACAGAAGGAGCCACTTTGGCTTTCGCATAAAATAGCCTGGCCTCTCCTCCCTGATACATATATTCGACTATGCCATAAGCAAGATTCGAAGCATCACAAAACACGATCAAGGTAACAGGCGAATTGGTTTGTACTGAACATCTTTCAAAACCAATTTTTTGAACATCTCGGAGATTTGCCTGAAAACTATTCCAAACAGACAACAAGCTATCAGGAACTACCTGATCCCATGCCACTCCTGATTTCCAAACTTGACTTAATATAATTTTTCCTTTTATAGTTATAGGCAATACTAAACCTAACGGATCGAATACAGACGAACTAATGGATAGCATATTTCTTTTTGTGGAGACTGACTTTTTAACTTCACCTTTGGAGATACCAATTTCGTCTGACTCAGGGTCATACCAATACCCCAGTACTTTCTCACAGGGCACTCCATGAGAAGAGTAATTGTTATCTGCTCGAATGCGAGCAGACACCAATTTACTGTTACTACAGCACGTTTTCAATAAGAAGCTTCCCTTTTCCATGACATTCACAGCCTCGGTATAGAGTTTCAACAATTCATCAGGAGACCCATGTGTTTTCACTAGATTATCTACGTAAAAGTTTTTTAACAACATGTCTCTACAAGGTCCCGATGAGTGCTTCTCAACGTGGTGCTTCACTACGTAACTTAAGATGAAGGGACTAGACACAAACCCGAATATCAGAGTTTTGTATCGAAAACACACTAATTCATCTTTTATTTTTAAAAAGAAACAGAATCTATTTTAGTCAAAGTTATTCTTTAGTCTAATCATCAGAAACGCATTTCTGATGTCAGCCAATAATACATAATTATCTGTTCTAAACTTGAACAGAAGTTCTAACATGTCAGTATACAGATTTATGCCACTATAAGCACAATCGTTGAGAGAAGGTTTATTATTTACCCTCAACGAGCAATTGAAAACAGGCCTAATCTTAGTCGTGCACTGCACATCATTTTTAAAGACTGGCCGGTGCGGTATCCACGTATACTTGTAGAACTCCGAAGGAGTCGGATGGATTCTTTCAATCACACCCTCACATTCCTGGTCTAGGAAGACTTTGCAATACTCAGAATATAAGTTCTGAGAGGATAATCTGTCCACTACTTTATCTAGGACAGCTAACGATACTCTATGGTTAGATGGTACTTTCTTTAATTTATCTAAGTCCCACGACAAACCTATGTAGTAATTATTATCTCTGTATTCAATAGAGGAGCTGAATTCTTCTATTTTCTTTCTGTCGTAATCACTACTAACTTTATCAACTATCCCTAATGATTCCAATTTGAACATTTGCTCAATACCTCTGTCCACGGAAGCTCCATCAAGACTATTCCAAGGATCCAGATGGTTGGACTTAGGTTCTAGAGCAAAGTAAACATGGGTCACATCACAAGAAGCATGTTCACCGATGACTTGATTATAATTTAAACCAATCTCCATATGTGGTTCAAAATCAGAGGGGTCGCCAAATAATATCATACCTAGCGAGGACTCAAAAGCAGAACCATTTTTAATCTTTGTTAATCTTAAGGGTCCCAGAAATCTAATCACATCAATCCCTATCAGACCGTATATTTCAAGAACATCACTTCTCAATTCGGAGAAATCAGCAGCAAGTTTAACGTCGCTTTTCTTCAAATTACTGATCACCTCCTCCAACCCTTTCATTTTGAAGGACACATCCAACTGTTCATCCATCAGAAAATTGATACTTCTCGCAACATTGGGAAAGGACACCTTCAATGTTACTTCATTCAAGTCTTTCTCTTGGCTACCAATAAAGGTCTTTATTACGTATTTTCGACGATGCAAGGGAGACAACTCTTCTTTCATAAATCTATCAGAAAATCTTTTACCCATATAAGACCGTTCACTACCAGTGTCTAGCAGACAATTTACGGTGTGAAATTCGCCACCTACTGCAACTGTGATACCTATCACAGGCAACAATGAAGAACTACTCTTCAACCTGCAAATATTTGACTTCACCACAGGTTTGAGAAAACTCGGACACAAGGCGGACAAGTGTCCCGTCTGATCGCACGACCAACACGTAATCTTATCGTTTTTTTCATAAGGACATAAATTCTTCAGATGATAAGAGCTAGTACACCTAGCACATAACTTTAATTCGCTACATCTTTTAAGTCTTTCTTCGTAAGAGGGAAACTTATTACAGTCACGAGACAGATGATAATCGTTTCTACAAAGACAACACTTAAACTTAACCTTATATGTTTTAACATGAAAATTTTTCAACGTGGAAGGTTTCTTTTCAGGTTCGAAAGGCCTGAATTTACTCTTTTCCTTAAAGGAATCAACTTTACGATATCTCGAATCGTGTTCACAAAATTCCAGTGTTTTAAATATCTCAACACTATTCTCCAGAATTTGGTTCAAAGAAGGATAATTTCCGTTCACCTTATGTATTAATTCTGACTTAAAGGAAGTTGTCAGTTTATTGAATACAATGTGACTTAACAAACGATTTCCCGGAGAATTACCCTCAAAGAAATCCAAACCGAACGAGTTCTTTAACTCGTACAATTGGGTTTTCATCTTAGTCAGGAATTTCTTTACGACATTATTATTATACATGCGATTTTCATTCAACATGGACGAAAATATAGAGTCGACGATACACTTTTCGTCTAAGAACTCTTTCGATAGCAAGTCCAAAGCTACTCGATAATTTTCATCTGATACAGACAGATGTTTTATCACATGAAAGGCATAACCAGAAAGATGGTTTTTCAATATCACTTATTATAATGCGTCACTATCAAGATTAGCTACACAATTCAAAAATTCTCTATGGAAGTTTAGATAAGCTAACTTATCCGTTTCCAGATCCCTATCGCTAAACTTGGGACAAACTATTTTAGGGGTTAAATCGATGCCTTTTATCCCCTTACTAATTCTGGAATTCTCGTCAGCGTCTTTTTTACAAGGCTTAAACGTAGTTAATTTTTCTATCACTTGTATTTTAAATAAGGCAGCTCCCTTATTAAAACTTTCCACTAACTCATCGTCTGCACCATCAGAGAGATAAGCATCCATAACTTGTTCCTCCAACCGAACTACGTCTTTCAGATATTCATCAATCTGTTCTTTACACAAAATATATTTAGATTCTTCTATCCTACTAGAAGATTTTAACACTTCAAATACGACTAATATTTTATCTTTAGCGTATTTTATTTTTTTCAACAAGACATCTGCTGTTAAACTCGCCATTTTTCAAATCCCTCCCCACCGACTCCTTTCTACATGTACTAAGAGAGGGGGGGGTTACTACAGACAGTGACACCTACACTTGGCGCCAAATTTTCCCGCCAACTTAAACTAAACAAGACAAGATGGCTGACTCACCACGTGGAGACAATAAAATGGCGACACGCACGCGCGCAAGATAAATTACACAATGAACTCAAAGCAGCGACGAAGATAAAACAGAAAATCATTAATTGACTATAAAAGCAGCTTCTTCAGTCCAGTGAACCTTGATAAGTCTATATACAGTTTGGGCACAAACGACTACCTTTACAGTACAATAAAATAGCGTTTATAGAACCACTCCCAAACGATAGACAGAAAGAAATGGTCTCGCTCACTATTCTTAGTTAGACAGAGCGTAGAGAACCATTAGGCCGAACACCTCTGTGTTTAAACATAGATACAGAATAGAACACAGAGACCTAGAGTTTTATTTATGCAGAATATCGCAATTTTAACCACGTACAGGCCAAAACCGATACACGTAAAAGACCTCGGGCAATAACTAGACAATAAAGCAAACAGTAAGAGAAAAGAACAAGCTATTTTAAACAACAAATAATTTATTGAAGAAAGAAAAAAAAAGGCAAAATGAGTTCGGCAGAAAGTTCATGGCTCAAAGTTCACTTCATAGACTGAATTTAAGTTCCGATGGACACACGGAAAGGCTGCATAAATAAAGTCCTAATTATGCTGCCCGAAGGCTTATTAACTTTGCTAGGAAAGACATGTCAGAAAAAGAGAAAGACTTACTTGTAAGAATTTTGTTAGTAAAATAAAAAAATACCAGAAGAATATAGAAAAGTCCTTTTAGTTCGCGCTGATTTGTTTCCCTTTGATTGTTCATTTTTTTTCATTAACATCGCATCGTTTCTTCGATCGACTCCTTTTGAGAATAGTGGCACTCTTTCACGTCAACTCTTCATTTGGAGACATCTTTCGAAACACACTTCGTTTTGTCTTTTCTAAAGGCACATTTGCCTTTCAAATTAATATCTTCCTTGTTTCTGTTTTTAGAATTCAGTGGACTTCTCCGTCCAACGTAAATATTCAACCTCGAACACTAGTTGAAACTCCAACTTCTTTGAAGATTTTTACAGGCATGCTCTCTACATGTTCCTGTTTTAACATTCTTGTTTTTAGGACTTTCTCATGTCCGAGTTGTGTCGACCGACCTCTTCACCTCGAGATTGTTTCAGCAACTGATTGAATTTCGCGGTTATTTCAACAGCTTCCGGCGTCAAACGCCCACGCTTCAGACACCCGACGCGTGCCATCAGCAGCAGTCATTCATTACAAGTTCTTATAAAAGGGGGTTTTAGAAGAAGAAGAAAAGAAAAGAAGAAGAAGAAGAAGAAAATAAATTTCTGACACAATATTATCCAATACAAACTGCTATAAGAGTTAATAGGTAAGTTGGCTGAAGTTTAATAGCGTTTTTTTTAACAGAAAATTCCTTAATCGCTTTATAAATCTCTATCGCTCTCTCTCTCTTTCTTGTGCCAGCTCCCTCAAAGCTGCAGCTCGGTCTTGGCAAGCCAGGTTCTCGTCTCGTTATCAAGGTCCGCTATGCCCTGCTCGCCATTATGTGGTTTGAACAGCGGGCATTCCTCTATGACGTGTGTAACTGTCTGTTCTGGGTGGCCACATTCACAGGCAGCACCCTCTCTCAGACCCCAGTCTCTCATTGTAGCAGAAAAACGGCCCACACCAGTTCTCAGGCGGTTCAGATTGGTCCATTGCTTTCGTGGCAGCTCAGCCCCTGGTCTGTCGTCTGGGTCGGTGATGAACCTGTGCATTCGGTGTTGGTCAGAGGTGGTGTCTGGGACGGTTTCCAGAAGCTGATGCGCGTGCTGGGAGAGTGCGTGGCGTGATTTGAGGCGTACTGGTGGAGGGGGTTTGCTCATGATGTCATGGAGCAGATGTCTCTTGTCGATCTTGGCCTTGCGTGACAGTGCCAGGACAGTCGCTTCTCGTCGGATAGCGGGTGGGGCAATACCGGAGAGTATCGGTAGTTGGTTCGCCGGCGTGGCGCGGAGTGTCCCAGAGACTGTGCGCATGGCGGTGTTTAGAGCTGTGTCCACTTTCTTGGTGTGGGTACTTCAGCACCAAACCGAGGCGCAGTACTCGGCCGCTGAGAAAACCAGTGCTTGGGTGGATATCCGCAGGGTCTTGGTTGCAGCTCCCCATGTGGTGCCGGCCAGACGACGAATCAGTGCGGCACGTGATGTCACCTTTGCCGTCACCTTTTCGATATGTTGACGGTATGTCAATGAGCGGTCGAGTTTCACGCCAAGGTACGTCGGGGTGGCGTCGAACAGGAGGGCGGTGTTGTTGACCATCACTTTAAGCTTGCGTTTGGCCTCGCGGTTGTTGAGGTGGAATACCGCGGACATGGTCTTGCCCACACTGAGTTTCAGCCGCCAGTTCTTGAGGTACCTGGACAAGGTCGTCATGTCCGCAGTGAGCCCAGCCTCGATAGTCTCCCATTTTTGCCCGTCTGTAGGATGGCTAGGTCGTCGGCGTACCCGTATTTTTTGGCTGTTGTTGTCGGTATGTCGTAGATGTATATGTTGAAGAGCATCGGGGACAAAACCGAGCCTTGCGGTACGCCGTTCTTTAGTCTCCGTAGTCTGCTGCGTTGGCCGTCGCTGGTGTGGAGGGAGAAGCTACGATTACTCAGCATCTCCATGATGAAACTCACCAGGTGTCGATCTGGAATGGTTTGCAGCAGCTTAACATGGAGTCCACGTAACCAGATGGTGTCGTGTGCAGCCGTGAGGTCAAGTAGGACAGTGCCGGCTTTTTCTCCTCTCTGGAAGGCGCTCTCGATGTCCTGGGTTAGCAAGGCGACTCGGTCTGTTGTTGACTTGCCACGACGGAAGCCGGCTTGTTCCTTAGGTAGTATGGTTTCCACAACCGGTTCGAGCCGCGCATATAGTAGCCGTTCCAGGAGTTTGTATGGTCCACAGAGAAGCGAGATCGGGCGGTAGCTTTTGGGGTCATCGAGCGGCTTGTTTGGCTTGGCCAGAGCGATGATCTTTACTCGGCGCCAGATCTTTGGCAGCCGCGATGTTCCGTAGCACACGGTGTAGAGTAGGCGTAGCTATTCTGTTGCTTTCCGTCCTTGGTGGATGACAAACTCCGGGTGGATGTTATCAGGTCCAGGAGCTTTATTCGACTTCAGGCGTTTGGTGGCTACTTCCATCTCTTTCATCGTAAACTCACCCAAAAGGTCAGTGTCGGCACTCGGAGAGGTGTGGAGATCCCTCAGTTTGGTTGTGGTGTCTCTTGTGAGGTACTTGTCCGCATCTGGGGAGCTACCATTCTTGATGAGCTGTGCTGCGATGGAATTGGCAGTGATGGGGCAAGGAGATGGTTTACTTGCACGACCAGTGAGCTTGTTCATGGTCTGCCAGGCTCTCCGGCTCGAGTGAGTGAAGTCGATCGTCTCCACGGTTTCTTCCCATCTCTCTTGGCGCTTGGTGTTTAGTCTATCCAGAAGGCTGGTAGCTGCTGCTGCTCTCTCCTCACTATTTCTGGAGTCAGAGTGGCGGCGCAATAGATCTTCGCATTCCTCGTCCCAGCAAGGGATATAGTTGGTACGTCGTCCGCGGGGAATGTGTTTCTTCGCAGCCTTTAGCAGCATCTCTGTGTAGGCGTCATAAGCATCGTCGGTGTTGTCGGCTCGAGGTGTTGGTAACTGATGTTTCAACCTCCTTCTTGTAGCCTTGCCAATCCGCTTTGCGGAAGTTCCATCTCCGGACTGGTCTTCCCCCTATTGGCTGGATCAAGGATGGTGTTGTGATCAGCGATGGACGATGTTGTGAGTGAGGGAACCGGTTCAGGATGCGTCTCCCCGGCAGTGCTTGGTGCGGGAGGTTCTTAAAAAAGGCCAAGTCGGGGTTGGTCCCAGTGTTCCATCGTCCCGAGGTGAACGACGAAGGCTCCTTCGGGTCGTAGAGGAGTGTGGCATCTACAGCAGATGCCCATTCAGATAGTGATGCC
>OY744517.1:106894773-106912273 GCA_963556195.1 Sepiola atlantica | reverse complement strand
GATGAATGTACATATATGTGCGTATATATGCATATATGTCCATATATATGCATATATGTGTATATATATGTATATATGTATATATATGTATAATATATATATATATATTTATATATAAGCATATCTATATATAAACATATGTATATATGTATATATGTATATATATGTATATATGTATATGTATATATATATGTGTATGTATTTATATATATGTATAAAGATGTATATACACATGTATATATATGTGTATATAAATGTATATATATATATGTTTATATATGCATATATATATATGTATATATATATATATATATATTTTTATGTATGTATATATATGTATATATGTATATATATGTATGTATATATATCTATATTTATGTATGTATATATATGTAAATATATGTATGTAAATATATGTATATATATGTATATATATATATGTTTATATACATATATATGTACATATATGTATATATGTCTATATATATGTGTATATACGTATACATGTATATATATATATATATATATATATATATATATATATATATATATATATATATATATATATATATGGTCTCTTTGTATTAAATTAAAAAAATAATAAATGTTCCATAGGTTTCACAAACGTATTCGATGTTTCGTCGAATCAGGTGTCTAAATCAAATGAACAAAAACGCTGGAAAGAGAAGATAATTTTAAAAGACAGTGGAGAAACGCGGAGATAACTCTTTAGCATTGTTCTAGGAAGTCGTTGACGATTTTAATTCTTCAACGCTGGATGGCATTACAGAACAAAATCGCATTACATTAAGCATTTTAAAATCTTACCACTGGTTTTATATGTGAGCTGATTAATTTTAGGTTTTTATGTAGATAGCTTCAAGTATTTTTGATGTATTTTAATTGGTGTCGGAATGTATAATTTTAGTGTTAAATCAGAGGGAGAGCAGTTATGTTTTCGTAGATGTAGGTAAATTAAGCTATGTTTTTCAAGATGCATGGTAAGGTGGCAGAATAGGGCCGTGCTTGTAAAACCAATGTAACTATTAGCTTTATAATTATTATTTGTACTCACTAGGAGTTCTCACACAAATCACCGTCAGTGATTGCTCACCGACAACAACCAGTGATATTTCCTGGAGTCTGAGTGACAACAAGCCTTCTTAAATTTCCAGTATTCTTCACCTCTTTTCGATAACGATGATTTTTTTTGGCTGGACAGGACAATTGGTCTGTTTTGGAATTTGGTTGGCAATAAACCTCCCCAAGGTCCTAGCATTCTCTGCACTTTTCCAGTGGAGGTCTGGTTTGTGCTGTCCCTCCTCGGTCTTCTCATCCTCCTCGACCCTCTACAAATATTATGTCTGGTGTCAGCCTAGGCCGGCACCATTTTAATAAAAAAAAAATTCATTATTTTTTTTTAAATTAACTTTTTATTTTTAAAATTTTTAAATTTTCAAATTAAAAAAAAATATTTTGGAGGGTGGGGTGGGGAGAAAAGGGGAGCTTATACTGTGTCTTGTAATTTCTGTTCCTTGGTTTATTCTTGTGTGGTGATAGCTGAGGCCGGTGTAATTATTAGTGATGTTTCTTACAATTTCTGTTCCTTGATTAGTGTTGTGGTGTTCTTCGCGTGGTTTTGTTTTCTCCCTGTTGTAAATTTCTTGTGACTGGTACCCTTTGTAGCTTATGCGTGTTGGTTTCCGCATTCGAGGATTTTCCTAAAGATTGAAGCTGTTTTGATCATTGCCGTCCTTTGTATGGTTTCGATGGTCCCTTTGATTCCAATTTCTCCCAGTCTTTTCTCTAGGTTTTGGGGGGTCATACTTAGTGCTCCTACGATTATTGGTATTATACTAACTTTCTTCATGCTCCATATTCCTTTCAATTCTCTGGCTAGTTCTGTGTATTTACTTCGTTTTCCGTGTCTTTGCTCTTCACTCTGTTGTCTGCTGGAACGGCGAAGTCTACGATTTTACAAGATTTTTTCTTCTTGTCGATTATAATAACATCAGGTCTCCTTGCTTGTATGAGATCATCTGTTTGTATATCCATATCCGAGAGAATTTTGTGTTTTTCGTTTTCCAGTACTGTTTCTGGTTTATGTTTGTACCATTTGTGTGCGTATTCGAAATTCAATTGTTTGCATAGTTTCCAAGTGTATTACTTTCTCAACACAGTCATGTCTGTTCTTGTATTCTTTTTGGGCAAGTTTGCTACATTCACTTATTATATGATTTACTGTTTCGTCTCTTTGTCCACACAGTCTGCAATTACTGTTTTTCTGGGGTTTATCTATTTTAGCTTCAATGTAGTTTGTCCTAATCGCATTGTTCTGTGCAGCCATCAGTAAAAATTCGGTTACTCTGTTCAAGTTTCGTTTTCTTAGCCATGTCCGGCTATTTTCGTTGTTTACTTTTCTTGTGTGACTTATGAAGCGTCCATGTAGTTATTTTTCTTCCCGTTTTTCTTTTCTTGTCTGTTTGTGTCCAGTTTCGATGCTTCTTGCGTTATTCGTTGGGACGGTGTCTCTTGCTGCGGTGATCAACCTTTCTTTGTTCTGCTTAATGTGTTTCTCCAGCTCTTTTTTAGGGTCGTCGACACAGTCTTCTATACTTACCAGTCCTCTTCCTTCTTCGTAGAGTCTGTCTGTATCGTCTTTTGGATGTAGTTGGTTGTGCATAGTCATTAATTTTCTAGTCCTCTGGTCAAGGTGTCTGAGTTCTTCTTTAGTCCAGCTTATGAATGGTCAAGAATATCTTATTAGTGATATGCCCATGTATTTATTCTATTGATTAGGTTTGTCCTCCTCGCATTGTCCTGTGCAGTCATCAGTAAAAATTCGGTTTCTCTGTTCAAGTTTCCTTTTCTTAGCCATGTCCAGCTAATTTCGTTGCTTTTTTCTCTTGTGAGTGTTATGAAGCGTCTATGGAGTTATTTTTCTTCCTTTTCTTGTCTGTTTGTGTCCAGTTTCGATGCTTCCTATGTTGTTCGTCGGGATGGTGTTTCTTGCTGCGGTGATCAGCCTTTATGTGTTCTGGTTAATTTGTTTCCCCAGCTCTTTTTTATTGTCGTCTTAGAACGTAATAAAATTCTTAATTTTGAATTCAAACTTTTGAATCTTGCACGCTCTTAGAACGTAAACACGATCTCATATAACATCTCAATATTATAGAGGCTCATTTTAAGTTGTAAATTACTGGCCGTTATAATAATGAAAAAACTCAACAGTAAAGACATATTTTTTAAGAAACCAGAATTAACACCGCCTGAAGATGAATTGACGAATCAAATCGAAAGTACTTGCAAAAAAGGAAAGAAAATGGAACAAAAAACACATGGAACTTACATACAACAATTTGACTGAAACACTAAATAGACCACTCGGAAAATTAAAAAAAAAAGTCTCATCGAGCAAAAACACTCCGTATTATTTAATAATGTTTGCCTAAATGTATATATGTATGTATATATGTATGTATATATGTATATGTATGCATGTATATGTATGTATATATATATGTATATATGTGTATATATATATATATTTATATATATATATATATATATATTTATGTATATATACATATATATATACATACACATATATACATATATAAATACAATAAGATTTGTATAAATATAAATTTACAATATAAACAGCTCTACTTGCAATTGTGCACTTTTATAAACACTGGAGTTTCATTGGATCAACATGTATAGAAAAAATATAATGCATGTACAACATATATATATATATATATATATATATATATATATATATATATATATACACGAGACCGAGAGATGCACATTTTTTTATATATGCAGCAGTCTGTCGGAAATGAATTACATCGCCGTCTGAAATCAGTTTCCTCGCTGATTATCTCAGTGGTGGCCGAGGAGGCTGATTTCCGAGCTGAACCGCCGTCTCACATATGTGAATGGCGTATCTCCGTACAAGTTGATATCTGCACCCTCTCTATTCCTTAGAGCTAGTTTTATGATCCCTGAAATGTGCCTCAGCTCTGAGTATAATTTGTAGATGAAGGCGGAACAGAAACTTAAAGAGTCCGAGATCAGGAAATGAGCGGTGAAGATTTTAAATGAATAAGAATGTATTCTCATTCAGTTTAGTTTATGGAAGCTATAAAAACATTATTGAGAAACGGAAGATGAACTGGAATGGGATACATGCAGAGAGCAGTGTTTGTTGAACGAAGGTTCACGCAAATAGGGTGTATGTGTGACGAAGATCCACAATAATAGTTACATAAGGGTTACACAGAAATACAACTTGTTCACAAAAGTCATTGGAAATGTATACACTTAAAGGGTTAATATCTTCATGTGTGTATAAATAAAACAACATTTTAAATGGGGTAAATATCTGTATAAATATGGAACACATGAATATACATTATGTTAAGATGTGACAAAACAGTATTTTGAATTTAGTCCTTAAATGCAGAAATATAGTTGTGCCTTTTTAAAATGGAAAGATAAAAAGGAATATTGGTTACGAGTTTACCGGTAATTTGGGTAGAATTAACGCAAAAAAATTTCTCAGACCGGGAATCTGAAAACGGACATTTTCGCTCTCCCATGCTTTGGTTAAAACTAATTTTCTTTTTCGTATTTAGAGGGGATGGGAATTATCACGCGACCATATAGATAGAAGGGGAGAATTCTTGAACGGAGACAAAACATGAATGAAGGGGAGATTTTCTCTAGCCTTTTTAACCAGTGGCTAGTACTTTTTTATACTTGGTGAACTGGGATCAGCAATTTTAGTTGGTTCCAAGAATTTCTTTTTTTGCCAGAAAACATACTAGTGCTAATGCGTTCCACGTTGAATTTCAATGTTGCCTCAGCATTCCTCTCGCCAGAGCGTGTACTAAAACGATCAGCCTCTGTGTGAAAATGTTATATTTACAGTTGCATAAAGGTTTGGTGTTTTGGTGGACTTGAATTTATCCTGAGACAGAAATAGGTAAGTGAGTATTATAAATTTGTCAGGAAAGAAAAATATATAATTATCCGTATGATAATTGTGGACGCTAGTACAACGTAACTCAAAATCCGGTAGTTTTTCTGGGCAATGCCGCTTAGAGACGAACTTTTGTGTGTTTCCTTCCGAACGGCTATGAATTCTTTAATAAATGGAGTATTTTTGTTTAAAATTCCAAAATAGTTTAATATTCAGTAGCCATGACGACGAAATGTGTGCGTCTATGCGTTGTTCTGTTAGTTCGCAACATGTGGCAATGAAAGACGAATGGGGCTGGAAGCGGTGGGAGAAAAATAATATGGGTGTATTAAACATAAAAGTCTGAATCTGACAGCTGTGTTCAATCCCTGTACAGGATAGTACACTTTCATTTTCTCTTCAATTGTGATATTATGAAAGGTCCCCACTCACCTACAGTTAGCACCCCTGGGGGAGATTAGCTAGGAAAATGAATGACAATAAAAAGACCGGCTTATCCATTGAACTCTACGGACCGGTAACGCAATGACAATTTTTTGCTAACTTTCTGAGTGGCCAGATAATAATGGCGAAAGTAAGCTGAGCAAAAAAATGTTTTCGGTGGAAGGTAGAGAGAAAATCGGATTTATCCAATGTCCGATTGAACGTAAATATATTCGAGAAACGCTGGTTGTCGAGGGGAGAAGGTTGTCAATGGGGGCGATAGGACCGGACAACGATCAGCAAACAGCGATTGTGGTTCTAGCCACAACGGTATCACACTGTTTTTATCGTAGCGGGACCACTGAGACGATTATCGGGCTACACACTCACTTCCCCACATAGATTTCATTATCCGAAAAGAAACTGATCATTATGGAATTTTTTAAAAATGTATCTTCTATATAAAGTAGACTTGATTTTTATCGTCTATTTTCTCTTAGGGTAGCCAGAAAAATAATACGCTCTACGCTAAAAAACTCACACCTTCCTTCATAAACTTTACTCGGACACGTTTACCTTCAATAAATGTAATCATCATACATTAAAAACTACTTTGATACCTTCAAGTCTTACTCTTCCAAAGACGTATTTGACTTAGAAGGAAACAAACTTATTTCTCCCTATCATGTCAGTCCTGTGATGCGACTCATTTCAGCAGTGAAAATATTTCACGCGGTAATATTACATTTTACGCCGCTTATTATTTCCTTTGTGAAATACGTAGTCTTCTTCTTATAACTGTCAGGAAAAGTTGTCCTTACCTTCCGGTGGCTTCTGGCAGAGTGATGGGGAAGCAGCTACCTTGTTTAGATTGATTATTTATCCACCTGAATTTGCATAGCTGTCACATGACACCCTTTTGGCTAAATAAAAGAGGGTGTCTGTGGCAGTTTAGTGCTTTCTTTTCAGACCGTCAGTAGTTCATAGTCTGCCTCCTATTACTAAAATTCACGAGACCTTGGCTTCACTTACAAAACCAAGGTCGCAACCGGCAATCTGTTGCAACACCCCTTCTATCCACAATTACAGAGGCAATGTGTTTGCTTTCCTGTTCCTTCTGCCAGTTGCCGTTGTGGACCAACCTTGTAGCGTCACTTTTCGCTACATAACATAGTAAACATAAGCTAATCACGAACCGTTACCTTAATTCAGTTTTAACGAATAACGTGATACCGAGTTTAAGCATAAACACTCTTCAATGATTAACGTATATTTACCCACGTTCCGGAATTACAGAATCATTAAACAAACGCTTTTAATTTCAAGCAAAACTTAATCAACATGGCCACCACTATTCGAAGACTATAAGTAATATTCATTAAAATTATTACTTCTATTCTACTTCTAATTCATATTTAAAACGTTCATACTTTATAACCTCCATAAGTCACATTCAATACACATTTGAGGTTACACCATTAATTTAGAACACATAACGTTCGATCGTATCGGCATCCAGAGTTCTTCGATTCCTTTGTTTACATGTGAGTTACGGTAGCCCATAACGTTAATTTATTGCTGACAGCTACATTACATTTTTTTACTGTAGCTGTCAGCAAGAAATTGAAAAAATCAGCTACTGCACATTAGATATTTCGAAGTCTGTCATCTATCTATCTATCTATCTATCTATCTATCTATCTATCTATCTATCTATCTAAGTCTCTGTATATCTGTCTGCATTTATAAGTGTTTACATCTATCTATCTATCACTCTATCTATCTAGCTACCTACGTCTATGTATATATGTTTATATTTCTAGGTATGTACATCTATCTCTCTATCAATCTATCTATCTACCTAAATCTCTGTTTATATTTCTAAGTCTGTACATCTAGATAGATGTACATCTATCTATCTATCTATCTATCTATCTATCTATCTATCTATCTATCTATCTATCTATCTATCCTACCCATTCATGTGTTATCAATATAAATATTTGTATTAAAGATTCAAACAAAATTGAATGCATCTACAGACATAGTTTGGGTAAAATCCATTAACGCGAAAACAAAAGCACTTCGGTTTGAGATAAAAAATTTAAATTGCCGCAGTCTAGAAGGATTATTCCTTTGCTGATCGAGGACACAACAAGGTACTTATGCAGTTTTCGGACCCGTACCCTGCTATTTTGGATAGGATTTTCAAGTTACATTATCTCTACGGTATATTCTGTTAATTTAATTGTTACGTTAAAGTACAGAATAGTACAGAATAGTAAACAAAGCCCCCATTGCATGTTAAGAATGGGTTTGTAAATAATAACGTTATCATTTCAGCACGATCTGTAAACTGCAGAACTACCGAGAAAAGATTAAGTATAGCGTTCTGTCGTTCGTTTACAAAAGTTAAATCATTCTTTTATATTTCTCTCAATACAGTAGGCGAATTTAAGAAACCACGTGTTAAAATAAATTCGCCTACTGTATTGACAAAACAAAGGAAACAGGATATAGGAAAAGCCATTGTTAACAAACAATAGAGTAGACATAGGAGCGTCACCAACAAAGCCTTTGTTCGCGGGAAGCCTTTGTTCGCTGGAAGCCAAACGATTGGCTGAGGGAACAACAAAGAATCTGATTGGTTAACTAGCAAGCCATGTATATAAAAACACCTGACAAAAATAGCTCCATGCATTTAGCCTGACGATTCCCCCCGGGGATGAAACACGGGAGCCTCTGTGTAGCTTGATTGCCATATATATTTTCATTGCTTACTACCTAGCTCTACTTATGTATCGAGCACTGTTGAAGTAAATACTGAAAACTGATACATAAAAAATTATATCTCCTTATAATATTTTATGTGGATACATGAAGTACTATATATATATATATATATATATATATATATATATATATATGCGGTTTCACGTGGCCTTCCGTAATTTGCAGGGTTTTTTTTAATAGAAAATCTCCGTTTATTTTTTATCTAATTTTTAGTTACAGACAGCAAGGATTATTTCTTTTTCATGCGCACACTACAAAATGACCTTCCCCTTCTTTGTTGATATCATTTTCTGTTACACACGTACGTAGTATTCGTAATGAAAGCCGAGCAGAACAACACTAAAAAGAGGGAATAGCAATCATCACGTCTTATACCCCCAAGGAGACTGGTTTGAAACGCAGAAGCAATGTTGACAATATGATCATTTTACTGAAATAGCAAGCTCGGTTGAACCTCGCTGTAGACCACCTGAGTTTGGCATAAACGGAGGTAAAGTAAATTTAGTCTGCATGATATACATTAGGCTGGCTGAGTACACATTTTATCGATGATCAATACGCTGGTTATAAATGAATGATTGACAGTTATAATCTACGATATGATCACGTTGACACACCGGTCTCCGTTAGATCTCCGAAGTTAAGCGACGTCGATCCTGGTCAGTATTGAATGGGTGTCCATTTGCAAATAGCAAGTGTTATATGCAGGGGGTCTCTGCTTATTTCGGCATTGTTTCTAGTCTTGGACTTCACCTTACCACTAGACTCAAACAATGTCTGTTCAGCAGATGTGCAACCCTTGCTTCACAATTGACTCCTCGCGCAGGTAACCTTACAGGGGCTATCCATTGTCTCTCAATTACGCATATAGGATGGATGCGTTACTGGGTTAAAAGATGATAAAAGGAGTGGCGCAACGGGAGACTGGTCAAGTGAATAAGGTCTCTGCTAACCTACTATTCGCCCTTCCATAGCCCGACGGCTGTGGTTACGCTCGTTTTATGCACCTCTATTTTCTTTTTTTCACAAAGAACGGATATGTATACGAAATTAAGATAATATACTTATTTAAAATGAAAATGTCCCCATTTATATATACATCTTTATTAATAAAACTATCAGGAAAAAGCTAGTTTGCGCTTCTCGCTTATACGTAACTTTGATAAATATACATTTAATTGTCATTTTTATTATTATTATTTATGAATATCAATTAAAATTAAATGCGAAAAATCTAAAACGAATTAAAACAAATCTTATTTAATTAAAATTGTAAACGTAACTATATTTTGAATGATTTTTTTTCTCAAATCTTCCCATCCGCCACCAGGAAATGTATCCACACTGGCAACACTGGATACATACAGCTAGTATATTGTGTACTTGTATCCACGATAACACAGCATGCCAAAGTGGCGGACTCGTGTTCAGGAAAGACACCCGAACACGTGGTCGCTAAAGATGTAAAGGCTAGGATACAAAAATATTCGTTATCTTTTCACCCTCAATCTCGCCGATTCCCTCTCTTTGAAGCGAGGGCATGTTGTGTGGTGGGAAAAAGTGGATTGTTACTTTTAATACCTCTCAAATCAAGATACTCGCCTTTCACTACCAATGCTCGGATCCATGTTTTGCCCCAGTCGAAATAAATGGCTCTCTTCTCAAAGTCCCTTGTTTGAATAAGGTCTTAGGACTGACTTTTACTCCAGATCTAAAATGGACGACGTATATCCAACCTGTTGCCAAGATCGCTGAAAAATGGTTGGATTATTCTGCCGCTCTAGAAAGTATCTGATTCCATATGTAATCCTTTACCTATATAAGAGGCAGATGCGTCAAAACATGGAAACTGCTGTCACATCGTGGTCGCGTCGCACAGAGCTCCTTTTCCTGGCTTGACAGACTACAAAATCGACTTCGAAATCTAGTGTGGATGATCTCTTCTCTTTCTTTACAACCCCTTTCTCACAGAAGAGACGTTGCTAATCTCTTTCCACTGTATCGCTATTTCCATAGAAGGTGCTCGACTCAACTCCAGTCTTTGGTTCTTCCTTTCATTCATAGCAAGAACTCGCCTTCTAATACAACGAAAAAAATCCCTATTTCCCTCCATAGGCTTAGAGTCAGGATGAATTTCCTCAGACAGAGTTTCATTGCAAGGGCTCCCAACCAGTGAAACACATTACCGCGAGACTGTGTCCCTGCTGATTGCAACTTAGTCGTCTTCAACACGCAGTTCATACCATTGATCAATGTTAGTACCCCAATAGTGTTCCTCATCTTCCAGTTGGCAATCATTCCTGTCTCATCATTCCTTATCGTCAAGCGGCTATTGAAAGTGATTCCAATAGTAAAAAGAAATATTCCAGTAATCTTATGGCTGATCTATAAGAGCACTTGGACTAGTTGAGTGTAAGGTTATCACTGCAGCCAAAAACCGTTCTCGGTTGCAATTGTGGGCGGCTCAGCCATGGGTGCAAACTGTCACATTTCTATATAGACACAAATGCTTAATAGTTTTTAATTGGAAATTATTTTGCCGAGTAGCCTTTGGAATCTAGAACCCCGTTGATAACCTCAAACTGGATACATCGAAAATGAAAAAGTTCTCCACGGACTTCTAAAAGTTCTATTAGTATTTTATTTCTCGCGGCTATGGTTGTTTGGTGGTAAACATTTTTTCGGTCTAACGTCCTAAACTTTTTGTATTTGCCGATCTCGTATATTATCTTATCGATGTGAATTATGCATAAACGGGATGCTACCTATTTATAACTTGTCAGTAGTCTATGTCATTATTATTATTATTATTATTATTATTATTATTATTATTATTATTATTATTATTATTATTATTATTATTATTTGTACTAACTTGGGGTTATCACACAGGTAATCGGCGGTGATTGCTCACCGACAACAACCGGTGGTGTTCCCTGGAGTCTGAGTGACAACAAGTCTCCCCAGATTTCCAGTATTCTCCACCTCTTTTCGATTACCACCGCAAATGACCTTGCGGTATCGCAAAAACCGCTTACCATTGATTTCTCGCTGGTAAGAACCATTGGTCTTCTCTGGGATTTAGGTGGGAAAGAGTCTCTCAAAGGTCCCAGCACCCTCTGCACTCTTCCAGTGAAAGTCTAGTTTGTGCTATTCATCATCGCTCTTCTCATACTCCTTGACCCTCAACAAATATTGTGTGGTGTCAGCCTAGGCCGGGGGGGGGGGAGCTTATGATGTTTCTTGCTATTTCTGTTCATGCGGTGGTGTTTTTCGTGTGGTTTTGTTTTCTTCTTACACTTCCATGTGACTGGTTACCATGCGTAGCTTATGCGGGTTGGTTTCCGCATTCGAGGATTGTTTTCAGATTGAAGCTTTTGTGATTATTGCCGTCTTTGCATAGTTTCAATGATCCCTTTGATTCCAATTTCTCCCAGTCTTATTTCCAGTTTTTTGGGGGAATGTTCCTAGTGCTTCTACAATTATTGATATTATACTGACTTTCTTCATGCTCCGTATTCCTTTCAGTTTCATGGCTAGTTCCGTGTATTTGCTTCGTTTTTTCCGTTTCTTTGATCTTCACTCTGTTGACTGCTGGAACGGCGAAGTCTGCGATGTTGCAAGAGTTTTCGTTCTTGTTGATTATTATAACATCCGGTCTCCTTGCTTGTATGAGTTTGTCTGTTTGTATATCCATATCCCAGAGGATTTTCGTTTTCCAGTATTGTTTCTGGTTTATGTTTGTACCATTTGTCTGCGTATTCGAAATTCAATCGTTTGCACAGTTCTTAGTGTACTGATTTCCCCACACAGTTATGTTTGTTCTTTTATTCTTTTGGGGCTAGTTTGCTACATTCACTTGTTATACGATTTACTGTTTCGTCTGTTTGTCCACACAGTCTGCATTTACTGTTTTCCTGGGTGTTATCTAATTTAGCTTCAATGTTGTGTGTCCTAATCGCATTGTTCTGTGCAGCCATCAGTCAAGATTCCGTTTCTCTGTTCAAGTGTCCTTTTCTTAGCGATGTCCAGCTATTTTCGTTGGTTTCTTCTCTTGTCAGTCTTCTGAAGCGTCCATGTATTTTTTTTTCTTCTCACTTTTATTGTCGTTTTGTTTCTGGTTTCGGTGCTTCCCGAGTTGCTTGTTTGAACGGTGTTTCTTGCTACGATGATTAGCCTTTCCGTGTTCTGAGTTATGTATTTCTCCAGCATTTTATTGTGTTTTTAACACAATCTTCTATACTTACCAGTCCTCTACCCCCTTCATTTCTTTTCATGTAGAGTCTGTCCGTATCGTGTTTTGGGTGTAGTGCGTTGTGTATGGTCATTAGTTTTCTAGTCCTCTGGTCAAGGTGCCTGAGTATAATTTCGTTTCTAAGAGTTTTCTTGTTCTTCGTAAATATTTTTTTCCAATCTTCTCTTTCATTTCTGTAGGTTTGATGGTATCTGCTTCCAGAACTCCCAAATATTCGTAGCTATCCTGTTCGCCTAGTGCCCTCATCTCCTTTTGGTTGAGGAGTTCTACACCATCTGTCGTCTCCAGTTTTCCTCTTTTCATTTTTAGTAGTGCACACTTTTCCATTTCAAATTCCATTTAAATGTCCCGACTGGACATTCTAATCGTATTTATCAGCTTTTTAAGTTTATCTTTTGCTTTTTGCAAATAGTTTCAGGTCGTCCATGTACATCAGGTTGTTTATTCTTTGTTCTGTGTATCCGGCAACACATTTTCTGAGTATCTAGTTGAGCGGCATCATGGCTATGGTAAACAGTAGTGGTGATAGAGAGTCTCCTTGAAAAATGCCTCTCTGTATTTTTATCTCAGTCAGGTTGACAATTCTAGTTTCCATTTCTTTCTTAATAAGATTAATAATCCTTTCGGGTATTTTGTATATTTCTAAACATTTAATTATCAATGCTTAGAGTATTTTGTTGTAAGCTTTTTTGTAGCCAATCCATCCCATGGATATGTTATTTTTTCTGCTTTTTCCTTTCTCAGGTTCTTTAGATCGATGTATAGCAGATTATGCGTCCCTCACTACTATTATTATTATTATTATTATTATTATTATTATTATTATTATTATTATTATTATTATTATTATTATTATTATTATTATTATTATTATTATTATTATTATTATTATTATTATTATTATTATTATTATTATTATTATTATTATTATTATTATTATTATTATTATTATTATTATTATTATTATTATTATTATTATTATTATTATTATTATTATTATTATTATTATTATTATTATTATTATTATTATTATTATTATTATTATTATTATTATTATTATTATTATTATTATTATTATTATTATTATTATTTTATTATTATTATTATTATTATTATTATTATTATTATTATTATTATTATTATTATTATTATTATTATTATTATTATTATTATTATTATTATTATTATTATTATTATTATTATATTATTATTATTATTATTATTATTATTATTATTATTATTATTATTATTATTATTATTATTATTATTATTATTATTATTATTATTATTATTATTATTATTATTATTATTATTATTATTATTATATTATTATTATTATTATTATTATTATTATTATTATTATTATTATTATTATTATTATTATTTATTATTATTATTATTATTATTATTATTATTATTATTATTATTATTATTATTATTATTATTATTATTATTATTATTATTATTATTATTATTATTATTATTATTATTATTATTATTATTATTATTATTATTATTATTATTATTATTATTATTATTATTATTATTATTATTATTATTATTATTATTATTATTATTATTATTATTATTATTATTATTATTATTATTATTATTATTATTATTATTATTATTATTATTATTATTATTATTATTATTATTATTATTATTATTATATTATTATTATTATTATTATATTATTTATTATTATTATTATTATTATTATTATTATTATTATTATTATTATTATTATTATTATTATTATTATTTATTATTATTATTATTATTATTATTATTATTATTATTATTATTATTATTATTATTATTATTATTATTATTATTATTATTATTTATTATTATTATTATTATTATTATTATTATTATTATTATTATTATTATTATTATTATTATTATTATTATTATTATTATTATTATTATTATTATTATTATTATTATTATTATTATTATTATTATTATTATTATTATTATTATTATTATTATTATTATTATTATTATTATTATTATTATTATTATTATTATTATTATTATTATTATTATTATTATTATTATTATTATTATTATTATTATTATTATTATTATTATTATTATTATTATTATTATTATTATTATTATTATTATTATTATTATTATTATTATTATTATTATTATTATTATTATTATTATTATTATTATTATTATTATTATTATTATTATTATTATTATTATTATTATTATTATTATTATTATTATTATTATTATTATTATTATTATTATTATTATTATTATTATTATTATTATTATTATTATTATTATTATTATTATTATATTATTATTATTATTATTATTATTATTATTATTATTATTATTATTATTATTATTATTATTATTATTATTATTATTATTATTATTATTATTATTATTATTATTATTATTATATTATTATTATTATTATTATTATTATTATTATTATTATTATTATTATTATTATTATTATTATTATTATTATTATTATTATTATTATTATTATTATTATTATTATTATTATTATTATTATTATTATTATTATTATTATTATTATTATTATTATTATTATTATTATTATTATTATTATTATTATTATTATTATTATTATTATTATTATTATTATTATTATTATTATTATTATTATTATTATTATTATTATTATTATTATTATTATTATTATTATTATTATTATTATTATTATTATTATTATTATTATTATTATTATTATTATTATTATTATTATTATTATTATTATTATTATTATTATTATTATTATTATTATTATTATTATTATTATTATTATTATTATTATTATTATTATTATTATTATTATTATTATTATTATTATTATTATTATTATTATTATTATTATTATTATTATTATTATTATTATTATTATTATTATTATTATTATTATTATTATTATTATTATTATTATTATTATTATTATTATTATTATTATTATTATTATTATTATTATTATTATTATTATTATTATTATTATTATTATTATTATTATTATTATTATTTATTATTATTATTATTATTATTATTATTATTATTATTATTATTTTATTATTATTATTATTATTTTATTATTATTATTATTATTATTATTATTATTATTATTATTATTATTATTATTATTATTATTATTATTATTATTATTATTATTATTATTATTATTATTATTATTATTATTATTATTATTATTATTATTATTATTATTATTATTATTATTATTATTATTATTATTATTATTATTATTATTATTATTATTATTATTATTATTATTATTATTATTATTATTATTATTATTATTATTATTATTATTATTATTATTTTATTATTATTATTATTATTATTATTATTATTATTATTATTATTATTATTATTATTATTATTATTATTATTATTATTTTTTATTATTATTATTATTATTATTATTATTATTATTATTATTATTATTATTATTATTATTATTATTATTATTATTATTATTATTATTATTATTATTATTATTATTATTATTATTATTATTATTATTATTATTATTATTATTATTATTATTATTATTATTATTATTATTATTATTATTATTATTATTATTATTATTATTATTATTATTATTATTATTATTATTATTATTATTATTATTATTATTATTATTATTATTATTATTATTATTATTATTATTATTATTATTATTATTATTATTATTATTATTATTATTATTATTATTATTATTATTATTATTATTATTATTATTATTATTATTATTAATATTATTATTATTATTATTATTATTATTATTATTATTATTATTATTATTATTATTATTATTATTATTATTATTATTATTATTATTATTATTATTATTATTATTATTATTATTAATTATTATTATTATTATTATTATTATTATTATTATTATTATTATTATTATTATTATTATTATTATTATTATTATTATTATTATTATTATTATTATTATTATTATTATTATTATTATTATTATTATTATTTTATTATTATTATTATTATTATTATTATTATTATTATTATTATTATTATATTATTATTATTATTATTATTATTATTATTATTATTATTATTATTATTATTATTATTATTATTATTATTATTATTATTATTATTATTATTATTATTATTATTATTATTATTATTATTATTATTATTATTATTATTATTATTATTATTATTATTATTATTATTATTATTATTATTATTATTATTATTATTATATTATTATTATTATTATTATTATTATTATTATTATTATTATTATTATTATTATTATTATTATTATTATTATTATTATTATTATTATTATTATTATTATTATTATTATTATTATTATTATTATTATTATTATTATTATTATTATTATTATTATTATTATTATTATTATTATTATTATTATTATTATTATTATTATTATTATTATTATTATTATTATTATTATTATTATTATTATTATTATTATTATTATTATTATTATTATTATTATTATTATTATTATTATTATTATTATTATTATTATTATTATTATTATTATTATTATTATTATTATTATTATTATTATTATTATTATTATTATTATTATTATTATTATTATTATTATTATTATTATTATTATTATTATTATTATTATTATTATTATTATTATTATTATTATTATTATTATTATTATTATTATTATTATTATTATTATTATTATTATTATTATTATTATTATTATTATTATTATTATTATTATTATTATTATTATTATTATTATTATTATTATTATTATTATTATTATTATTATTATTATTATTATTATTATTATTATTATTATTATTATTATTATTATTATTATTATTATTATTATTATTATTATTATTATTATTATTATTATTATTATTATTATTATTATTATTATTATTATTATTATTATTATTATTATTATTATTATTATTATTATTATTATATTATTATTATTATTATATTATTAT
>OY744517.1:106864773-106892273 GCA_963556195.1 Sepiola atlantica | reverse complement strand
ATCATTATTATTATCATTATTATTGTTATAGTGTTATTAATATTCGTGTTCTGCATGGAGATCGGTTACTTCTTTATTTTCGCTTTAATTAAACTTTTATCTTCGATGGAATATTTTCAAGAGTCGGTGGCTACTTGTTTGTCGTTTTTAGTTAGATTTTGGCAAATGGGGAGCATCAGGAGAAATTTGGTATTATTGCACACGATTTGATTTACTTATATACCAGTTATTATATGCCCTCTCGCCGGCGAAATCGGTTAGCTATAGCCACCTGATTATTACAACGTGTGATGTTAAATCCACTTTCTTGTAATATCAGCGCTAATAAAGCACTCAGAGCTTCCCGTGTCGACTAGGGCATTCATCTCTACTCCATTTATTTTCTCCGCTAATATCGTTAAAGTTTGCGGTGGCAACTATATTAGCTGCAATAACATCAGATCACGATGAAGAACCATTTGATCGGCAAACCTTGGGAAATGTCTCTTTTACTTGCACTTATGGCATTGGCTTTCCTGGTTGGATAGTCCGGTCTGGTGTGTAGCTGGGGGCACGAAGATAACAATTTCTTTTGGGCGCAGCCTGAGTAGTGTATGCAATGTTTTCTGAAGAGAGTTTTGTGCAGGCGGTCGCGAGTAAAGATAAAGAAGTCTGTAAGAGATTTGAGTCATTTGAATTGATGGACAAATATGTGTGAACATTTAACGCAGCGCCAACCCTTGTTTGTGAGTATGAACTACTAAATTGCATTTCTCCCATCTCTAAGGTAAGTGCACGTTCTCTAAATATAGCTGTTTAATTCTCATTAATCTTTGACAGATATTTGATTCAATCCATTTGTAAAGGCGTCGCTAATGAATTCTTTGATTTGATGTTCTTATTTATTTGCCACCCAACGAGAGCAGAGTCGGTTTTTAATGTCGGAAAAATACAGGGACACTCTAGATTCGGACAAAATAAAATTTGCCCCAGTCTAGAAGGGGTTCTCCTTCATTAACAGAGGACAGAAAAGGTCAAGTGTAGTATCAGAACAGTCTTGACTTAAGGTTTTTAACTTTAGAAGGTATTGTTCTAATCTCTTTCACCTGATGGATAACCGGTGGTAGATAATAGGTGTCGCGCAATAATTATACACATTCTATTTGTAAAACTTCATTTCAAAACGTCCATGGCGATTTTATAAGTTTCGTAATTAGAAATGTGAAATTGATAATTGTTAGGCCTCGTAGTATAAGAAGGTTTGCAGGATCAAGGGTTATCCCTAATGTACTTTGTTAAAAGAAAGTCTGGGTTGCGCCTCTCTCAGTTACTGGCCCCTTCTGCTTGGTGATGGTGGTGAAGGGAAGATGACAAGTATAAAACGCAGCCATGACACCAGGTATAATAGCCATTAGTATTGACGAATCGAAATTCAGCGGCTTATCCATTTTCAGCCCTAATGATGTCAATGGATACGTTAAGCTTTATACGTCATCTATGTATCTTTTTGTTTCCGTGAACTAATTCATTGCTGGTTTTTAGTTCATCAGAACATAATGCATGTTTATCTGTTTAGAAGATGGGTTGCTTTGCAAAAAAATCCCTCAAATAGTCGTTTCCAATATAGCATTACTATAATTTGGCTCTGCATTGTCAAAATCTAGGCGATCTAGTCACAAGTATTTATGAATAATTCCGTTCAATAAGTTGTAACAAGAACCTATAGACTAGTTCAAATTAATGATCCTTTATTGAACGCAATAAAACAATAGTTATTACCGTAGTTAAACACACTATATAGGTGTGTCGCTTTGGCTTGTTATCTACGTATCATAATCTACTTTATTTTTTTTCTACCTAATTTCTAATTTGCTTGTAATATACTTTGTTTCTTAGATTTCAAAGATGGCGTTAGTATTTTTTTCGACACTCCTTAAGGGAAAACATATATACTAATCTTAATGATAGACAGAGTAAGAAGAAAATACTCCCAAATACAATATACGCATTTTATTTACATATTGACAAACGTAAAGTGGACTTACAACACAACACAAAAGAACATACAATAAAAGGGCGGGTTACTCACCACTCGTCGTGGTCTCTACCATACGAATATAAGACAGAGTTCCTTCATATTCAACCACATGGAATCTGTTCTACATGGTGAACTCCATTCTCTCTCCTCTAGTAGTCTAGGTCTCTTAGCAACCGATGTCATTCTCCCTTGTTCCCAAACAATGGAAATTAACCTTAATAAATCCGTCTTTATATTTCCTATATTGAACACAAAATGAGAGACTGCAATCAAAGAACATTTCAATCACATCTAGATTACTACTGCTGCTTGATGTTGAGAAAAGACGCCTCTGATTTATATTTTTATCGGGTGTACGTGCTATTTACCGTTAGAATATTTTTTATAGACACTTTAGACATTTAATTTTTTTTCTACTTTTCCAATTCAATGTAACATTTTTTTTTTTCAGTTTCAATAAAGTTTATGTTATATATAATGTATTATATTGTGATTTACGATTTCTAAGTCCAAAATAAAATTCGTACGGTGTAGATATTTTTTCTTTATAGATATCAAAACGAAGTAGCAAAAACTGAAGTGTAGATATTATGATACGTAGATAACAAGTGGTACATCTCTATAATGTTTTTTTTATACGACGGAGGAGGTAGTATTGCCATAATATATTTATATAGATTCCACTCGTTTTAGATTTGATATTTACATGAAGATCTAACATATCACTCAATAAGTCCCGGACCTAACTAATAATACAACAACTTTTAGGCAAAATTTGACTTTATTCATCAACATAGTCTCTAGGGGATACACTGATTCCAACGTTTCTTCATTGGAACTCAGTCGCTTTCGTTGGATCATTATTCTAAGGTCTGCAAACAGCCAGTAGTCGATGAGGTCATATCTAGAGAATAGGGTGGGTGCGGAAGAAATTAGAAGTGCAATTCATATAGTTTTGCCATACTTGCGGTGTATTATCTTGGCGAAACAGAACTTTTTTTCTTCTTCATTAGTGGCCGTTTTTGTGACGATTTCTTGCTACAAATACACTAATAATGCTATTGATGGCTCTTTCTTTCTAAAAGTAATCGATGAACAAAATACCTTGCGCATCCAAAAATACGTTGGCCAAAATCTTGCCTGTAGATTTTGGCGTCTTTGGTCGCTTTAGACACCTTTCACCTGCTGCAGTAAGTAAATTATTGTTATAATTAAAGGTAAAACATCAAGTAGTATGATTCAGTTGTACTCCTAACTCAAAGGATAACATTCATTTTCGAACGCGCCCCTGTCATATAAAACTCTACAAAATGAGTAAAATGGGTTATTTTTACAGAATATTAGCTCTTTCGAACATGATTCATGTTTACGTCGAAGAAAACTAACAATTTAAATTTGCTTCTTTTGTGATGAAGTAAGACACAAATTAATTAATGTTTACATAATTAAACTAGATAAGAAAAGGTTTAGAGTTTCATCGAAATGTTCTTAGAATATAAAAAAATGTCTGATTAATAGTAAACCCTGGACGTTTCTATTAAGGTTAAAAATTTGACTGAACATCGTCTGCTTTGCATCGTCATGCTCGAAAATAGATTTATTCTTTGATATATTAGAAAGCTAAAAATTAGAAATCATCACTACCTGTAATATATTTATTAAAATGAGTTTTAAATAATCAATATTTTTCTTAGATATAGCATTCAGTCGGTGAACCAGTATTTTTCTGTATATATAATATATAACAAGTCAGTCTGATTAGTTAGACCGCCATATCAATGCATCTGATAGAAGGGTATTTGATTCTGACTAGCTTATTTCTTTTATTGGATGTTGTTGCGTGTTGTTAAGAAGAATACATTTTAATTCAATTTAATTCATTTAAAATACAATTTATCCTGCTCAAGACATTTTTAGCAAATGTAAATTACAAATCGAGGCCATGTAGTAAACATGGCCTCGATTTGTAATTTACATTTATATTGTAATTCAGCATCAAATTTCGCTAAAACATTAAATAGTATTATATAAATAATTTTGTTTTCGTTTTTCATAACTAAATAACTTTAAAATACATTATATGATTATTCAGATAGAAACTGACGTGGGAACAAATAGGTAATATCTGAAAATATTTAAATTTCGATGTCGCATCCGGTCACGTAACACGAATATCTTAAACAAAAAATAGCTCATATAAGACTCTACTCACTTTGTTTCCATTAACTATATACGATCCATCATTTTTCTTTTCTGTTTTTATTATTAAAAATAGCTGCACCTACCCGGTGTTGCGTGGGAGAAATTTTATTATCCTTTTGTTTTCTTCCTAATACGCCAACCGGTTTCGTTTATCGTAAATTATACTCAGTTACATTCCTACTTTATGATGTACGTTACGGTGTTCGTAAACGAAATCTTATCTGAAAAAATAAACATACATATAAAATAAAGCAGTTTCTTTTTGTCAGAATACGTATTGATGTCTGCAAATATTTATGAAAGTATAAGTCAACTACATGCACGTGTCTGCGTCTATGTTTGTTTGCTTATCGACTATGTGACTTACACATTGAATTTATGAAACAAAAACTGTTAGGGCCAATAATCGATATTAATGCAAACACCTGTTCAGATATCGTACGCTTGATTTTGTAAATACGAATAAGCGGGATTTGTATACTTAAAAAAATAATAATCGCTCTAATCAGTTACTTATATGGTTCGGTGAAATAAAATGAACACACATAAAAATGGTACTACATCTCAGTATCGTAGCCCCTTATTAACTAGCTGGCTTTACTTAACGACTCAAAAAAATGATAAGCATTATTAATGTTGCACATTTAATTTAATTAATTTAATTCTTTATGAAATTACATTAACAATTAATAATTATTAAAATTTAATTTAAGATTATTATTATTATTATTATTATTATTATTATTATTATTTGTACTCACTAGGAGTTCTCACACAGGCCATCAATGATTGCTCACCAACAACCGGTGGTATTCTCTGGAGTCTGAGTGACAATAAGTCTCACTAGATTTCCAGTATTCGCCACCTTTTTACGATAGCCACCGCAAATAACCTTGCAGTATCGAACAGATGTTTACTATTGATTTCTTGCTGGTAAGGACCATTGTTCTTCTCTGGGATTTGGGTGGCAATAAGCCTCCCCAAGGTCCCAGCAGTCTCTGCACTTCCAGTGGAGATCTGGTTTGTGCTGTCCCTACTCGGTCTTCTCATCCTCTTTGACCCTATGCAAATATTTTGTGTCGTGTCAGTCTAGACTGGTACAATTGTTTAAAGTTTTTTTTAGAGGGGGAGCGAGCTTATGCTGTTTCTTGCTATTTCTGTCATTGAGTCATTTTTGTGTCGTGTCAGCGGTGGGGAGCTCATAAAGTGATGTTTTTTGCATTTTCTGTTCCATGGTTTGTGGTGTGCTGTTCTTTCTGTGGTTTTGTTTTCTTTCTGTTGTAGCTTCCAGGTGACCCTTCGTAGCTTATGCGAGTTGGTTTCCGCATTCCATGATTTTTCTTCAGATTGCAGCTGTTTTGATCATTGCTGTCCTTTGGATAGTTTCAATGATCCCTTTGATTCCAATTTCTCCCAGTCTTATTTCTAGTGTTTTGCGGGATTGTTCCTAGTGCTCCTACAATTATTGGTATTATACTGACTTTCTTCATGCTCCATATTCCTTTCAGTTTCATGGCTAGTTCCGTGTATTTGCTTCATTGTTCCGTCTCTTTGATCTTCACTCTGTTGACTGCTGGAACGGCGAAGTCTGCGATGAGTTTTCCTTCTTGCTGATTATTATAACATCCAGTCTCCTTGCTTGTATGAGTTTGTCTGTTTGTATATCCATATCCCAGATGATTTTGTGTTTTTCGTTTTCCAGTATTGTTTCTGGTTTATGTTTGTACCATTTATTTGTACCATTTGTTCAATCGTTTGCACAGTTCTTAGTGTACTGATTTCCCCACATAGTCATGTCTGTTCTTGTATTCTTTTGGGGCTAGTTTGCTACATTCACTTATTATATTGTCCACACTGTCTGCATTTACTGTTTTTCTGGGTTTTATCTATTTTAGCTTCAATGTAGTTTGTCCTAATTGCATTGTTCTGTGCAACCATCAGTCAAGATTCCGTTTCTCTGTTCAAGTGTCTTTTTCTTAGCGATGTCCAGCTATTTTCGTTGGTTTCTTCTCTTGTCAGTCTTCTAAAGCGTCTATGTAGTTGGTTTTTTTTCACACTTTTCTTTTCTAGTCGTTTTGTTTCCGGTTTCGGTGCTTCCCATGTTGCTCGTTGGTGATAAGGATTTCCGTGTTCTGAGTTATGTATGTCTCCAGCTCTTTTTTAGTCTTCCACGCGATCTTCTATACTTACCAGTCCTCTTCCCCTTTCGTTTCTTTTCATGTATAGTCTGTCCGTATCGTCTTTTCTATGTATTGCGTTGTGCATAGTCATTAATTTTCTAGTCCTCTGGTCAAGGTGCCTGAGTTCTTCTTTGGTTCAGCCTATGAATGGTCCAGATTATCTTATTAGTGCTACTGCCCAGGTGTTTATTTCTGTTACTAGATTCCTGCTATATAATTTCGTTTTTAGGAGGTTTTCGTTCTTCATAAATATTATTTTCTAATCTTTTCTTTGATTTCTGTAGATTTGATGGCGTCTGCTTCTAGAACTCGAATATATTTGTAGCTATTCTGTTTGCCTAGCACCCTTATTTCCTTTTGGTTGGGGAGTTCCATGCCCTCTGTCGTCTCCAGTTTTCCTCTTTTTATTTATAGTAGTGCACACTGTCCAATTGCAAATTCTATTTAAATGTCCTAACTGAAGACTCTGGTTGTATTTATCAGCTTTTCCGGTTCCTTTATACAGGTCATAAAAAGGTACACATTTAAACTAATTCAATCAGTAATATTTGTCAACTGTTTGTCGGTGTTCTTAAAACAAAAACATATTTTCAATCGATTTTAATATTTAATCAGCGTCAATATTTATTTTTATTAGTCATAAATAAAAAAAAGTGGGAAAGACTGTCACTCATTGCACCGAGTACTAATTTAATAGCAGTATTTTTCGCTGTTTACCGATAGTAAAATCATATTTCAAACGTTTTTTTTACTAATAATCTCACTTCTACTACAGCGCGCGAGGGGAAAATAAATATTTAAGTTTTTTTTTAAATCAAATTTTGATGTTTTTTATAAATTAATTATTCGAAATTAAATTTCTTTTTTATAAAATGAAAGCAAAATTTAATGTCATTTTGTTATGACCTTTGTCTTTATTATTTCCTTTAAGATATGAGAGAAAATAAGTAAGAGAAAGAGTGTGCATAAATAATTATTCGTAGTTTAGTGTACGACAAAAACATTACGTGTATTTATTTATTCATAGTTTAGTTTTAAGAAAAAAAACGCCCCGGTGAGAGGTATGAAAAAAATCTATTTTCATCTAATTAATTACGAAAAATAAATGGAAAATATCTCCTTATCGCCTTCAATATATATATATATATATATATATATATATATATATATATATATATATATATATATATATATATATATATTCATTACCTGGTGATACCAGATCAGGCTGCCCTGTGGCTCCCTGAGACGAAATTCACCTACATTGACGTTTTTTTTTTGTTTTTTTTTTGTAAAACTTAATTATGTTCTACAAAACCAAAAACAAAAACAACAGCCCCTCTCCCTTTCTCCCTCCCCTTTTTATTTTATTTTTAAATCTTTTACTATAATGACCAGATTCGGCATTTAATAACCCCAAAAGGGTTGATATGCCGTAAAACAAAACTACTAAACCAAAAACGATGATTAAGCATTTGAAGATATAAAGAACTTGAAGCATAAAAACTTTTACTATAATGACCAGATTCGGCATTAAATAACCCAAAAAGGGTTGATATGCCGTAAAACAAAACTACCAAACCAAAAACGATGATTAAACATTTGAAGATATAAAGAACTTGAAGCATAAAAACTTTTACTATAATGACCAGATTCGGCATTAAATAACCCCAAAAGGGTTGATATGCCGTAAAACAAAACTACCAAACCTACCAAACCTATATTCATTACTGCCTCCAAACAATGTCGGCTCATCAGGGCCTTTCTCTCGACGGTTCTTTGCGTATCGCCCCCCCCCCCCATCATCTAAATCGCATTTCAATCTAACTATTGAATGAAATCAAAACAATTGACTTTTCAACGGCTTAGCGTCTCACGTGTCGTTTAATGACTCCGCGTCTCGTCTGTTTTTGTTTTTGTTTTTAACGGCTGAGCGTCTTACGTATTTATTGTATGAAAACGTTCTCATATATCGAAGAGAAAATATATTTTATAAATAAATAAAGTAAATAAATGAAATAAATATAAATAAATAACATTCCTAAATTATCCAAATGGTTCAAGGGAGATAATTAATAAATAATTTTAAATAATAAATAAATAAATAAAACTCTTTTCCTCTCACAGAGATAGTTATACAGTGGACATTTTCTATTATATCACCATGTGATATTCTTTTTGCCCAGAGACACCTTATTTCTTAAGTTTTCCATCTCACTCTGTCGTCTGCTTTTCTTGACTGGTGGTTTAGTAGATCTTTTGTGTGAAAATTTAGTTATTCAGTCAGTTCCCGATTTTGGCGGAGAGAAGTCGACACGCTTAGCCGAGTGGCTTTGTGTGAAAAGTGAGTTTTTTCAGTTGAGTTCGGACTTTGGAAGCGAAAGTCAAGACGCTTAGCATATAGCTCTGTAATGTGTAGTCGGGTGGAAATTCGCCAGACATGAGCAAAACTTGCTAGAAAATAGCTAATTGCATCCAACGTCCCACAGTATGAAAGGAAGAGTGGAATGGATGAACCGACAATGGAACACTCTCCAACCGAAGTGTGAAAATAAATGATAAAATCTCTCTCAGAAAGAATCGTCTCCGAATGTCCTTGTCTTCGTGCTTGGAACAGAATCTGCTCCCAAAACAGGTACACCACCGCGGCCACGGCCAAGGAGACACCACGAAATCGACGGTATCAATCGGCGATCGTGGCGAGACGGCTGGCGAGCATGTAAGGTAACTTCTTTTGTTAATGAACTGTGTTAAAAATGCCTATGTTAAAATGACTCTTAAAAACATGTTTGAAATTGACTATTGAAAATGACTATGAGAAGTGCCCTACAGAAAATGTTTTACAAGAAACGTATTATAATTTTAAAAAGATTGTAACCACTATTAATCCTCTCATGAACTTTTCGTATTGTTTTCGGCCCGGAGAGGATGTAGTTCGAACTGTTTGAGTGGTTTCGGAGAACTGCCTCAGTCGGGCAGGATCAGTCATTAGTAATAATAAGCTCTCCCCCTTTTTAAGGGGTTATGCAACATATGCTACAGAAGAAAATACACGAAACACTCTGGATTGCTGGCCCGATTGGTTCATTTGGTCTTTCCCAACGTCCCCCGTCTTTTCAGGTGTCGCTGGTCTATTCCCAGTTGTCATTCAGTCTGTTCCTGAAAGTCAACGGACAAGCCATGCCTCTATAGAATGAAACTAGCTATCGGAACAGTAGCAGAAACTCGCTCTGAAGTGAGCTGATAACAGAAGGTATATATATATATATATATATATATATATATATATATATATATATATATATATATATATAAATTTTAAAGGGAAAACCCTAGACACACATTTGGGTTGTAAACATTATAACTTATTTTGACCTAGATCGGTCTCATCAGATGTATAACTAACCGCATTCAGAACATGTTCTATGTAAATGTACATTGAGCTCTCTTACGTGGATTCCCATCGAAATCATTCGAACCTGTACACTATATATATATATATATATATATATATATATATATATACGTACATACATACATACGGAAATATTTCAAACTAAGAAAATTTTGTACTCAAAGGACCCATATATTTGCTAATGAGTTTTCTTCCCTACGTCTAAAAAAGATTGCAACGCCCGGCCACGTTCCTCCTCCATGTTAGGCACCAATTGTTTTAACACTCAAAGAATTAAGTAGCAAAGCTTACGCATATATCTCGATGTTGCACTATCTCTCGTGTGTAGTGGATATGGCCAACACCACCCAGGTGGGTTGACCTCCCCCGGGGTTTATGCGGTGATTCCAAGAAGCCTCAAGAAAGAAAAACCAGGTCCCTTTGGACCTGAGAAGCCAGCAACCCTCGGGAACCGACTGATCGATACCGTCATGAGGTGTGGGGGTGTTTTCCCATCGTGTACTCTTGTGTTCGTGAGTTCGCTATTATTCGAGGGTTAACCCAACACCGACGACGGCCCACCCGGAAAAACTCAACCAGGATAGGGCTGTTTGCGTCCGTCCCGGTGGGGCATGGAATTTCGAGGATGACTATGTGAATCTAGAATGGCTAGTTGAGAAATCAATTCTAGCTCCTAAAAATTATATGTGAAAATGTAAAATAAAATTAGTAATTTTAGGATCAGTGTTGGGAGTAGAAGTTTCTTGGGGTCCTCACTTTTCCGTGGCAGCGCAGTAAATCCCATTGGTCCCGATAGTACTTATATTTATTTATCTAATGCATATTTCGGAAACATAGATTAAATGTGTTGTTTAATTCAGATCGCCCTTCCATAAATAAGGTTGATTCGTAATAAAAACTACTCGCATTTCATTCAGAAAAAATATTTGCTTTAACATCAAATCCGTTACCAAGGTCGCTGGTAAAATGGTTGAATCATTCTACAGCTCCAGAAGGTATCTCACACCTGGCGCAATCCTCTACCTGTATAAGAGCTAAATACGCCCTAAGATGGGGTACTGTTACCACATCTAGGGAGGTGCTGCTCAGAGCAACCTTTCCTGCCTTGACAGAGTACAAAACTGACTTCGAAATCTAGTAGGCGATGTCCTCTTCTCCTCCCTACTACCTCTTCCTCACAGAAGAGACGTCGCTAGTCTTTCTATACTCTATCATTATTTCCACGCAGGTACGAAACTTCCATGAGCAAAGTTTATTTCCTAGAACTATTCAACTGTGAAACTCAATACCGCTGGGCTGCTTCCCAGCTTACTACCACATTGTCGTGTTCAAGTTCAATGTAAACAAATTCTTCCCCTTATGATCGAGTGGCCTTTGGACCTATATAAGTGGTGACATTTTATATAATCTTCATTGTTTAAAACGCATGTTCTCATCGAAAAACGAGTTTTTGTATTCCTTCCGAATAGAGATTTTTAGAAGTCAATTTTTAGCGATTTGCTCACGGTGCTTTTACTTGAAAACTGATCTGCACAGAATTTTTTTAAAGCGCCAAACAAGGGAAGGACCTTTTATAGATGAGTCCCGCCACTAATGAAAAAATTAGTTTTGTAAAAGTAATGCGCAGTACGCTCACACGCCCCTGACAACTTTTTTGAGTCCTGTCTAGTAATGCATCGGTTTAGGGTTAAGCTGTAGAAAATGCAGAATAAACGCCACTGTGGAACGCATCGCTGAATAGTAGACAGCTATCTGTGTGAGTTTATGTGATTGTCGACAAATAAAGTAAATGGTATTTTTATGCAAATGCTTAATGACATGTACGTATTCAAATGTTGCTTTTGTTTGTTTAGTGTTTTTTGGGTTTTTTTTTTTGTTTTTTTTGGTTTTGTTTGTTTGTTTGTTTGTTTTTGTTTTGCTTTTCTAATATAATCGCATTTTATCTGTTTTGGGGTGGCGAGGGTATTTTGGGCTGGTCATTTCTATAAAAGATCCCAAAGGGAAATCAATCGGGGCCTGATCTGGATAGTAAGGAGGATTTGGCATCTGATCGATTCTATTTTATTCCTGGAGTACGAGTTCTTGCATTGTCCTGATAAAAGACGACTCCTGAAGATTAAAGGCCCCTTTGTTTGTTCTTCAAATACATTATCTCATTTGTAAACATTGTGTGTTGCTTCTAAAGCCTGCTTCTTGATGTGTATCAAACATTCTTCAGTAAATTGCACATGGTTTGCACTTCTCACTTATCAAAAGTTCGGGAGAAACTTGTTTGATTTTCCGCTATTTTGAATAGTCTCGAAACCAATATTTCTGCGAGATTAAAAATAATGTTTTCTAAAAAACAATTTCAAACGATGCAGAGTTTAGATTCATGGGGAAAAATTCTGAACAAAAATAACTATTTTTTCTTCCACAATATTAATCTTATTTATTGAATCATCCCTGTGCACACTTATTTTTAAAAAGTATATTTGGCAATCCCATCCTTTAAAAATAGGTGGTGGTTAATAACGTACGTAAAAACATGAAATTTCATTAGCGTATATAATGTTGGGTTACAAGACCAAAAGTTCGAAGTTCGAGCCCGTTAGTAGGTAGGCCAGTTAGTGAGTCTTCAAAGGACGAAACGTTCTGCCTATAGATAAATAAATAATAATTATTTAATTTATGTATATATATATATATATATATATATATATGTATATATATATATATATATATATATATATATATATATAGAGAGAGAGAGAGAGAGAGAGAGAGAGAGAGAGAGAGAGAGAGAGATATGAATAGGGAATATTAACACAAGTAATAATACTATTTAACCCAAAGCTGGATAAAAAAGAAAACGATATAGTACGCAGAACAAGATTAATTTTAGATTTTTTTTATTGTTTTTTTTTTAAATTTAACTGGCTTTGCAATCTCATTTTTTTATATAATTTTAACAATCTCACCTAAGCTCAATCTGTGATCCAACAGGTCACATTTTATCTAGTTTTTTAGATATATTTATATATTTGTGCAGTCTCTTCGTTTGGGAATGCAATTAAAAACAAACACGTTCATCCTGGGTATGACCTTGTGTATCCAATGGCGAGCGTCAATTTGAGAGCTTTGAGCTTAGCAGTCGCCTTTAGTCTCAGTTTCACTCTGACCTAGAGTGGTGACACATGTGGGGGTCTCATGCAACGGCTCGCGTTTTTTTAGTCACAAAACAGCAAAAAAGATGAATTTGCTAGTGTCTATAATTATGTTTTCACAGCGATATCACTACAAAAACTCGTACACATAAACTTTTATGTGAAGATAAACAGACGTACATTGAAAAGTTTTCACTTGATAACCGAAGTGAAACTAGTTTTCTATTTTAGACACCGCAGTGACACCAAAATGTTCGCACTTTTTTTTAGTACAAACACATATTATTATGCGAGAGGGGAATTATAAGGGAGGGGAATATGTTAAATAATAATGTCAGAAAAAGACATGCACAATGATTATTCTGGGTGAGTAAGAAAAATAAAATCAAGGACTTTCATCCTATGTTTTAAATAATGAATGTGTATTATAATGGGAAGGCAGAACGACCTAGGGGATACTAGTAATGAGAGAGAGAGAGAGAGAGAGAGAGGAGAGAGGGGGAAGAGAGGGAACTGTCGAATATATACACAATAATAAATATGAATAAGAAAAGAGTGAGTAAATATGCACAATATCCGTAAGTCAGACTATTATAAAAGAACTAAGAGTTTATGAAGAATATCACGCGAAGCTTGGTCATGTTGTCTATAAAATAAGGAAGACGGTATATAAGAAAAGACGACAGAAGAGCACAACATCGGTGTATTCACGAATCAGACTATAATATCCTGTAACATGAACTCCTTCAATGAACGAGCGCTGTGTGTGCCCACTGCACAGGCCATGATCGTTCCGTTCGTTGTGTCGGTCCGAAGTTGTAGCTCGATTCCGCCATCGGTCGCAGTGTCAGCCGTGTAGTCTCAGTCAGTGCTGCAACAGAAGGTGGCAAATAAAACCACAGCTCCAGTTTAAAACAAGTAACAGGTTTAGTTGTTGGACATTTTTGAACGACCGACTTGCAAATGAGAAATTCTTAGCTCAACCAAATTTAAACATACGTCCAATGGTTCTGAGTCCAAAGGTCCATCTCTCTCTGAGAAGTACACACACCCAACTCTACTGTCAGACTACAGAAAACCAAACTGCCTGTGTGAAGCCCAGAGGGCCAAGTCTCATTGACCTCCTCTGCCTATTTCCTGGAATATATGTACTTTCGACCGGAAATCTTAGACATCCGCACTCGACCACCCAGAAGGGTCACCCAAACGTTCACTTGAGATAACAGTGAGCCAGTATCCACTTAAAATGTCTATCTGCTGACAATCAATAAAGATTTTAATTAAATTTCTAAATTTTTTAGATGAGGATTGATGATTTTTATGATTTTGGTTATTCGGACTACATTTAACATCTTTAATGTTATCATCACAACGCTCCGGCCGCTGTAACCTCCGGTCCTCTTCCGGTGTATCTCTTCGAACTCGGGAATATTTCTGTTGAACTCGGGAATCTGAACGAGATTTCAAACGGAACCCTTTATTTAATCCACGGGGGGAAAATGCTCTTGTTCCGTCAGCTATGACTGGGAGAAGTTTTCAGTAATTCGCAATTCTTCGTATCACCCGCACCGAGAATTGAACCTTCAATCTTCAGATTACTTTCACTTAGAATTGAATTTAACTTAGTATTATATTCACTGCGCTACGGACATTTCTAGTATGAATTTTGGGAGCCATAAACCTATTCCTGTTTTTTCTATGTGTAGTCTTACTACTTATCACTATATATTAGTACTTTTATTACTACATATCACTGTATGTATATATATATATATATATATATATATATATATATATATATATTATAACCTTATTTATTATTTATTATTAATGGTTCCCATATTGTATTAAATTCTGTACAAGGTCTGCTTAGTAAGTCATTATTGTCTAACATATGTGCTGCTTTTTTGATTCGTCTTACTCTCCACCGTTCTTCTCTATCTATAATATTTACTTCGTCCCATAAGGATAGATGGTTTCCCTTTTCACTGGACAGTATCTAAATTTCAACTCTCACCATCCATATAATGTAAAGAAATGAATAGTCGGCTGCCTACAACATCGAGCAAAGAGAATATATAGTAACAGCAATACATATCAAGAGGAGATGGACAGCTTGAGAGAAACCCTCAACCGAAACAACTATCCTGAGAGCATGACATCAGCTCCAAGATATCTATACTAAATACCAAGGGACTCCACCCGAAAACTCACCGCAGTTTGTATACCATATATGAAGGGCTTGTCGGAAAAATTCCAAATAATATGTAATCCATATGATATCAGGACAGTATTCAGGAATTACTCAACTCTCCGAAAGCATCTTGTGAGCGCCAAACCTCTTACGGAAAATGTATGACTAAGAACTGCGTGTATGCGATCCCATGTAAGTTTGGGAAATATGGAGGGAAAAGGGAAACCATCTACTTCTCTATTTCTTTCAGTTCACAGCATCAATGCGTATTCACCACCACCCACAGAAAAATAGAAACGAGACGATATAAAAATCACAACCGTCAAAGGGACGACCTCGCTCGAAGAGGGACGCCTGAAAAAGAGGCTATTCAGCAGACTTGTATTATTTTTTAATCATTATTAACTTACATTTTATTTTTGGTAACCCCCTCCCCCTCATGTCGGATCGCGATTGTCGATTTCGTCATCCCAATGAGTAAGATCAACGCACACAGATACCTTGGCTCTAAGTACATCCGACCTTTCAACAGTATCGGCTTTCGGATCGTATGCCTACACAAAACCACCTACACACTCAGTCACATTAACGACATCTATATAAAAGTATCTAAAGTTGGAGATTTAGACACGATTTACACATTTTCTCGCATACCGTCGGTCAGACAGCATCTATGAAGAAAAAAGAAGACGAAGACGAAGAGAAAAAGAAGAAAAAAGCCTTTATTGTTTTACCGAAAAGATTGGGAAAAAGCGCCACGAAGAAAACGCATTTTCAAGTTAACAAAAAGCTAATATGAACAATTTAAACATTCCATTGTGAATGAAAAAGCTGAATTTGAAATATCAAAATGATCTCAGAATCTACCAATCTGTCCCACGGATAAAAATGCCATTGTCATTTTCATCCAAACAACTGGAGTGAACGCATCATACTCTAATTCGTTTCCTGCTGCCTGTGGTTACCAACTTTATGCCCTGATTTGTGATCTCGAAAGAAAATTGTATAGCGAGTACCCTGTTATCCAGAACTCAACTCCTCTGTGCCCCATCGGATTCACATTTACCTTGCTATTGACTCTTGGTTATTTTACCATCATTCTCATACGAAATTTATTATATGTTTAACTATTTAACCATGAATTGTCCATCGATATACTTTAAGTTAAAACCTCACTTTCTCTCATAAACTGATATTATGTATATAAAGGTATGCTTTGCTCGTCGGTTAGATATAGTTATTAAATCCCTTTTCTCATATTAGACTTGAACCTTTTTTGTGTTTTTCTTTCCTATATTGATGTAAATAAATATTTGCATGTGAATTTCTAACTTTATTGGCTCATGTTATTTTGCACTTGTCTTTTTATTGCTTTCCCATTACTTTCACCGGTGTCTTCAAGTGGAGAAGATATCTCATTTGTTCATTTTTTTACATTTTGGTCATAACCCGGGGACCTAGACTTTATCTTTTAATTATTATTATTATTATTATTAGTAGTAGTAGTAGTAGTAGTAGTAGTAGTAGTAGTAGTAGTAGTATTGTGTTGCTTAAAAGCCTTCATCGTCCTAACGAAAGTTGTCGCGTAACACTGTTAATAAAGTAACTTTCTAAGTATTATTTTTAGAAGGTCAGCGTTTAATTAGAAAACTGAGTGAATATTTTGTTTAAAACCGGCTCTGGATTTCAATAATGAGTAAAATCTAAATTAAACTTAAATGAAAAATAAATAGAAATTAAATGTATTATAGCTTAACTAAGATCACACATGAACTTCGTACTTAGGGATGAATATATGTTTTTGTTTTTAAATTGTTTATTTGAGGCGGATTTTAAATAATAGTGTCTGAAAACAAACATGGAAGAAGGTACAATTTTATGATAAAATGTATTTTGTAAACAAGTTAAGCATTATTTATAAGAAAGGAAGCGTTTAAACACAAAAACGGACGCCCGTGTTCCTATGGTAACTGACTTGTGTGTTCGCCTAACGGGAAAACTATACTGGACTGTGTTTTATGGCAACTGATCGGTGAAAACTGGTATTTATTTTAATTATTCGTTTAAACAATTATCAGAAATAGACGCAATAATAATAATGTCAGCTGTAATGTTAAGATTAAATACCAGTCCCAAAGTCAATAACTATATTTACCCGTACATCCACCCACACCCCTACACATCAAATATGTATTGGTCTTGCGGAATATCAGCTCCATAGAAATAATTACAATTGTAGATAATGCCAATTGAATCATGATCATATCACTTGGGAAACAACCAAACAATCCTAAGATTAACTACGGCAACTAAATCTAATGACGGAGCAATCATATATCATCAAGATACCTGCAATCATCTAAAACCCAATGACAGCAGTCACAATATATATATATATATATATATATATATATATATATATATATATATATATATTATATATATATATATATATATATATATATATATATATATATATAATACTAAAACTGATAGTTTTAATGTATATAAGTTAGCATACTTGTGCTAATACACAGAATCTCTTTTAAAAATCTAATAAGAGTTTGTCTAATTATTCTAGATACGTTTTAGACAGGCCTCGTATATATATATATATATATATATATATATATATATATATATATATATATATAGTGCCAGAACAATGGCGTTTTCTCACATATGTTATATTTATATATGTTTTCTGAATTAATTTATTGATAAATATAATGTTGTTATATGTCACCTTAAAGCGCGTTTTTCGCTTTATCGAATCGTGTTATTCGTTTCCATTTTTAATATCTTCATTTATTGTTTTTGCAGGCTTTTCGACAGCTTGGGCAAAATTGAAATCCGCACGATGTTCTTGTTCCAGTTTAAACTAGGCCGAAAAGCTGCCGAGACAGCTCGTAACATCAATGATGCGTTTGACCCAGGAACCACTAACGAACGTACGGCACAAAGGTGGTTCAAGAAATGTTGCAATGGTGACGAGAGCCTCGAAGATGAAGACGGTCAAGGGCGGCCGACTGCGGTTGATAAAGAAGATCTGAAAGCCTTAATTGAAGCCGATCGTCGCAAAACTACGCCAGTAGTTGCTGATGAACTCGAGGTCGACCACTCAACAGTCGTTCGCCATTTGGAGCAAATAGGGAAGTCAAAAAAGCTGGATAAATGGGTGCCCCACGAATTGAACGATGATAAAAAATCGTCGTTTTGGGGTGTTTTCTACGCAACAGAAACTGCCCTTTACTCAAGCGAATTGTGACGTGTAATGAGAAGTGGATCCTCTATGACAATCGGCGACGTTCGGCACAGTGGTTGGATGCCGGCGAAGCTCCAAAACACTTCCCAAAGCCGAAACAAACTGGGCTACGAGACTTTGCCTCATCCGCCATATTCACCGGACCTCTCGCCCACCGATTATCACATTTTCTTATTTGCATTCCGTCACCGGTCGATCGCTTCTGTGACTGACACAGAAAAATCGTGCTATATCTTTTTGTCAAGTTTGGTTCAGGGTCGCGCGAACGGAGGACCTTGATGTTCTTTCTGCCTTACATTCTTCACATTCTTTTCCTGTATAATCTAGAAATATTGCGCTTCAACAAGAATATTCTGAAAAATCACGTAACAAACATTTCAGAGGAAGGGAAGAGGAAGGCGAATATGTCGGCTGATTTTTAGAATTTTCGTTGGAGATAAGGATAAGCTGTTTCCAGGCATTTAAGAACCAAATAAATAAGGGTTGAAGAACTTATTTTTTTAATTTGACAAAAAGATCAGTGAATATCTATAATCCCCACTTCTTTCCACAATTTCCATCGGTTTCGTTGTATATGGCATTTTCTCGATATTTTAGAAAACATTTTTCGTCTACTCATGCGATAACGATTTATTTCTGCCGATCTGACGTTTTTCAGCAACAATTCTCTATGTGGGCGTTCTCATGGGGTTCTGTATTTCTTAAAAGAAAGACATTGTATGTATAGCTATACAGTAATATATATATATATATATATATATATATATATATATATATGTGTGTGTGTGTGTGTGTGTGTGTGTGTGTGTGTGTGTATACTAGCAGGAAGACACGATGTTGCTCAAGATTGAATGAGAATCACGGCTATGTACTTGTCCACTATGCTCATAACATCATATAAATTTCTTTGTTTTTGGTGTTCGCTCTACCCGTCCCCTCGCTAATATAGTTGGAAGAAGCTGAAATATTGGAAAACTTTCTGAATCAGTGTCTAATATCAGGTTGGAAAGAAAGTAATGCCGTACTTTTTACTTCATCACTTTGCAGCCTCCTAAGTTGTACACGATTCTATAATTTTTAGTGAATTGGTGTTTTAATATATTGCTTTGCCTTTCAGATATAGTAATTAGTTGGAAAATATTAAGTTTAACGGTCTCAGTCGTCAAAACATGGATATTAGTGAGGAGCATCTGAGACATTGCATGATGTATGAATTCAAAAAAAGAAACTCAGCTGCACAAGGAATGTTGGAACTGTCTATGGGATAAATGTTCTAAATGATCGAAAATGTCAACGGTGGTTTGCAAAATCTACTTCTGGAGACTTTAACCTGTCAGATCAGCGACGTTCAGGAAGGCCAAAATCAATTGATAAAGACGCCATTAAAGATGCAGTGGAGGCCAATCCAAAGTTAACCAGCAGAGAATTAGCTTAACAATTCAATACAACCCATACCACAATAATTTCATGCTTTCACGAGTTAGGAAACGTTTCAAAACTTGGACTCAGGGTTCCCCACGATTTGACCGATGCTCAACGAAATCAAAGATTGACTGTTTGCACATCTTTGCTTTCCAGGAATGATCGAGAACCATTGCTGCAAAGAATTGTGACTGAAGATGAAAAATGGGTTCTTTATAAGAATACCCAACGAAAAAAACCATGGTTAGACCGAAACCAAAGTCCACAGCCTGTTCCCAAACAAGGACTACTCTCTATGGTAGGACATGAGAGAACTGATTCATTATGAGTTACTAGAGCCTAATCAAACAATTACAACAGTAAAATATTGTTCGCAGCTGAATGATCTAAGAATTGCTCTATCAAAAAAAACGACCAGCAATACTCAATATGAAGGATGTAATGCTTCAGCATGATAACGCGAGATCTCACACAGTAAAACTCATCCAGGAAAAGGTCATGAGTTTCAATTGGGAAGTTTTGCCTCATCCGCTTTATTCATCTGTCATTGTTCTATCCGACTACAATTTTTCCGGATGTCGCAGCATCACTTAAACAATAAAATTCATGAAAATGACGACCAACTCAAAAATTTGTTTTTCTCTAAAAAATCAGAGAATTTTTTTGAAGAAGGCATCAAGAAGCTAGTTGATCGTTGGACAAAAGTCATAGAAAATGAGGAAAATTCATGTAATATTAAAAATGCCCTAATGTGAATGTTTCAGATGAAATAAATGTGTTGGACAAAAGCGACATTACTTTCTTTCCAACCTGATACATATGCTTTTAATTTCATTAAAATCGGATATACGTATTTGACGTTTTAAGTGGGGGGGGGGTTCTGTTCCTTAGAGGTGGGGGCACGTAGATATTCGGCACACAGTGGCGTGCAGAGGGAGCATCTAAGCTGTAGGGGCATCTAAATCATGTTCTTACTTTTTTAAATTTATTTTTAATCCTACCAACCTACCTACTCCTAAAGTTTGTTAAATAGTAATTGTTTTTATATATTAAAATCATGAATTATATAAATAAATACTTGAGTAAAAAAAATATAGTCATTAATATTTTGTGCAAAATGTTGCATTTCAACCAATTATATTAAGAACTGTTTAATATGTTTGAAGCTTTACTGCTATACAGTTCTCACAAATATTTTACTTACATTTGTTAATATTTTGTATTTGTATTGCCTACTTTTCCAACAGAATTCAAAACGAGATAATCGATCTTCTTGGTGAAACAGTAAAGAAATATATAATTTCCGAAATTAAGGACGTAAAATATTTTAGTGTAATGCTGGATTCATCTTCAGATGTTGCCGATGTTCTGAAATTCTGCTTTACGTTCATATTAATGAAAGCAGAAAAGTAGAAATACAGGAGACATTTCTGGGATTTTTACAAGTCGACAAGAAAGATGCAGTCAGCCTGGTCAATGAAATTTTGGAAAAATTGGAAGAAGACATCATTTCCATAAACGAGTGTCGTGGTCAAGCATATAATAACGCAGCAGTTATGGCTGGAATAAGAGGAGGTGTTCAAGAAAAAATTAAATAACTTAACCCAAAAGCTGTGTTTGTTACCTGTGGGAACCATAGCCTTAATTTGACTTGTATCCATGCAAGAGATGTGCAATCTGCTGTTGTTACATTTTTTGCCACTCTAGAACTCTTGACTTTTTTTCCTCATCTACTACTCGTCATGATGCTGTGCAAGTAATCCACAATGAGCGTGACAATGTCATTACAAGCCTTCAGCACCTACTGGAAGGAGAATTTTCAAGGGAAACCAAATCTGATGCAGGATCGCTACTGAACTGTATTCAACAGTTTCAATTTATAGCTTTATTAGATTTTTGGTACCCAGTTTTATCATCAGTGGAAAAAGTCTCAAAACGTTTACAGGATCCGAAAATGGGGTTCCATGAAGCATCTTGTGATGTGGAAGGATTTATTCATATCTTGAATTTAAGAAATGACGAAATTATCCAGAACGACAGACATTGGGCCAATGAATATTGTGAAAATTGTGAAAATACCATTTGCCCGAACAAGGAGAGTCAACAAGAGATAGTGGACTGACGGCACAAGGAAAAATGAATAGAGTAATGGTAGAGATTGTGAATCGATTAAAAATCACAGTGTCCGTTTCCAAGGACCCAGTAACCAATTTTCATTTCTTCTGAATTTGAATAATGAACAAGAAAGGGAGAAATTAAAGAAGACATGTTCTGACTTTGCAAATTTCTATAATAATGATGTGGCAGCCATTCAGTTATATGATGATGTTATATCCACATATTTACCTCGCTATAATACCCATTGTATTTTTCTCTTAATCTTAACCTCGGTCTAGCTCTGTTGAGCGAGGTTCGAAACCGGTCAGCTTGCCCTTTCATTCTCTTATCTTTTAATTTCATCATGTTTAAAAATAAATATGGACTTTATATATATAATAATATTAATAATAATAATAATAATAATAATATATATATATATATATATATATATATATATATATATATATATAGTAAGTCATGAAAATATATGTATGCCAATTAAGCTACACAGAGGCTTCCGCGTTTCATCCCCGGAGGGAATCGTCAGGCTAAAATGCATGGAGTTAGTTTTGTCGGGTGTTTTTTATAAACACGTCTAGCTAGTTAACCAATCAGATTCTTTGTTATACCCTCCGAGGATGAAACGCGGAAGCCTCTGTGTAGCTTAATTGCCATAAATATATTTTCATAACTTACTACCTAGCTCTACTCACGTATTGAGCACTGTTGAAGTAAATACTGAAAATTGATACATAAAAAAGGTGTATCCCTTTATAACACTTTATGTGTATATATGAAATAATATATATATATATATATATATATATATATATATATATATATAAGTGCAGGTTAGTCGTCCGAGGCTATAACAATGCGATGTGGTTGCCGTAAGATGGAAAAGTGAAAAGAAATAAACGCAGGGAGAAAGTGAAACTCAAAACGGTTTATTAATAATTTCACGAAAACTGATTAAATACCAAATAGTAAATACTGTCCGGTAAGTAACAGATCGGCAAAGTGTAATCTTAAATTTTCGAAAGAAAAACTTTCATTATCAGAAGACAACAATAAAAGACCGAATGGGTCGAAGAAAAACGGGAAAAACCGGTGTCAGATCATCGGGAGAAAACAATTGGAAGCATATATATATATATATATATACATATAATTAATTTGAAAATCCTTTCCGTAATAAACATCTAAACGTGTCATTTTTTTAAAGTTACATTGAGAAAAGGTATATTTGGGGGGGGGGGCGTAAATAATAGTTTTAATCCCCTATCAAAATAACTGCTACGTTACGTTTTTATTGAGGCTTGGAATTAAATATTATTTTTAAAAAATTGTTACTCAAAGTTGGGAGAGCTTAAATAATAGGTTAATTCCTTCACAAATCTAAGAAAAAAATCCCCCTAAAACCAAAATTGGTTGGAGGAGCTTGAATAATAGATTAATAATAAAAAAAATTGAATCGAACCCGTAATCTTCTGCTTAAGAAACTGGTACTTAATCAATCTTGTCGCAGAGACATACTACTGAAAGCTCTTGATAAAATCGGATAAAACCTTTGGATCACATAACCAAGATGCTGACCCATGTAAATAATTTTTTTAATGTTTCAGGTTTATTTTACTAAATATGAAGCATTTAATTCCGATTAGCATATCTCTCTCTCTGTCTCTCTCTCTCCCTCTCTTTGAAGAAATCACAGCGTGTTAAATTATCAAGGCGTCAGCAAAAATGCACACTCACACACTCTTTTTATCTCTCTCTATCTATGACGGATTTCTTTTTTTTAGTTTTGATTAAGCGTTCGCCCTATTCTAAAAATATATTTTATTTTTAATTAAATCTAAAATAGTTTATTGTAAGCATTGAAAATACACATGTCCTCAAAGTAAGCAAAGCAAAAGATATTGGCATGACAGAGAATCAAAGTTTACCCCCTACGTATTCTGATGTTTTGTCACAGACGTGTGCAATTGCGTATCACCCCCCTATCCCAAAATCTGGACTCGTCAAAGCAAAATCCGTTCTTCATACCTATGTGCAAAAACTACAGATCCAATTTTAAAGACAATACAGTGTGGCCGGCGCCACAATGTTTGAGGCATGAAAGAATTTTCACAGCTTATTCTTAAAATTGATACCCTCCTTCTAGAAAAAGAAAATACGAAATTAGGAATGTTGAGGGTCATGTGAGCGAGAGTGTTGAACTATGTCTGCCGCAAGCCGATTCATCATAGGCGCTGATCGTTTTACAACAAATCTTTCTTTAATTTTATTCTGTCATCAGAAGTGTAAGTTTCGCTACAGGGTCATCCTTAAAACGGCATCCTTGAAACTGGGCAAAATTTGACTATGTAAGAGGACGGCTCAACAAGAATTTGCTAACATTAACTTAGAAACGACCATGTTGTAGTCAGCTAGGAAGCATCTCCATATTGTGCCCCAGAGATGGGTAGTTCTTGGAAAGAAACTCTGCTCATGTAAGGTCCGCTTAGATCTAGGTATACAGAGGAATAAAGGAAAATAATTTAAAGTGGTTATAGCTAGACGAGTGTTTGTTGTGAATGTTTCACAATGGGGGGGGGCGACCATAGATTGGAGTTCAGTTGAGCATCGAATATGAAGATAACGATAGAGCAGATAAAGCTTAGCAACGTCTCTTCTGTAAGAAAAAGGCTGTAGGGTGAGAATAGGGCATCTTCCGCTCGATTTCGAAGTCGATTTTGCACTCTGCCAAGGCAGAAAATAATAATGTGAGCGGCACCTCCCAAGATGAATCAACAGTATTCCATCTTAGGACTATCTGCTTCTTGTACAGATAGCGGATTGCGTTAGGAGTTAGATACTTTCTGAAGCGGTTGAATAATCCAACCATTTTTCCAGGAATCTTAGTTCTGAATTATTTTTCTTTAAGCCCTCCATTCGGCACTATGTACTTACGCGGGAAACACCGAGTGGTGGACAACTAGTACTAAATACAAATATATGAATACATTAAATACAAACAAAACCAAAAATACAAACAAATTAAACATTTTATTCATCAAAATGACTCCCTTTTGCTGCTATCGCTGTTCCACAGATTTTCGGCATTTATTTCCATCGACGACTGCGGTAGACTGAAAATAGTTCTGCCAGCTTTCCTGCAAGAGTTGTGTCGCACTTGTGAGCTATTTAGTTCTGACTTTTCAGTCAAGTTAATCCCATACCAGTTTAATGGGATTTAAGTCAGTTGACTGCACCGGCATCAGTAGAAGCGCGTGCTCTTTGCTTTGTTTTTATCATGTCGCCAAATCCCGCGCCCAGCTTGTTCCATATAAATCTGACCCCTATCACAGTAGCCTCTTACGCTTCAGTCGCAATGTCTTCTTTAGGCATTTTAATTGTTTGCAGGCATTTTGAATAATCAAAATCATGTAATGGATTTTGATCAAAATTAGAATAAGGATTCTAGACATAAGGTTTAGTATAATTATATCCTGATTTTAATCTTCGTAAGAGGACATAAAAGTGGTGCAAAACTGTTCTGTTTGGGGAATTAATTATATCCGTCCTGAGTCGTGTATTCTAGTTATTCATAAATTTAAGAGTTAAAAAGAACAGGATCGAACGTAATTTTACGACGACTTCCGTTTAAAAATAATATTTTGGTTAAAAAAATATACAAAAAGCTAGATAGTCCCGGGAAACGTCGGATCGGGTCAGCTAGTATATAAATATAACATATACGATTACGATTGTTACAGATTTAAGCGTTAACATATATATATTAAAAAAAAATGAAAACAGATTAACTTCAATCTAGCGGTGGTGTCTTACAGAATATAGTGTTTAAAATTCCGAAAGCAGGACAGATGTCCACTTAACTTCTAATAGGTTGTCAGAGTTGCGCAAACGTGATATAAGTAAATGTTGACAACATTGTCTCGCTTACTTATCCACCACTGTCAGTTCTTATAATGTCGACTGGATTCTAAACCATCGTCACTTTGTACTCAATGGTGACGCTCACAGAACCGTTATCTCACTCCGTGCTAGTTTGTCGGTTTACCAACAACAAAAGCGTCGGCGCGACCAAACCGCTCACAGGCTTGGCCTCCCCTCTCATGTCGTTTAAGTGCCGGGCGGATACCGAGTCGCTTGGCTATAATATTAGACACTTAGCCATGGCTTTTTTTATTCATCAGCTTAAATAGGGGAGATTGAAAAGCGTCACACGGAAATACGATATTTCCTTTCGATCACAAGGTATCTCTGTTGTGGGGTGCCACCTGTTCGCATAACTTTTCATCCGTCAACATACTGGTTCCTTTTAGCATTTACTTTTCGATGGCGAATTTAAAAATGATATATATATATATATATATATATATATATATATATATATATATATATATATATATATATATATATATATTAGCCTGACGATTCCCTACGGTAATGAAACGCGGAAGCCTCTGTGTAGCTTAATTGCCATAAATATATTTTCATGACTTACTACCTAGCTCTACTCACGTGTAAGTAAATACTGAAATCAACACATAAAAGATTATATATCCTTATAACATTTTATGTGGATACATGTAATAATAATAATAATAATAATAATAATAATAATAATAATAATAATAATAATAATAATAATTATTATTATTGTTATATATATATATATATATATATATATATATATAATGAAAAGTCTACACTTGGAGCGTTGATGAAATGGCAATAATAAGGAGAATATTTTTTTTAAACCCTGGACTACGCATTATTTATGTTTTTTTAAATAAATTATTTATTTATTCTCAAAACTGTGAGGACTTTCAGTGTATACACCTTTGTCAAAAGTATAAGCATATCTTTCTCTTCTTTTTTCGTTTAATCCTTCTTTGTCGCAGTCATGTTGAAATTCGTCTTGATGTTATCGACGATTAATGCTGATATGCCGGTGTGTGTATATATATTCTTAAAGTACATTACGCAGGGTACGTGGATACGTATATTTCATTTCCTTTAAATGAGGTACAACAATATCGTAGGATCACGGACAATTACATTTTCTTATATTTATAACTTAAGAATAGAGATGGACCACCATAGCCATATATATTATGAAACTACGTTACCCGGAGTATGTCAATAAATATATGTTATCTTCATCGATAAAAGTCCACTATAGTAGGGTTAGCGTTCGCGCAAGACATCAATAAAACGAAATGTGGCTTTTTACTTTATTTATAACTTTAAAATTATAGAAATTAAAAAATAGAAATATTAAAGGATTCTGGGCTTGGAGCTGAAGTAGACAGAGGTCTTCATAGATTTTTGCATGTATCTCGTTCGGGAGGGGCGGGATTCAAAGACCTTAATTTTACTCAAATGTCTTTCAGTTAAAGTCACTTTACTTCCACCCACTCCTACGCAATCAATGCTGAGTACATCCTTATCAAGAATATTATAAAATATAAGAAAAGAATTTAAAATATAATATGGTGTTGGGGCGCAAAAAGAGATGACCCGTCCCAGCCTCCCCTCCATATAATCCCG
>OY744517.1:106724773-106857273 GCA_963556195.1 Sepiola atlantica | reverse complement strand
AATGCGCACCCGCAGAAATACACGCAGTAGAAGGACTATAACACCCCCACCCATTATCCTTGCCTGTTTCTGCCTCTGTAGATCTCACCCGGGGCCCTCGTTTTCTTTCTTTCTTATTGAGGTACCCATTCTCTTCTCTTGTCTGTACTCAAGCGAACGGACGTACCATAACTGCTGGGGTCGTATTCCCTGTTCCTTAGCATTAGAACTGTTCTTCTTTTATTTTTTTTTTCTTAATTTATATATATATTTTCTTTTAATATTTTTTCTATCTTTTTTTTACATAAGAAGACACTGGTCGCCACTCTGATACGACTAAGTAGCAATAATAGTATAAAACGGAGTGGGAGAAAGTAAAGGGATACTGGTAGCACGTTTTTTCATCTTCCAATTCCTCTTTTTCTTAACCTTATTTTTTCCTCTATTATTATTATTATTATTATCATTATTATTATTATTATTATTATTATTTCCCTTTCTTTCCCCTCAACCCCCCCCCCCCCGTTGTAGCTCCCCCTTTCCACTTTTCGTTACATCCAGTTTTTCCCCTTATTTCGCTCCATTCATACTCTTTTATTTTATCCCTACTTATAGCGGTACTCACTTACACGCCCACCCCGCCGCTACCCTACTTTTGCGTACTTTCTTTCCTCTTTCTCTTCTCTCAGTATCTTTCAATTCTTATATACAAATCGCACACTGCAACTCGCTTCAGTCTATTTAGTATTTACAAAATAACACAATCCACACTTAGATCAAACATTTATATATATATAATTCGCATACTTTTCTCTTTCCTACAACAGGCTAAAATAAAATAAAATTTTTAAAAAACATAGACATACCAAAACTCTTGGACAACATTTTACCATGGCAGTAAGGCATACAATTCTTTACGTTCGAATAGGGGAGGCTAAGGATTTACCACCGAAAGATCTGTAAGTACTGAAAACGCACCCTTTTCTTTTCTTGTTGTTGTTGTTGTTGTTGCTGTTGTAAGTATCAATTGAAACCGTACATCAAAAATAGTTTTTTTATATATATTATTGTAGATTAACACCCTTCGCTAAATCATCTCCCCAAATGAGATTCTACTTATTTTAGGCGATTACGTGTGATCACCCCGAAAAAACTATTTTAGAATTAAGAGCGGGGGATAAGTTTCGCATATAAATTTAACGTAAAATTATACCTCAGCGTTTGAAGGCAGTTAATCAAGTTTTTCTTTGCTATGGGAGATAAATCCTGTGGATTTTTGTTTGTTTGTTTGTTTTAGGGGAGTGTTCTACTTATTTAAAGCGATTCCGTGTGGTTTTAGGACCTTGCAGTTTAGACTTATTATTAGTGGTAATAAAAATGTGGTTGACTACCCTAAAAAGCTAAAAAAGGCCCAGTAATGGAGGATCATTTTATGTTAAATTTATATACGAAACTGATCCCCCACTCTAAATTCTAAATTAATTGTTTAGGGTGTTTTTTGCTTCTTTCCGACAAGTTTTTTAGTGTGCTCACACGTAATCGCCTAATAATGTAGAATCTAATTTTTGTTGTGTGATTTAGCGGAGGGTGTTCCTATTTATTTCTCTTCCCGCGGTCAGGGTCGGTTTTTAATCTGGGGGAAAAACCAACTCCCCAAAAAGGGGAACTCTGGATTGGAGCAAAAATAAAAACTGCCTCAGTCTAAACGGATGTCTCCTTCACTGACTGAAAACAGAAGCATAAGAACAGATATTACATTTTAGCTAAAAGGCCAAGGAATGCTGTTTTTATTTATCTTCCTCCCACAAGGTAAGATGTGACACATTACAGAACCGGCGGGACAGTTATAAAAGTGGGTGGCTCTCCTAAAAAGTGGGAGGGGGCGGTTAAACACATGCATATATAACTTCATTATTGATGACCGTAAAGTGGGGGGGTCAAGTCAAAAGGGGGAGGTTGAGCCCCCCCCCCCCTACCCCCCGGTGCCGCCGTCCATGCACAAGGTCGGGAAAGTGAGAATTGAAAAACCAGCGCCCGAGAATTTGAGCGCTCTGGCCATTAAAAATTGCCTGGACAGCCCCATCGGCATTCTCCGGTAAGGGGCGCCTCACGCGATTAGCAATAAACTAATCCCTTCTCAAAGGGTGGGAAGGCAAAGCCTGGAAGGGTGCACCTCCTAGAACTGCACAGGACAGACTGATAGACCAACGTAAATCAAAACACGAAGGCCAAGACAATACCGGTCTATGGGGTGGAGTATCGATCGGAACAGATACTACACTTTGATCTTGGCCAAAAGGAAGGAAGGCTGTTAATCAACAAATTTGTCCTTTTTTATATAAAATATGTGGTATATTTTTTTAAAATCTGAAGTAACTGCCCATAATTGTTTCATTTTTATATATTTATCAATATTGTAATTTTAATTTTAACAATTCTAATTATTGAATCCATAGTTTATCCGTTACTTCTTTGCAGCTATAGCATACTTTTATTTTTTTAACTATTTATAGTAATAATTGATTAATTAATTAACTGACATAAATCCTATAACCTCATTCTCTCCCTCCCTGGAACCGTGGGGAGGCTTATTGCCACTCAAATTCCAGAGAAAGCTAACGGTCCTTATTAGCGAGAAACCAATGGTAAACGGCTGTTGCGATAATGCAAGATCATTTGCCACGTTTATCGAAAGAGGTGGAGAGTACTTGGAAATCTGGGAAGACTTTTTGTCACTCAGACTCCAGGGAATATCACTTGTTATTGCCAGTGAGCAATCAGTGATGATGACTCGTGTGAAAACTCCTAATTTCTAAATAATAATAATAATAATAATAATAATAATAATAATAATAATAATAATAAAAATAATAATAATAATAATAAATCTGGCGAATGGCTACACAAATGCAATTATGTTTCGATCATAGATCTCATTAAGTCTGATGAAACTTATTATCGAAACATGTTTGGATTTGGGACGCCATTCACCATTATATTCATTTATTTATTTTTTTAAAGTTTTATTATAAAGCTCTATTAATGTATTATTGAAAAAAATGCTCAAACACTGCTCTTCCCCGCCCCTAATGTTTGAATATTATTTTTTGATTCTGATTTTACATGTTGTAAAATAGTTTCTTCAATGTATATGCGCATGCAGCGTGATGTATGGTGTGTGGGCGGTTGAATGTCAAAAAAGAAAAAAAAGAAGAAAATTGAAACTTTCATCTGTTATAATTATACTTCATTATCACAGCGTTTAGACCGTTCTACCTTCCGACTTTCTTTAGAAAATTCCCGAGTCTGACGCCTGAAGTAGGCCGGAGGGTAAAACGGCCGGAACTTCGCGAAAACAATAACTAAGGTGATGGAACCAGTCGGAAAATTGTGAATAATAATTCTATAACTCATAAACAATATTCTTCTTAAAAAAAAACATTTACGCTTAGATGTCACTCTCATTGGTTAATTTATTTACTTTTTGCTGCCTCCACACGAGGACAAAGTTGGACATGAAGTCGAGTTTTAATGTGCACCCCCCCCCCTCAAGAAAAGTGGCAGTTTGGACTCGTATCAAAATAGTACTGACGAATCCCCCCCATGAAAGAGGGCACATAAAGGAACAGGTAATAAATGTATCCCTTCCTCGTCAAGGAGGAGGTGATGTTTAGGAGAATGACCCTCTGCGACTGAATAGATCCTAGTCAAGAGGCCATAAATGTTAACAGTTAACATTATTAAACCGTGAACAAATCAACAAATAATAAATGACAAAAATAATAATACAATGAAAACATGTGTACAAACTGTTGCCTATGTAATTATATGGGTACTAAAAGAATACCCGTCCCAGGATGGGCAAAATTAATTCTCCAAACAGAACAGTTTTGCACCACTTATATGTCCTCTTACGAAGATTAAAATCAAGACATAATACTACTAAACCTTATGTCTAGAATCCTTATTCAAATTTTGATCAAAATTAGAAAATGTCTAAAATGTAAGGTCTAAGCTTAAGGGGTCTTTAAAAAATTGAAATTCAGGGAATTTCGCTTAATTGGTGGCTAATGATCATAGTTCAAATTTAATGCAAATCTGATCTATTTTAACTTACAAATTATGCGCCCTGGAACTCCTTAAATATACTCCAACGAAACTGAAATTTAGGGAGTTTATTTATTAATTGATATCTATTATTAGAATTTCCCAGAAGGTATCTGAATTTTCACGAAAGGCTTCCACCTCCTCTTTGCTCCTTTTTGCATGAAACTAAATTAAACTAAACATAACTCACGTTACGACCCCTTAGTTTAGAAATGAACCTGATACATACATATATATAAACATATACACATAGCTAACTGTATATAAATAGTTTTTTTTGTTTTTTTTTACATATGCACATAAATTTCAGTTTTCAATGTGTAAGTATGGACGTTCAAAGCTGTGTGTCAGTGGAATATTATTGTACAATACAATAGATTCATTGCGTTAAATAAAAAAAAACGCGGTGACTTCATATTTCGTTTTGTTTCCTATTGTGTTTTGTCCTCCGTTCCAGCAACAGGGTGGGTGGGGGCCTTCAAACGCAAACCTCTTTAATCATCCCGCCTCACATTCCCTCTTTATGGCTGGAACGGGAAAAAAAAACTAAACAAAAACTAATTTGTCTCCTATTTTGTCAATACTATTGAACTTTGTGTTTACTATGCAATTATGAAAATGTTATCGAAACTGAGCATTTTTTTCTTTCTCGAAATATTAGCTGCTAAAATTGCCAAATATTCGTACACATTATTTTCTAGAGTAGAAATATTGTTTGTCAACGAGATTTACGAGCATAACAGAACAATAATACTCTACTTTAATTATAACCATAAACTGCTTTCGAATTGACAGTTTGAAGTATTCAAAATTACTTTCGAATTTTCAACGACGAAATCGAATTGTGAGACCAGTTTCTTTATATCTATTACTAAAGAAGACGTTGTATCTGTCTGAAGCCGAACTATACTATCACTTTTATTAATCGTACTTTTAATGCTCAATTCAGAGAAGGAGTAGTGTAGTATCTGTTCTGTTGCCAATATACCATTATCCCAGGAATTACCTCCTACATTTCTTGGTCTCAGGGGGTAGGTAGGTAGATTAGTATCTGTTCTGTTGTCATGATACCACGTATACCATGATAGCATGTAGTATATGTTCGTCATAATACTATCCTTCCATGTTAGCAAAAATATGCGACCGGAGAGGGCATATATTTGCTAGTACATAATGAAGAGAAAACGTTCTTGAGAGCGTCACTATTCTCAATAAGAACCAAAACATTATCTATATTATATCACCGTTTACACGTAAAAAGAAAATGATGACGTAAAGATAATAAAGAATATTCGTTCATTTTCATTGGAGAATCTGATTTAAAGAAATAGAATTCGAAATCTTTCATAGGAAGTTTGTACGATAATTTTTTTTCGGGAATAAGTTTTGATGAGATGGAAGGATTGTCAGTTGAATGATGAAGAATATTCTGAGAGGGTTTATGACTTGTATTTGACATTGGATTTGAAAACAACTATGATGTAGTCTGAAGAGAAGAGGCCCCGTGATAATATGTTTCACAGATAAGAATTTCTTAGAAAGAAACTCTGTTCACTGAAGAATAAAAGAAAATGATTTTCAGTTGTGGTAGGAAACGAGTACAATGAGAAGCCAGAGATTGGAGCTCAGTCGAGCACCTTCAATAAAAATAAGGATGAAGTAGAAAAAGACTAGCTACGTCTCTTCTGTGAGAAATAACCTACTCTGACCTGGCTCAGGAGGCCTTCGGGACTTCTGACTGTTCTATCGGTCAAAAAAAGGACATCCTTCCAGGAGTTATCTCCTCATTTGTGAGGAGGATTTGGTTTATTGCCGATCTCCTGAGGCACCCTCATCAGGAAATCATGCTTACTCTTTCAGAATGCCCCCTTTTGGAGGGTGCGTTGCTGGATCCTCACTATAAATTGACATCGTGTCTGACTTTGCTGTAATAGGGGGCAAGTAAATAAATTTAACACCATCAATTTCAATATATATATATATATATATATATATATATATATATATATATATATGTGTGTGTGTGTGTGTGCGTGTGTGTGTGTGTGTGTGTGTGTATTTCGGCAGCAAGTCGTTTATTAGACATGTGTCATTGAAGACCACGGAGTTCTCCCTCTTTATGATCTTTCTGGTCAGTTTCTTGACTCGGCGAGCGATTCGTCGGGTTTCTGGTATCAATTGATGGATATATATATATATATAAGAGTAGTTTTAAATTTCAGGAGCATGTTTTTTTTTTGGGGGGGGGAGGGAGTCAGGATTTTTGTCACCATTTTTCATGTGAGTTTTTTTATGTATTTCGGCATGTCCTTATTTTCTGTCACGACTTCTTAAACTCTTCCAATCTTCTTTTCTTCTGTCTTTGGAATAATGTTTTCCTATTACGATTAAATGAACTATTGCTCTGATGATCAGCAATGTTAACCTACGACTATAGATTTCTCTTGAGTTTGCTGCGAAACACGCGTAAGATATGGAAAAGGTATTAAATTTAAACAAAAACAAAATGTTTTTGTTGTTGAACGGAGAAAAAATACAGGTATACACCGAAATATGAAAATAAAGAAATTGTATGAATACTGAAAATTATGGTTTGGGATTGATTGTTTCTATGGTCATTGGAATATATATATATATATATATATATATATATATATATATATATATATATATATATATATATATATATATATATTATAAATAATAAATAAATAAATACGTGCCATAATTTGACAGGCAACTGTCACATCACTTAGGAAGTTAACATAACATGATAGAGTTCATAACAACTATTATTATCGCCCCCTCAAATCTCAACTTTATCAAGGGAGGCGCGAGAGCGCTCTATCCCTTAATATACTTTACGAATGGCCTATGCTGGAAATCTCATTTCTTTGATCAATCATAACTCAAAAATCAATAAACCAAATTAGTTTGCACAACATTTTTATTTGATAGGTTCTATAAGTGTGTAGAATTTCAGCATCATTAGTCAAGGCAACCCAGAGATCCAGAAAGTTCAATCATAAAGTCATGTTATCTGTGCGTACGTACGTACGTACGTATGTGCCACCCTGTATCTCATCAACTATTTGATGGATTCAGCTGATTTTTGGCAGAGATAGAGGTTCTAAGGTCTAGTTGATGGCATTTTAATTTCAGTTTACCATATACCTTAGTTTTCCAGAAAATTCCAAAAAAACTTATGAGAAAGCATTGTATTGAGGCATAGCCTTTACAAAAGTAGTGACATCCATTAAAAATGCCAGTATACTGAAATCATATGCCCTTAATAGGGTTAAGATGAAAATTCATATACACTAAATGTACAAAAGCAAGGAAATTCCCAAATTGTTACACTTTTATTGTCATGAAGGGTATGACTACATATCAACCAAACCATTTCATTATCACATCACTACAGTATAAATCTCTATGCATGAGAAGATGAAGTGTGTAAGGTGCGCTGAAGAAAAATTCCTACCAGTAAAATTCATAGCCCTGTTGTGCTCGTATACCCTTAATGACAATAAAAGTGTAAAAATTTGGGAATTTCCTTGCTTTTGTACATTTAGTGTATACGAATTTTCATCTTAACCCTATTAAGGGCATATGATTTCAGTATACTGGCATTTTTCATGGAATATATATATATATATATATATATATATATATATATATATATATAATTCGAAGATTCATAATACCCACTTAAATCAGATTTTAGAAATAAAAAGCTCCCATAAACATGAGTTTTACGTACGTTTCGAGAAACACCTTTGTTAAATGGATCGGCAGCAAGCATGAAAATAATGATAAGTTGGCTTAAAATGCAACCGAAACAATGGAGAAAAGGTTTCCCTGTAATCAGAAAAAATGCATTTAAAAACTACATTAAAAACATCCAAGTTTAAAACAAAGTAGGATATAATTTAGCTGAAAATAAGCAGAACGAAATAAAAAGGAAATTCTATTCTGGAATTTTCCAGATTCCAACATGTGTGGAAAAAACAACAAGAGAAGTGCTTGATTATGGAAGCAAGAGCATACTATTTATTTCTAAAGGAATTTTGTATTTTGAAAATATCATTGTCTCTCTCTTTTGATAAACATGTAATATATACTTTGAAATTGTTCTCTTCTCCCCTCCCCCTCCCCCCAACAGGCAACATGTAGGAGTTCTTTAATGCAGTTTTAAACCCTAACATCCGTGCCGATAGTGTGTGAAAAAATGCATAATTTAGTTAATTTTACAAATGCTGACACGTGCATTAAACAAAACTGGTTTGGTAAATTTTGTTGTTCTTATTAATGCTTTATTTTAATTATAATTATCTATTTTTGATGTGAAATAAATATACGAACGAAAGCACCTGCTCGGGCACCAGGGAGAAAATATCGCTCCGTCTGTGTGCGTGTGTATGTGTATGTGTGTGTCTGTCTGTCTGATGTCTCTCTCTCTCTCTCTCTCTCTCTCTCTCTCTCTCTCCGATCCTTTCAAGCTTTCTTTTTTTATTTTATCTCTGTTTCTGTCTTTCCCTCTCTATCTTTCTCTCTATATTTTTTCCCGACCCTTTCTTTCCGCTTTTCTTCTTTCAAACAAACCTGTTTCCAATTTATCTCTGCTGTTTGATAGGTATGGAAGTAAAACATGTAATTATTTTTGAGAAATCCACACTATGTGGGAATTGCTGATTATTTTACAGTTACGCGACTGTGGCAAATCTTACTATTTTATTTAGATATTTTACTTATATATTTTTATATATATATATATTTTTTTAATATGTTTTATTTATGTTTTATTTATGTTTTATTTATATCTATCAATAATTAAGTATTTTACAGAATTTAGCAATTTCTGGTAAGTTTTCTCAGAACCCAATACCTTAAGGAAAGCAGTTATTATAACAATAGTATTGCATAAGGCTTACATCGACATGACAAGGTATAGACCTAACGGGTTATTCGGAGCCAAACAATTTATAAAAAACATATTTTCATTCGAGACAACTGTCGACTCGATCAATTAAATGTAAATTATTTATCGCGTTGATTTAAAATAATAAAATAGCTGCATAATTACGAATAGTTTCCATTAAAGACAAATGCAGGAAAATTAATGTTTTTTATTAAAACGATTACATATATTTTCATTTCAAAATATACTTTTTTATAAACTTAGGACGTATATATACACACACATACACACACACACACACACACACATATATATATATATATATATATATATATATATATATATATATATATGTGTGTGTGTGTGTGTTGTGTGTGTGTGTGTGTGTGTTTTTATTATCATACAATTACGAATACATTAGAATGTACTCGGGTTTCTCATCTCTGAATTCGCCGCTATTTTTTAAATCCCATGTTAACGAATCAGAGCGATCATCAGCCGATCAAAGGATGGAGTTTTGCAAATTGTTAAAAAAGGCAAAAATGAAAACCAAGCAAATCCAGAGACGAGAAACAATGGATTTTTAGTGTATAGTATAGTATGTAAATAAAAACACATATTCTGTTCTTGTTCTTGATCGAGTATTTTGCTTAATAGCTTTTTTCTGCTGACACGAGGTTACATGAATAGTTATATTACACGCTGTTATAGATAGCATCGCTTTTTAAGATTTCAGAAAAAATCCAGTTGTTTCCGAATTTATTTCAACATATAGTAATATTGTATAAACAAATGGTACTTAACTAATGGTACACATGGTATAAACAAATGGTACTTAACTACTTTATAATATATATATATATATATATATATATATATATATATATATATATATATATATATATATATATATATATATATATATATATATGATAATTTTATTTACACAGACATGTACAAAATCTGCGACACTGGCATGTCGATGTTATCGATCAACAGTTACTATAAACTGAGATCTCATCAGGCAGAGTTAGAATCCGATCATATTTGGAGAGAATGAAATGGAGGGATAAAGAAAGAGAAGAAGAAGAAGAAGAAGAAATTTAACATTTCAAAAATTGAGGCCGTTAAAAAATTAAAAATAGTATCACAATTATTAATAATATTGATATTGCCATGTTTTACCGTTACCTGACTTTTGCTTCCACTGTTATTGATAATAATGATAATGTCATTATCTATTACTTTATTATTTTATTTCAATTATTATTATTACCATTATTATTACTATTATAATAATAATAATAATTATTATTATTATTATTATTATTATTATTACTGTTTTCATCTTTATTGCTATTATTATCATCATTATAACTACTACTACTATTTGTACTGTTCTATTATTATTTATTAATTTTTCACTATCATTATTACTATTGTTAAGATTACTGAGATTACCACTCTGATTACTGCTGTCGGTAAAACCACTATTATTACTATTTTTATATGATCAGCATTATTGCAACCATTAACCCATATCATAATATCGGCAAACATTATCTTATTATTTAATATTATTATGATAATCACTACCTCCTAGTATTTCTAATATTTCTTAATTATTCTATTTCTTTCCTAAACTATTATTTTTATAAACTCTTAAATGTTATTGACCACCATTATCGTTGTTGTCGTCGCTGTTATTATTATTACTATTTTTATTACTATTATCATTATTATTATTATTATTATTATTATTATTATTATTATTATTATTATTATTATTATTATTATTATTATTATTATTATTATTAATAATAACGCCGGCATTTTCTAGTTATTCTTTAGTTATATTTTTTTAGTACTTTTAAATTAAATTAAACTATTATTATTATTTTTATTATCATTCATTATTATTTTCATTATTTCACCTCACCTATTTTTATTATTACTACTACTAATCCTGTTATACTTAACGAATATATTTATTTGATTTATTAATTTATTCATGGTAAGCTAATAAACTCTAGACAAATTATAAAGACAATATAAATCCAGAATTGGCGACACATTTGATCACCGCCCCACCACCACACCAATTACACGCGTCTGATCGGTTTGCCCGCACGCACGCATACACACATATACACAATATTATAGTTCACTTGAAAAATACATTTGTAAACTCGGCTTTAAAATAACTGTCGGTTTTTTTTACACTTGATTCGTGCATGTCTACCTCCCCCCTTCCTATTTTATATTTCCTATCTCTTCTCTCTCGATCTGAATCAACAGACGTTCTTTTTCTTCTCCTTCTTTTCCTTTATGTGTCTCCCTTCCTATCACTTCTTCCTTCATTATATGCCCCTCTTTCCACCTTATTTTTTAAATTTATTTATTTATTTATTTATTTGCCCTGTTTGTTTCAGATTTTAGATTTTAGATTTTTTGTTTTTTGTTTTTAGATTTTTTAGATTCTTAATTTTTAATTTTTAATTTTTTAACTGCCTCACTTTTTGAAATGTTAAATTTCTTTTCTTCTTCTTCTCTTTCTTTATCTCTCCATTTTATTCTCTCCAAATATGATCTGAGGTTAAGATCGGATTCTAACTCTGCCTGATGAGATCTCAGTTTATAGTAACTGTTGATCGATAACATCGACATGCCAGTGTCGCAGATTTTGTACATGTCTGTGTAAATAAAATTATCATATATAAAGGTCTATTTTGATATTGAGCCCTTTTTATAAACCCGGTTAAAATTCTCTGGATTACCACCCTGTGGATATTTTTTACCTGGATTATTACCATTATTATTATTATTATTATTATTATTATTATATATATATATATATATATATATATATATATTTATGTTACTTAAATAAAATACGTGTTTTAATAGGTCGTTACTAATTTTTGTTGTTGAAAAATCAATCTTAGAATCGCAGTTTGGATTGTGCTTTTAGGCCGTTTGACGATCCCCATGGTTAATGAACTATTAAAATATGTAATTTATTTGAGGCATATGAAGCTCTGTCTGAGAAGGTATCGAGCAATATATATATATATATATATATATATATATATATATATATATATATATATATATATATGTGTGTGTGTGTGTGTGTGTGTGTGTGTGTGTGTGTAAATCCAAAGCTTTGAGATGGTTTTACAAGCCAATCCTCACAGCTACCAGTATATATATATATATATATATATATATATATATATATATATATATATATATGTGTGTGTGCGTGTGTGTGTGTGTGTATGTGTATATGTATATGTATATTTCGGCAGCAAGTCGTTTATTAGACATGCGTCATTAAATACCACGGAGTTTTTTTTCTTTATGATCTTTTTGATCAATTTCTCGACTCGGCGAGCGATTTTTCGGGTTTCTGGTAATAATTGATGGATCGTGGCGCCTAATGTTGTTTCTTGGGCCATTACTCGAGCGCTTTCGGTCTCGCGACCGTCTTCAGGAGGTAGTCTATTGCTGTTGCTGTTGTTTGTAGAGCCGTATTTATGATTTTATTTTTGGTTAGATCTAATTATTTGTATGTGTATAGACACACATTATATATATATATCTTTATTCTTTTTTTACTTATTAGTTTTTATTTTTATTGATTTGTTTTTATTTATTTTATGTTTAATCTATTATTATTATTATTATTATTATTATTTTTTATTATTATTATTAGTATTATTATGTGTTAATTGTTGAAGACTGATAAGGCGTTAGTACCGGTGGTGAATGCTATATATATATATATATATATATATATATATATATATATATATATATATATATGTATATATATGGATATTAGGAGTTCAACATTTTATATATATATATATATATATATATATATATATATATATATATATATATATATATATATATATATATATGTGTGTGTGTGTGTGTGTGTGTGTGTGTTTGCGCGCGTGTGTGTGCGTGTTTCTATTAAAGTCGCACAAACTAGGTTAATTACTCTTAAGTAATTTGTTTGGAAAAATCGAAAATATCTGCTATTTCTTTTATCAAAAATTAGCGTATTCAGTATGGAGTAATTAAAACGCTTATTATAGGTCAGTCTGAGCTCATATAAGGGAAAATGATCTGATTGATTAGTTTGATCATGTGACATAGAAAGCATTTGACGTTGAATAATCACTTGCGGTTCAAACGTTATTAAAGATGCGTCTAATAATATGAGTTCTTTGAAGGTAACGGGCGCATAGACTCCTCCTGTGTATAGTCCAGCGAGAAGTAAGTCTTAATAATATATAAAATTATTTTGCCTGGATTTTAAAACTTGGACACAACATTTAATCAGATAAATCAAACTTAGATTTTGACTAGTGTTTCGATGACTGGGTGATCCGAAAACACAAATAATATAAAAATTTAAAAAAAACAAGGAACCGAGTGGAGAATATTATAAATGAGTTTAAATTTCACTAATTCAGCTTATTATTGGAAGATGTAAAAACACATCAACATAACATAAAACGAATACGAATTTGAATACAAAGTGCACATGTGTATACGCTGATCGAAGGTCCACGAAAATAGTTGATGTATATAAGAAAAAAAGGAATTCAGGAATATAACGTGTTCTTCAAAAGTGCCTGTAAAAGTCATTTAACCCTTTGGATCGGGGTCGCGTTGATAGAATGAGCATATATTAAAACATAGAAATATTCTGAAGTTAAATATTACATTCGAAACTATATTTTTTTTAAATTAAAAATACTTGAAGCTATCTATATCAAAACCAGCAATCCATAATGAATAATGTTTATATACGAATCTATAAAACCATTTTAAAATGTTTAGCGTAAATACAATTCATTCTGGTACATTAATTCTGTCGATCTCCCAAAACATAAATAATAAAGCTCCTATCTAGAACTAACAGCATTTTGTGTTAGTGATTTTTAACGATCTAACATACGGCGTCCTCAGTTGTTGTTTGATTTTTGAAATGTTCTATTGTCTCCAGCTTTTTATTTATTGTTTTTGTCACCTGAAGATGATTCGACAGATAAGCAAAAGTACTCGTGATACATATGAAAAATTGATTAATCTTTTTTATTTTAAAACTATAAAATTGTTAGGAACATCAAAAAGATATATGTAAATGTAGCATTTTTCTGGTGTCTGTGATTATCTATTAAGCTGTAGATATAACTATCATTGTATGTAATAAATAGGTATCTTTTTTGTGTATATATACCTATATGTGTATATATGTATTATTTTATATATATATATATATATATATATATATATATATATATATATATATATATATATATATGTGTGTGTGTGCATGATAATATTTGTCAATATTTTTTATGTATTTATGTTTGTACTAACGTAGATTTTCGTGTTTCATTGTATATCTATAAGCCTATACGTGTTACTTTTAGTGTTGGTCACTTAAATTCTGTAAGTGCCTTTCAAATTTAATACAACAGATTGTAATCGTAAGGACAATCTTTCGTCCTCTTATTTCTTTAAATTGATTTAAATAACTTTGAAATAGTTTGTTTTTTTAATTTTTTGTAAACCTGTTAGAATTTGTTAGCCCCTAAATATGAACTCTCGTATAACTCGCTTTTAAACTTCAATTATTGTAAATCAGTCTTCTCTTCGGTGTGGAGGTTGATTTGGAATACCCTCACTTTTTAGGATATAATAACTATTCTTTAGTTAAGTTTTTATCATCAATTGTATTTAAACTTGCTACCAGAACGTACAGTATGTCCACTATCTTCGTGATTATTTTAATTTGATTAATTATTTTGATACTTAATTTATCATTATTATTGTTAAATCTTTTCTTTGGGGGTCAATTAAGATAATGCCGCCGCCGCCGCCTAAGTTTCCAAGAATTACAATCTATATTAGTTATGCATTCTATAGCAGATATCCTAACTTAAATTTCCCTTGGCCTATTAAAAATAATTTCTGAATTCTAAACTTTGTGTCACAATCTTAACTAATTCTGTAGCTAATTTCACAATATGCTTTATCCTATACTTAATCTTTCAAGTTTCTGTTCTACTACTTCTAACTAGATTGTAATTAGGCCCCTTACTTTAGTTAATTGGCCCATCCATCTACCACTGATATTTAAGCTTCAGTAATTTTTACCTTTTATCACTGTTTGATTATATATGTTACTAATTCTCCCTTGTAATGACTTTTCAATATTGTATAACATAATATTTATTTTGCTTTTTCCTTTTAAGGTGAGACTACCAATGTGTAAAATTGTATTAGCTTCTTTCAACTTTCAGCCCATATGTACATCCCTAAATAATGTTTCAACCTGGTCAACTTTCATTTGATGTTTACTAGCATCAACTCCCCTCATCGTTTCTATTTGAGGACATTGACCTATATTCCATTGATGCTGTATATAGGGTTTTACTTCATGTGAATACCCTGTACTGATGATGAGATAAAAACACAATAAAAACACATGTTCTCTGAAACGATCATACACAAACTATTGTTATATTGAATTCTTAGAACGCAATTTGATCATGTAATAGGTGTTACACACACACACACACACACACATATATATATATATATATATATATATATATATATATATATATATATATATATATATATATATATATATTGGATGCTTGAAAAGACGATAGGGGCGAAATTAATTATTGCACCGATAATTATGTAATTCCGTGTTACTTTATTTTATGTTATTATTGCTCTGTTTATTACATACCCGGATTTCCTTCTGGAATTTATTTCACTCTAACACATGCACTATATATATATATATATATATATATATATATATATATAATTTGAAATAATAACTGTAGTAAAATTTAAATATCTTATATATATATATATATATATATATATATATATATATATATATATATATATGATTATTTTATATATACAAACATGTACATCATCTGCGACACTGGAATTTCAATGTTATCGATCAACAGCTTTTTTCCAAATATGACCTATGGGAAGAATCAGATTTTCATTCTGCCTACTGAGATCTCAGTTTCTAACAGCTGTTAATCGATAACATCGACATGCCAGAGTCGCGGATTATGTACATGTCTGTATAAACAAAAATAATCATATATATAAAAGCTCTATTTGATATTGAGCACTCTTTATAAGCTCAATTGTAATTCTTTGGATTTTTATCATGTATATATATATATATATATATATATGTATATATATATATATTATAGTGGTGAAAAGACAATACAACATAGATGTTTGCCGATGAAAGAAAAGATTAGATTTCTGGTTGAAAAATGTCCTTAATGAAAGTTAAAAGTAAGTTTACCAGTAATATTTTCTCAGTCGTGGAATTTGGAGACATTTTGCTTCTTTGGTGTTGCAATCCGAATTGATTTTATTCCTCTTCCAAATTGGTGGAATTATCACATGGCCAAATGTTAATATCCTACCTTACTCATATATGAGTGTTTATATATATATATATATATATATATATATATATATATATATATATATATATAAAAACATATATATATATATATTAATATTATTTCATGTATCCATATAAAATATTAATATTATTTCATGTATCCACATCAAATATTATAAGGAGATGTAATCTTTTATGTATCAGTTTTCAGTATTAACTTTAACAGTACTCAACTGGTGAGTAGAACTAGGTAGTAAGTTATAAAAATATATTTATGCCAATTAAGCCACGCAGAGTCTTCCGCGTGTCATCCCCTTAGGGAATCGTCAGGCTAAAATGCTAAAATAGAAATACAAGCAAGCACGTGTAAAAATAAGGTTACCGATTATTTCAACACAACAAAGAACCGAGAATGAGCCACCCTATAGAAAACAGAACAATACAATAGGAAATAGGCAGTAAAATAAACCGAACCTTTCTTTGTGAGAAGCCCAACAATTGGCTAAGAGAATAACAAATATATAAAAACACTCAGCAATTTTAGCCTGTCGATTCCCTACGGGAATGAAATGCGGAAGCCTCTGTATAGCTTAATTGCCATAAATGTATTTTCATAACTTACTACTTACTATATATATATATATATATATATATATATATATATATATATATATATATATATATATATGTGTGTGTGTAATAAGAGAGAGAGGGAGAAAGAGAGAAAGACAGAGCGATAAATTTTTGAAAGAAACATATTAAGGAGTGCTTTTAATAGCAGCTGGCCATTTGCACTTAAGAACCTATTACCGGGCACTGCAAAAGATTCCAAAGGCTGGCTCTTTTGTTTTATCAGGTATGGTGAAGCCGTTACGCGAGCCAATTTTCATTTGTTCTCGTTGTACCATGTTATTAGCTATAAACTAACATAGCTACAGTTTATTATTTTAGAAAATACTTAATCTGACCCAGTCGTGTGTCAATATAAAGAGGTTCTTAAATAATCACATTAAAAGACAAATCAGTTAAGGTAAATACTTTTTATAACAGTTATTCCCTTGTAATTAGCGTTCTTTAGTTGCTTTTAACATAAAATATATTTACAAAACAAATTTGAACGTAATGAATCCCTGGAAACGTCTGGTCGTTACAGCTTATAGTTAATTAAATATATAATTATATTCTCATCACTGTCGGATTTATATGTAGACTTTATATGTAAGCAGAGCAGATTTGGCCCAAAACATCAACATATTTCGAACGCTTCTTATTCTTATATTACACATTCTTCTGTTTAGTTCGAGTCATTAAAGTGGGGTATTAAATGGGACTTCGTAAGAAAAAAAAACAATACTTTGTAAGTATAAAAAAACGCCGATGTCTCCTTCAAGAACATGTTGCATTGAAAAATGAATCAACAGAGAATATCTTCAAACCTTAGAAATACAAAAGAAATATATCCATAGCTCCTCAAGGTAAACAATAATTACGACATCTGGAGTAACAGACAAGTGTAGATTATTGTAGCCAACTCGTAAATATAAATGACTGCTTTTCTAATATATAAAGAGAAGTCGGTAGGATTTTCGACACCAAGCTAAAGCAGCATTGCATCTGCTGAATTGATATTAGATTCTGCTTAACTAGTGAATTATATAATAGATAAGGAATTCCAATCTATTTTATCGATTACATATTATATCCAGTCAGATATATTCTGTAGTAAAAGTAGGTTCACGATAAATGCCGTTATTTTTTCAATCAATAGTCATCTATGTTTATTAGCCAATCACATCGCTACGTTTGTTACAAATTAGAACAAACGCCCGTATCACAGAAAGATATAGACAGATCCTAGTTGGATACAGATATTATATTCTTTTAATATTATAATAATGTCTATATACTAGGGTGTTTTTCTATTGACACATTGGCATTATTTGTATCTTCGCGTCTGTTATTTAACGTAAGCTTAAAGTAGTCGCCCACATTAAACGTAATTTTATTTGTTGAAAACTAAATCGTCTATTAGTGTAGGGTTTAATTTGGTGTAAATAATATACGTTTGACTAAACAGTAATAGTAATAATAACTACATAGCTAAATGAAGTTACTATTAGTATTACTATTATTACTAATGTTAGCTGTTAGACAACAAAAACATTTACGTGGTTAAGGACGGCAGATATCTTTTTAAAAATAGGGGAGTTAATATTGAATTATTTTGGTTTTTATTAAAAACATCAGGGTTATATAGCCATCTTGCTTTTTTATAACTTCTTAATCCAACGAACGTCTGGGTTTATATATATATATATATATATATATATATATATATATATATATATATATATATATATATACCCACAAAACAACTGAATGTATGTATATATATATATATATATATATATATATATATATATATATATATATATAAGAGTGATAAACTTAGATTGTTCAATGCAAGGTATATTATTTAATAAACTATTGACTTCTCACCATTGGAGTTACTTCATTTTGAACACTTTTCCATACTGCCTCTACGAATAAAAATTGTTTGATCCTTCTTCAAAATATCCTTTTCATTGGACACTTTAGTAACGGACAATTACCATCTGGACAAATCCCATATCTTTTTCACACGAACTCTTTTTGCACTCCATTTTTAATAATATTTTTTCAAATGTTTGAACTTTGGCTTTTCCACAGCCAACTTATCTATCTGTATATCTCCTCTGATGATAAGATTTCGATCTTTGAAAAGCCTTGGTTTAAGGAAAGAATAATAAACATTAGTTTATTACAGAATATACCTTGCATTGAACAATTGAAGTTTGAAATGAATCTGGACATTCGTACATGTTTATCACTCTTATTTTGTTCTACCTTTATAATTGCTCTATCTTGTATATTGAGCTTTAACCATTTCACTATAGGTTCTATCTACTAAAAGTTTACTTTTAGTTTATATTTGATTATAAATATATATATATATATATATATATATATATATATATATATAAATGCATGTTCCTTTCAGTAGTCGGGCACTTTAACGACGGCTGCCTTTAAATAGGTTTATCTCTCGCCGATTTACCCGGTTGTTGATGATGGCCGTGTGGGCTAAGACGTCGGAATATGAGTTTAAAATATTGACTCGTGTTCCGGGATTCGAGTGCGGCGACCGGTATTAATAATCTTTTCTACACTGACAATTCCAGAAAGCATAAAACGTATATGTGTGTAGATAAAAACATATATATATATATATATATATATATATATATATATATATTCATAGTGTTTTATAAAGAATATATTTTTATTATTTTTAAGCGTATATTCTTTATAGTATCTGAAATATTTCTAATTGCAAGCTCACTGAAGTTGTGCTAAAATATTCAGAGCATATATACTGTATTGTTGCATTCAATGATTATATGAAAATCAATCCAATCCTGATTCGAATTCCGAATGTGTTTTTGGGGGGGTGTCCTTGAATGTGTCACTATTCTTTTTGCTTTTATATACTTCACCGTATATTTTTTCCTGTGTTTTGATGTAATCTGTTTTTCGCAATTCCATTGTATATGCTACTATTCTCTATATTTTCCTAACTTGCCATGAAACACGTGTAAGAAGAATGAATATTAAATTTGGAAAAAAATAATTTTGTGTAAAGAAGAAGTATTCATCGAAATACGGAAATAAAGAAATTGTAAATTATAGTTTTAGATTCATTTTCATATAGTCATTGTAATGCAAAAATAAAGTATATATATATATATATATATATATATATATATATATATATATATATATAAACGAATGCGAAGGGCTTTTCATTAATCACTCCTATATTACAATCAAAACGTGTTAGTGCTATTTAAATCAATAATACGAATTAGTATTTTAAAATACTGTGTGTGTGTATGTATATATATATATATATATATATATATCATAGAGACGAAAGGCACAATAAACTCTTTCCATGCCTAATTTGCATAACTATTTTCTAAAACCCTTCTGAATTAATTGATGTTAGGTGTCATTCATTCGTAATTTTACCGTTCTGTTTATTCCATACATATGCAATATTTTTGTCGATATGAACAGTAATTAATTAAAGTAATTTAATACAAATAGGATGAATTATTAAATCTTTCTTAAAACATTTGCAGCTAGAGAGAAGGAGACACAGGGCATAAGAAATAGTTCTGAAATATAGAGGAAGGGGAAAAACGTGTCTGACTGCTTCTTCCCGTTAGAGACCGATGTCACATTTTTTTTTAATTGTTTTTAATAAATAAAAATAAAGAAAACACACACACGCACACACACAGTAAATTGATTTCCTCTTTCTGTTCATGTCTTGGCGGTTTTATTCAAAAAGATCGAAATTACCCAAATGTAAATATGCGTGGTTACAACAACAGCTTTATATTATATGAACTCGAAATAAAATCTTACTTCTGCCAAGGGCTACGATTTTTTCCCCCAGACAGAAGACCGTTTCATAGACTCTTATCATTTATACAATTATTATTTTCGCAATAAAAAAATCTACAGTAATAAGGCGATTTATTTTTAAACAAATAAAATACATTTTGCTAAAATAAAAAAATAAACTACGTTAAATACAAACTTACTTTAAATAATATACACAGGGACACAGATTATGGTAAAGGTTTTTTGTTGTTATTTGTTAATTTTCGCAGCAAACTTCTACACCCGAGCAACGTCGGGTAGAGATAGCTAGTCATAACGATAGGCTCGAAAACTTCTCACATTGCCAGTATCTTATATCCCTATAAAGCCACCATCCGCCCGTGCATGGAGTACTGTTGCGACATATGAGCTTGTGCACCAACCACTAGCCTCTCCCTCTTAGACAGGATGCAAAAAAAAAGGTTCTAACCTAATAGGTTCCGCGCTGTCTGCCAAGCTCCGGTCACTGTCGCATCGCCGCAGTTGCATCCCTGTGTTTGTTTTATAAGTATTTCCACGGAATGTGCTCATATGAACTTACTGTACTTTTACCCCTTAAACGAAAACACCTCCGACCCATTTGACTAATTGGTAAATCCTACTCCTTCACTGTGGAGGTCCCTAGATGCTGGAATATTTTCTACTTCGATAGCTTCTTTCCTTGGACTGCTTGTCTCTGTTTCCAACATGCAAAAATTTAAATATAATGTGAACAAACATCTCGCTGCTCAACTCCTCACCTAGGTTACCCCAATAAATTTGCCCCCTACTAGAGTTACCGATATGCTTCAGTGGCAATATACCTTGTTCGCTGTGAATACAGGTAACATAATAAAAACTAGGACACTACTGTAAGCCTAAGACACATTTTGTGAAATCCTTTAAATGCGAGTTGAACGTTATTTTATTTAATAAAAATACCAGACCGTCTAAGATCTAGAAGAAAGCTATAAATATTATAGTTGTTTTCACTTTGGGATTCGTAATAAAAAGCCCGAGTTTCTTTTCGAAACCCGAGAGGGCCCAGAACTCTTCAACAGATAATTGGTGTTTGTTGGTAACCATTTCCCACGCGTCCTTCACTGCCGGCGTCTTCGTTTTCCCATAGCCTAAGAATAGATGGGCTGGTGTGAAAACCTCCGCGCGTTTTCAGGTTGATAAATATTTATTAAGCATAATGCAACTATTATTTATTTATCTATTTATTATAATGAATATTTATTGACATCATCATCATCATCATCATCATCATCATCATCATCAGGCAGTAAGCGATAAACTTACTCCACCTCAAAGAGGGGAGGCAAGTCCTGGGATGGTGCACCCCCTAGGACAACCCAGGACTGTATACCTCAGCCAGGCAGAAATGGCCCAGTTCCTGCCGGACTGACTGTCGAGAACGAATCCTCAACTGGTATCACCCCATCCCGACGTCCTCAATCAACCGAAGTTAATGAGAGACTGAAACAACTTGTATCAACATTCTCTGCTCCTTTTTATTTCTTTTAGGCAATTAAATTAGTAAGGGTTTTTTTCAAAAAGAATAAATCAATAAATCCAAATTAAATAGTGTTATATATTTATGTTATATGGCCATGTAAAAGCATTAACCAAAACAAAAAGTAGCTGGTCATTGATCTGGACGTATATAAAGGGAGTTCGTGTTTTTTCCTTAAGTATGAGAAGTGGGGGGGGGGGGTAAATATATTAAAAGCAATCATCAAAACGCAGGTATTAAAAGCAATCACCTAATTAGACAATGTCTGCTACCTCACGACTTCATCTTCCTATTTGATCCCTCGCCGACTGACGGTATCGTGTATATTTTACTTGATCTTCACTATATATATATATATATATATATATATATATATATATATATATATATATATATATATATATATATACGCAGGGCTTTACGCGCTCCACTACTTTTGGAGCTGCTCCTGCTCCAACGCCCAAAATTGGAGCTGGCTCCTCTCACGCTCCCCATTTTCAAAAAGGAGCCGCTCCAGCTCAAACTCATATAAAAAAGGAGCTGCTCTTTTTCAGCGCTCCATAATAAAAATGTACCTTCTTTCATAAACGTTCTATTCTGCCAATGAGTGATCGAAGGACAGGGGTGGGCGTCAAAGGATCTCGTCAATATAGGTGGAGATGTCACTTTAAGTGTAAGACCATAAGATAATATTTGACACAATCTCGCTAATATTTTGAGAGTTACAGGAGAACATGTCGGACGAAGTATAGGATTATACCTAAATTTTCGTTTCCTGAGGTATAAAATAAAAATAGAAAAATCCCTGAATTATTTTAAAACAATTTAAATTTTTATTACATTAACAACCTATTTTTTCAGGGATGGAAAATTTGACCCGATATTTTTTCTATTTATTTTGGAAGGGAATTTATATTTGTTTTAAGTAAATAAAGTTTTACGTTTAAACATCATTAGTGATTATTTTCTTTTTAAAGACACCATTTCTCTGGGAGAGCAGAGACAGCCAGGGCAACATCATTCGTTGTGCTGTTGTTTGATATTTGTTTGTTTTATGAACGTAACAATCTTGTATAATGTATATTATTATTTACCACAGAGAAACGCGCAAGTACTTTCAAACAAATCGATTTATCCAATTTTCTTTTCAATAGTACAATTTGGGGCGAATAAAACCAATGAAGTTTATTTTTTAAAGATTGAATAAAAAATATTTTTCATAAGTTGGACAAAAAATATCAATAAATTGTCAATAAACAATTCAGAGATCCATTTAATGTCTTAAAATTTCATACAAAATATCTGGCCGGGACCTTGGGAGTTGAAAAAATATTAAAGATAAACTGGAGCAAGTTTTCCTAGTTCGGGCAAAAACATTTATTAAAATTAAATATTTGCATAAAAAAGGTCAAAACGTCTATATCTAACACATTTTAATATTCGATAATAGATTTTTTTTAAGATACAGAAAGATATTTAATCTACTTTCGGTTCTAAAAAACAACAAATTAGTCAGAAAGTCTAATTATTTGCGTTTTTAAATTAAAATTTAAGATATTTTCTTTAATTTAATTAAGTTTAAACATCGGTTTAATTGCAGAATAGGGACCGCTGTTTTCTTTTTCGCTCATTTCGCTTGGTATTCATCCAAATTTTGGATAAAACTAATTGTTGGTCTTAATAGTAGTTTTGGTCCTGAAATAAAATTCTACTTTACTTTTGAAAGTGTTGAGAATCTAACTTTATTTCCAGGTTTTAATCGCTGGCGGTCATGTTGGTTTTTATTGTTTTTTTCCTTGGACTAAAGATATTTTTACTGCTTTAACATTTTATTACACACAAAGAAAACTTTGAACGTTCTAAAAGCAAGTTTTAACGGAATTTAACGAATTTAAAAGCAAACATGAAAAGGTTAAAACATGCTAGTCGTGAATTTAAGAATAACAAAATGTGGCATAAAAGTTCAATTTGATATATGCTAAAAAATAAATTATAATTTTTTGCCAGGACGAAATGTACCATTTCACCCCAAAAATCGATTGTATCGAACATTTGGGTGAATACCGAGCGAAATAGTCGAGCAAAATTCAACAGGCCCTACAGTACAATTGAACCCAAAAGTCTTTATTTAAAACACGAATTAAAAGAAAAATTAGCTTATTTATTCACTAAGCAATAAACATCGTTGTCATAAATACAAAAAAAAGTTCAAATCTTTAAGAAAATAACTCCAAAGACTTCTATAGACTCACTGGCGCATTTGAAGACATTTGTTGCCAAATCGTCTCCTGCCTTTAGAAAACTGTCTCATCAAAAATGTAACATGTCGATGTGAAAATATTCTCCCTTCCTCTTCTCTCTCTCTCTCTCTCTCTCGCCATATTTAATATACATTTACCAGAGATATAATTTTTTTAAATAACTTTTAAAAAAATCAAATCATTTTGGAGCAAGGAGCGCGGAGCGATAAAACCGCGCTCTTTAATCCACAATGGAGTTGCTCCCACTCCACTCCCGCTGAATATAAAATGAGCCCTCCTCTCTTTCGTTCCAGCAAAAAGGAGTGTTCTCCTGGAGCGTGCTTCTTTTTGGAGGGCTCCGTAAAGCTATATATATATATATATATATATATATATATATATATATATATATGTATGTATATATTTATGTATATATGTATATATATATGTATATATGTATATATTTGTATATATGTATGTATATGTATATATTTATATATGTGTATATATGTATATATTTATATATATGTATATGAATATATATGTATATGAATATATATATATATTTATATATATATGTATATGAATATATATATGTATATATATGTATATATATGTATATATTTATATATATATATATGTATATTATAATATATATGTATATATATGTATACATATGTGCGCGCGCGTGTGTGTGTGTATGTGTGTGTACATACGAGACTTGTCTAAAACGTATCCGAACTTAGACTAGAACAAATATTTCAAATACGTGACGGGGTTGGGACCCTTATCTCCTTAGCCCACCGATCCATCTACTGACGGAAACACCTCTGGAAGTCTTCTGTTGGAGTGGTGTTTATCTCCGCCGTCGCGTTTTGTATTACCTTTTTTAGCACTCTCTCACAACAGCTTCATTTCAAGCAGTCTATGGCCTGCCAGAACGCTGGTCACTCTCCGCTGATGTGTGGTCATGTTTTAATCGGTTGAACCACTCCTTAACTTATGTAACACATCGCATCTTCTACAAACACCTGCTGAATCTAACGTGACGGCGGAGATGAACACCATTCCAAAAAAGGACTTCCAGAGGTGTTTCTGGCAGATGAGTGATCGGTCGGCTAAGTGTGTGCAAGCATTAGAGGCTTACTTTGAAAGGGATTAGGATCCCAACCCCGTCACGTATTTGAATTTTTTTCTTGCCTAAGGTCGGATACTTTTTGGACAGGCCTCGTATGTGTGTATATATATATATATATATATATATATATATATATATATATATATATATATATATATGCATATATTATGTGCATGTATATATATGCATGTATGTATATGTATATATATGCATATATGTATATACATGCATGTATGTATATATATGCATGTATATATATGCATATATGTATTTATGCATGTATGTATATGTATATATATGCATATATGTATATATATATGCATATATGTATATATACGCATATATATGTATATATTTATATATATGTATATATTTATATAGATAAATATTATGCATATATATATATTCACAAATTATACATTTAAAAAAAAATAGCATTTCTATACAACTTCTAAACGCAACAACCTACGATTCATTATAACAACCAACCAACGCAAGGCGCACGCAAAGTACGGATGTATAAGCCAAAAAAAGGCAAGCGTATATTTGTGTGTGTATGTGTGTAGGCAAATCATATGTGGATCACCCGATCTTTAAAAGTGCTGCCATGCGTTCTGTTAACTTCAAGAGTCAGAAGAAAAAGTAAAGGAAAAGAAAGAGAAATGGACACGTTCGCCCTGAGTCCATATTTTTCGAATATACTTACTTTTCCCTTTCCACACGCCTCCTTCTCCCCGCCTGCTTCTTTTACTTTTTGTCTGACAATAATCAACCCACGCAGTCAACTGCAAAAAGTCTTACTAACGATTCGAATCCCCAAGCAAAAATTCGTACCCATTACATTTTTCTATGGCAGTGGTAACCCTTAGTTAAATCGATGTTTTGTTCTGGTCGTTTTCTGTTTGTTGGTTGTTTTTTTCTGTCTATTTTGTTCTTGTTTTATTTTTTTGCCGTATTTAATTCTTTGGTTGCCTGCAAACAAACTCAAAAAAGATTGTTTTTCGTTTTGTTGTTCGTACTAGTGTATTGACGTTCTATTCCGATGCATCTCGTGGCTTCATTCGGATTCCTTACGTGCGTGCCACGTCGGCCGTCAGTCGCCAAATTATATTTTCTTTTTCATAGCTTGCAACTGCACTTGGACGAAGCTTTGACCACGATTTATAGGACCACTGACCAAAACCGTACACACATGTAGATGTGTGGAAATACAGAGAGGCGATATGAACGAACGTAAACAAGTTACTAGATCGTATAAATTACTATTGTTATATAATGATGGACGTAACTTGTGAGATTATAAAAACCTTTATGAGAATGTTATATGATAATGGACGTATGTGGTGGAGAACGGGTATGGGGTCGTTGGTTTGGCTTGTGCGATTAGTGCGGGCCGCCGGGTGCATAGAGTGCGATGTTGTTTCCTGGGAATCGAAACATGACAAGTGACGAGACAGTGAATGACCCTAGTTCAAAAGGTCATCCTGCACCTGTGTGATGATCACGTGATATTGCGTCACAGTTTTCATGTGTGAGAAAATTGGAGTTTTTAAGTTAGTTCGGACTTAGGAGGCGCAGAAGTCGGACGAAGGAATTACGATGTAGCCAAGTCAGAACGGGAATTCCCTAAAAAAGAATATTGGCGTACGAGATGTCCTTCTCTCCCCTGTCTCCTCAAATAACAAAGGACTTATTAGACAATAAGCTAGCTAAGAATTAACCACGGTATTCGTAAATATCTCTCTCTCTCTCTCTCTCTCTTTCTCTCTCTCTCTCTCTCTCTCTCTCTCTCTCTCTCTCTCTCTCTCTCTCAACAATGAGCAAAACATCTCCACGGGCAATAGAAACTGATGCCGAATAAAAAGTAATTAAAATGAAAAGATTGTTGTCTTATGAAGCGAGAAAGGCCTTTTGTTACAGACAACTCACGGAGATGGTCACTACAGAGGCGAAGAAAGAACTCAACCACTAGATCACAGAGCAAACCGAGAAGAAACGAAGGTATGAATTATTAAAGGGCTATGCGACACTCTCTTTCTTTACCCGTTCGTTTAGCTTTCTCTTTCCTTTTCATTTCTGTATGGAGTGGAAATGGAGACAGTCAAATTAATAGCTTCGTTCTACGAACGCTCCCGAAATTAAGAAAAACATCATTTTACATAAACGTTCTAACAGGACATTTTTCAACCAATGAAAATGATTCCTGCTACTTCGAAACGATAAACTTAGCGAGCTTGTGTGAAGTTCCAATTTCGTATACAGTAAACTTGACAACCAGAAAGCAGAGAGACAGTTGAGCCATAAACACAATATTGCGCATATCTACCTGCCCTTCGAGGTGGGGCAAGCGAATGACTACTCAACTCATACACGCAGAAGTACACACATAAACGCGTACATACAAATATTCAATATACGTTCTAATCTCACCAGACAGTTACAAATGAAACCATACGACTGGATCTACACAACTCTATCTAATTAAACCAATTGAGTAATACATGCATGCCTTGCGGCAGTATATTCCGAGTAAGATCTCTATTTTAAGTTATCTCCCCTGAAGTAAGTAGGACTCTTCAATTTTTAAGTGTGAAAAAGGCTTGCACATGCATAGTGCGAGATTCGAAATCAAGGCTTGGTCTCTTTCTTGGTTTGGCTTTAGGAGCCAACAGACGTGTTTTTATATAATTTTACACCGCTGACGTCGCGTCGTTATATCTCGTTTCCATGGCATTTTAGACGGGGACTCCGCGAACAGCTAGCAATTTCAGCATGGCTATTGGTCGTAAAAGTTTTGTACGGAATAGTTCGCACACACAAAAAAACAATGCGTTTATTTTACATAGCCCATGTATTATCCGTATTTACCCTGGCAATTCATATTTGTTTTAATTGTGTGTAGGGATTCTTGCGTTATGAATTATGTCTATTAATGTGCACCCCCTATTTAATTGTCATTATGTACCTCTTGCGTTTGTCTTTGAAAAATCTTTTTTATGAGAAAATAAATGTATGTAAATGCAAACGTCTTTTTATCAATGCAGTTTATAAATCATCATTCTTGTTCCAGTTTACTTTTGGTCCTTGAATGTTCTCAAAACATATGACGCAGTCCGTGATGGGAAAAGTGTCCACCACGTGCATCACTATAAAATGTACAGGGACAACATGCTAATAGATAGCCTAATAAATAACTACTCCTCCTTATTACCCTACACGTTTTTGCATAAACTAACCCAACAAACAAACCAAACTAAAAACAACTACTATGATGCGACGATGACGACTTCGTTTAGTTAGTACTAGCAGGACTATCCGGGGTTGTCTGGGGATCTGGATTAATAGAATAGAAGAAGCAAAAGAAAAAATGTGTGCAACATCTTTTCAAACCTCTGAGCCACGCTACTTTTTTAACATTTCCCTTTTGACTTTCCCCTATTTCTCTTTCTAATTCATGCGCAGTTTTTTGCAACTGCTTCAATATAAAAGAAAGCGACAAACAAAAAGTGATCTGCATCCGACTGTTTGACTTAGTTTCAGTTTTTGTTTTGTTTTTAGGAAAACTATCAGAAAAATTGAAAGTAATTCCTTCTGACCTCTCATACACTAATTTCGTCCCCGATGACCCCAATCAAATTAATATTTTTACCATAACCTGCTCGAGGTTATACTGCATCAGAATATGTACGGTTTGTAAAAGTAACTTTATTAGTTTCTGAGTTTTCGATTGACTTTTTTAACTTTATGGGCCACTAAATGTATCATTTAAAATTTGACAGACGACTAATCTGAATTTAAAAAAAAAGATCAATACATTTTTATAATAATCATCGGAAAACTTTTATTTTATTCATTTGAAATGCGCCCATTAAAGATAACAAAGTTATGGTATTTAAATAAAATAATTTGAAAGTTTGAAGTGTACTCAAGTATTATACATTTTTAATGTGATATTTGTTCAGGTTTTTGCGGATCATCAAAAAATATGGACGACCACTGGCCTAGTGGAAAGGGAAAAGCGAATAGAAGTATAAAAGAACGCGGAAACTTTATTTTCTTTCGTGAAAAATAATCACATATTTGTTTTTGATAAATTATTATTTTTTTAAAATAAAAAATAAGCAAAACAAGTTTGCCCTACACACAAACTATGCGGGGAAATATTGACTTGTGTTCGACTAAGTGTATGTAATTTAATGTTCACAATCATTATTGAGTTTAGGCATTAGATTACCCCCCAAAGGATTAATACGTCATAAAACAGATAAAACCAAACTAAAATAAAGGTTTATATTCAGCTTAGTGGAGCACTATCCTCCACTCTATAATGAAGACAAATATGTATTTATTTTTTATATTTATCTCTATTAATATAAAGTTAGGTGTGTGCATATCTTTATATATTTCTATGTATAAAATTCAGTCCTAAACTAAATAACCGATCATTATGAATTTTGGAACATAGCTGCGAGACGTAAGAGTGGGTAATGTGATCGGGTAGAAGTGTTAAGTAATTGTGATTGTATTCTTAGTTAGCATCGCCTGTGGTGCGGATTGAACCCTTAACCGCTAGAAGGCTGTAACTTAGAACTGGTTGTGACTCAACGACTTTATCCATTGCGCAGCGGATGCATGTAGACAATAATGGCGGAACGAACAAATCTACCTTTGTGAAATAAATATAATGTTAAGTTCGAAATTCCGTATAGATCCCTGAGTTTTAAAAGATGCACCTGAAGAAGGTCGTAGGTTACATCGGCTGAAACGTTGTAAAAATAAAAACCAATATGAGAATAGTAGTCCGAATAATCCAAATGCAAATTATCAATCGTCATCTCAAAAATTCCGAAATAATGTCTTTGGTATCCTTTTCTCTTAATTAGAACTTCCTTAATTTTATTTAACTCCATGTTGATAACTATTTAATGCTTTTTTATCACCAGTCAGTAGATTATAAAACTAATTGCTGAGGGAAATTAATCACAGTTCAGTTAGTTTTATTATTAGCTGAAGTACCCGTCTATACCAGGTGTCCCAGCTGTTCTTGAATTTTAAAGATAAGATAGATAAGAAAATAAAAACATCCATTAAATATTTTTCATCCATTTTTTTATTAGAAAAAATATTCACGTTTGTGATGATTATGCCTATCGGCTAGGGAATACCTGGAACGCTATAGCAACAAACAAAAGAACAATTGTCTAGTATGAGATTCTAATCAACAAACATTGGAACTGAACTCGAACGCTATAGCCACAAGGCCACCGATTTAACAATAATATTTTATATTTTAACCTATTTAAATGAGTTCGGCGTAGGGATTTTTTTGCATCTCCGCATAGATCTAAAATAGTTCGATTGTCTAAAATAAATAAATAAACATAAACATAAAATTAATATTAAAATAAAAAATATATTAGTGAACGTTTATCACATATTTTTTAATCCATTTTTAATTAAAAAAAACTGGGGAAATACTTTCTCTTCAAAGTAAACAATATGTTTAATAAGTACGATGATTTGATGTGAAAGGTAGTTGTTCCGTCTGCTAAAATTAAATGCTAAAAAATTGTTTCTAATTTTATTTTTACGTACTTTTAATTTTTAATAATGACTTTTAAGAAAGGTTCAAGAACTTCTGACATCGGTAAAGGCTGATGCTGATTCCAAACCTGTGGTTAATTTGGGTCTTAGATCAACCGTTTTTTTTATTGTTGTTTTTTTTTTTTTCATCCCAAACAAGGCATATTGACACTAAAGCGTCAGGGGCTACTGTCATAGATGTCAGATTCGGTGGTGGGAGGGGGGGGGCAGACTTGGTGGGGAGCTGAGCAGCAAGATGTTTGTTTCAAACTGTGATGTCGCGACACACACACGCACATAAAGAAAACTTTGCTATATGTATATAGATTTAACGATGAATGAGCTTTTATATGGAGCTATTATTTTACTTCTTTTTTATAACTAATTAAAACAAAGAATTAAAACTGCGTTATTTTTAACTTATTCCACATGACATACTGACCTGTTCAAGTTGAAGATCGCGACCAGAAGAACACACAAGACTCTGTGTGTAATGTACTCACCTGCTACCTGGGAACGTATCGTAAGTGGGGCGAACTTAATGAAAAATCTCTCCCACCAATATATATGCTGCCAACAAGGAGAAAAGGTGAGTGATGGATGGGCCTAATGGATAACGTTGCTGCTAATGGAAGCGGTTATTGCGAGTTCAAAGTTTACCGGATCGATTTTTGATCATTTACTCACTAATATTGCTGATCACAGTTAAATGTGGCTTGGAAGCTGGGTTTCGAGTCTCGGCGTAGATACGCTTGCTACGTCTAGCAACGCTGATGAATCGTAGGTGACGAAACGTTTTTCTGGAGATGACTATCTCTCTCTCTCTATATATATATATATAGGGAGTACATATATATATATATATATATATATATATATATATATATATATATATATATATATATATATAGGGAGTATATATATATAGGGGGTATATATATATATATATATATATATATATATATAGGGAATATATATATATATATATATATATATATATATATATATATAGGGAGTATATATATATATATATATATATATATAGGGAGGATATATATATATATATATATATATATATATATATATATATATATATATATATATATATATATATATATATATATATATATATATACTCCCTACCTATGGGATGAGCAAAATAACGGTTCCCACTAAGTGTAAAAGTAATGATCTTTTGTAAACAACAGATTGCTCTCGATTAATGGTAGCATGGTAAAAAATATGTAAACAAACAAAATACCAATAACGCTATGATTTCTTCTGTCAGTTGCAATTATTTTTTTTGGGGGGGGGGGCTCGTCAATTAGACATTTGACAACTGATCATATTTAAATGTGACTACGAAACAGCTGTCCGTGGATGACAATATATATATATATATATATATATATATATATATATATATATATATATATATATATATATATATATATATAAAACACACATCTCTTCTCCACAAGATAAACGCCTGAACAACAGTCTTTCCAACCCCAGTTAATGCTTGTATTTTAGTATGTTTTATTCCCTCACTGCATTTACTAGATATATGACCGAGGAAAAAGCGACATTGAAATGTCGTGTTAGATAAAGGTATCAATAGATATCGCATGGATAGAACAGTGAATACCGTAAGATAATTTTCATAAGCTGTCATTATCGCTAAAAAAATACAGTGAAATACGTGTACATGAATAATCATTTTCTCTATAAATAAATATATACGTCTCTAAAAATATAGAAAGACGACAAAAATGATGCAAGGGAGTTAACTCTCTCTCCCTCTCTCTCTCTTTTTCTCTTTGTCTCCCTCTCACTCCCACTCTCTCTCTCTCCCTCTTTCTCTCAGAAACACTTATGAAGTGAATATCGTAAGATAGCCTTTCATAAGTTGTCGTTATCGCTAAAATAAACAAGAAAACGCATTAAATATATATACATATATCTATATCTGTTATTCTATGAGTAAAATAGCAACTCTTGTTCAATTAATTGTATATAATATATTGTTTACAATATGTATGCTTTCGGCATTGAATAACAAAAAAGCCTTCAATTGTCGTAGATTGTTTATTCATTTTTTATAACTTAATATGCTGCCCTGAATGGTTTGCTTTTGTCTCTAACTTTATCAGAAACTTCTTATGTTTTATCACAGACCGTTAGTCCGTTACTTCCTTAGTCCGTTAGTCTGTTGTGTTTTGTCAAAATTGGTTCATTTGAGTTTTCTAAAAATGTTGTATGAACGTAGAAAATTGACCGATTTAAATGTTTAAAAAAATGTGTTTACCTTCCTCCCCCAAGTATCTAATATCTGAAATTACTTTGTTTAGCTTTTACTCAAAATCCACCGAAAACGTAGGATTAATGGTTGTTTACCTGAAATGGGTACTTGTCTCGCAGGAAAACTCTAAGGACTGAAACATTTCTAGTCACCCCAAATTAGTAAATATTGACATGTTTTCACAAGTATCTAAAAATACACTCATTATTTTTCCCCTAAATCCAACAAAAGTTGTGATTTATGATTGTTCAATCTTTTTCGCCAAAGAAATGTCACTATTTCCTAGAAATTCTACACCCTGTCAGCATTTAGAACAACCTACTGAACCACATAACGCATGAATGTCATCGACTTCGCATAATTGTTTTTGCGGTAAGGCCATTAGGTGTAGGAGTTGACACAAGTTTTTAAAAAAAATCATTTTTAGGGGTGTTTTTGGAAAACACACATTAAAGTTTTATCTGCTTTTAGTTAATTGTTTCTTTTTCTTTTTGTATTCCTGAAGGTCATTAAGTTTAATGTGGCTCAATCATTGCGGATTTTGTCAAGAAAATCTGTTGGCTATTCTGCCGTGGTCGTCTTGATGGTTTTTATCTGAACCCCACATGTGAACCAAGTCTGGGTCGCTATTTATTAGCTGAAACGCACAGATGCATATTTTACTCATATTCACCCCAAACAAGGCAATATTGTCACTAAGACGTAAGCGGCTACTGTAAATTAGGGACCTTACCTAGAGTGGCATTCTAAGCAGGGAGTTGAACAGCGAGATGTCTGTTCACATTACATTTACATTTCTGCATTTTAGTACAATCAGGGAAACAAGACATAGGGAGGGAGTTCCAATGCCTAGCAGTTTGAGGGAAGAAACAATTAGAGTAGATAACTTATGGGGACCTCTACAGTAAAGACACGGGACTTTGCTGCTTGTCGGGTTAGTCGGGGAGATTTACGTAAAGGTAACCAGTGCTACGAGGTTGAATATTTATAATATGAATAATATCAATTCGTGAAATTAAAGGTAACCAGTGCTACGAGGTTGAATATTTATAATATGAATAATATCAATTCGTGAAATTAAAGGTAACCAGTGCTACGAGGTTGAATATTTATAATATGAATAATATCAATTCGTGAAATTAAAGGTAACCAGTGCTACGAGGTTGAATATTTATAATATGAATAATATCAATTCGTGAAATTAAAGGTAACCAGTGCTACGAGGTTGAATATTTATGATATGAATAATATCAATTCGTGAAATTTTGAAAACCATGGTTGGATTTGTTGTGTAATAAATCCCTAGGAAGTTACAGTGTACGTTCTCGTTTCTATGTCTTGAGAGTCGTGAGGACACCGGGGCCTAATACTTGACGACTGACTTATGTGTATACCCCAGAGAGCTACGACAAATACTTCAGTACAAACTTCTGACAGTTATATATTATCATGAGTATGTATATGATAGTGTACATTTATAAATATATATATATATATATATATATATATATATATATATCATACATATATATCTCTCTCTTTCTCTCTATCTCTCTAGATACATGAATGTATGTACATACTCATGACACATGTACATATATACACATGCATAAATATCCATGCATATATATATATATATATATATATTAAATATAATACATCTCTCTCATACACACACACATATATATATATATATATATATATATATATATATATATATATATATATATATATATATATATATATATATATATATATATATATGTGTGTGTGTGGGGGGGGGGGTGTATTGCTCTATCTATAAACCTTATAATTTCCAGTTTCTCACCAAGGCACAAAAAACGGTGAGTTAAGTGATCCAAAGATCCTGACTTTTCTGATAATATTACATCTAATTATTGGGGGGTTTCCAGAAATATCGGGACAGGGCAGTGTTCTTGTATTTTTCGTGTCTGAATGATAATGTGTATACGTAGGTAACCTCGACTTAGTCATTGTATAGTACACTCGTATTTTCGGTTTTATTTTATTTATTTGCCTTTGTAATGTTTGCTTTATATTTGTTCCTTAGCGCCGGTCCAAATATAAGCAAGTTGAATTAGGATTATTAGATAATATGGGTGCTGTGGGATACTGATACAGGGAATGTTATCATTTGTGCCTGTACGATTATAGAATCACAACACACGGAGAGATATAGAAGTAGAATGACATGTATGAGCGTGTATATAAAAAATTTACAGGATAGAATATCGGTAGATGTATTCCTTAATTCATAGTCCCTGTATTTCGTAAGAACGGTGTGTATTTCGTAAGAACGGTGTGTATTTCGAAATAGGGTAATAAGATGTATAAAATGATTTGAAAGTGGTAAAACATACTCAATAAACTTAAATGATTAAAAGTAAAATAAAGGTAGTTGCGCGAATGTGTAATTGTATATGAATCTTCCCGGTGTATTTATACACACATCCCTTCCCAACACATGATAAAGAAGTTTGTTATTTCTTATTTCATTTTTTAAGGTCTGAGGAAGCTGGTTCTCGTAAGAGATCGCAGCTGAAACATGTATGCACATATGTAACCAATAATGTTTCCATAAATAAAAATGTATACTAAAAACAGCTCTACTTTATTATTGAGCACTTGTTATAAACACTGGAGTTTCAGTGGATTAACACCTAGGAAACAACATAGTTTCAAACGTTATCTGGTCGACGCATTACTTTGGTAGTCGTCATCCTCAATGAAATCTTCTTGATATATTTTCTTTACATGTCTAGTGTCTGGTAGTCGGAAAACATGTCCAAACCATGTTAATCTCTTTTTTCTTTCGAATAAGGTCGTTGATGCATCTCTTAACCTTAAGTTTATTTCTGATAAAGTTACTCCAATGTTAGTTCTTAAACATTTCATTTCAAAAGCATTGAACTTTAAATCATGCTCTGCCAGTAGAGTCCATGTTTCATCTGCATATACAGCACAGCAATAGGAACTATCAATGCATTGTAAACCCTTCAGAGATGTGTATATGTCCTTCCGGTTCAATGCGGTCGTCCTCATATCAGCGCTGCCACTCACATACTACCTACTTTAACTGCTATGCAAAATTCGCTTTTTCAACTTAACACTAAATTGTGTTCGATCAATCAGAACCCTTGGCAGTTTTCAACCCCCCTTCTTTACTATTCAAAAAAAAAGGCACGCGGTTCTACTTTCTCATGAAAGGGCGAGTGTGTTATTTGGGTGTTCCATTTAAATGATAAAATATGGTGATTTTCCCGAAAAAGGTCAAACATCTACCGCGTTCGCTTATGTGTCTAGACGCAACAATTGACAGTTATGATTACATAAGTTTGTCGGTCGATTATTATAGATTTTCATAACAAAATACGTCGGAGTTTTCAAGACAGCGCTACTGTCCTGAGCCTACATTTTAATTTTAAGCACACTTGTTCTCATCCTGCGTGGTACTGGCCTTTAGGGTTTGTACGAAAGATGCAGCGGGTTGGGAGGAAAAGACTAGCGAGCAATAGAGTAGTGATAGATATTTATTTAACAAGAGGGGTATCGACTATGTATGTAACTAAGTATGTATACTAGCACTATAACTCCATACACGATGGTATATCGTTATAGTGCTAGTATACAGTCTGTATGGTGATGACTATATGAAGCTCCCTCTCTGGGTAGAACTTATTTGTAAGGATATCGCCAACTGCCATTAGCTTTAAGGCATAGCTCATTAGATGAAACTAATTCGAGCTCCCGGCACTTGACAATGTTTACATTCAGTCAGTGTCGTATGATAGCGCAGGGGTAGGAGCTCGACGGTTGAGTTTCAATCCCGGCTTCAAGCACTAACTGGTCTAGCCGCACTGAAGAGCTGGGATACAGCGAAACAGTCTGTATGCGGATGACTATATATATATATATATATATATATATATATATATATATGTCATTAATATATTGGTTAAGTAGTTAAACTCAAGAGTTAAGCTGAATGGATATTAGAAATTTACACAGTACTAATGTTTAATTCCATAGAAATATTTTTCGTAACGGTCGTAATTATTTGAGATAAAACAGTTTTACTTTTTATAAGGCCTTGTGTTGTATCTGATTTATATATATATATATATATATATATATATATATATATATATATATATATATATATATATATATATATATATATATAACGTTGTTGAATATGACAGACAACTTATGTCTTGATATCATTGTGTGGATCCTTTCCATTTACCAAATCAGGGTCTTTGCTTCGGTGGGGAATTGGCCGATGAATCTGTCATAACTGTAGGTGTCCCAAGTACTCTCAGGCCCATCCGGGCTCCGCACCTTATTAATAAGCATTCCTTCCTCCACTCCCGATTTCGAAAACTCTTAGTAGAAAACACCACAATATTAGAACATCTATTAATAATGGAGATCATGTATCTGTCTGTCTGTCCGTCTGTCTGTCTGAAGCCGAATCCCCATCAGAGTAATATTACTATTTACTTAGTCTGCCAGCTTCTATATATAGTACTACAAAAACCGCCGTAAACATATAAATAAAGTAGAAAGAAATTTCAAGACGAGACTGCGATTAGAACAGAAAACGTGTCAAGAATCTTACTTAAACTATTTATTTATCTTAAAATTACAATTTGCAATTTAAAAGATGTGGTACAAGGCCAAAAAGGGGGGTTGGGAATAGGGTCGAGGGTCGTCAACTTGTCTATTCCCTATGCTAGTATCTGTCACCACAATACCGCATTCACTCTATGGGCTTAATCTATTTAAAATTCCCCAAATGATTATTTACAATGCGTTTTAAACGTAAGAGTCTTTTTGGTTGTATACAAATAGTCTCTGAAAAAGTGAATGGTATTTACAAAAGTGTTTTTTTTTGTTGTTGTGTGTGATTTTTTTTTTCTTTTGTGTGTAATTTTTTTTTTTGTGTGTGTGTGTTTTTTTTGTGTTTTTGTGATTTATTTTTTTTTGTTTTTTTTTTTGATAACATGTAGATTACAATATAATACAATAAATGATAGGGTGGGAGGAAGCCTAAAAACACCCAAAATAAAGAAAAATAACAATAATTAAAGAACTAAATAAAATGCTAACAATTGGAGTGGGTTAGTAGAGAACCCCCTTACCTGTCTAATTGTGAACTGCTCTCTGTTTTCCAGTGTAAACTGAAAACAAGAAAGACAGTTCCTAAGTGGGATTGGGAATTTACCTAATGGATAAAAGAAAAGTGGGGGGTGGATTTTGAGGACAGTTGGTATCTTTCAGGATAAGTACCAATTGGGTCGGGTCAGGGATAAAAATAAATCTAGGGAACGGGCATCCTGAAAGATTACTAATACCAAAAAATAAATATAGGGACAGGACTCATTTATACCTCTAGCTAAGGGACTTTGAAGTCAAGCTTCTTGTCAAGCTTCTTGTCAAGCTTCTTGTCTTTTTAAAAAACTTTTTTGACTTAAAGACGGCGCGCGCTATGCCTAAACAGGGAACACGAACTCAAATCTAGTTCGACCAAATACACATAAGCTAGCGGTGTGTATCCGCCTTCTTCTAAACTGCGAGGCATGCAATCTCCTCCTATCAGACTTAATTTTGATTTTAAGCTGATGTTTAAAATGCAAAATCAAATCGTGATCAGAAGGCGACACCCCCCTCCCGTGGCCTATCTCTAAGCGTGAAACCCACACTAGGATCGTGAGAAACATCATTCGTTTCTCCCTGGTCCACAAAGGAACCACATTGTAGATTACAGATGCTACATGCAGGCGAACCAGCTGATTGGGTACGATGCGAGCCGTCACCTCGTTGACATATTTCCAAAACTCACAAAGTCTGCTGCAAGTGAAGAAGGCGTGCTCAGCCGACTCTTCTTCGTCGTTCTCGCAGCGAGCACAATATGGACTAAGCACTACTTTGGCTTTGTGAAGCCTGCCATTGAGGGGTAGAGCGTTCCTAACCAATCGCCAGGTCAGAGAGAACTCAGAATTATTGAGATACCTCCGGCCTGGCGCCCAACACTACTGAGAGCGGATCTCTTCCTCCAACCATCTCAGCCGCTCACCCAGCGGATCAGAAGCGGTCCCCTTCACTAACTCCCTATAATGGGTCCTTCTAGGCTGTGCAAGGTCACTGGACCCCAGCAGCTCGGCATTCGGTGAAGAAACGCGTCTGTCCTCTTGGTCTATGTCGGCCTTCGACCAAGTGGTCGGGGATGAGGTTGGGAAAAGCCTTCTCAACCGCAGGGCCCCACGCAGTTTCTTCCATCAGAGTACAACTCAGGAATGACAATCTCTCGGCATGTCGATGACTTGCCAAGTCAGGCATTCCCAAGCCCCCCTCATACAGACATTGAGTGCAGACCTGCCTTCGGACAAGCGGCTTTCTGTCTTGCCACAAAAGTGAAAAAAGCAGACACGTAAAAGCCGCCAAGCGGTCGTCAGGCAGGGGTAGTACAGCCAAGCGGTAGAGGATGAGCGGAAAGACGTAAGTGGCGCATGCCTCAGCTCTACCTCTAAGGGAAAGCCCCCTTCGAAGCCAAATCCTAACAGACGCTTCGACCTTAGACTGTACTTCCGACCAGTTCTTATCAAGCTGGAGACCCGGACCGAACCACACGCTGAGGATCCGGACCAGACCATTTGTCCAGTTGAAACAGCCCGGCAACGCAGGCGCGTTGCTCCGGGCAGCCAACTTCAGGCCATTGGATTTGCTGAAATTGACTATGGCCCCTGTCACATCTTCGTACTGTTTTAGTGCCTTAACCACAGTGCATATGTCTCGTAAGGTCGACACACACACAGTGACATCATCGTCAAACGCGGAAACCCTGGCTCACGCACCACCAGGCAGAGCAATTCCGTGAAGGGCTGGTCTCGTCGCCCCGTCCCTGAGTTTGCGGAGAAAACGCTCCAACGCAAGGACGTAAAGCAAAGGCGACAGCGGACAACCCTGACGCACTGACAGCGAGACAACAGACGACTCCGATTGCATCCCGTTTACTTGCACCACTGCCGTCGGCTCGCGATACAAAATGGAGATCCATTTGCAGAAGTCCGGTGTAAAACCAGTGGCTTCTAGAAAAACCCCCAGAAAACGATGATCAACCCTATCAAACGCTTTGGACTGATCTAAATTGATCAGCGTGGCTTCAGTGTCGTCTTCTAATCCCTCTATGATCGTGTGCATCAAGTGCAAATTGTTTTAAATCGATCTCCCCTTCACAGTGTAGGTCTGCTCAGGTTGGCAGGTTGGATCAAATCAGCGATAACAATCTGCAAACGATTCGCAAGAACTTTGGCCAAAATCTTTAAGTCTGTGTTAAGCAGACTTATGGGCCTGTAATCATCTAGCCCCCCACCATACCCATCCTTCTTCTTCAGTAATGTAATCACGCCCCTGGTGATTTGACCGGGCATGGAACCCTGTTCAAACCAGTGGTTGAATACATTCGTCAGGAGAGGGACGATCATGTGCGACATCCTCAAATAGAATTCATAAGGAAGACCATCGATTCCCGGTGATTTGTTGTAACCAGCCTGCTTCAGCGCGGCAACGACCTCACGCTCTGTAACCAGACCATCACAGCTCGAGCCGCCTCCACGCGGCCAAATAGATGTCAAACTCCTCGACCCGAAGTCTGGACAGCTGCGTAAAACGTTCGGAAAAATGCGACCTAAACCCCTCACAAATCTTACGTGTCGATACCAGGGATCGGCCTTCCAGGTTTTTGATTTCCCAAATGTATTTCTCCGATCTACGACGGACTACAGCGCTACGTTCACAAACGTCATAATTCACGGCTTCGTTGGACACTTTATCTAACCTTGACCTAATTATTTGACCTTCATACCGCTCGTTAGTCGCGCGTTTCAGGTCCCCTTTAAGTAGTTCTACGGTTAGGGAGTCCCCCCCCCCCCAGCCACCGCCCGGGCCAACTTATCTTCTAACGACTTTTCTGTCCTGGCCTTATCTAATGCGAGGTGCTGGCCATATCGGACACAAAAATCTCTAACCTTAGAGTTAGTGTTAACCCACCACCTACTCCCTGTAACCGCCCCCACTAAGCCCCGCTGTAGAAAATTTTCTAGCTTTTCCTGGAAGTAACGCACCTCCAGTAAAGAGGTATTTAACTTCCAGTATCCGGCTAGGCTAGGCCTATTTGCTAACTTCAGACAGGGCCATGACTAATTTGTGGTCCGAATGACCTAACCATTTGAACGTGGGACAAGATAAAAAATCTATGTCGCCTCTTCTAACTAGCATCCTATCCAAGTAGGTACTTGCAAAGGATGTGCCATTAGAGTTCCACGTCCACATCTCCCGCCCCGGATGATCGAGACGAAATCTGTCGACAAGATCGCACGAGACCATCAGGTCAAACAGACTGCTCTCACACCGCACCAACCCACTAGTCCCGCCCACCCTGTCTATTTTGGGATCAAGGATGGCATTCCAATCACCCATTAGTACTAACCGCTCCGAACCACCAAGGAACACCTTCAACCGCTGAAAAAAGGAAACCCTCTCCCGAATGATGTTGGGCGCATAAACCGCGACGGCTCGGAATTTACTATTGCTAACGGCATCATCGGCCACAACCAACCTGGCTTCTGCATCTGTGTGTACAACGCTTACATTTTCGGAAAGGTTACGACGCACTAGCAAGGAGACCCCTCTACTACAAGAATTGTCGTATGCTGAGAAGACATCGTAATGTCCAGTCAGCACACTGCAATCCCAGTACGAAACGTAGTGAGTCTCCTGTAGCGCAGCCACATCTATGTTACGGGCCATAAGATCTCTCATAACGCAGGCAGCATAACTTCGGGATCTCATGCCCCTGGTATTAAGGCTAGCTAGAAACAAGTTTGTGTCCATTATTCTATTCAATGTCGATCAACGGCTTGAAGTCATCAGGGACTAGGATGGCCGATACTGCCGGTAAGCAGTTCGGACGTAATTCGCCCGTCTCGGGCAATACCTCCGACATCCAAAGGAAAGGTTAATTTTAGGGGCCTATAAAACGAAGGGTGGATGTAAATAGGGACCCGCTCAGTGCACATAGTTCTCAGCTCCTTGAGGGAATCGTGCTTCTCCTCCACCAACCTCAGACCCGGGATTTCCCCCTCCTCTGCTTCAATCATGTGCCACACCGCCTTTGTCCGGCCCACTCTGGTATCACGGACAAAGGTAGTTACGAAGGGGACGTCAGGAAACTTTTGTGGCTTGTCTATATCAAAACCTTGGGCCCGAGTAAGGAGCTCCAGCGGTCGGATGGTTTTTACTAGCCGTGCCGATAAGTTGACTGCTCATGTGTGAGGCTCCACCTCACAAATCCGGTCACCAGGAAGAAAAGGGAGTCTTCGAGTTCTCTCGGTTCTCGACAACGGAGAGGGAGAAGCAGATCTGGCGTCGACGAAGACCTCCTGCTCTGGCTCTGGCTCTGGCTCCAGCTGTTCTTTGTTAACTGGGTGAGGGGAATCAAAAAGGGCGGGGGTGTTCTGTTCAGTTGAAGGAGGTGGGGATTGGGGTGTTGGGGACTGAACAGCAGAGATAGTCATCTCTGTTTCTACAGGGGGTTGGGGCCCAGTCTTTTTCACTTTTCTCAGTTTTCTGGGTTGTTTTTCGACTTCTTTGCCAGAGCAGTCGGTCGCCATCAAATTTTTGTTCGCCTCCCCTTCAGAATCAGACGAAGTAGTGATGACCAGAATCTTCCGTTTACGGTTTTCTCCCGCTTCGGAAGAAGTAGACGGCACGGCTGGGGCAGGCTGAAGCTCTGGGTGGGTAGCTTGGTACCTGACGACTAAGTGGGAGGCTGCACTCTTCGGTCATCCGGAGGATGCATCGATGTATCAGAGGAAACGGAACTGGTTTTTTGTAGTATTTTTGCTGGCTACAGTGCTCCACCCTCCTTTGTCGGTGCAGCTACTGAAGTCTGCGTTGAAGGAGCTGCTGGTGCCACTTTGGGTATCCCGGCCTGAGCAGCCGGCGGCTTGTTGAGGGTTCTGGTTGGGCAGTCTTTAGCCATATGCCCCGACTGCTCACAGTGCCAACAGATAGGTCGTCTACCTTCGACAATGATAGACATTGTCCAAGATTCGTACCTGAGACGTGGTGGAATAGCTTTGAAGCCGGCCCGGTCCAGGCACATCTCGATCTTGTAGTCCCCTACCATTAGGTTGTGGGGGCCTCGGACCGGGATAATGGCTTCGACGTCCCCATACTGGCCCATGACAGCACCCAAATGTTTGGAGCTAATATAGCAGGGGACGCCGAGAACGGAGACTGTAGTTCTCCTGCGGCTCAGGTACTCCGGTTTTATTTTTATGCCCGCGTGTACAAAGTCTGATTTCGCCAGTTTTGTGGCGATCTCCGCTGTTGGGAGTAGCAAATCTCATGAAGCAAACCCCTTTTAGCAGATGTATGTTGCTGGGATCTTCAAATCCCCAAGGAGTTTGGCCATTTTCTCTTTGGTGACCCTAGTCAGTCCTTTGGTTTTTGCTTCAAACGTGACGAACGTTAGGATGCGCTTTTTTAACTCTTCCACAGAACCTGGGGCGGGTTGAATTATATTTCCGTCCGTCAGGTCTTTGTATATGGAGTTGAATAGATCCCTGTATTCTTTTGGGGACAATTGTGACTGGGGCCCCCAGGCTGCTCCCGTCTTTGCTGGAGACGTTGATATTGAAGTTGCTTGTTCAGGCGTTCTTTAACTGGCCGAGATAGATTGGTCTAATGTCTTCTGAGTAAGAGGGAGGGACGGCCAGTCAGATTGAGATGACACTGGCGGTGAATTTGGTTTCGTCACGCTCCCCTGGGTGCTGGCGACACCAACTTCTCCTTTTCTCTTCTTCAACGGAGTAGCACCTCCCTTTTTGACTCTGGGCCAGGAAGGTCTGCTGCTAAGCGTCGGGAAGGATTCGTTGCTGCTGCTACCGCTACTGCTGTACACATGATTGCCATTGCCGGCGAGACTGTCGTTGCTACTGCTACTGCTACAGCTGATTCGCAAGTCTTGTAGAAGTTCACGTTTAACAGCCTCCCTGTCATAGAAGCTTACCGACGGCGGCATCTGGTCCAGGGGGGTGGCCTGCTCTTTTTGCAGGTCCAATGAGCTAACATTCCTGATCCCTTGGAGGGGGGGGCGTTCCTCCCTCGTGAAGGGGGGCTGACAGTTGAAGCCCGTCTTCTGGGGTGCATTACGGCTGGGACGGTGGCGATTGCCTCCCACCCTCCTGGACCACTCCTAGGAGCTGAGCTTATCTGCAGCAGAACTAGTCGGAGTGCCACCTAAGGCAGAACACCCGTGCAGGGACATTTTGCTCACTCCAGCCTTCGGGGTCTTAACAGGTGCCCGAGTGCTGGAGCCCAGGTTGAGCGAAGCAGAAGAACTTGGACTTTGGCATATTTGGCCCAGACCAGCCTCCATACAAGTATGGAGATTGATCCCCGAGTTAGGCAATTTCAACAGAACTCGGTCTGCTCCTCCCCTCTCGTTCTAGAAAACTAATTCAGGCCCACCGATCCTAAATCTACTGAACGTCTGTTAGATGTGACTCTAACTGTTCAGTAGAAGTCTGCCAGCTGCTTAAGCCGAAAAAATAGAAAACCTTTAAAATTGATTAATAGCCAAGGGAGGCGACAAGAAAGATGGCCCCAAAAGGGGGCCGAAGAGACAAAGCTCTACCAACAGGGAGCTGCCTCCCCAACAGGGGAGGAATTAGAGTGGAGCATAGATAGTAAAAAAGAAGAACAAAATAAGAACAAAATGCCCAAGTAAAGGCCGAGTAAAAGTAAGAAAATCTTACTTAAACTCATACTTTTTCAACTTCCTTATATACTGTTACAAAAAGTCGCTCAGACACTAGACGGATTTTGCCATTTACATAATTAATTTCTTTTAAACCTCAATTAAATTCATATTTATAAATATACACTTATCACTGCTATTATCAAATTTACATATGTATTTACAATATTTTCCGATAAGGTGATATTAATAAAACTTATTCGTACAATTAATTAAACACATTTCATTAAGAAACCAGAGTGTTTTTTAAACCATACTGTGAATGGCAAGTACTGTTAAAATTGCAAAGTAATCCTTTCGAAAGTGACGTCATTTTGAGAGGATTTTTTTTCACATTATAATTCTTTATTTTCATTACGTTGTTAAGACAAGGTGTTTTGTTGTAAATTAAAGTTAAGCAAGGCATATCCCAGCCATTAGTTAATAGGTGACCATTTTGGAAAAATAAATTGCTGACGCATCCTTCCGGTCCTTCCGGAAGTGACGTCATTGTGAGAGGAGTTTTTCACATTATAATTCTATATTTTCATTACGTTGTTAAGACAAGGTTTTTTGTTGTAAATTGAAGTTAAACAAGGCATATCCCAGCCATTAGTAAAATGGGTGACCATTTTGGAAAAATGAATTGCTGACTCATCCTTCCGGTCCTTTCTGAAGTGACGTCATTGTGAGAGGATTTTTTCACATCATCATTCTTCATTTTCATTATGTTGTTAAGACAAGGTGTTTTGTTGTAAATTAAAGTTAAGCAATACATATTCCGGTCATTACTAAATGGGTGACCATTTTGGAAGAATTAATTGCTGACTCATCCTTCCAGAAGTGACGTCATTGTGAGAGGATTTTTTCACATTATCATACTTTATTTTCATTATGTTGTTAAGACAAGGTGTTTTGTTGTAAATTGAAGTTAAGCAACAAATATCTCGGTCATTACTAAATCGGTAACAATTTTAGAAGAATAACAAAACTGGTTCTTTGATATGACATAGGCGCTTTCAATAGCATATTTAAACATGAGTTCTTTGATATGACCAAGGCGCCTCCTAATTTTTTTTTCATTTTTTTAATTATGTATGGGGGAGGGAAAAATTGGGGGGGGAGTGGGGGTCACATTTTTTTTTTAAACTAAAAATACTAATATGTATGGGGAGGGTAAAAAAAGTTGGGGTGGGGGTAAAAAAATTTTTTTTTCTTTTTTTAACTGAAAATATTACTACGTATGAGGGAGGGTAAAAAAAATTGAGGGAGGAGGTCAACAAATTTTTTTTTCTTTTTTTAACTAAAAATATTTCTATTTATGGGAAGGGTAAAAAAAAGTTGGGGTAGGGTCGAAATTTTTCTTTTCTTTATTTTTAACTAAAAATATTCTTGGTCGGAAACAAAGAAAATCAATGTCTAACCATCCAAGAAATATGACTGGGGACCATCGGTTTACGGGTGAGCGTTCATTTCTAACGTGGCAGCCTAGCAAAAATATGCGACCGGAGGGTACATATATTTGCTAGTACAAATAATAAACAAAAACTATATATTAGAAGCGTTATACATCAACACCAAAATACTAGCCATTAACAGAATTAACTTTAATACTAATGATATAATTCTAAACAGTTTATAATTTTTACTTTAGTTCCGTATTAATAATATAATTCCCGCTAAAACTACTTATTAATATTAGCATTAACACCATGGTCTTTACCTGATTTCCCTGAAAGTGGACCCAGATGGGCCTGAAAGTACTTGGAACATCCACGGTTATGGCAGATTCATCGGCCAATTCCCCACCGAAATAAAGAACCGCAAATGGAAAAGAACCACACAAGGATATCCAGACATAAGTTGTCTGTCATATTCTACTACATTTGTATTAAAGAGAAATGCTGCCTAAAATATATGTATATATATATATATATATATATATATATATATATATATATATATATATATATATATATACATATATATATATAATCTGTGTGTAAGAATATGTGTAGACATATTTTTAAAACAATGCTGTAGTAAGAAAATGTCTAAATTTGGAAAACGTTAAACAATGTGTGTTATTCATGTTTTTTTTTAAATTACATAAAATTTATTTTAACTTAGCTCAGCTTTCGGCGATATATATATATAATGAATAATCAAAGGGTTGGAAACGAACCTGAGATTTCATAGCCTTCCCTTTTCCAGAGGTAAATGAATCTTAGCAGACGCGTAAGTTTTTGCTCAGTAGAAAGTGACAGCTTTCTGGTAACCGTAGCATTCGCAGAGATGTTGATCCTTATCTCCTCTCTCTCTCTCTCTCTCTCTCTCTCTCTCTCTCTCTCTCTCTCTCTCTCTCTCTCTCTGCGGCTGGAATAATTAAAATAGCAACAAATAATTCCAATATTTACTCTGGGATTGGATTTAATTCTTACGTTATTTTACAGCAAGTGTTCCCAGATTAACTGAATCCTCTCGACAAACCCTGGTATGGTGATGGAAATATTTGACGTCCAACGATGGGCTGACAGTGTTTTCTTTGCAAACAGCAATTGGCCTATACGGGATGCGACTTGTATCGAAACTTTTTCGCCCTCGTCAGTAACAGAATCGGTGACAAACCCTGGACATGTAGAAGCGTCAGCAGAGGGCAGAAAGCAATAAAAATACGTGTTCAAACCGATCGCTATGAAGATGAGTAGAGACGAGTGAAGCGATAGGCCCCGCTATACGCCACTTCCTCGCCAGCCTTGGTCTGTTAATGACGCGCCACACCGAGGACTATCGTGAATTAACTTGGCTCTACGAGCGCCTCTCCATCATGGCCAATATTCGTGGAAACGCCTTGAGCCTGCTCTCGGCCTGCCAAGCTAACAGGGCTTCCGATGAAACTTCCTGATATTTGCATATTGGTTTTGAAAGAATACATTTGATTAATTAACGATTCATTGTTGTTATTTATTTACTAGTTACTAAAACATTAACGAACAATACAACAAAATTATACACGATAACACCCCTTTAATCGGTTTCAGTGAGTAAATGAAAATGTATCAACTCCATCAGTGTTCTTAACTGGAACAAGAATTTTCAGATGAAAATAAAAGGAAATAAAATATCTTCGTGCCAATAACATAGTGGAATGAAACACCAGAAACCATGCAATAGTCTGAATTAAGTATCGATATGTCATACGGATTGCTATTTATGTCTGACTTCGAAAATCCGACATTATATGTTTAATATTGTATTCTTCCGAACAATTGTATCTTTGCTAATTGTGTAGGGATGATACTATTCTGATGTGTATCTTGTCGCACATGTAATTTATTGAGTTGTCTGTTAAGTAATCTGACAAATACACAGGTGTTATTAATGATTCATTGATCTGTTCCGGTTTTCCATTTTCTTCTATTTGGCTTCTGTTCCTTTCCTTCTCTCGTATTTACACTTTCCGTTTTTTCTTTCCTTCCTCTTTTTAATCCGATATATAAAAAGAACATTTTTATACAATGTCATCTTTACATAAAATTATTTCGTAACTAGAAGAATACTCATCTCAGAACGGGTAAAATTAATTCCACGAACAGAACAGTTTTGCGAAGACTACAATCAATATTTAATGATACTAAACCTTATGTCTAGAATACTTATTTTAATCTTGATCCAAATCCATTACATGATTTTGATTCTTGCTTAATTGCTTACTAATGACTATGGATAAAATTCAATGCAAATCTGAAATATTTGAACTTTCAAATGAGAGGTTGTCGCCCATCTAATTCCCCCTTAAAAACCCTTTAAATTACTCCAAAGAAAAATAGATTTAAGGAAAAAAGGATACACCATCCCTCCGTCTCTATTCTTGGATAAATGGTATTTTCGTTCTCATTAAGTCATTTGAAAAGTGGCCGGCCTACGAATAATGCTGCCAGCACATGACGCTGTTAAGTTGTATAGATTCGTCACAAGTTCAGCTAAGTTTGCTTGCATACTCTAAATATGACTGGTGTTTTTATTAATTTTAACTTGCTCTTTTATTTAATTGTATTCATTTGTTTTTATTTTATTTTGTTTTATTCTGTGTGCCTTATTTTCACACTACTGGCCGGTGAAATGTCTCTTTTGATTGTTCCTGAGGTTAAATGAGAAAAAAATTGTAAAGAATCGGTAGCTGAAATACGATGGAAAAAAAGAAGGTCCGACCAGTCATAGAAAGAATACCCCCTCTCATCGTCTTATTCTTATTTATGAGAGGGGAACCAAGCTTCAATTTTCTGTTATCTCTGGAGGTGACGTGTAAACTTATTCATATATATATATATATATATATATATATATATATATATATATGGAATGTTTTCTTCTTTAATCCCTGTGGAGGCTCTGAAATACCTGACTAGTACACGAGCGCAGGATTATGCCTCTCGGTGTAATAGACCCGTTGACCGTGTCAGGTCATCCTTCTATGAGAAAGAAAACTCTGATATAAAAACTGTGTTACTGACTACTTACGTCTTGGTAGCAAACCGTTGGGGGGGGGGGTCCTTAGTCCTGATCGACAACCTTCCTAGTGCTGGAGTCTCGAACAAAATATCCGGTTTGCAAACCTAAAATTGCTTAAGGAATAGATGGGGTCTTCCTATCGCGTGGCCTTTGCAGTCCTTCTTTGTCTATTAGCCAGGCGCAGAGGTATAAGCACAGGGACACCTCAAAGACATATAGTTATTGGTCTTGTTTCCTGACTAGGACAATGAACGCCGTCTCTTTTTCTCTCTATCTGGACAACTTGGGGGAAAATGTTGTCACTATGAATACTCTGTTTTCTTTCAATCCCATCTGGAGCAACTAGGGGCATTTATCGGTTAGGTACATAAAATAAGTGGAATATATGGAACGTAAAGAAATGAAATTTCAATAGATTTTCTTCGTTTTATGAAAACAAAACTAAATATATTCTTCACTAAAATATTCATTTTGTTTAAAAACAAGTTTTAAACATTTAAATCGTTATTTTATTGGTATTTTTAAGATTTAAAATAATTAATTAAAACATATTCGTTTCGATTCGTTAAAACTATTTGCCGTTTTACAGCTATCTGTAAGAAACGCAGCGTCAAATAGTCGTTTTTTTAATTAAAACACCACTACACTAACAGTTTTTTTATTACTTGATTGCAAATTTTATTTTTAACTTTTATTTCAAGACAAAAATTACATATATGACTATAGTTCAAATTATTTCTAACCAACAATATATCTCCACACGGACAACGCCAGGTGAATCACACTTGTCAATTATTAAGTCAGTGATCTAGTATGATTTTAACATTTGTGAGTTATTTTATAAGATATAGCGGGTGACCCATGAGAACCAGGCAACGCTTTCTTTTTTATGAACACTTGGTTCTACAATGTGGTTTGTGAAAACACTTTAGGCATACGTAACTACCTGTACATGGTGCGGCATTCATCTTGGGCCGGTTGAACCGGCTTCCCCCGAAGGAGGCAGTTTCATGGGAATATCAAATTCACAAGCGGTCCCCAGTCGCATGTATATCCCGGTCAGGAGAGATCACGACGTTAGGTTTTTGAAGTTCTTGCAGTAAGGTATGGACGTCCTCCTACATACAGCGCCTGGTATTCCCAAACGGTCACCCATCTGGTATTGACCAGGCTCAACGTCACTTAACTTCGATGATCTAACGAGAACCGGTGTGTCAATGTGATTATCCGTATAAATACTTGAGGCCGACGTGCAATATATTCCATATCTGTCGAGTCGCAACTATCATTAGTGTGCCACATATGACTCTAGCTTAACTTGCCAGGCTTTATTGGTGCGCTTTTCACATAATTGTTAGCATTTATTGGAAATGTCATAGAAACAGAAATAGATGAAGGTACAAAAATAACTCATTACTTCCATAGTAAGGTGCCATAGGTCCTCATGGCATATATATATATATATATATATAGGGTGAGCCAAAAAACACCCGGCAAAAATAACTCCATGTATTTTAGCCTGAAGATTCCCCCTCGGGGATCAAACGCGGAAGCCTCTGTGTAGCTTAATTGCCATAAATATATTTTCATAGCTTACTACCTAGCTCTACTTACGTATTGAGCACTGTTGAAGTAAATACTGAAAATTGATACATAAAAAATTATATCTCCTCATAAAATTTCATGTGGATACATGAAATAGTAAAAAAAAAGGTATATATATATATATATATATATATATATATAAGTTTAAAGTAAAAATTTTCCTTTGGTCTGAGTGTAAAAACAAAATCAAAATAAGGGATATATAAATGAATACGGTTGCATTTTGATTTTTTTCTTCGGTCTGATTGTGGCGAAAGTACACTGATGAAGCTTTTTCGTAAGTGTTTATGATATTGTAGCAGTTGGATTAGCGAACTATTTTTTATCGGTTTACGTGACCGACAGTGAGATTGTAATTCGACTTGGAAATTATGTAATCATACCTCTTCACCGCATGGGCGAATAACACTCCTTCGTGTAACGAGATTCATACGCAATGAATCTTTAGTTCGCAATTTTTTCTCTAGCCGACAGGGCCCGCCTGAGCGGGTGAGATATCGAACTCCGAGATAAACCGCTTCATCTAACTGACATGTACTATTTTCATGTTGTTTCTGTGTTCTCGGGAATAAAAGTTCATATCTATTTAGTTGTGGAGCTATTATTTATTTCGTTGAAGAATGGTGATCCCTTTTTGCTTTTGTAACATATCTATTTCAGTCTGATTAGGACAAACGTATTACTCTTCCAAATAAGTTCATCATTCTGATTTTCTTCCCGATTAAACAACAAACCTCAAAAGTGGTTCCCAAATAAAATAGTTTGGATATCATGAAAATGTCTATTTTCGGAATCAGCAGATAATAAAGTGTTTTTTGGATAAAATCTGAAATATTTTCTCAATAATTATTATTATATTATATTGTATATGCCTTTACACACGCACACACACAAAAAAGAAGAAAAAAAACTTTGCTCTGACGAGGAATATTTTATATTCGAAAGCTCAGTTTAAAATAAATGAATATTATTTATTTATTTCAACAAATTACATTGTTATGGTTTTTCAAAAAATGTGTATACCTTTACGAAACAATGGTTTATAATGTGTCTACTCCTTTCTACTTATTCAAAATGGCGTAACCGCGCTCACAGACACGGACATTCTTTCTCACCAAGTCAATGCCACCAGACGATGAAGAAAGAAAAAAAAGAAGAAAAAAAACACTTTGCTCTGACGAGGAATATTTTATATTCGAAAGCTCAGTTTAAAATAAATAAATATTATTTATTTATTTCAACAAATTACATTGTTATGGTTTTTCAAAAAATGTTCATACCTTTACGAAACAATGGTTTATAATGTGTCTACTCCTTTATACATATATATATATATATATATATATATATATATATATATATATATATATATATATATAAATATATATGAGATAGTGAAAATAATGCATACAAAAGATAGGGAAAAATAAACTTATGCACGAGATTTTCTAAATCAAATGTATGCATGAGACATTGTGATGACATCTATATCTTGCATCTGTATCCATTTCATTATCTAGTAAGTAACGCACGTGGTATAAAAAAAAAGAATATTTCGTTAGTGACAGTATGGTCTGTAGATTAGGTTTGTCATTTTCTTTGAAATACTTCCGGCTAGGCACAATACTAAGAAATCTACTTCCCGTAACCTTCTCCGATGCGAAGATAAAAGGATTTAAAGGCAAAGAAAAAGGAAGTCGGTATCGGTGACCGATCAAAGTTCACTGAGGAGTAGCTTTTCTATTACACTAGTATATAGAGGAAAGAAAGAAGTCAATGAGTCCAGTAATAGGCATTCACACACAGGTTAATGCGTATTTCGACAGATACAAGTTTTTGATACAAGTTTTGCTGCACAGATTTTGCGATATTTTTTGTTTGCTTAACATTTTGCGCTTGCTTAATTTTTCTAGTTCGCGTATGTTCGGGTCGCTATGCTTATATTCGGGTCCAAGAAATATACAATGTCTAAACAATAATAATAAAAATAATAAAAAAGTGAATTTTAGAAAAATAATGTATAATCATTTTTTTAAATATTAAGCAAATATAAACCTCGCCACTGTTTGAAAACTTATAAGTGTTCAGTTACCAACATTTAAATAACCCTTTTATATAGGACCTGAAACACTCTTTCATATACGTAACACAACAAAAAATCATCACTAGTCTTTTCAATAACTGCATATGTAGATAAATACGTAGATCTAGTCTAATATTGTATCTGTGTATTTGCGTATATATATATATATATATATATATATATATATATATATATATATATATATATAGTATGTGTGTGCGTGTATCTATGGATATGTGCGCGTGCGTGTATATATGTATATATGTGTATGTACATATATTTGTATATATGCGTGTATTATGTATATATTTGTATATATGTATGTATATATATATGTATATGTATATATATATATATATATATGTATATATGCGTGTATATAAATTTTTATATATGTGTGAATGTATATATTTGTATATATGTGTGTATATATGTGTGTGTATGTGTATATATGTGTATATATATATATGTTTGTGTGTGTATGTATATATATATATATTTGTATATGTGTGTATATATATAAATGTGTATACGTGTGTGTATATATATTTGTATATATGTGGGTGTATATAAGAGTATGTGTGTATGCGAACGTATGTATTTCACTGTTTATAAAGTATTCTGAATAGGCAAACGAAATACCATATGTGTACATCATGAATTTGACCAATGCCCTTTTTCCGGTTGCGATAGCTTTTGTTTCTGAAATACAAATTAGGACCGGCATAAGAACAATATTTAGTTATAACAATTTTTTTTTAGATATTTTTCTTTCGGCTTGGAAATTATGTCTAACCCTAACCCTAACCCTTTTGTGCCAGCAGCGAGGGGTTTTTTAGTGATTTCCTTGAGTCTATCGTTTATCGTACTGTACAATACATTTGAAAAGAATCGCGTTTCCATTCATACCTAGCCGGAAGCCCCTGGCACAGCTTGAGTAGGTGTTCGTACCAGTCGGGGATATGTCTTTGACAATCAGTTCGACAATGGCTTTGTTGCTGTTGGACTGAGGTATGGTTCTGTTCAGTTCTAAGCGGTACCATTTTCCTAGGCATTATCCTTTCCTAGAGGAAGCTTTAGTTTATTGCTAATCGTCATAGGAGCTTCTACGGAGGAATGCTGACGAGGTTGCTCAGGCATTTTTGTAGGTCAGGGTGCGCTTATCCTAGTATGCTGACTTTTCAAACCCACAGCTGACCTTGTGTCTAACTTCCTGGAGAGGATGTAAATAAAATACCTAGCGGGGGGACCCAGGCACATCCTAACAAACATGGGGACTGTCTTGGCTCTTTGGTAGACACCTCGGAAGGTGGGTTGGTTTATTGTCGGTCACCTGAGGCGCCCCTACTGGGGAATAGTGACGGGTTGTTTTTCGGCTATGTTTATACCCTTTCAGAGAACATTCGCAGGGGATCTGGATTCAACCCCGCGTTAAACTGGCTTAATGTTTAACTGCGCTTCAGTGGGCAACAAGAAAATAGTGCTCTATTTACTTGCCTCCCCACGAGAGCAGAGTTAGACCCAAGGTCGGTTTTTAATGTAGGGAGAATCCAGTTCTCCCAAAATGGGCACTATAGATTCGGACAAAAATAAAACATTGCCTCCTTCTAGTCGGGTTTCTACTTCACTGGCCGAGGACAGAACAGTCGAAGTGTAGTATCAGAACAGATAACGAAAACATGCAGTGATCAAGGGATACAATTTATAAACTTTCAAGTACTTTTGTAATAATGACGACAACATGGTTTGCTGCATGTATGGCACAAAGTCGAAATGCACCACTCATAAAACACCATAACATTTTAATAGTGTATAAATTTATAGAGAAAGGTCAGCATAATCTTCTTGCAGAGGTAGCATGATTCTGGAAGTGCCTCGCGGGTATCTATAGTATTATCGTTGTTTTACCCCTTTTTTCTAATGTTAACCGAAAATATTACGTACGGTCACTTTTAACAATAATTTTTTAAAAGTTACTGCGCATGTTCGTTAATCTGACCCAAACTGAAATTGTGTGAAACTTCTATTCTTTTGAAAATCGCCATTATGTTACATTTGAAAACTTGTATTATTTATAAAACACTAATTGTACTTACCCGGCGTTGCCCAGTAGTGTAATTGTAATTTGTTTTGCTTTTCTTTTTATGCCGATTTTCTTTTCCAAAATATTTTTCTATTTCCTAATCAGAATGGAAGTAATTCTTTATGAATGGATACATAGTTACGTTCCTGTTTTTAAGATGGTGGCCATTTGAAAATATAAAAAAGCAACGCACAAAACAAAACGAAAAATCCTGGACAATCGTCCAACAATCAACGGTCGTTCCTGCTGCCTTCATGTTCCTTCTCAAATCCTTTGGTGTTATCTATTCACCCGGACGCTATGCAAATTTCATGCACAGAACAGGCTTTCTTTTGTTGTTTCTGTGGGAGGAGGGGGTATGGAGCGTCCGGCGGTTCATTCCCACGTTTCCAAAACAGAACATCGTCTACTTCCCAGACAGTGAAGCCAAGCACCCGGGTCCCATCTTTCAGTCGCTCCGGAGTTTTGCTGGCCAGTCCAAAGCGCGACAAATTTTCAGCAACGCTGGGAGTTGAGGTTGTTTTCTTGATGTTGTTGTCTTGCGATAAGACTGCGTTCACAATAGACCTCATTATTTACGGAGCCATATTCAGACCAAATCCCAACCTCATCAAATAGTACCTTCTACTTTGGAAAACAACGGTCTGGTAGGGCCAAAGGGGCTCACCAATGCACACTTGAATATAAGCAGATCGGAGATCCAGCAACTCTGCATTTGATCCTTGCCGTTTTCATTCCCTCAGTTTGCATCCACATTCACGGTAGTCCATTACAGGGAGCACTTTTAATTTCTTCTGCTAGACGGCATCCATCAACGGGAGCAGCCCTCTCAGCTTTTCTTCGTTATAGGAAGCAAGCCAGCATTCCTTGATCCATCGCTGTATATCACTGTTGCCGGCATTGAATACTCAGTGACATGGTTTTTCAGCTTGTCGGAAGCCATGCCTTCTGCCCATTTCTATTTCATTGTTGGTTAAACTCAGTTAAAAAATCGGGTTCTTCAATGATAAGGGCTTGCAGTCGCGTTAACAGAAATTGGTTCGTCAAGAAATTGGACCTCCCTTGATTTCAGGATGGATACTCCGCTTAGAGCTTTTATCGTGTCTATCCCCATCACGAGGTCGAACCCAAGCGAGTCCCCCACCATTATCAGCACCTCAATTACAACTGCACGTCCACTCTCCAGTCCGAGGCTAACGCACCCACCTTCACATGTTTACGTTCTCCGCCAATAGTAACCACCTCGATGGTCTGCTTTCGCCACGTGCGGCACACTTTTTTGCTCACTATCATGCAGGAGCATCCAGCATCAACTCGTGCAATGCACGCTTTCCCATTCACAACTACTCTTACAGTTGGAAGTGCCGAGACTACATCTTTTCTGGAGAAGAAGCTCATAGCTATCATTTTCTAAACCTTTTCCCGGACAATCCAGAGAAGTGTGGTTTAGTCTTTCACATAGGTAACAATGTGCACCATTTCTCCGTAGTTAGTGTTTCTGAGATCTACGTCAGTCGCGCCGAGCAAGATAATCACTAGCTAAGTGGTTAATCCCTTCGCATTTGAAACACCTTATATTGGTGCTCGTCGTCTAGCTTTTCTTGGAGGGTTTGCATTGGTCCTACGGCTGCCGTAATTAATGTGGGTTCGGTGGGCCATCTTTCTATATAGCTCTCACTCGAGCAAGAAGCTGAGAAATGCCCATTTTCTCTATTCGAGAAGAAGCTCGTAGGAGGTGTCGGGCATGGTCGGGTAATCCATGAACAGTGCGCCCAGCAGTGAAAATTTTTGACTATGCTCAGATGGCCGTGAAAATGTTTTAAAGTGAAACTAGAAAGCAAATGTGAATCAACAAAAAAAATTAGCTCAAAAGGCCCACTTTTGGACTTTTTACAGCAAATTGAAGTTGGTTGGTTTGTGGGTTGTTCAAAATCATCATTATTTTTTCTGCAAAAAAAGCTCAACAGACAAAAAAGGCATATTTTGGGATGGAATGTCATTAATATGGTACATTTTACAATCTTAAGTGTGACTTTTTCATAAATAAGCCACATATATATGTATATAAATGAAATTTAGAATTTCTTATACCAAAAATGTTATTGCACCATAAGAGAGTGGCCGCACAGTGAAAATAAAAAATGCTGATGTCAGAAGTTTTTTTGGCAATGAGATGCAGGCCTGAGGTTTTCAGATGTTTAAAATACACCATCTTGGCTAACAGATGCACATAGCCTACTACCTGCCCAAACCTGCCCCAAAAGTTTTATGGACAGATCCAAATTTCCATTATTATGCAAAAATCTGGCAAAATCAGCTGAACTCTACGAAAACCGTCGATCTGTTGTAAATCTGGTAAATCATACCTTCATGAAATTACCAATGATGTGGAACTAAAAATAAGGCTGCAAATTAATGGAATGATGTTATTTAAAGAAGATCAGTTCAATAAATGGTAATGAAGTACCATTATTTGTCAAAATGGACCACACGGTGTGAATTTTGGCTTTTTTTTGTAAAGCTAAAAAATGTTGAGGTCAACTTTTTTTGCAAGGAGATGCAGACATGGGGTTTTTAGATGTTAAAAATACACCATTTTGGCAACAGATTTCTGTTGCCAAATACCTGCCTAAACCTGCCTTTCCGAAGGTATGCAAAATTCTGGTAAAATGGGCCATCAGCAGAAATCGATGAAAATCACCAATCTGAAGTAAATATGGTAAATCGAACCTTAGTGCAATTACCAATATGGAACTATAAAATGATGTTGAAAATTGATCGAATAATGTCATATAAAGTAAATGACTTTGACATTGAAAGAAGTTTTAGGTATTCAACACAGCCACGTCCACACGATCATCACTTACAATATTATAGCATGACTCAATGAAACTTCGTTCAAGGTCCAACACAGAAGCCACATTCATTGGGCATGACCGAACAGTATGTCCATGTTTGTCGCACTGCTTGCATCGTGGAATCTTCCTTTTGGATGCGATCAGGGGATGGGATTGGACAAATATTCTTGTGAAGATATCCCTAGTGTTCAGTTTGATAGAGCATTGTCGTGCTCGGGAAGTTGGACCGGACTTGTAGGCCTGAATATGCTTATTCCAGGCCTCGCCGGACTGTTCAGCATACACCGCAATAGGTTTTCCATCATTCATGGCGAACAACTCCCAGGAATGGCCAGCCATCTGGTGGACACTAGGTGAAATCATTGCCCACGGAAAGGATCATTTGTAGTGGATTATTAGGTCTTTACCGAGAGCATTCATCTTCTCGACATCAACAACTTTGGATACATCGCAACTTTGTGTGATACTTAGCATCTCGTTGAAGTACGAGAGAAGTTCGCTGTATGCAGATTTGTTTGATGACTTGTTGATCTTCTCACAAATGCTATTCCGATTCTCGGGAGCAAAGAATCGTTCGGCTACTGGACCTGTGTTGGTGTTCCCTCCAATAGGAGTTGGAGAATCGACATGGAAATTGCATTCTTTACGGGTGTGGTCAATCGTCTCCTTCTTTGCGGCTTTGATGGCATCCTTCACAATGGCATTTGACTCAGACCAGGTATGTGTCTGTCCAGAAACCAAATATTACAACAGTTTCAGACAATTGTCAAGAGAACGAGGTTTCTGGTGCATTATCGCAAAGTAACGAAGCGTCTTGCTATTAAGTGGGCGGTGGCATTGTCCAGATCTCTCTACATCCGAGTAAAGTATATCACCTGCTTCGATGGCCTCCCACTTTTGCAACATCTCCTCTGCAGTCTTCTCTATAACAAAACCCTGCATTATGCAGGTCAAGTCATTGGCCTGCTTCTTCATTGCATTATAATAATGGCAAAAACTGCCAGAGTCGCCTTGGATCAGGTCCACCATTTTTGCCGTCAACCGTAGAGATTTCAGTTCTGGAACAGAGTTTGACTGAGTGTCCATCAAAGTTCTCATCATTAACAGGTGTTTCATACCTTTCAGCTTCATTGATGTATGGTTGGAAGTTGGTTAAGACACTCTCACGATTCTCCTTCTCTCGCATAAGACAAAACGGACGTGACAGCATTGTAGAATTTGGAAGAATATTTCACTATACAACCAAATTGTTCACCTTGATCGTCAATAGACACCAGAATATTCCAAGATAGCTACTCTCTTTCTTCTTCTTTTCTTTGTCATCTATGATTTCTTCAGTATCCTCTCCCTCTGTTTCTGCCAATTGATGACGAATCTGGTGGCAACCAGAGCCATCAATTCCAAGCTTACCATAAACTTGGATGCAGTCATCATTAGAGATACAAATTCCATTGATATTGAGTAAGGAGACTAACGTGTCTTTCAACAATACGGGGAATTCACAAGAAGTCTTCGTTGATTCGACAATGAATTCACACATCAAGGTTTTCTTGAAATCGTCTATCTCGTTTCGAGTAGGCAATGTGATACCGAACTCTTCCAAGATTGTCTTGACCTTTTGGTACTGTTGTAAAGATAAGTTCACATTGTATATCATTGTACAAGCATCAACAACAAGGACAGACGACGATTTTGTCTGCTTCTCCTCCATCATCTTTGTTCGAGAACGGTCGACAAGCTTGTTTAGTAGTACTTCTGGATCAACGTCTTGTTCTGCAGCTAGATCCTTGAGTTGTCGGATGATCGGATCCAAGATTTTGTTTTCCGTCCGTGCTCCAGGGCTATCACTTAACCGCTTCCACCGACGACCCCTTCCTTCGACGAACTCAGTTACAGGCACCTCGAATCTTTCTCCTCTCCAACGCTACAGTTCTTCTTTAGTTTTCTCTCTACCTGAGTGCCTCATCAGGTCTCTCCGTTTTTCCCAGATGGCTTCGATTCGTCTTGAAATCAGGTAAACGTGCTCATGTTCTGTTAAATCACTAGCAACCTCTTTGGACTTTTCCGTAACTGAGTGAGCAATACTCTTCAGCATCTTCACCTCAATATCCCTGTTCTGCATGCTGAACTGTTGAACCACTGCTGTCTGCAATAAATACTGTATCTGTTCTGCAATGCAAGAAAAAGCAGGAAACATGTTTAGGCAGGCTTTACATCTGGGAATGCTGTTAATTATGCAAATAGCACTCAATTTACTTTGAGCTTTTGAATATATTTTATCTCATTTGTAAATAAATACGCTTTGTATACTTTTATCTCAATTGGAAATACACAAATTATATACTTTTATCTCAATTGTAAATACATAAATTGTATACTTTTATCTCAATTGCAAATGCATGCATTCTCTGCCATAATTTTAGGTTTTCACCGGAAGCGCCTTGTTAATACGCTTCCAACTAGCTACCAGCCACTTTCTTATTTCGATCTATGGCGAAGTTATGCTCAAAAAGGGTGTTCATGAGAAAATGCCCAAATATGGTAATTAGGGCCCAGTCCTCCAAATTTCAGTTTTCTAAAAGAAATTGTCATTGCATCTGAAGTGCCTTGTTAATACGCTTCCAACGAGGTATCAACCAGTTTCTGATTTCGAGTTTTGACGAAGTTATTAATTTTTTCCACTTTTTTGGCTTTCTGGGCGCACTGTGCCATGGACCAAGGCTGCTTTGAGGCCTCGATCTGTCATACCATCGAATGGTACAGGTCCGCCAGATAAACATCTACGGTTTTACCTGGGTGCATGCGGCGTACCACAAACTGCGCATACGCTGCATAGGAGTTCAGGGCGAACGTTGTAAATATAGCTTCATTTATGGGCATAATCCACCTTTTTTCTTCACTCAATTGTTGGTACACCGCAAAGGCCTGTCAAACGCATAGGGATTATGCATTCTATTTTTTTACAGAGTACAGCCGACACACAAGCTCATGGATTGGCTGGGTCCGAACCACTAAACTCCAGTATAAGCTTCAGATCAATCTTATCTCCTATCCTGACGCCGAGATACCTTGTAAGAAAGCAACGCACAAAACAGAACGGAAAATCCGCGACAATCGTCTAACAATCAATCGTCGTTCCTGCCGCCTTCACTTACTTTCTCAAATCCTTTCGTTTTATCTATTCACCCATACGCTATGCAAATTTCATGCACGGCACAGGCTATTTTTTGTCGTTTATGTCGAGGGAAGGGGATTGGCTCAGTCTATTAAAGAAAATAATTTCGACTCGAAAAAAGTATTTTCTGGAAGGAATTACATTTTATTCTTCTGACAACATGCTTCAAAGATCCACAAGAAAAACTGACGAATCCGAATTAAATATTGATTTTTTAGAAAGATAGCTATTTTTACAAAGAGTAGTCTCTCAGTGAGTGACCTGTTTCATAGATTTAGTTATTGTATGTGGGGGGTAATAAGCTTCTAACGCCGACACATTTAATATAAATTAAAGCATGTATGTTTAAACAAGTTAGAATTTATCACCGGATCTTATCAAAATGTGACGCTGATGTTTGAATATAAGCTATTTTAATTTCACAGCCCACATATTAAGCATATATTCCAAACATATCTATCATCAGAACAAATAATAAACGAAGCTAAAACCAAGATTAACACATTTATTTACAGTTGATATTTATAAAGAACAGTAACGTAACATCATACAAAACATACATGAAATTACTTTTTATTCTAGCTTTTACGATAGGAATATAGATATCCAGAGAACCCAGAGAGTTTTCATTCTGCGAGTTTCTCGTGAAGACATTCACCTGTGGGGATTTCTCGATACTTACTAACCCTTTTCGGTTATAATCAAGGGGAAACAACCTAGTGGTACCCAGAACCGGTGCACCACAAAGATAGGTTCCCTACACTAATACATCACAGAATAATACACAACAAACACCGGCTAATAATCGGTGATGTTTGTTTGAATCAACCCTTTGCAGGTTATGTAATTTCGAAGTATGATTCATATTCTAAACGATTACTTGTATAAGAGCTGCACTCTGGTTGCAATCTGTTTGGAACTGTTTTTGTTTATCTTAAAAAAAATGTCTCGGTTTCTTTGTTTTACAGCATCTTTTTGGTCATGCAATTCCGAAACACTAAATATGTGCAATGCTACATTTTTAGGTGGGTGCATAGTTGAAATGCATGCAAACAACAGACCTGCAATGGGAAAAATATTTGCTTGGCGTTCAGTAGAAGAGAAGTAATATCATTGTGACTTCTCAGAATAAAACATCGTTGCTTGTTTTAAACTAGAGTTGTGATTTTGTTTGGAGGAAGAATCCCATTGTTACAGCAGTAGCAGACCACATGAGAGTCAGACTGAAGCATCAAATTCAGACGAGTACGAGAAGCAGACGATCACGGCCTGTGCAGTGAACGCATACAGACGCAGGTTTACAATACCTATTGTAAATGCTTCAACTTGGTTGCTATTTTACCCATATATTTGAGAAGTGTTGCAGGTTTCTCAACAGTATTGATGCATGGCCAATTCCATAGTTTGTCGCTGGATCTAGTGGCCAGTCAGACACGCCTTTAAATAAGGGACGATGAATAGATTGTTGAATATGCAAGCCGAGTCGAATGTCCATTAAATTGTAGAGGAGCGTTTTTTCCTTATTTTGGTAACATATCTTATCCATGCAGTATGTTGTAATTATATAGAATTTTAAATAGCCGAAAATATATAAACTTAGTATAGACAACTTGGTAAGACACGGAAAATAAAGAGTTGGTAGAATATGAAATTTCAAAGAGTCTTAGAACTGGAACGTGAAGATAAGTTGTTTTGTCTGTAAGGAGAATTTTAGTAAATATGTTCATTTCGGCTGGCGTCGTATGCGTTTACCTGTAGCAATGTGTAATTGTGATAGGAATTATAGTTGTTAGCGTGTCTGTTTTGTTAATGAGAGAGTGTATGTATGAACGATGTACATGAGTTCGGTTTGCAGTGTGTATATGCTGTCGTAATGTTTAATAATTCGTGTGTGTCTGTGGTTGCATCTGTCGGTGGTCCTCGGCCAAAAAGCGCCTGGGCAGGACGTGTCGTCTGCACGTGTGTTGTTTCAAGAAATAGGGAGAAAGGTGTGTGTTTTGGTATTTATATTATGCGCGAATTGTCGGCGGTGAATATTCTCGCTTTTGTGGTTCGCTGAAAGTGAACTGCTGATTGACGATTTTGTCTAATCAAGAGTGTTGATTCTAAGAAGATATTTTTCACTTGTGCATTAAAATCCATAAGAAACGTATGAACCTATATTTTACTTTAGTTTTGTAGTTATAAGGAAAATGCTACCCATAGAATCGTTACTAATATTAACAATCCTTTCTGCAATCCAACCGTATTGGGTAAAATTAACTTCAGTCTATAACTGACATGTCCACCAAATTTCACTCATAAATACCCAACAGTCTTTGTTTTAACGCCTAAGCAAACTTAGATATGACGTGAAAATTTGTCAAACTTCTAACACACTCCTGTCTTGGCACTGCCCTGATTTTGTCTGTGACGGCGCTTTTCAGTAAAGGAATAGTCTGCGGATTGTGATAGACATTATCTTTGAGATAACCCCGCAGATAAAGAAATTGGGGGGGGGGTTAAGTTCCAGCGAATGAATCCAATTCAAGATCACACCTTCTATTTATAAGAGGATCACCAAAGTGTCCCCACATATCATTGAACGACGATAAAAGAAAGGACTATTGGTCAGTCATGACTTAAACTTGGTGGGAAAGTCAGGCATGGACTGAAGTTTATTTGTACCAAATATAGTTGGATTACAAAAAGGATTGTGAATTTTATTGACGATTCTATGGGCGGCGTTTCTTTTGGATCACTCTGTGTTACAGGGAAATAAATTAGTATGAGCATTGTGGTAAAGTTTTTTTTTTATTATTATTGCTAACGATAGTCTGCAAAGGACTGTCTGCATTTTGATTGGTCGATTGTTTTTGCTGCTTTTCCCACTTCTTCCTTTTTTAAAATTTTGTTTCTTTCTATATAAATCTTTATTTTTTCACGTGTTGTTGGTGCAACGGTTTATTGATGCGGAATACGCCACTGAAATACGATGTTCCAGTTGAGTCTTTTGTGTTCAATTGCGCAGTACGACCGCTGGGAAAGATATGAATCTGAATCTCACTCGAGCTATGGATACAATTAAAGCAATGAAAAGAAGAAAAAAATCTAGTCTGTGGATCAGATCAGGCCAGTGAGTTCGTTTCTATTCTCTTGTACGTCTACCGCATTTTGTCTGGAGATAGATAGACACCACTAGAAATTACATTTAGATTCACTATTGTAGATAATACCATAAAGGGGAAATTATTCGATAAGATTTTATTTACTATTGTGTCACTACTTATGCAGGCAAAGAGTCATTCGATTAAAAATTAGAAATGGTTACCAGCCAAAGGATGAGGAACACTATTGGAGTACTAAAATTGATCTATTGTATGAAATAATTATGACTTATGGGGTGGTTTTAGACAAGAATCTGTTGTCATTGGATTTGAAGATGATCCAGTTGTAATCAGCATGGAAGTAATCCCGCGGTAATATGTCCCACAGACGGTAAGCCTTTGCAAATAAGGAATATCCATGGTAATTTCGGCCTGACGCAAGGCACATGAAGGGTGAAAGCAAAGTCTTTTTGCGACGTGGAAGCAAAACTAGTTCTTGCTGCGAATGTCTTACAAAGAGGATGCAAAGGATAGCCCAATAACATAATATAGGTTCCAAGCTGAAATATCTGTATCAGTATAAATTTATGATAGTGAAATGCCATTAAACCCATTGATAAGTTCAAGTTTTGTGTTTGTTTTACGGCATATCGACCCTTTTCGGGTTAATTAATACTGAATCCAGTCATTTTGGTAAAAGTGTCTATGCTTACAGTTCTTGATATCGTCAAATATGTATTTATGATTATTTTAACTAATTATTAAAGGATACATATCCATGTATATCCATGTATATCCATGCGGATGCAAGTTCATGACATACACAAAATGAGGTTTTGACAGTTGTTACCACTCCGGCTCAGAATAGACCTGGGAGTTGGTTAGATACCAAATTATTGAGTAGCAATTAAACACATACATTGTATTATTTGGCTTATTTAGAATACTGTTCTCATCTTGGTTGTTATTCTCACGACGTTTCGGCTGATGTAACCTCCGACCTTCTGCGTCTGGTCGAACTCGGGAATCTGTACGGAATTTCTCATATACCCGTGACGCAACGGATAAAGTGCTAAGTAGTAATCAAATTTAAGTGACTGTCTTCCAGAGGTTGAATGTGCAATCCTCAGTACAGGCGATACTAAGACTATAATTAAGAATTACTTAAGACTTCTATCCGGTCATGATTGACGGATCGAGAGTAATCTATCCTCGTAAATTAAATAAAGGGTCCAGTTCGAAATTCTGTACAGATTCCTGCTAATTTCTTAGTGCCTAATGACTATAGAGGAAATTCAATGCAATTCTGAAATATTTGAATTTTCAAATGGCAGGTTGTACCCTTAAAACAGTTGTAAAGATACTGAGATTTGGGAAATATTTATTAATTGATGTTTAATACTTATTGATAAAATAACATAAAAATCGGAAATATCTGAATTTTCACGAAAGGCTTTCAAGTCCACTTTTGCATAAAATAATTAATAAGTCAAATATAGCCCATAATATCACCGTTCACGCCTAAAAACAATGTTCCAAAATACATAATGATCGGTTTATTAGTTTAGAAGTGAATCATTTACATAAAAATATATGAAAATATACACATACCTAAATTATTTTTTGAGGATTTCTTAACCATTCTAAATCGTTTGTTATTTCATTTTTTGAAACAAATTCAGATTATGACATCTATTTAAGATAAATTCTTATTATTTATAAAGACGATTCCCTGCTTGATATCCGATAAATACTTGTACAGGCTGATCTAAGACTCAAAATTTCGTAGGATTATTTAAAAATTAATTATAGCATCTCCACCTCATTATTTTCAATATTCTCATTTTTTTTTAGTTTTGCGATTTAATCTAGTGAAAAGTTGAGGTTGTCTAAAATCAATATTTGACGGAAATTTACAATGCGTAACCCTTCTAAAACCGTTAAATCAAATATTTAGAGGGCGGTGAAGGAACAATTGCAATCCCGCACCGCCTGCCAAACTCCAGACCATGTCGCATCATCATAGTGGTATATCCATGTACTTGTTTTACAAGTACTTCCACAGAATGTGCTCCGATTAACCTATCTCACTTGTACCCCTCTTAACGACAATAATCCGACTCACCAGACTAGCAGCAAAACACCACAACGTCACTGTATAGATCCCTAGATACCGGAAGATTTTTTACTCGTATCTTAAGACCCTTAAGTTTTAGACAATTTCTAGAATCAAAATTATGTAATGGATTCTGATCATGATTGGAATAAGGATTCTCGATACAAGGTTTAGTATCAGTATATTATTTATTTCATCTTCGTGAGGGGACACAAAAGTTGTGCAAAACTTCTGCTCGGGGAATTAATTGTCCCTCCTCCAGGGACGGGTATTCTTTAAGTAATATATAAATTGTGAATATACATATATAAATTATCCATATACATATAATATATATATATATATATATATATATATATATATATATATATATATATATATATATATATATATGTTTGTGTGTGTGTGTGTATGTGTGTGTGTGTTATAATGAAATAATTCCAGGAGGAAATCCGGGTATGAGAGCTCAATGTGATAAACATAGCATTGTCATAAAACAATGAGAATTAACACTTAATTTTTGACACGACCCGATTCCCCTCCCCTTCGGTATCTATAGTAAATTATGTAATTCCCCCTCCCAAGTTAAACTTAAGGATAAGACATTTAGAGAGAGGGGGAAATTGAATTTCCCTCTCTCTCTAAATATGTATTGGATGGGTTGTTACCACCTCTCTCTCGAATTATATTTGAATTGTCGATGGTGAATTTAATTCTTTTCTTTCAGTTTCAAAAATGTAATTGTCTGGATCGGATGCTTGATAAAAAAACACATGGTTGAAATAAATTATTGCATCGATAATTATGTGTTATTATACTTCATTTTATATATATATATATATATCACTGACTTTAAGATTAAATGCACTTTTAAAACAAAAAGAAAAACACAGACAATCCAAGAGATTAGAGGTGAATAATCACACTGAAATTATTGCGATGGACGAGCTTATTTCGTTACAAATATCACGCACACATGACGAAGGATACACTTCATTTGTTTAATTTTTAATCGACATATGTTTTTATATGTCAAATATAAGCAAGTTGGCATTTTCCTATGTTAAAAAATATCTTTTAACCTTTTATATTCGTTATTTACTTTTCATTATAAACCATTTTCCCCTCTTTCCATTTTAGGGCGCCTTTGCGTTGCTTTTAAATGTCACATATTTTGACAAATATATGTGACTGTTGAATTGTTGGCGCCGATGTTGTTAAATATATGAGAACGCTAATGATAAAGAGACGCGTTGCATATTGAATGCAATTCAAGCAAATTATGAATTCGCCTGTGACTAGCGTAATCATTATCGACGCTAACCGTGAAATCAAGTTCAAGTGCCGTTATTGACTTGTCACTTTTATTTACGTACTTATAGACTTGAGAAAAGCATGAACCGTTATTCTACTCCATCAAAATTAAATCTTTTTACAATACGCATCCACTAAGATCTGTTTTGTAATAGGCGTCTATAGCGGACTATTTTGTAATAGGCATCTATAGCAGACTATTTTACAATAGGTGTCCATGACGGACAGTTTTGCTATAGGTATCTATAGCAGACTATTTTACAATGGGCGTCCATGGCGAACAGTTTACAATAGGCGTATATGACGGACTGTTTTGCAATAGCCGTCTATGGCGGACTATTTTGCGATAAGTGTCCATGACGGACTGTTTAGCAATTGGTTTCTATAGCGGACTGTTTACAATAGTCGTCTATGGCGGACTATTTTATGATAGGCGTCTATGGCCGACTGTTTGACAATAGGCGTCTATGGCAGACTGTTTACAATAAGCGTCTATGGCGGACTGTTTTGCAATAGGTTTCTATGTCGGAATATTTTGCAATAGGCGTCCATGGCGGACTGTTTAGCAATAGACGTCTATGGCGGACTGTTTGCAATAGGTGTTTACTAGTGCAAATGTCCTCACGGAACGTAATTGAAATAGAAATCAAATCATACTGGGCATATATTTATTAAAACGTGCTTTTAATATTAGTATGCAAATTAAACATTCCATTTACACTGTTAATAATTATTTCTTTCCATATATAATAACTATTTCAATTTTTAGAATGCATGCGTACAAATATCTTCGGCTCTTTTGATTGCAATTGAATCCGCGTTATACATAAGAGTTAGGGGGTGGGGTGAATAAAAAGGCGAAAAGAACAAAGAGTAAAACAGAAGGAAGTGCGTAATCAGCTAAGAAGGGGAAGACACGATGTAAAACGCCAGCTCAAACGTCAGTCAACCAAAAAAAAATAGCTCCGACCTTCGTTAAAATTTGAAAGAAAAATGGAATGCCATCTCAACTTAAGTTATGTATGTTCGAGGAGAAGATTTAATACAATTGCGAAGTGATGGCGAGCGGGCGAAGCCAGCTAGTTATATAATAAGATTTATAAACAAATCTGATATTCCTGTTATGCGCGTGCATGATATTATTCACAGAATCTTCATATTGAAGAAACAACTACGCTGAAAACCTCTGCTCAACTACTTCATGTGCTAATGTTACAGTGAACATTCAGGTTCGAGGTGTAAGTAAAAAGCTACTGAGGACAATTATGTTATATGTAAAGGGTAAGAAAAAAGAAACGTTATTGGGATCTGTTTTCACGTTAACTGTAAATGACTGGGATAATAAGGGGGTCTCGTTATGTTGAGCCTTGCATTTTTTTCACAGATCCCTGTTTGCAGCTGACTTAAATGAGGTAAACTCAAGTTTCATTTCTGACGTTTTTTCTCCTACTTTGTGCTCGTGTATCACCGCTTTCTCTATCTTGTTGCTTGCGTTACAAATGCGTTTAGCTAATCTCTCTCAGGTACAAAGCACGCCTTGCCTACAGACGCCACTTAAAGTCCAACCCTTCCTCACCGTGGTTGGTAGTGAAAACGTTGTAGTGTAAGAGCTACCCGGAAAACAGGGAGCTGGTTAAAATCCAGGAGGAGTCGGCAGCAGGATCCATCGTTTTCTGGTCATCTCTGCCTCTGCATGTGTCAAACGCGGAACCGTAAATCAATGAAGTGATACCGTTGCTTTTCCGCCATTCCTTTGTGTAGTCTGGATCAAACCTTCCCCGACTACTATGCAACTGCTGAGCTTTGCTGCTCTCGGTGTCAGTGGTAAAAACATCCAATCATGCAGGTTAACGAAAAGCTGCGACTGACGAGAAGGACTTCATGTATACCATGAAGCACAATCTTTGTGAGAATTCCAACTGGCTTAACAACAACAACAACAACTGCCTCTAGGCTTAACCGGTAGAAGATAGATATTTGTCACTTAGTCGAACTACTGCTCTCATCTTGAATGTTATTCTCACAACACTTCGGCCGATATAACCTCTGACCTTCTTCATGTGCGTCTTGTCGAATTCGGGAATCTTTATGTCGAACTTGGGTATTTGTATTGGAGTCTGTTTACAATGAATCCGTGGTGCAACGAACAAAGTGCTAAATAATAATCAGTTGTAAATGACAGTCTTCTAGAAGTTGACGGTTTAATTCTCAGTGCGGGCGATACTAAGAATATAATAAATAATTGTTTAAGACTATGGCAGACTGTTTACAATAAGCGTCATGGCTGACGCAACGAGAACAGTGTACCCTCATGGATTAAATAAAGGGTTCCATTCGAAATTCTGTACAGATTCCAGACTTCGACAAAAAGCACCTGAAGAAGGTCAGAGGTTACATCGGCCGTAACATTGTGAGAATAACACCGAAGATTAGTACGGTAGTCCGAATAATCCAAATAATAAAAATTTGAAATGTTACTTGACATATAACTCGGACTAATGATCTTTGTGATCGTGATAGGAAACCTACGTATAAAGTGAAGCCTTTTCATTTTGGGTAACTGTAGTGGAGCTGATACGAACAATGAATTGCTCGCTCCCCTCAGTGATAACTGCCACATACGCCAGTCGAAGCGCTGCACACGACGTGTCTGTTGTCTCTGTGGTGAAAAGTAAGCAGTGCCTATCCCAAACAAGTGGTTCTAAACAGATATCCGAGATAGAGAAATAAGCTGCGCCCACTTATGCAAATGATTCATTTTACTGATCGAACAATGGCATTTAAGGTTTGATATGAGCAGGGTATTTCGCCTATTCAGTCAGTTCGGCGACTAGCTTGCCGTTCGGTTCTCGTTAGTTTTTGTCGTAAGCTCGGTCCCTGTTGTGATAATCAACGTTTTTTAAAGGCGGTGTTTGTTGAAAACTTGTAGCCCTGGCAGACTCGTCCCTCAAAAATGAGAGGAAGAGGAAATAAATAAAATTTCCAAAGATCCTGGTAAGGATAAATATGTGCAAATCGTACAACTAGAAAATTCCCTTAGAGCCTAAAAACAAACAGTCCCGCTCTCCTCCAAAAGCACCCACCTAAAAATTGCTCGCTCCCCGTTGCGATAACGGATGTTTGTTGAAGGTTTTGTTCGTTCAAGGTTGTGTCATTGAAGACTTGTAATACTTGATCCGTTCCTCCGTCTAAGGTTAAGTAAGTTAAAAGCTGATCGACCTTTGGCTCGGTTTAATTAATATCGATTCATGGTGTTGGTTCCAGCCACCCAAAATGGGTCACTCTGGATTGGACAAAAAAAAGATTGCTTGAATCGACAAGGATTTCTACTCTTCTGACTGAGGACAGAACAAATACTTCACTTTGATCCAGACCCACTCTTATGGCATCTTAAGACAGAACAGATACTACATTATAAATTATTTATTTGCTAAAAGAATAGGAATACAATTTTAACAAATTAGGCCCTGAGATGTGGGAAGTGCAGGGGGGAAGTCATCCTCTAGCTATACTACAAGAGTAGACACATTATATTTTTATCCTAACCCGAAAGCCGGGAAGTGCAAAAATTGGTACATGGTATCTGAAAAATACATTGGCTTTATGACCACTACCACAAATAATAACATGAAAAGGTGAGCGTTTCTCTCATGTTGGACCGGTTTCATCTATACAAAAATATGGAATAAAGTTATTTAGTTATTTAGCATTGTCTGTGACATTTCATGGTTGTTCTTGTATGAAACGTCTTCAACAGATCCGTTTATCAGGACATGGTGAAAACACGTCTTGCTCCAATTGAAGCGAGCAGACAACTTCGGGAATTTGTCGTATTGGGAAGTTGTTGATGACGAGATTTCCGGTTTTTATTATCTTTTCCGGAAATGGGCGTATTGTTCATAACGGAATGTCCGGTTCTCTTTCCTTTTTTATCTTCCTCTTCGCATGTGTTCTAAAACTGTGTGTATTAATTATAATAAAACTGTCACAACCTTTTTCCTGTTATTATTTTGAAGTTATTTACGTGCCTTTTACTGATACTTTGTCAGAAAAAAACACATAGTTTAAAATGCCATATTTGTCAATTGCAATCTTTTGTAGAACAGCCCGGCCGAAAAGATACACCCCTAAAAACAGACAAATTGTGGATTGTAGTAAAAAAAAGTTTGGAATTCATTCATGGCATTCAATATTTGCATAAAAACCGTTTCCCTTATATTTCTGCCTCGCAGATAGATGTGCACCATTCCGCGATGCGTTTCACAGTGGCATTTATTCTGCATTTTGTACAGCCTAACAATAACCTGACGCATGTCTAGACAAAACTCACAAAAGTAGGTCAAGAACATGTGCGCGCACTGCGCATTACTGGCGAAGCTATTGTTTTTGCAAAATACATTTTTCAATCAATTGTATAGGTTTTCTCGGAAGACAAAGGTGCATTACAAAAGTTGGAATAAGGATTCTATATAATACAAAATGTATGCGGCCGATGTGCATTATACGCGACAAATAATATATATATATATATATATATATATATATATATATATATATATATATATATATATATATATATATATATATATATATATAATGAGTTGTGCATCATGTTTAATACATAGCGCATTAAGTCGACGATCTGCACACCAATTAATCTAAAGTGCAAGAGGGGAATGCGTATGATATGCGATTTTCAGCGCACGAGGTGACTTTTTGTATATTGCATGCACGGCGTATATCGTCTGTTATTATTCATAAGGAATACTCTGGATACGAGGCGAATATTCTGTGCGCCCCTAGTGATCTTATAATGATTAGAGTGTTCGCTAATGGGTTCAATCACCGTTTGACTCATACCAAAGACTTGATGCCTCCTTGCTAAACACTGAACATTATTATGTGAGGAGCAATGGTAAGTAAAGCAATCGAGAGGAAGGAGTGGCGTCCTCTTATATATGTCATCTTTGGGTTGCCCTCAACTACAGTCGATCCGTTTATTTTTTTAAAATTTCTGATGAATGCTGTATGAGGCCTACATTCTTTGCATGTGTTGTTTTGACATACACAGGTTTTCTAAAACCTACTTGATAAGCATATGTATGTGACAAAGTATCCGGGGCCCCATGGGGATCGGATACCCTGGTGGCGCGCTAGTATGTATCTTGGTGGTGATGCTACGCCGGCTGAGGGCCCTGCGTCGAGACGAAGTGGAGATATAAAATTAGTATATATTTGACGTGGAAACGAACTTATTCGAACGACAGAACGAGACGCCAGCTAGTCTCGCGGAATAGGGTAAGATATTCAAAATCGATTACCACCAGGGGCGAGGAAAAAGTTGTTATATGGAAGGTACAGATTAGAGAATTCCATATCGCAAATTTAATTCTGAAATATCAATAAAGCGATATTATTGTTTGGGGCGAATGGCGCGTTTTAGAACCACGATTCTGTGACGGTTGGTTTGAAGACGCCACGACGGAGAATTATTTGGACCTGTCATCGTTAATTACAAGCCGAGCACAGCAATTCCAGCTGTGTGACAGAATGAGAAAGCGTTTGTTTTTGGTGATAACGATGGCGAAAAACGAAAATTCCATTTATTTTAAGGAAGGGGGTGAGGCGCCCGTCCTCACCCTCCTTGAGAGAGAAAGACACGCAGGAAGTAAGATGGCGGAGAAGGGGTGTGTACGACCATAGACATCTTCAATAAAAGAATGTGTTTGTTTATGCACGAGCCAGAGAAAGTTGGATTGACGGCAGTTAGAGTCGGACTGACGCCCGGGAGCGTTGACGCCCGGGCGTGCGCCGAAGTGGACCAAATTCTAGCCACCGCCTTCGCCCGTTAATTTGTGACTTAAATAACTTGTGTAAAGAATTCGCACACACAGAGAACTAGCGAAATAACTTAGAGAAAATGAACAATCTTTGCTAAAGACATTTACGAGCGCAGTAGACATTAATCCTACCAGTGATCAATGTAAAATCAATTCTTTTATTTCATTAATAATTACTCTTCTATACAAAAAAAACACCAGACCGAGTTGTTGAACATTGTTTTTTTCCTTTTGTTTTGCTTTAAATGATATTTCGCCCCCACAGAGCCAACAGATTGCTGTTCGCCCAGTGATCGCTCGCTGATATAAACAGTTTCAACGTGGGAGTGTGTTTGTAGCTGGACCAGACGACCAGATCGGCGACGTCATAATAATCATCATCGTCGCCATCCTGGCCTAGAGGAATTTGGATGTATATTTTGTTATTGCCACGACGATCGGCACGGAGTGGGGTTCACATGTACATAAAAGCGATGATGTGCGTGTATGTGTGTCTGCAAAGGATTCAAAATAGTCTTAAACGGCGGTTAATATGACATTTGGTTAGGAAGATGGTGTAGTTAACAGTAAACCAAAAAAGAATTCTAGAACAATACACGAACGAATAATAGAGTAATAGAAAATAGTACACGCAAGTGGTTCAGCTTATTCACTTTCATTGACATTGACACGCACCGAGGTCTGTGTGAACACCACCATCATTTTCGTGGAACAAAATGATGCAGCGCCATTAGTTGGGTGATATTTTACGAAGCTGTGATTTGGTGATTGCTTCTGTTATTGTTACTTTTTGGTAGGAGTAGAAAAACTTTAGAACCACTCGGTCCGTCCAACGATCTATATTCCAGGATGTTAACACTGGATTTAAGAGACTTGTCCATTTAACTTGAGGTGACTCCCAGCAGCATCATATATAATACTCAGCATATGACGCTAATTCCATGCGCATCCTCTTGTTATAGACAACGCAAATGAGCCTGGTGTTACTTGTATCATATTTACTTGCCTCCGCATGAGAGAAGAGTTAGGTAGGGGTAATGTGGAGAAAATACAGCTCCCCGAAACGGGACACTCTGGATCAGGTAAAAAAAATAAACAGAGCCTTAGTCTAGAAGGATTTCTATTTGATTGACCGAGGACAGAAAAGATGAAGTGTGTGTATCAGAATAGATACTACACTTTTCTCCTAGCCAAAACGTCAAGTCGTTTGACTCCACAACTGTAGGAATCTGCCGGAACTTTAAGTTCATCGGAGGACCGTATGTCGTGTGCCGTCAAGCCCATTCATATTTTATATGCTAGATGGCCGCTGATCTTACTATTAGATTCATCTGCCCGTTGCCGGGCCTTATTTTTTTTTTATCTTGCTGGGTCACTAGCAACCCTTCTCACGGGTTTAGTCTTCGAATAATCCTATTATGCAGCAGGTAGTATATACTACTAATAGACCCGTTTCCCTAGGGTTCTCGGTTACCGCCTCCTAACGAGGGCTGGATGTAACAAGGCGAGTTTAATGAGAGGAATATTCAAATTCTCAAAACGGTGCATTCCGGATAGGACAAAATTACAACTTATCCCACTTAAGAAGGATTTCTTATCCTACGACCAATACAGATACAACTTTGTTACCAATGATAGAGCAGATACAACTTTGTTACCAATGATAGAGCAGATACAACTGTGTTACCAATGATAGAGAAGATACAACTTTGTTACCAATGATAGAGCAGATACAACTTTGTTACCAATGATAGAGCAGATACAACTTTGTTACCAATAGGGTCATTAGGGAGTGAGATTAACAGTAACTGGACAGTCTGTTGCCGGCAATGACGATGAAAGAATTCGTACAAACTGTGTGATTCTTTCTGATATTGCCGTTCCCTTTACAAAATCTGATGACACCGACGTGAGTTGAACACACGTTCTTCTTGTGACAGATGTGGTGGATCAGTTATTGGACAGTGCAGTCATATAAGAACTCGTTGCTAGCAGATGTAACTATCATCATCGGGCGTGACGGACAAAAATGAACATATGTGAGGCACAAAATGTTATATAAGTTATGTGGCACAAAATGTTATATGAGGTTATGTGGCACAAAATGTTATATAAGGTTATGTGGCACAAAATGTTATATAAGGTTATGTGGTACAAAATGTTATATAAGGTTATGTGGCACAAAATGTTATATAAGGTTATGTGGCACAAAATGTTATATAAGGTTATGTGGTACAAAATGTTATATAAGGTTATGTGGTACAAAATGTTATATAAGGTTATGTGGTACAAAATGTTATATAAGGTTATGTGGTACAAAATGTTATATAAGGTTATGTGGTACAAAATGTTATATAAGGTTATGTGGTACAAAATGTTATATAAGGTTATGTGGTACAAAATGTTATATAAGGTTATGTGGCACAAAATGTTATATAAGGTTATGTGGCACCACGTGCGATAAACAGCGAAAGTGAATCTCCGGGTTTGCATATATCTTTTCAGATGATAACAATCTCTTTAAAAGATGCTGATGCATTCATACAGTATAGTTAACCGCCGAGAAATTGAAAACAAACAAAATATACAAAAAATAACTTCTACCTATTTTAAAATTCTGAAACAGTTTATAAGTTTTTTTTGTTTTTTTAAATTTATTATTATTTTATTTCAATATAAGATTTCATCGATATCTATTTTTGGATACACTCAGAATCCAATATGGACGATCAATCTCTCGTTGTTGTTAGTGGCGTTTCATTCCTTAAAAATAGTTTTAATAGAATGACTGACCGTACTATTAAATTTTAGCCCGACTGCCCCCCCCCCCCGGATTTAGAGTTAGTGGTAGTATAAGCCTTTTTTTTACTATCTTAAAAGACTGAAATTAGCGACCATATCCAAACAAAATCGACCACCATTTTTTTGTATTTATTTGTGTTTAGCTAAGACAAAGTTACGATAACATATTCAGAGATAATAAATCGTACAATTAGTTTCCACACTTTAAAATTATACAGAACAGTAGAAAATTAAATTATCTTGCCTTTGGTAAAAGTTGTAGCAGTTTGCATGAGCGAACTATTTTGTGTCTGTCTATGTGATCAGCTGATTATGTAACCATCGCCTTTTCACCGTATGGACAAGGAACACGCCTACGCTTAATGAGATTCAAACGCGAGGAACGCCTTGGCGCAAAAACCAAACCAGGTGATTAACATGAATCTTCAGTTCTAGTCTTAGTTTCAAATAGAAAAGATGTATATCCTGCGCTCTTTACCAGGCTAGTGGTAAACGAGTCGAGGAACTCCAGGATAACGTTATTTCGTCTTGCCAACATTAATCAACCCATTCTACTACCTTCATTTTGTTCCTGTGTTCTCGCAAATGAAACTGCGTATGTATTCAGTTGTGAAGCCGTTATTATTTCGTGGGAGAATGCTGACCCCTTTTTGATTATGTAACATTTCTATTTCAGTCAGATTGGCCAGACGAATTATCTTTCCAAGTAAGTTCGTCATACTGATTTTCTTCTTGATTTAAACCCTTACTCCATCACTTAAAAAGCTATTTATTGTATATTGTGTTTGTTTTCGATTTCTCGCCTGTTAACTATACTAAATGAATGCCGATTTTTAAAAACAAAACACACAAATGAAAGATTTATGTTAGTAAAGCAACGGACTACTTTAAATTGTTAATCTAATTATTGGAACGTTTTTAATCAGATTCTCTCAGATAAGAATTCGTAAAGTAATGTAACGGCTACACGTGTTGTTTCTTTGTTTCCGCCTTTTGATAGCAGATGTTTGTGTCTGTTTGCCGCCCCCACAAAGGCAAATGTGACACAAGGTCAGGTTTGATGTAGGGGGCCCACCACGTGCAATATAGACAGGTTAACCCGGACGCGTAATCTCCTCGAACCACGTACTTCAGCATCCTTCTGTATGTTTTGTTTGATTTTGTCTCGCAGACAAAATAAGGCCTCCCAAGAGACTGAATAGCGTATGTTCAAAACGGCAATGTATTATGAATAAACATTGAACCAGGAAATATAAACTCCAACGGGCGGCTTAGTCTCTATTATTATTTCTGGATAGCATAGTAACCCGGTGTTGTCCGGAAGCAATAATATCAAACTCTAAAGTTTGAGGCAATTGATTGTTGTTGCATATTTCATACTTTCCTTACAGATTATTTGTTTGTTTGTTTTTTAAAACACGTCTTCGCATCACTGATTGGCTTTGTTTGTCGGTCGATCCGTCAGGGTTAAATTTGAAATAGCATTTTCGTCGGTCTTACATGCTGAAGTTTGGAATAGCATTTTCGTCGGTCTGACCAAGGCCGTCGTAAAGAGAAGGCCATTTCACTGAGTTTCGTTTTTCTGCCGACGTCACAGTGGTCGGTACTAAGATAAACAAGACACTTCCAAGGGAACGGTTACACACTACATGTAGACATATGACGGTGGTAATTTTTCTTAAATTATTTCATCTTTGATCTAGTAAATGTTTGATATTTAATAAATATGTTTTGTTAAAGCTTTTATTCATGTCATTTTCAAGGTGGAATTTTGATAGTGATAAAAAAGAAAAGAAAACTCGTTTAGACTAAAATTCAAGATGGATCGCAAACCTGTCTTGATAGGAAAATATTAAATAAAAAACAAATACTTGCTTGTTTCACCTAAAGTTTAAAATATTTTTTACACGATAACAAGTTAGTATAAAATAAAACGTTTTGTTTGTCCTGAAAAAAATTCTAATTTAATTTTGAACGTATATAAAATTGAACTTTTATGTCCACGTGTCGACACCATTTTTAACAATTTGTTAGCTATAAAACATTATCGATTAGAAATTCCGTTAAAACTTCAAAGTGTAATATCTGTTCTGATACTACAGTTCATATTTTCTGTTCTCGGTCAGTGAATGAGAAATGCTTCTACACTGAGACAATTTAAAGTTTTGTCCCAATCCAGAAGGGGCTTCTGGAGTGGGTTTTGGGAGCTGGATTTTCCCCCACATTAAAACGAGACGCTTCGAAAAGAAATGTTATTACACACCCACACATGGACATATGACTGGTCATTTCTGTATGGAATCTTTGATCCAGTAATTGTTTGGTATTTAAAAAGGGATACCGATGATTTTGTTCATGTCGTTTTCATGGTGGGAAATCTCATAGGTAAAACTATAAAAAAAAAACTCATCGACTGAAATTCAAGATGGTTGACAAACCTATCTTGATAGAAAAGTACTTGCTTTTCGCTAAAGTTTGAAATATTTTTTACACAATAACAAGTCTACCTAACATAAAACGTTTTGTTTGTCCTGATACAAAATTAACTTTTATGCTTATTCGTCGAGTGTCATAAAATAATATCAACTGGAAATTCAGTTTAAACTTGTTTCTTTTTATATAAAAAACGTTATTTTTTATGCAAAAAGGTTCTTTATGTGTGCAATAAAATTCTGAAACAGTTCTTTTTAAATACAATTAAATACAATTTAAAAAGACTCATAACTAAAAGTCTGGTCGACAGATCTGCATTCTACCTAATAACATGACGTCATTTTCAGTTTCCGATGGTCACTGTCTGAAGTTTGAAATAGCATTTTCGTCGGTTTGACACACTAAAGTTTAAAATAGCATTTTCGTCGGTTTGACACACTAAAGTTTGAAATAGCATTTTCGTCGGTTTGACCCACTAAAGTTTGAAATAGCATTTTCGTCGGTTTGACACACTAAAGTTTGAAATAGCATTTTCGTCGGTTTGACACACTGAAGTTTGAAATAGCATTTTCGTCGGTTTGACACACTAAAGTTTGAAATAGCATTTTCGTCGGTTTGACACACTAAAGTTTGAAATAGCATTTTCGTCGGTTTGACACACTAAAGTTTGAAATAGCATTTTCGTCGGTTTGACACATTAAAGTTTGAAATAGCATTTTCGTCGGTCTAACACGCTAAAGTTTGAATTAGCATCTTCAGTCTGACACACTGAAATGTTAAAATAGCATTTTTCTTGCGAGATTAAATCGACACACATGATAATAAAATTAAATTTTCAAAAAAGTTCTATTTAAAAATAATAATTTCTTAAAAATAAAGAAGCATGTATTTCTTAGATCTTAGCTCCTTATTTTTCCTTATTGACCTACTTTAAAAATTCGAAGTTGCTCTTGCTATTTCAGCTATAAAATATACAATTATGTGTTTAAAATAAATAGAAAACTAGTTATTTCTTTAAATTTCTTGTTATATATAAATTCATCAGTTAAATATAACTTGAACGTAGTCATTGTTTTAAATGAAACGTCCTATTTGAAAAAAACTAATAATTCGGTAAACAAAAAACAGGTAAGATATTTATTTATTGAACTATATTTTCAAAGATGTAAATTGGTCCTTATAAGGAATTAAGACAAAAGGCAAAAATGACTTAGGAGTGAAACAAAGCAAGAATGAAAGTAAAAAGAGGCCTGAGCAATGCATTGTAGACACAGTTAGTGTTATATATATATATATATATATATATATATATATATATGTGTGTGTGTGTGTGTGTGTGTGTGTGTGTGTAATGTAAGAATGTCTACATTTAATCTATATCTTTATAAAGTTAGGTATGTTTACATATTTGTATGTACCGAAGTCACCCTAATCGATCATTAAGAATTTGTTAACAGAGCTGCTAGGCATAAAGGGTCCAAAGGTGGGCTATATTTAGTTTAATTTCGTTTTATGCAAAGGGGTGGTAAAAAGGATGTGGAAGCCTTTCATAAATTTTGTTAAATTTTAATAAAAGGTATTAGACATCAATTAATAAATATTGCCCAAATTTCAGTTACTTTTTGCATATTTTAAAGTTTTTTAGAGGGCATAACCATTGGAAAATTAAAATATATCAGATTTGCATTGAATTTGATCCATAGTCATTAGACACCAATTAAGCAGGATTCCCTGAATGTCCTTTTTTTTTAAGATCCCTTAAATTTTAGATATTTTCTAGAATAAAAATCATGTAATGGATTTTGATCAAAATTAGAATAATGATTCTAGACATAAGGTTGAGTATCATTACATCTTGATTTTAATTTTCGTCAGGAGACAAAAAAATGTTGCCAAACTGTTTTGTTCGGAGAATTAATTTAACCGTCCTGGTATTTTTCTAGTTTATTATAATTAACAATATTACTACACTAATAAGATCAGCAATATCAAATGTGACTTAATTAAGCGGTATTTACACGGTTCCCACTGCAGCAAGGTCAGACATGAAGTCTCTATTTAGTTGCTTTCCCACAAGGGCAAAGTTAGACACAAGGTCGTTTTTTAATGTGAGGGATATCCAACTCCCTAAAAAGGGGCGCTCTGGATGAGACAAAAATAAAAGTAAAAATTGTCTCAATAAAGAAGCGAGTTAGAACAGATAGTACACTTTTTAAAATTGCCCATGTTACGACTGAGGACAAACCAGATACCACACTTTAATCCAAGCTCGAATGCCAGGAAAACGTGAGAGAAAACCCAGCTCAAACGAGGGGGCATACTGGAGGTTATAAAAGTAGCCATAATTCGATCCATCTTTACTTAATTTGCATGTAATATTTATTATTTAACTTACTGCATGTTAAGAAAGTCTCTGTACTACCTTTTTGCAGTATAGACTAAATCAATAAAATTATTATCAATATTCAACATTTTTTACAGCTATATATATATATATATATATATATATATATATATATATATATATATATATATATATACAGGGTAATCTCCTAAACTAATGAACGGATCATTATGAATTTTGGAATATATATACTAGTCAACACGGTGGGTAACATGGGCACATTATTTTTTTGTAAACTTTACCATTTATGGTGTGCATTCTCTAAAACTCACACCCGCTCTAAAAAGTTTTTTTAAATAAAAAATAATGCAGAAAAGAATTGCTCTAGATCAAATTTTGAGTTATATTAAGTAATACGTTTTTAAAAGGATTGGTTTGCGCGCGTGAGCGTCAATAATATGTATGTGCTTTGTAAAATCCTAAATTATTAAACTTATCATTATGAATCATGGAAAATGTATTCTAGGCAACAGCGTGATTAACGTCGGCACATAATTTTATTTTTGTAAGCTGTACCATTTAGGGAGTGTCACCGAAATCGTACAATACCAAAGAAAGAAAACATTAAACTTTAAAATTAATGTTATATTTATTGCTTATATCCGTTTGGGCACGGGTATTTTACTAGTGTATTTATAAATTGACTTATTTTGTTGTATTTAGTATCCGAGTGAATCATTTCAATCCAGTCAGCTTAAGGACTAAACACTTTTGACAAACTGAAGTGTTTTAGGAAATACTTCAGTTTAACAAAAGTACTTTTTTCTTTTTATTGCGATTACAATAAACTGAGAAACGAGCAAAGATTTAACATGATCATCTCCGTTTGAGTTGAACAGGTACGCGCTCTGATTAGAATTGCATAAGTAATTTGTTGCTGTTGCCAGTGTCAAGCCGTCAGACTGACATGATTGATTACGTTTAGAGTGAAACAAAAATGACAGAAATTCGCTTACGATTGCCAAGGTTTATTTAAAGAAGAAGAAAAAATATACGATCTACGAGATTGATTATTTATATATAAAATAGGTGTAGCCACAACTTTATTGGAAAGATCTTATAAGTGTAACAGAAGTGTTATCTCTCTCTCTCTCTCTCTCTCTCTCTCTCTCTATCTATATATATATATATATATATATATATATATATATATATATATATATATATTTCTCTTATATTGGGATGGCCAAAAAGTTCGTTCTTTTTTTTAAGTGGATATTAAAACTGAGTTTATGCAATTAATTTTCTACGCTCAATTTGGAAATTTCGAAAAAGTTTGCAATTTGTCAGGTTGTCAAATGGCAATCTTGTTCAACTACAGTTTTCACTTGATCACTGTCGATCATCTTTCGCATATTTTTATGCGGCTTTCTGTAGTTTTTTTTTTCTTTCCTGGAGTAATAAGGAATCAGATGTCGGTAGTGCTTTGCTTGACATTCCATTTCATGGCCTGAAATACGAGCAAAAATGTAAGAACTCCTCTGATGTCAACATACTGGCTACACCAAATACAGGATTTGAAGAATAGGAATGGATCGATTTCCATAAAAAATAAAAATAGTATAAAAAGAATATGTAATATAGATAAACGCTACTTTCTTTGGTCAGTATATATTGTAGAGCCAGGTTGGCAGACGTGCGATCACAGCATATGTAGCACTCAATTTTCACTATTTATAAGCTCATGTAGGCAAATATTTTTATCGGTTTTCATGCTCTGTGTGTGATTTATAACATTTTAATCTGCTTTAGTTTATTTTTATGTTCATGAGCACATGGCGCATATGTTAATAAGAATTTATTAGTAATATTGGATTTACAAATTATACATATGAATATATGGGGTCCACAGATAAAATAGATCTCAGAGGATTCACAAGCAAAATAATGTTCTGAACCTCCGATTTAACATAATATCTTGAGAGTATAAATGTATAACTGTAATTTAAGTTTTCTGCAATCATTGTATTTTTGTGTACACAAACATTTTGCAACGACAATGCACCTTATCACAACATCCTGATCACTGTCATTCCTGGTGGAGAAGAATATCGCCATACTTATTGGAACAACCTCCCTAGTCACCTGATCCTGTTTCGGATGATTTTTTTTCCTTTTTCCCCAGGTTCAAGGGATCATCAAAGCAACAGATGTTGAAGGTGTGAACCCCATCAAAAGTGACGTAATGAGGCAGCTGAGTGGCATCATGGAAGAATCCTGTGTCATAGAAGGTGGGAAGAGGGCATTAGACTCGAGATGGAAACTATGTAGTGTGTTGTTTGGAACTGAAAAAAAATGTTTGTGCCACGAATCCCATTAATTTTCAGACAAACTCTGTATATTGAACTCTAACTTTTAAGTTTCTGTATTCTTTAGATTAGAATTGATAATTTGTATTATTTCGATTATTCAGATTACTATTCTCGTCTTGGATCTTATTCTCACAACTTTTTGCCGATATAGAGAGAGTAGAAAGTGGACATTGGTTTACTTTCGTCAGCCTCGTAACTTTCGCTTCACTTATGTTGTCCTTTAGTCCTCTCATTCCATAAATGATGTTTCTGACAAAGGGGGAGAATTGCTGTCATCTGGATCAGAATCTATCCATATAACACTTATATAACACTTAGTTTTTGACTTTGAAGTAATATTTTTTTCGAGTTCTTTGCATCAAGTGGCTTCATGCTTTGTCTGGAGCGATTTCCATTTTTTTTTAAATAACTAAAAATAAAATAACCTCCAACCTTCTTCATCTTTTTGCAGTCTGGAATCTATACAAAATTTCGAGCTGAACCCTCTATTTAATCCACATGGACACGTGGTGCAACGGATAAAGGCATTGAGCAACAATCAGTTTTCTGGAGGTTAAGGGTTAACTCCTCACTTTAGGCGATATTAACTACGAATAAAATAAAATTTACTTACTTCTACCTCGTCATGGCTGATGGAGCGAAAACAATCTACCCCTGGTGGATTAAATAAAGGGGTCTGTTCAAAATTCCATATAGATTCTGGAGTTCGGCATAAAGATGCCACTGAAGAAGGTCAGGGATTACATCGACTGAAACGTTGTGGAAAAAACATCCAAAATGTCAGAATAACATAAATCTAACTTTAACATCAGCGTTAGGCCAATATTTTAATTGGTTTCTGCTTAAGACAGAAATATTAATCCGGTTAGTCCGTCGATTCCAGTCGGAGAAAAACATATCTTTCGTTTAATGAAATATGCATCGATGAGAAATTGCTGTATAAATAAATAAATACGCACAACTTTTTGTCAACGTTTGGGGGGGGGGGGAAGGGCACAAGTGGCACAATGGATACTGACATGGAATCAGTTGGATCTATCGTATTCCCTGTTGTAAAGAAAGTGCGAACTCCCCTTTCCTTATACAATGAACTATTCCGAGTAACATATTAACGATGACGATGCTAACAGTAGGAGTGTAGCCGGACCGTTCTCCATATACATTACAAGCCAGTTATCCAACTGGTAACTACCTATTACATTGTTAACTGTAATAACTCCTTTTATATTCGTTTATTGGTCGTTCAAGTTATTAAATACCTTTGGATAACATTACAAAACTTATTCTCAATAAAATGAGTCTCTTAATGATGCTCTATAAGTAGTATATCAACGATGACAATACTAGCCTAGAAGAGTACAGCGTGGTCGTTCCCCGTATACATTACAAGCCAGTTAACCAACTTGTAACTAACTACATATTGCATTGTTCACTTACAGTAATAAACTCTTTTATATGAGTAAAATAGTTACGTTTGTTCAATGAATTGTTTACAACAGGTGGTCAGTTTTAAGGGTATATAATGTAAAAATGGGTTGATATGTCGTAAAACAGACAAAACCAAACCATTGCATTTACATATAGATTTATCAACCTATGCTAAAAGAAAATGTTAAAATGATGTAATGTTCTTTCATCTTTTTATTTATTATGTGTTCGCTTAGACTTTTTATCCTACGGGAATAATTTCTTGTCTTAGTTTGTTTTTTTGTTTTTGTATATCCAAAAAGATATAAGAACAGCTGAATGGTGTGAGTTTTTCTTTCTTTATTTCTTTTTTTTTCTTTGTTTCTCTTTTTTCTTAGTGTCTTCTTTTTTTCTTTGTTTCATTACGTTTCTTTTTGTTTCTTTTTTCTGTTTTTCTTTTCTGTTGTTTTCTTTTTGCTTTTCGCCCTTTTTTTTAGTTTTCTTTGTTTTTTCCTTTTTTTGTCTTTTCTTTATTTTCTTTTTCTCTTTATTCCCTTTTTTTACTTTTCTTTTTTGTCCATTTCCTTTTCTTTCCTTTTTTAATTTTTCTTCCTTCTTTTACCTTTTTTTGCTTGGGCTAAAATATTTTTTTAATTCTTTTCTTTTTTGTGATGGGATAAAGATAGAATTCAAGCAGGCCCTTAAAATATATTTTTTATTTATTTGAAGGCGCTCTCTTCAAAAGGATTTACTTACTATTTTCGTTTTCTTTTTTGCACATCCGAAAGGAGGGATTCATTTTTTATAGCAGGAAGTAGCATAAAAAAGTAGCAAATTATGATATAAAAATAAAGGTAGCAGTTCTAGTCAAAGCAAGAATTACAGCTGGAATAGTGATCATAAATTAAAACATGCATCGTGATGATTGGACAAATATCAGTGCAAATATAGCCTACTCTATGGAAATATACTGGAGAGAAGTAGAATAAACAAAAAAGAATGGATTTTGAAAAGAAATGAAAACAAGTTAAACAAGACACATACACCCATATATATATATATATATATATATATATATATATATATATATATATATATATATATATATATATATATATATATATATATATATATATGAAAATCAGTTAAGAAACCAAATAACATGACGCGCGATTTTTTTCAAATAAATGAAATATTTATTCAACGATATTTTTAATCCAAATTTTCGGTTTTATATACCCTATTCATGATATTAAAGACAGAATTTTTCTTTTTTTCTCTGTTTTTTCATTCAGAGCATCTCATTATATATATATATATATATATATATATATATATATATATATATATAGAATAAAATATAAAACTAAAAGTAAACTTTTAGTAGATAGAACCTATAGTGAAGTGGTTTAATCTCTATATACGAGATAGAGCAATTATAAAGATAGATGAAAGAAGAGTGATAAACATGTACGAATGTCCAGATTTATTTCAACTTCGATTGTTCAACGCAAGGTATATTTTGTAATAAAATTATGTTTATCATTTCCTCCCCAAGCCAAGGCTTTTTAAAGATCAAACTCTTATCATCAGAGGAATTACATAGATAGATAAGTTGGCAGTGGAAAAGCCAAAATTCAACATTTGAAAAAATATTAAGCAATGGAGAGTGAAAAGAAGTTCGTGTAAAAAAGATATGTGGTTTGTCCAGTTGGTAATTGTCCGTTGATAATGTGTCCAATGAAAAGAGATTTAGATGGAGAAGAAAGGTTTTTGTGAATGCAGCATGGAAAAGTGTTCAAAACTGAAGTAACTCCAATAGTGAGATGTTGAGTTTAAATCGTAGGTGGAGCGCACTTAATCGGAATTAATTATGAGAAATCGGGCCATTTCAAAAATACTTCCGTGGGTCGGAGAAGGAATTAAAGTTGAATTGTGTACAGTTGACGTTGGCAGTGAAATATTTAAGCAATTCTAAGAAAGACGAAATCCTTTAGTTAAAAACGAGGCCAAATGAGGAAGGGGGTTGGAAAGGGATAAAATAAAGCATAAAGGGAAGAAGATGGGAGGGTTAGTTGAATGAGCTATGGCTGATGCTGGAAAGGAAAGTGAGGGGGGAGGAGGGGTTCTTATGATAAAGTTTTATTGCTGGTAGGCACTAAATCCGATGCGAGTGGGGATTGGCCAGAGGTGAAATTTAGGTCATTGAGTGTATATATTATTTGAAAAAAGAGGGGGGTCCGTAATTAAAACGGATTTTGAACAAAGACAAAAATAATTTCGAAAGTTTAAAAGGGTTTCAGCTGGGAACATTAGGGTTACGGTGAATGGGAATCTGTAATTTAAATGTTAAATATGCGATAAATCGGGTAAAGACTAGTGTTTCAGAGTTAAATGTATAAATATTCTAAAGGGTTTAAAAGAGTTTAAAGGAGTTTAAAAGAATTCCCAGTTGGTTAAATGTTAAGTGTATGATTAAATAAGAAAAGCTTAATGTATAACTGAAATTAGGGTTGGGAACAAAATTGGGAACAATGTTAGACTGCTTGTAACAATTGATTTCTATTATAAGTATAAGGGGTAGAGTTGGGTTGAATTATGTAAACTTAAATGCATTTCTAGTGCGTTGAAATTATAAATAGATTTTAAGGGGAAGCAAATAGACCATTGAAGGAGTAACCAGGGAGCGTAGTTAAAATGTGAGAGAAATGGAATCTATGAGAAAGATATTGTCGGTAAAGTGAAGCATATACAGGGTCGATGGAATGGATACAAAGGAGATAAATATAAAAATAAAAAGCAATGGAAGAGTGTGTGCGAAGGATGGCAAATAAAAGAAAAAAGAAAAAAATGAAGAAAAGAAATAGAAATTATAATGTTGAGTAGGAATTATGATGTTTAAGTTAGAGCGGTTAAGGATCTGTGGGGTGGAGGAAGAGTAATGTTAGTTCTCAATTTACAATAAGTGCTATGGGCTAATATAGTTATTGGGTGTACTGGGTAAGATACGTTATGTTATTGGAATGGTTATTTGTAAGGTTGGAGAAGTTAAGAATTAAAAATTAAAAATTAACAAATTATAGAATTTGAAAATTTGTCTAATGTTAGAAAGGGGGTTGTTGGCTGACCTAAATTTCACCTTTGGCCAATCCCCATTCGTATCGGATTTAGTGCCTACCAGCAATAAAACTTTATCATAAGAACCCCTCCTCACCCTCCCTTTAACTCTCCATTGCTTAATATTTTTTCAAATGTTGAATTTTGGCTTTTCCACTGCCGACTTATCTATCTATGTAATTCCTCTGATGATAAGAGTTTGATCTTTGAAAAGCCTTGGCTTGGGGAGGGAATGATAAACATAATTTTATTACCGAGTATACCTTGCGTTGAACAATCGAAGTTGAAATAAATCTGGACATTCGTACATGTTTATCACTCTTCTATCATCTATCTTTATATATATATATATAAAAGGAGATTGTAGTTTGCTTGAAGCATTGCTGGTAAATGTAAGTGTAAATTAGTCGTCCAAGGCTATAGCAATGCGATGTGGTTGCCGTGAGATGGAAAAGTGAAAAGAAATAAACGCAGGGAGAAGGTGAAACTCAAAACGATTTATTAATAATTTCACGAAAACTGATTAAATACCAAATAGTATTTTTTTTTTTTTTTGGTAAGTAACAGATCGGCAAAGGGTAATCTTAAATTTTCGAAAGAAAAACTTTCATTATCAGAAGACAACAATAGAAGACCGAGAGGGTCGAAAAAAAAAAACGGGAAGAAACCGGTGTCAGATCATCGTAATACAAGGGAAAACAATTGGCAGTAGGAACGCAGAAAATGTCAAAATTCCGTTAAGCAATCATATAACTAAGGTTAAAACATTATAAACATTAGTTTAGTAATATACCAATTTTTTAAATTTTATTATGTTTCATTTTACATGACTCGTCAATTAGTCTTTATTTATTTTATTTTTTTTTTTTTTCATTTATTCTCTTCAAATCTAAATTTAAATTTACTGTCAAAGGGAGATAACTTATTCTAAATAATATATTCAGACTTTAGAAATGAGATTGGAAACTTGAGAAGGAATTTGAGTTGTGAAGTGGATAAAAGCCAAGGATGGGACCTTTTTTTTTTTCTTAATTTTTTAGCAGGGGAAGGGGGGGGAATAAGAAGAGATTATGGGAAGGGGGAGGATTATGAAAAAAAAAAAAAAAGTAAGTAAGTTGGGGGTGGGAGTGTGAGGAGGTGGGAGTGTGAGGATGTAAGAATCAGAGGATGAAGGGAGATGACAACTCGAATCTGTTATTCAAGGCAGGGCGAAATTTAGAGATTAGGATAGCTTCCGAAATTCGAAGCTGACCTATATTGCGGACAGAGTTGAGGATGCGGACACTAATGGAGCGATGTGTGTTGCCACATGATATTAACCTACAATGCTCTAAGTGTCAAAAGTTCTACATCGGTAGTACCGTTAGGCCACTACACCAACGTATTAAAGAGCATCTAAACACCCACATTTCTTCCTTCCATAAACACTTAATATCATGTGGCAACACACATCGCTCCATTAGTGTCCGCATCCTCAACTCTGTCCGCAATATAGGTCAGCTTCGAATTTCGGAAGCTATCCTAATCTCTAAATTTCGCCCTGCCTTGAATAACAGATTCGAGTTGTCATCTCCCTTCATCCTCTGATTCTTACATCCTCACACTCCCACCTCCTCACACTCCCACCCCCAACTTACTTACTTTTTTTTTTTTTTTTTTTTTTTTTTTCATAATCCTCCCCCTTCCCATAATCTCTTCTTATTCCCCCCCCCCCTTCCCCTGCTAAAAAATTAAGAAAAAAAAAAAAGGTCCCATCCTTGGCTTTTATCCACTTCACAACTCAAATTCCTTCTCAAGTTTCCAATCTCATTTCTAAAGTCTGAATATATTATTTAGAATAAGTTATCTCCCTTTGACAGTAAATTTAAATTTAGATTTGAAGAGAATAAATGAAAAAAAAAAAATAAATAAATAAATAAATAAAGACTAATTGACGAGTCATGTAAAATGAAACATAATAAAATTTAAAAAATTGGTATATTACTAAACTAATGTTTATAATGTTTTAACCTTAGTTATATGATTGCTTAACGGAATTTTGACATTTTCTGCGTTCCTACTGCCAATTGTTTTCTTTTGTATTACGATGATCTGACACCGGTTTCTTCCCGTTTTTTCGACCCTCTCGGTCTTCTATTGTTGTCTTCTGATAATGAAAGTTTTTCTTTCGAAAATTTAAGATTACCCTTTGCCGATCTGTTACTTACCAAAAAAAAAAAATACTATTTGGTATTTAATCAGTTTTCGTGAAATTATTAATAAATCGTTTTGAGTTTCACCTTCTCCCTGCGTTTATTTTTCCATCTCACGGCAACCACATCGCATTGCTATAGCCTTGGACGACTAATTTACACTTATATATATATATATATATATATATATATATATATATATATATATATAGGGTTTCGAATCGTGTGACTGGTAGTGAATAGTCATATCTCTATGCTGAAGAGTCCCGATTGAAAAAGGACGAAACGTATACGTACATAGATAATAAACAATAAATATTTATTTATATATATATATATATATATATATATATATATATATATGTGTGTGTGTGTGTGTGTGTGTGTGTGTGTGTGTGTGTGTATTTGTAAGGTTCCTGATAAAATACAGATGAAATGACATCTGCCTATTCTCCCCCCCTCCCAAAAAAAAACAAACTTGTTCAACCCTGTTAGGACCATCAGACTTTTCTCCCTCCTAGAAAATGTCATAGAAAATACAATTATAAAAAAGCTGAGCACATTATCTATGAACGCTTACATGATAATAATATGAAAAAAAGACTATTGAAATTCATGACTGACACCTGCTGGTCAAGTCAGACATAATTTGAATTTTATAATAATAAAATATTTATGTGAATTATTTGTTTATTTATTTATTATTATTATTATTTTTTTATTTATTTATTATTATTTATTTATTATTATTATTATTATTTTTATTATTATTATTATTATTATTATTATTATTATTATTATTATTATTATTATTATTATTATTATTATTATTATTATCATCATCATCAAGAATCCAACAATTGTAAACTTGGATTATTCAGACTACTATTCTCATCTATGTCATTATTTTCACGTTTCGGTAGATGTAACCTCTGACCTTCTTCAGGTGTATCTTTTCAAACTCGAGAATCTTTATGTCGAATTCGAACGGAATTTAGAACTGAACTCTTTATTTAATTCACAAGTCTAGATTGTTCTCATTTTCACCAGCCATGACCGGGTAGAAGTGTTTATTAATTAAGTATTATGTTATTCTTAGTCATTATTGCCGGTAGTGAGGACTGAACCTTCAACCTCCAGAAGACTGTGACTTAGAATTGACTGTTACTCATCACTTTTATCTGTTATGCCATGTGTTCATGTTGACAATTCTAATATGAATTTTTGGAGCTTTAAACCTAATTTTGTTTTAGATGTGTAGTATTACTTCTTTATATATATATATATATATATATATATATATATATATATATATATATACATATGTAGTATGTGTCTCCTTTTAGCAGAAAAAGAAACTATCAAAGTGGTCATTTATTCATCATAATCTTCATTCAAAATCACTAAGCCATGGGGGTGGAGACAGAGATCGAAATCACTAATTAGTTATATCTTGTCAGCTTATGTAATTACACATCTAATGTCCATGCATGCTTTTAAACGGACTCTCTTTTCTATCATCCTCTCTTTTTGAGCCATGTGATGTCATATCCATTTTTAGTACATTCACACAGCCTAAGCTAAGTTAGGGAGGGCCTGTGGACGAGTGGTTATAGCACTTGTCTTTGGACGACCCGGGTTCGATCCCACTCACGGCATGCGAATTTTCGGGTCTGAAAACTCCCTCTGTCCACCCAGCAGTAAATGGGTACCTGACTAAAACTCAGGGAAGGTTCAAGGAAGGAGAGGGATGGGCTCCGCCTTCCATATGCTGTGCCCTAGACATGGTGATTCTTAACAAATCACCGTCGGCAACGACACTCGTGCACGTCCATTACCTTTAACAGCCTAAGCAGTTTTCAACTAGGGACCATCAAGTTACCATGGCTACCTTCTCAGCGGCTTCCATTTTCTGTTATTCTCATCGATCTAAATTATATACTAGGGAATCTATCTCCTCAATATCTAACAGGCTGAATTTAGGTTGAATCTGATTGGCGCAACATGATTGTCTATCTATGTATGCATATATCTAAACTCTTTCTCTACTCTAGTTAATCCTACACTCACTGCACAGACACATCTCTGATTTCTCGTTGTAGGGCATTCACAAAAAGAACTCGTCTTATTACCATAACGAAAAAAAACTCTTTCTTTCTCCATTTGCCTCAAGTCAGGCAGAATTTCCATGAACAGAACTTTTTCGTCTGTGGAACACATTACAACTGAATCATTGCTTCTCATTAACCCTTATCCTTTAGTGGCCTTTAGCCTTGATAAGTGATGACCCCTTATTAGAATAAAACAAAACACACACATACATGCTTACATTTATTTAGCTCAAATAGGTTAGACTATCAGGAAGGGTGCCATAGTGTTAATACAACTTGTTGTCACTTGATCTTAAGAGAAAATTTAATTAAATTTCCATAACTTATATTAGTATAAATGTTGAAGAGAGTGGCAGATTTATTGAGGGGACTCTAATAATAAAAAAACATATTTTATAAAAAAAAGTCAACAATCCTCAACAAGTAATAAAATATAATGTTCCTAATTGCTTTTATTTATAACTCCAAAGGGCTAGTGTTTCCCTACTGACCCAATTCATGTTCTATACTTAAAACAACCTTGTTGTGCATAAACTTATCTCAAATCCAGACTTGATAAAGTTAAGTAGCATTTCTAGTGCAAGTATAATAATAATAATCATCATCATCATATTCGGTTTAGCGTCTGTTTTATATATTGGCATGCGTTGGACGGCGTTAAGAAGTTGACTTCCAAAATAACCTATCTCTGACCAGGTCTTTATTCATCCCTCTTTCCCTTATGTCCATTTTTATCACTTCCTCCAATGTTTTTTCTTGGCCATTCCCTGTGAACTGAACCTGTTACCTAAACTGTTCTATATCTACTAACCTAAGAACTCGCATTTATTCTTTCAACATGATCATACCGTCGAAGTCTCCTGTACTGTACACATCTCCCTATACTACCCAGATTTAATCTTCCTTTGAGGTCATCAGAACAGATTTTCTTTATGATTAACATTACACATCTAACGTATCATTCCCATGTCATGTCTCTCCATGAAACGCATGCCCTCAACAATCACTGGCCAGGTTAAACTTAAATACATCATCACACTGCGTATACATACTTGATAGACACCTTCCTTGTATAATAATAATAACAAAAACAAATGATTGCAATTGGTTGTTAGGTACATATCAAATTAAATGCCATAATTATTATCTTAATTTACTGAGTTTATAGCACCACTGGACATCATGTACTGGTTTATTACGTCTGTTATTTCTTTTTGATTCCAGGTATCCATTTCAAATATATACTAGACGTATCCATGACCCGTTGAGTCACAATCCCTACTACTATTTATTCTACTTTGATTTCATTTGAGATTTCATAAATTGTGACATATCTGTTAGCACATACTGCTTGCATAATTGAAAATAAGTCTCTTTACTTCTATATTATTATTATTATTATTATTATTATTATTATTATTATTATTATCAAAAATATATATATATTTTCTAATATATATGACGAACGAACATATACTACACATATCCTCTAAATGAATAGATAATGCCTGTGAGGATGGTCTCAAAACAACAGAACAGATACTAAACTAACACACACACAAAGGACGAGGTAATGCTTGGGAGGATAATATCATGAAAACAGATACTACACTAATTGAGCATTGAAAGATAGTAAATTAGTCGTATATTCAGTAAACTGAATTTATAATTAAAAATAGTAATGGTATAGTTTCGACTTCAGACACAGATACCAAATCTCCATTAGTAATAGATCATATAGAAGTATTATTATTCTTTATTATTCTTATATAGAAGTAAAAAGACTTATTATTTGGCTATTTAATTTACATACGTATTTGTGGTATGTACAGACACAGGTATGTAAATTAAATGGTCACACTGAGAAAAGAGTCACTCTTTCTCTAAATGTTCACAGAGACATTAAGAACTATTAGAGAGTGGTTGAATCAACATAGAGTAAGAGTCACGAGAGAAATGCATAGAAAGCTAAGAGAGAGAGATGGGTGAGTTGTTCAGTTAATTATAAATTATGACTAATTAGTACAATTAAAACAGAATTATTTTCACACATAGCCAGAACTAAGAAATATTTTAGCATGTATTTTGTGTTATTAAAGATGAAGCCCAAATATGTATTCAACATTGATTGGGTGAGACAGGGTGTAAGTAAGGAATAAATGAGGACCTTTGTGCAATCCTGCTCCAAGCCCTAAACCTCTTACTAATATTTCCATTGTTAATTTTATCATTCTATAATTTTCAAAAAACATAGAATACCAAATTCCATGATGCCTCTAATAAACTAACAATCATTCTATAATTTTCAAAAAACGTAGAATACCAAATTCCATGATGCCTCTAATAAACTAACAATCATTCTATAATTTTCAAAAAACATAGAATACCAAATTCCATGATGCCTCTAATAAACTAACAATCATTCTATAATTTTCAAAAAACGTAGAATACCAAATTCCATGATGCCTCTAATAAACTAACAATCATTCTATAATTTTCAAAAAACATAGAATACCAAATTCCATGATGCCTCTAATAAACTAACAATCATTCTATAATTTTCAAAAAACATAGAATACCAAATTCCATGATGCCTCTAATAAACTAACAATCATTCTATAATTTTCAAAAAACATAGAATACCAAATTCCATGATGCCTCTAATAAACTAACAATCATTCTATAATTTTCAAAAAACGTAGAATACCAAATTCCATGATGCCTCTAATAAACTAACAATCATTCTATAATTTTCAAAAAACATAGAATACCAAATTCCATGATGCCTCTAATAAACTAACAATCATTCTATCTCATTAACCCTTATCCGTGAGTGGTGTTCACAAGAAGTCATCAATTAGTAAAAAAAACCATCGTCCACTTCATACTAAAAACAAATGTGTGTTAATTTGTTTGTATATATATATATATATATATATATATATATATATATATACTTCCATCCTATCACACAAAAGTTAGCGAGTAAGACACATGCCTTTTTTTATTAGTGAGGGGAAGCGAGAAAGCAAGTCGGACAACCACCCCAGACTTACCCCGCTGCCTGAAATTAATTTGGAAAGAAATCTTTCACTTCATTATAAAAAGTCAACAGTAGGTGTTATTGTGGAGTTTTTTTTTTACTCTTTTATTTAGGTCATCAGAAATGATAATAATTTATATATTAAAAATTAAATCACTAACGTAATTCTATAATTTTTATGAATGCAAACACTGGTAAAACAAATTATTTTACCTATCATTTTTGACAGAAGGTGTACGTAAAATATGCTTAGCAAAAGTTGGGTTCCTCCTTTCTTAGCGGAATTGCTTCGACAAAAGATAAAAGTATAATAGTAACCAGTTGACATCCTGTTACCGAGTTGTATTTTCAAAATATGCATTTGTATGGATTTCAAAAAAATTATATATTATATATATATATATATATATATATATATATATATATATATATATATATATATTACTGCAAGTATGAAGGGAAGACATGTTTTATCATTTATGATTAACAGTAATAAAAAAAGCCAGCTGACCGGTTTCGCTCTCACTCAACAGAGCTGTATCGATGGATTTGTGAAAAGGGAGAAGAGAAAACAAGCTGTATATATTTAAAATAAAAGCAACGTTATGGAATATATACAATTGGGGATTGTCTTAATCTTAATAGACACTCTCTTTGTAAGCTCTGTTAAGTCAGGGCGGAACCGATCGACTGTCTTTTTTTACTTTTAATCATGAATGATAAAACATGTCTTCCCTTCATACTTGCAGTAATAAAATTCTGTACTTCCAAAAAAATCATTATATATATATATATATATACAGGGTGTTTCAAAAGTCTTGGGAACATTACAAATACGTATATCTCATGAACTATTCCAGGTAGAAAAATGAAACTGGTGCCATTTTAAAGCTTGCTTAATCAAGTTTTTGGTCATACTAATGATTTTCGTGTTATCTTTCCAGGTGCAGTAATGGCGTTCTCTAAACAAGACAAGGCATTTTGCGTCCTCCAATTTGCAAAGACTGAATCGTGGACATGTGTTCAGCGTGCATTTCGCAGGAAATTTAAAAAAGAAGCCCCTGAAAGGAAATCCATTGTCAGATGGCATGCTAAATTTGTGAAAGATGGGTGTTTGTGCCCAAGTAAGCGAACAGGTCGCCCTTCAACTTCAGAAGATGCAGTTGAGCAAGTTCGGACAGCCTTTCAGCGGAGCCCCCGTAAATCAGTGAGAAGAGCCAGCAGGGAACTTCAGCTTGCTCCAGCAACTGTCTGGCGTGTCTTAAGGAAACGACTGCAAATGGTACCTTACAAGCTCAAGTTGGTCCAAAAGTTGAAGGACACTGATAAGCCACTTCGCCGTGACTTTTGCATTGCAATGCAAGAGAAGTTGGAAGATAACGGCTTTGATGACCGGCTTGTTTTTAGCGATGAGGCGACCTTCCATCTGAATGGCAAAGTTAACAAGCATAACACTCGCATATGGGGTACTGAGAATCCTCATGAACTTCTTGAGCACGAGCGAGATTCACCAAAAGTGAACGTGTTTTGTGCAATTTCCAAGAAAGGTGTCTATGGACCGTTCTTCTTTGAAGAGGCAACTATCACTGGTGAATCCTATCTCAACATGCTGGAAGACTGGTTAATGGCTCAGTTGGAACAAGCAGAATCTGATGACTTCATTTTTCAACAAGATGGTGCACCACCACACTGGAGTCTTAGAGTAAGGCAGTTTCTTAACACAAGGCTGCCTGGTAGATGGATTGGGAGATCTGGGCGAGGTGATGACGTTCTCATGCCCTGGCCTCCTAGGTCTCCAGATCTTACCCCGTGTGACTTTTTCCTTTGGGGCTTTGTCAAGCAACAAGTCTATGTGCCGCCCCTTCCAAGAGATATTGACGAACTAAAGGCTCGAGTAACGGCAGTTGTGGGAACCATTGACGTCAAGATGCTGGAACGCGTTTGGCAGGAAATGGACTATCGACTAGATGTCTGCCGTGTGACGAATGGTGCTCATATTGAGCAACTTTGAAGATTCCCCACAAAACTTGAAACTTTAACCTTTCCAACGGTACCAATTTCATTTTTCAACTCCTAATAGTTTTTGAGTTATTAAAAATCGTTATGTTTCCAAGACTTTTGAAACATTGTATTAGTTTCTGTAAATGTAAATCCGTAGAAACTCAAGTGTTTATAAAAAGTGCTCAATAACAAGTAGAGCTGTTTATGAGTATAAATTTTTTATTTATACAAACATTATTGGTTACATATGTGCATACATGTTTCGGTTGCACTTTTTCCAGAAAGTCAACCTCATCAGACCAAGAATTTTCGAGAAATGCCATTTCTCGAAAATTCTTGGTCTTATGAGGTTGACTTTCTGGAAAAAGTGCAACCGAAACATGTATGCACATATGTAACCAATAATGTTTGTATAAATAAAAAATTTACACTTATATACACTTACACTTATATATATATATATATATATATATATATATATATATATATATATATATATATATATATAATACTAATTTCCACGGTGCTTGTAATAACCATAATATAATATTTTATTCAATTCTGACAAAGGAAATGATGGTGTCCACTTAGCTAAAAGTAATACTTTTCCGTAAAAAGAGTTGAGTTCTTTCGGTGATCAGTATCGTAAAAATGTAGAATTTATAGATATTCATTTAAATATATAATTTATCTCACTGTAAGTAGCAGTTTGATATCTCAGGACACTGGACACTAATCACCGGAGTTCAAGTTTAAAATATCGCTAAATCTAGCCACACTGATGAGTCATGGAGACAACAAAACAGGCGTCTGTTGATGACTATAATTATCCACCTTAGTTTTCTTCATATGTTTATTTTGTTGATCGTGAAAGTAGGTCACTTTTTTTCTGTTTTCACACTTTCTCCAAATTAGAATGTCCAACTCAGCTGAGATTGAATGTATCTGCAATGTTCTTAAGCCATATTTTGGTCGAGTGATATGCGGTGTTCTTTCAACTTTACTGACTGTAACATTGCTATAAACGTTTTTCTTGAGCAAAACTGACCTCTTCTCCCCAATAATATCACAATGTTTTGGCAACATTGCGAAGTGCTGGAGCTGAAAGGTTATATACACTTGTTAAATAAAATCAGGTTCTTTTTTTTTCATTCAGCAATGAATATAAAAGGTATAAAATTGTTCACTTTTTTTTATGTACATTCTAATATTTCACTAAATGCACATTCTTATTTCTTCCTGTAGATGCATTATCTATCTCCTGTGGAGCTCGTCGCACTAGTTTTAAATTCTGTGAATTTTCTTGACACACTCCCAGAATTCCAGCAATAGCAAATGAGTGTTTTATTTAGGTTTATATTTTCAGTATCCGCCCCCACCCCTCTTTCCTAGTTTCCTTTCCATTTTTTTAATGTTGTGAGGAGTTTTATGAACGAATGCTCATGTAACATCACACGGTGACATATTGGCAATGTTATTAAGTAACGTGGGGTTGCAGTCAAGGAAAGATACGCTACTATCACAGTGCAGAAATGTCATTTAGTTAGTTGGAAAGTGAAGGGGATGGATAGTATAGTTGAGCAGAGATGAGAAGAAAATAAGGGATGAAGATTAGAAATGGCATAGAATGCTGTCAATAAGCTTTTCTTTTTATGGAGAAATAATCATACAATTATTTTTAATAAATGTATACTATATATATTTCTCTTTTGGAATGTAATTAAAAATAAAACCCTACATCCTGGTTAAGACCTTGTGCCTCCAACGGTGACACCCCAATTTGGGAGATTTGGGGAGTATGAAGTTTCCCTTAAGTTGCCTTTCTTTCCCAAGTTCACTCTGACCTGAACTGGTTGTACATGCCAAGGTCCCATCTATTGTAGCATTGTGACGGCTCTAAGTAGCATAGATACAGCACTCTCACTTGACTCGAATGCCCAAATACATGTATTTGGGGATTTTAATGCACACCATCATGACTGGCTGGGGTTCTCCAGTTTTACTGACACAGTTGGTAACTCTACATATAATTTCTCCTTAGCTCACTCCCTCTCACAAACTGTCAAATTAATGACCTGCCTCCCCGATTGTGTGGACCAGCAAGCCTCACTTCTTGGCCTGTTCTTGACCTCACTGCCTGAGGCTTGTGTGACGAATGCCATAGCCCACTCGGGAACGCTGATCATATTGTGGTAATGATTGATATCACCCTAAAATCTCGTCCCAAAACTGATGAGCCATTGCTCAAAAACGACGAGATACTATGAGCAGGCTGATTTTGAATCCATCAGAGATCACATCAGCGACGCCCCATGGAGTGAAAATTTCTCACTCCCTGCTGATGAGTGCGCAAATGAGTTAACAGAATGGGTCAAAGCTGGCATTGAAGCATATGTCCCCATGCAATAATTCTAGTGATAGAGGAAGCAAAGAGAAAGTATACAGAGATGACCAGAAAAAGCATTCAGTCACAGAAACTAGGTATTTACGATTTCTGGAAAGTCTACAATAGTGCGGTGAACACAATGGACAATCAACAATTCCCCACTATCAAACCATAATGATATTGTTTGTACAGCAACTGATAAAGCTTAACTACTTGCCCAGCATTTCGCCTGAAAATCCACTTTGGACTCAGCAAACAACCCCCTCCCTAAATTCCCATTGTGGACTGAAGCTACACTTGAAAACTTGGTCATCACCCCATCTCATATCAGGGACATAATAAAAATCTTGACACCTCCAAAGCATGTGGGCCTGATTTTATACCAATAATAGTAATAAAGAAATGCTCTGCTGAACTGGCCCCTGTCCTCTCCAAACTCAACAAGAAATGCATCGCTGAATCTTGCTTCCCTGATAGCTGGAAAATTGCCTTTGTTGTACCAGTCATCAAGAATTCTGGAGATAGAACTGATTCTCAGAATTATTGACTCATCAGTCTACTACCGATCTTGGCACCCAAACAACATAACATAAATGCTGGTGTGCCCTGAGGATCCATTCTTGGACCTATACTATTCCTGATTTTCATAAACGACCTGATTACATTGAGTCTGAGATAGGTATATTTACTGATGACACCATGCTCTACTCCGGTCATGTGAGTAAAACAGATACACACATATCCGAGGCAATGCCTGAATCTTTAGAAATTAACCTCCAGCCTGTAGTGAAATGGGGTCATAAATAGATGGTAACATTTAATATCGCTAAGACAAAGCTCCTTTCCTTCAATAACTACAAGAAACCTCTTCAACCACCGATTGCCATGGCAAATAACACCCTACCTGAGAGTTCAATGTTCAAACTCCTCAGCCCCACATTCACAGATTACATGAATTGGAACAAATACATTGAAGACATTGCCAAAACCGCTGCAAAGAATGTGGTCTCCCTCTACCATGCTAGTAAACTTCTCACACCTGCCATTATCCTATGTTTCTACAAAGCCACCATCCGCCCATGCATGGAGTATTTTTGTCACATCTGGGCCGGTGCATCATCCACTAGTCTCTCCCTCTTAAACAAGGTTAAAAAATAGTCGCCAACTTAATAGGTCCCTCACTATCCATCAAGCTCCAGCTCCTGTCCCATCGCCACAATGTTGTATCCTTGTGCCTGTTTTATAAGTACTTCAATAGATTGTGCTCTGATGAACTTGCTGCCCTTGGTGGCCCGTCAACATAAATACACTCGGCCAACCCGACAACCAGCTAAATCACATCCATTCACTGTGGAGATCCCCAGATACTAGAGAACCTTCTACTCCAATAGCTTCTTTCTGCCGGCCTCTTGTTCTCCCTCTTTCCCCGACTGTACTGACATGCAGAAATTTAAAACTAATGTAAACAGACATCTCGCTGCACAGCTCACAACTTAGGATGACCCTCAAAACTTACACCCTAAATCTCAGTAGCCTCTTATGTCTACAGTGACGTCCTGCTTTGTGTGGGGTGAACTATGTTAAAAAAATTTAAAAAACAAAAGACGACAATTCTTCATTTCATAATAGCTGAAGACTTGTTGACACATCGTAGCTGTAGTAGCCGTTGTGATATTCGCAGTAGAGGTGTGTAAATTTGATCTGTCTCTCTCTTTATTTTCTTTTTTTTGTTACAGCCGTCGTTGTAGTCGTGATGTGTGTTAAGTTGTGTTCTTTTTTCTTCTTCAGCTTGATAGTTGTCGTAATGGTTATAATAGTTAGTAAGGATTGACAAAATAACAACAGTTCACAATCTACGATTTAATTTTTTTTTTCTTACTTAAATTTTTTTTTTATTGCCCTAAAAATCTTTATCGTAATATTATATATTCCCTCTAGTACCCATAGGAGGTGGAAGAGGATCTCAGAAAAATATGTCTCTCCTGGCCGACATATAAGAGCCAAGAGTAATCTTATGCTGCTGTTGACTTCCTATTAGTGAAGTCTCTTTTTTAGTGGAAATTTCCTTTTATTCTTACAAACACATCCACATACAAGATTACTATACTAGTAAATAGTAAATAGAAACTATTGTTAACATGAAGAGAATAAGAACTAAAAGCATAAAAACTTACCAAAATTACTGAAGTCGGCATTAAATAACCCAAAAAGGGTTGATATGCCGGAAAACAAAACAACCAACCAATCAAAACCGTATACCAAGATCAAATACAATTTTATATTGGGTAAAATGTTGAGGAATCAAATAGTAGAGATTTTTTTTATTGTGTGGTCCTTGTTAGTGCTGGATATCCATTATCATCATCTTATCATGTCAATACTGAATCGATCGTTGGGCATCAAATCCATCAAATCTTTGGTCAGTACAAGTTGGTCCATCACTGCAGTCACTGAGGGTGTGTTCCATTGTCTGTCTGGGATTGACACAAGGGCAGTTGCTTGTTGTTGCTGGTCCACACTCGTGGAGGTTATTATATATATATATATATATATATATATATATATATATATATATATATATATATATATATATGTATACACTCGGCGTTGGCTATATGGAAATACTTTCAAATATAATCACGTTTACAACTTTTGCCTTGAAAGAAAAGTTAAAAATAGCATTTGCAATATAAGATCAAGTAATAAATAAGACATATAGTGCGATGGTGTTTTCTTTAAAAAAAACTACTTGTCCACATTGCATTTCTTATAGACAGCTGTAACGAATCGAAACAAACTCGTTTTTAATTTAATTATTTTAAATTTAAAAAATACCAATAAAAATACATATTTATTTCACTTTGTTTAATTTTATTTTTGTTTTATGAAACGAAGAAAATCTATTTAAAAACTGAATTTCGTTTCTTTGCTTTCTAATATATTTTAGTTATTTTATGGACCAAACCAATAATAATTTCCTCGAGCGATCCCCAGACGGAATCGAAGGAAAACTTCAATGGTGTCTTTAGATTCTGTGGAAAATTTAACCCTTATTGAAACTTATTTGAATGTTCTAACTGTTAACGTATCGATTTCTATAACACACAAACATACAAACATTGACTTTTATATATAGAAGATATACTAAGAGGAAAACCCGGTGTTTCCCGAAATTGAATGATTAACTCTATGCTGTTTTGCACCCAACTCATAATGCCATATTACCTTTATTATTCTTAGTTTTTATATTTTACTAGATTTCTTCTTTCATTTCATGAACCTGAGTTGAATTTTATATGGTCACCTTTCGACTGTTGTTGTAACTCATTACCAGCTTTTACCGAGCCAGTACTGTTTTAAATCATTTACGTGACAGAAAAATATTACAATTTACTCATATTTAAAAAGAATTAATAAATTTTAAAATTTTAATGTGGCAAAATATTTGACAGAATTTGGATTTAATCCAAGAAAAATATTACAACACAGTATTTATACCTCTCTCTCTCTTTCACTCACTCTCTTTCTCTCTCTCTCTTTCTCTCTCTCTCTCTCTCTCTCTCTCTCTCTCTCTATATATATATATATATATATATATATATATATATATATATATATAGTTGACATAGAATAGAGATCAATGTTATTTTTTATTAATTTCATAAACTTATATCACACTCTGTCTCACATATATCTTGAAGAGAATGACTAAAGGTAAAGATTTGAAAATAATGACATTCTTTTTCATGAGAAAAATGAATTTAATTTTGAATTTAATTTTGAGATTCATTAGGTAAAAGGTAAATAAGAAAACTTGCCTATTTGTTATTTTCCTATCGCACTCTGTATGAGGAGAATGCTAGAAATATTATTTTACTACCAGTGAGTAGCGAAATATTAACTGTTAGTACCCGGTGATTTGAGTAGCATTATCAGGGCGTGGGGGTGAAAGCTCTTCCACTTTTCCCTATGTCTGACGAACTAGATATTAAAATTATGAAATCTAGTGAAAATTAAGTGTTTGCTTTTTAAAACACAATAATTGGCCTAAATCATTGACAGTACAAATTTTTTATCTATCTTTTTTATTAAAGTTATTCCTGTCATTGAAATAGGGGAATTCCATCTTCATTATATATATATATATATATATATATATATATATATAGTCTAAAGAAGCTTTGAGTTATTTTAAACGAAAAGACAAAAAAAAAGGAAAATGCAGTTTAAATTCCCACAGAAACTAACTAAATCCAAAATAGTGCAGACTTAACATTCGTTGGAAAATTCATAAATAAATAAAATATATAATAGTAAGTAAATAAAAAAAGGGGGATTAAGTATCTAACAGTGAAACAAAAACAGGAGACCTTAACGTAAGCATCTAATATTAACACGGGGAACATCAGCTGTTTACCATGTAACTGTTTCGGAGATTTAAAAACAGGACAGTTATATGCATGGCTCTCCAATGGTACGGATCAAACTACCATTTCCCCAATCAAGTGTCGAAATAATTCAGCTTAAAATGTTACTTATATATAAATAAATAATAATAATAATAATCAAAATAATAATAATATACTACCCTTAAGACTACCGTGCGATATGGTAATTTGCATATCAAATAAAATTCTTTATAACAATAGTAATACTAGTAATAATAATAATAATAATAATAATAATAATAATAATAATAATAATAATAATAATAAAATGCTATCTAAACACTACACGCAAGAACCATTCTGCGATATGGTAGCTAGAAATAAAATTATATAGGAATTAAAGTTGCATTAAAAAAAAAAAAAAAAAAAAGCTTTAGTACCTTAGGTACCAGAAAGGCAAATAGATAAGAGGAAGGAAACCTAGCCATACAGATCTAAATACCCAATATATAGTCTAAAGAAGCTTTGAGTTATTTTAAACGAAAAGACAAAAAAAAAAGGAAAATGCAGTTTAAATTCCCACAGAAACTAACTAAATCCCAAATAGTGCAGACTTAACATTCGTTGGAAAATTCATAAATAAATAAAATATATAATAGTAAGTAAATAAATATTGAATTTAAGGAGAGATGGCTAAGAATGTAATCAGCATTGAACAGCCATATATAAGGACCACTTTCATTCCCGGGCAATGTCTGGTGCCTCTGGTAATGATTGATAATCGGTTTTTAAAAAAACTTATAAAGGTGTAATGTTTAAGGTCATAATTACCTTCCATTAGGTAGATAGGTATTTAAGTAAGTAAAAGGTAAGATTTTTAAAATAAGTATCTTTGGGATCTAATGAAAATATTTAAAACCAAAGAACAAAATCATTAATAAAAAGAATAAACCGAATAAATGTCGGATTAACTTAGAAATGTAATGTCGTTTTATACACTCTTCTTACTGATTAACTTTTTCTCATTGTCAGTTGTTATCGAGTTACTAACTAACCGAAAAAGATCAATGTTTATTAAACTAATTTACAGGTTGGATGATAATTTAAAAGCTTCTGGATGGTGTTTTGCGAGGCACTTTTATTTATTTTCCTAACTGTCATGGCCGATTTCACTCCAAGGGCAAATAACTCTTCCTTCTTGGGTGCACAAGTAATATCTCGTCTTTGGCCTATTGTTTTAGGCTGAGCATCTAACACTGTGGAATCAGCTATGCCAAGTTCAAATTCTTGCATATCTCTTCTTGCTATTTATGCACTAATATCGTGGAGAAAGTATGAACTCTACATACCACCTAAGCAATAAATAAAATATTAAATTAATCGTATATATATTGTGTTTCATGGAGAGAAATTATGAGATTGATACGATGGATGTGTAATTGGAGTCTTAAAGACGGGCTTAGATCTGATCTTAGAGGAAGATTAAATCTGGACAGTATAAGAATATGTGTGCAGAACAGCCTTCATTAATTTGGTCACATTTAAAGAATGGATGAGAGTTCTTGGGTTAGTCGATGTACGACAGTTGAGGTAACAGGGTGTGTTGGCAGGCAAATACCAAAGAAAACATTGGAGCAAGTGATGAAGATGAATTTAAGAGAAAGAGGGATAAATAAAGACCTGGGTTAGTTTAAAGATAGGTTCGTTTGGAATTCATCTTTTAAAACCTGGCAAACACATGGCAGCATGAGAAGCAGACGTTTGGTTAGCATATAGGGTATCATCATTACTAGATGAAAACAAGTCAAAACTTTCTAGAATGACCTTGGCATTTTTATCATCCTTATTGATTTATGATTAGCATCATGAGCGTAAGAATAAGTGCAGGTGAAAGGGTGTAGTCTTCAAGTTGAACGGAAATGGAGCACTGATGCTACATCTGGGGGAATGCCGCTCGGGACACAGTACAAAATCGACTTCGCAATCTAGTGTGGGATCATCTCTTCTCGTCTCTACAGCCCCTTTCTCACATAAGAGACGTTGCTAGTCTTTCTCTATTCTATCATTATTTCCAATGCAGGTGATCGACTGAGCTCCAATCTCTAGTGCTTTTTATAAAACTTTCACAGCAAGAACCTGTCTTATTACCACAATTGAAAAGAGCTCTCCTTTCTTCTCCTTTCTTCTCCTTTCTTCTCCTAGTGTTTAGCAAAATGTCCCATGAACTCAGTTCCTTTCGAAGAACTTACCATCTGTGGAACACATTACCATAGAACTGCTTCCTTGCAAATTCTCTCATGTCAACAAATACTTGTCATATAACGTCCACATAATTAATCAAACTTTGTATTATTTTGGATTATTCGAACTACTGTTTTCATCTTGGATGTTATCTTATCACGTTTCAGCCGATGTAACCTCCGACCTTCTGCAGGTGTATCTTATCAAACTTAGGAATCTTTCTGTCGAACTAGGAAATCTGTACGGAATTTCGAACGAAACCATTTATTTAATCCAGAGAGGTAGCTTGCTCTCGTTCCATCAGCCATAACCGGATAGAGGTCTTAAGTAACTTGTAATTGTATTATTAGTATCGCCTACACCGAGGATTGAACCTTCAAACTCCAGAAGACTGTCACTTAGAACTTATTATTACTTAGTACTTATATCCGGTACGTCATGGATCCTTGCGTACAGATTTCTGAGTTCAACAGAAAGATTCCCGAGTTTGACAAGATGCACCTGATGAAGGTTGGAGGTTACATCGGCCGAAACGTTGTGAGAATAACATCCAAGATGAGAACAGTAGTCCGAATAATCCAAATAATACAAATTATCAATCATCATCTCAAACATTTCGAAACATAATCGAACTTTGTTCATTCTATTAGGCTGAAGTTTTTGCCACTCTGGGTCACTAATTAGTGATTATATTCTATGACGTCACTAGCTTTGGTATAACCTGATCTTTGCAGATTGGTTGTGAGAAATCTACTTGGTTTTACTGTCTCATGAGGCGGCATGGCAGCAGCATTTGTGAAGCCAGCTTAAATTAACAAACATCTCTATTTGTCTAATATGCAGAGTTAATTAAAAGGTATTAGCAGAAGCAAGGGCCTCAAAAATGGATTAGCCTAGGGGCCTTTCATTTCTGCATTGCATAGGAAATATGTGAGGTTTAAAGGTTGGAAAAAAGCAATTAAAATTAGATGAGAGATTGATTGGGAAATTAATGACTATGCACACAAGGTTCAAGACTGCAGGGAAAATACTGATGAGGAGGGAAGTGAAGAGGATGAAATCTAAACAGCTCAAGGATTCTACATAACGAGCTTAATATGGAATCTTAAACAATAATTTCTGAAGATGACAAAAATATTTAAATTATTTGCTGACGCAATTTACCAAAGTATTAATGGCTGACAACTTCCGGTTCAAAATTACAAATTTAATTTGTATTTATAATGTTTGAAATTGTTGTACAAATTTAATTTGTATTTATAATGTTTGACATTGTTCACGTCATAAACATAGAACAGTTCATTAGGAACTTCGGTTTTATCATAGATACAGACCGATATACAGGTATTATAGAGTAACCCCCCCCTCCTCCAAAAAATAATTACATAAATGGAATTATCAATAAAATTCACAAACCTTTCTGCAATCGAACCATGTTTGGTACAAATATACTTCAGTCTAAGCCTGACTTGTCCACTAAGTTTCAGTCACGAATGCCCGAAAGTTTTTGCTTTATCGTTTCATCAGTAAGAGGTGTTATCCTGAATGGGATTCACACTCACCTGACCTTAACCCCGCCGATTTTTATCTGTAAGGTTTATTACAAAGATAATGTCTATCAAAACGATCCCCAGACTATTCCTGAACTGAAGAGGGCCATCACAGCTGAAACAAGTTATATACTGGTGTGCTTGCAACACAGAGGTGCACATTTGGAGTATATCATTGAATGGTAATAAAACAAAGGCTGTTGGATATTCATGACTGGATCTTAGTGGACAAGTTAAGCTTAGATTAATGTTTATTTGTACCAAGTACGGCTGGATTGCAAAAAGAATTGTGAATTTTATAAACAATTCCATGGGTGGGTGGCATTTAATTTGGGCCACTCTGTACTATATAGTTCTATGTATCACTCTCAATTGTGTGCTAATCACGAGCAACATTTCAAAAACTACTTTGTTAAACTGCAGAATTTGAATTGTGTGATAATCATGATATTCCAACTTTCTCTTATACATTTTAACAAGAAATGGGGTGAACTTGCATAAATAGCATAATGGATGCCGACACATCACTGTATCAAGACAGCGAACAAAGACAGGCAGGTTCTCTACCTGATCCAGGAATCCTTTCTAAGCCTAACATCAGACTCTTTCCATCTGCTATACATAACCCTGGTACAGCCCATTCTTGAGTATGCCATCCAAGCAACAAATCTCTATCTTAAAAAAGAGACTGTATACATTCAACGGTTGACAACCAGGATGGTGACAGGATTCCTCATGCTTACCTACAAAGAACGACTTCAAAGACTAAATCTGTCCCCATTTGAGCAGCGAAGAATGAGAGAGGACGTGATTCTGGCATACAACATCATCAACAGGAATTTAAATCTACTTTCAGATGAGTTTTTCACCCCAACAGAAAGTCGTGGTCACCCACAGAAGATGTACCATTATTGTTTTCATCTCAACAGTCTCTGTCCATATCTCTGTTCCCTGGAACAGTCTGCCAGAGGAGGTTGTGACAACGTCTACCACATCCAGGTTTAAAGTCGCCTTGGGCAAATATTCAGACGGTATATAGATGCAATATCTTCTGTCTCTTTACATGGCTTGCTGCACTTTGCTATTTGTTGCCAATAAAATTGATGATTGATTGAGAGAGACAATGAAATTGGCTAAGTCAGGTTCAAACCCTATCAGATCTTTCACATTCACTCTAATACTGCCGAGAAAGGCATGAACTTACAATTTCCCTTCAGCTATTAATTAAATAGCAACTTTAGTTCAATAAGTCGTTTACAATATCTATTGCCATTAAAAGGGGTGATAGGCCATATAACAGACATCCCAAATTTAACAGGAAATTGCTTGACCCCAGGTGCATCTAAGAATATAAAATACACTTTCCTCAAATACAAACTGACTCATAAAAAATGGCAGCCATGGAATCGTTAATAAAATTCACAATTCTTTCTGCAAACCAATCACATTTTGTACAAATAAACTTTAATCTGTCTGACTTGTTCACCAAGTTTCAATTATCAATGCTGAACAGTCTTTGTTTATTCACTGTTCAATAATATAAGGGGACACTTTGGTGATCGTTTCATCAGTAAGAGGTGTTATCCTAAATGGGCTTCACGCCCAAGATTTTCATTTGTTGGGTTATCTCAAAGATAATGTCTATCAAAACAATCCCCAGACTATTCCTCAACTGCAGGAAGCCATCACAACCAAAATCAGTCATATCCAGATGTGCTTACAACACAGACGTTCACATTTGGAGCATATCATTGAATGGTAATTAAACAAAGACTGTTGGAAATTCATGAGTGAAACTTGGTTGGCAAATCAAGCATAGACTGAAGTTTATTTGTACCAAATATGGTTGGATTGCAAAAGGGATTGTAAATTTTATCAAATTGGGTGATTTTTTTAGGGGGGGTCAGGATTATCCTGTAATTTTACTACACATGGTTTAAATCAATTTGCATTTACCTGCCTCTCCACGAGGGCTAGGTGTGACACAAGGTCGAGCTTCGTGTGGATACGGCCATTACTGAGCACCACATTGCCATTTATAGTCACGAATGCCTTAAAAGACCTCTCGGCATTCGATCATAAGTGTGCACGCCTCGGGCAACAGAAAATACCCGCATTTGGTGAAATTGGAGAGGTACTGTCTTAAAGCATAGAACTGAGGATATAATCTTATCCTTTATAAAAAAGGAAAATGAGATTAAATTCTATTACTGACAAAATATTTTAAATTTATTTATATATCACGCAAGATACATGCAAAAATATTGATTAGTTTCTGGATTGAGTTGTGTTTGAAGAAAAACTTATTTTAATTGTTCTAATAAGTCGCAATTTACAATGAATTAATCCCACGTGACTCATCTCTTACTAAGTTTCTGTCTATCACTCTCAACCTCTCTCACTGGTCTTATTTTATATGCTCTCTCTCTCTCTTTCACTCTCACTCTCTCCCTCTCTCTCTTTCGTTCTTTTTCTCTCTTTTGTTCTTTTTCTGTCTTTCTCTCTCTCTCTCTCTCTCTCTCTCTCTCTCTCTCTCTTTCTTTCTGTTTATTAACAATCAAAGGTAATAAAACTAACAATAAAAGTCAAGATTTGAATAGTCCATGATAAATAAAAGGAAATATCACCACAATAAGTAATACTCGTAGCTGGAGAAGGAATGAGAGAGAAATATAAAGCAGAGAGAGACCCATTTTGGATTTTGTCTTTTTATTTCTTTTAAATTTAACTGGCTTTGCAAATTCACTTTTTCCTGATCCAAGCAATCTAACCTGAGTCTTATGAGTAATTCACCGGGTCACATTTTTTTTTAGTAAAAATGATGAATGAAAACTTTCACATTCTTTACTTAAGGTCATCGTCCGTTTATTTTTATCGAAAATGTCTGGTGGACCCAAATTGCAGAAAAGACCCCAAAAGAAGAAAAAAAAATGATGACTTCTTCTATTGTTTAATAATGGCGATAATTACAATGAAGATGAGAACAACAATGATATTTATTAACAAATGTAACTCTTTTTCAGATTCATATACAGACGAGACCTAAAAAGGAAATGAAATGGTTTCCTCTGAACTGAAATAGGAAATCGAATAAGGAAATGCTTGAACAATTATTATAAAAATATGTTATGCACTTTTTGCCATTTGTCAGGTTTGGTGTTTTACTTTCTAATTTCCTTTTATTTTAATACAGAAAGATATAATTAACTATCAGATTATTTACAATGATAGTGTCAAAAATTTCAGATGGAAAAATGACAAAAACTTATTTTGAGTACTTCTACAGAACAGGATCCATATCGACACAGATCTTTCTGATCGTTTCTGATTGTCGTTTCCAATTGCAATTTATGGAACAACAGACCAGAAAGGGCTAAACCGTCGCTAAACAGTCAATAAGTACCAATATTAAATAAAACAACTTTTTCATTTTTTCTTCCCTGACTTAAAGTTAGGGCCAATTACGCCTCTCACCTCCATGTGGTAGCAAGGAGAGTTCTTGCTGTGAATGTCTTACGAGGAAGAACCAAAGACTGGAGCTCAGTCGAGAACCTTCCATGGAAATAACGATAGAGTAAGGAGAGACTAGCAACGTCTCTTCTGTGAGAAAGGGGTTGTAGGGAAGAGAAGAGATCCCCAACTAGATTTCAAAGTCTATTTTGTATTCTGTTAAGGCTAGAAAGATTGTTGTGGGTGACACCTCCCAACATCTGACAGCAGCATTTAATCTTTGGACGCTCTCCTACTTCAAACATGTTATCTCTCTTTTTCTTTCCAGCTATGGGTTAAATGATATTAATGCTGTGGTGATATTTCCTATTGTTTATATTAAACTATTCCAACCTTCTCTTTTATAGTTTGTTTATTAACAGTAAAAGGCAATAAAAAAGAGAAAGTGACAGATGGAAGCATTGCATTTCAACCTTGTGTCATACATGCGGAAAACTAAGTTGCCATCATTATTACAAAAACACATACTAGTGCATAATTATTACCCATACCTTGTTAGCTGCTTGTTCTTGTATGTACCCGTTCGTGATCCTTCCTTGTCATGAAATCAAAGCTCCTCACTTATACCCTCAAAAGAACTAAGTCAAGATAAAACTGTGGAAAAACAGACAGAGAAAGATCGGTAATCACTGTTTAACAAATTTTAATTTAACATGTTCACATGTGGCGTGCTTCCAAGGAACTAAAAACTCCTCTCTCTCTCTCTCACTCTTTCTTTGAGCCATATGATATCGTATCCGTTTCTATTAATTCCCACAGTCTAGTTATCCTAACCTTGGGTTCAGCAAGTTAACTCCGACTGAACTTTCATTTTTTGTTATATACTTGTGTGTTTACTCGCCCAATATTTAACAGAGGCAAGAGAGATAGAGAATGTATAAAATAAGAGTGAGTGTGGGGAGGGGCTCAAACAACATACAGTGAGAGAGGGTGAGAGTAAATAGGTGATTTGCTGAAAAAAATTACGGCTAATTAGAAAACTTAAAATGGATTTTGAAAACATAACTTAATCCCAAAACTATGGAATATTTTAATATCTATTTTGTGATGAAAATATATAGAATAAAAAAAAGCCGTCGGGAAACAAACGTTGATAAACTCAGTTTTAGTATAATATACATATAATGAATACCTCATGCGAGTAGAAAAAGTAAACAAGAGTGCTCAGTTGTAGTAGACGTGCATGATATGTGTTTCATTTACTATACAATATATGGAATTTTAATTGTATTGAATGTAAATAAAAAATATGTCGTAGAGATGATGAAACATGTTTGTGGATAAATGTATCATACATTGTCATGGTGTGATGGTGATCTTACCTATTTCGTGACTATATGGACTCTTCTAGACATTATGCATAGAAGAGCCTATGACGAAGGAGAAGCTGTCTCTATGCAACATTGTTGAAGATAGATGTCGGTCTGGTACATATCAGTCGAGAATCCGTTCTCGACAATCAGTTCAGCAGAAACTGTGCCATTTGGTAGTTTTTATCTGTCTGGCTGAATTATTGGTCCTGTGTAGTCCTAGGAGGTCCACCCTTCCAGGCCTTGCCTCCCCTTTTTGAGGTGGAGTTAGTTTATAACTAACTGTCTGAGGTGCCCCGACTGGGGAACACCGACAGGACCGCCCAGGCAATTTTTAAAAGGTCAGAATGCCATTTCTGTAGAGGTGCTGGTATGATTCTCCCCACCTTCCGCCCTTGTGCCACATCTTCCTACAGTGGGAATGAAATAAATACTAAGTCTTTCTGTAACTTTTGTTGCTCAAAGACTTTTGACTTATATATACCAGCTGAAGATCCATTCTCAACAATCAGTCTGGCAGAACTGGGCCATTTCGGTGGCCTGTTATCTGTCGAGGTATTGGTCCTGAGTAGCCATAGGAGACCTTGTATTCCCTCTTTGGGGAGGAGTTAGTTTATTGCTAACTGCCTAAATCATCCTGGACGGGTAATATCGATGGGCTGCCCAGCCAATTTTTAAAAGGCCAGAGTGCCCCTTCTTTAGGGGCGCTGGTTTGATTCTCCCCACCTTCGAGCCTTGTGTCACATTTATCTATGGTGTGAATGAAATTAATAGCCAGTCTTTCTGTAACTTCTGTTGCCCAAAGACTTTGACTGGAAGATTCCAGTCAAGGATCTGCTCTCTACAATCAGTCCAGCAGAAACTGTGCCATTTCGGTGGCGTTTTATCTGTTTGGCTGAGATATTGGTCCTGGGTAGTCCTAGGAGGTCCACCATCCCAGTCCTTGCCTCCCCTCTTTAGAGGGGAGTTAGTTTATTTTGAACTGCCTGAGGCGCCCCGACTAGGAAATATGAATGGGCTGCCCAGGCAATTTTTAAGAGGCAAGAGTGCCTCTTCCTTAGGGACTTTGGCTTATTCTCCCCACCTTCCGGCCTTGTACCACCTTTTTCTGTGGTAGGAATGATTACATTACTTATCAATGGCCAATCTACTAGCATAACCATTTTTATGCACATCAGTAAAATAAGAACAAAATGTAGTATCTGTTCTGATACTACACTTCATCTGTTTTGTCCTCGACCGATGAAGGGGAGATCTTTCTAGACTGAAGTAATTTTTTATTTTATCCCCAATCCAGAGTGACCTTTATTGGATTTTCTCCCACATTAAAAACCGACATTGTGTCTAACTCTGTCCATAGTTGAGGGTGACCCATTAGCTACTATACTGATATGTAGAGCAGAGTACTACTCCTTTCCCTGGATTGCTCCACTTTCTCTTCATAATGCTGAGTGTTTAGCAAGGAGACATCAAGTGCCATGAGTTTTTATTCTTTGGTATGACTTGATCGAGGCTTTAACCCTAGGCTCTCAGCCTATTAGCGAACACTCTAGCCATTATGCCAAATCTGCATAATGCCAAGTCGTTCTGCTAGCTTAAAAATAAACTGCATTCATGGAAGGAGTTTAAATCCTTATTTGTCTCATTATACAGCTGAAGAGATTCAATTTTTTTTTCGGACAAGCCCGGGCCTGACATTGCCCATGTGTTAGGCAACGATTATATCAACAAGAAAGAAAAGGAGAGGAAAAAAGATTAAAAAGATCCTCATAATATGTTCTAAATAGATGTTGGCAATATTAATGGTATAGTTGTCACCAATTAAAAGGGATGAAAGTAATTAGGAGAAACATTGGCATTTCCTATTTGCCTCAAGTTAAATCATCTCACTTGTTTCCATTTTGGGCCACATTAAATGCCAACTACTCTGACCACACCTCTCGCCACATTCTCTGCTCCCCCTCTCTTTCTCTCTCTCTCTCTCTCTTTCTCTCTGCCTCCTCACATTTAAGCCATGCATTCATCCAACTGTTTCTATTCCTCATTCTTTTCCTTGTTTATACTGAATCAGCAGGGTTACTCGGTATTACCAATGATATAGCATGATAATATCAGTTAATTATTCTGTTCTTAGTTTTTTCTCTCTCCTATCTTTCACTCTCTCCTTCGCTCTCTTATCTTTCGCCTTCTCTCTCCTATCTTTAACCCCCTCTCTCTTCTCTCTCTCTCTCTCTCTCTCTCTCTCTCTTATATTTCACCCTTTCTCTCCTATTTTTCACCCTCTTTCTATCTCCTATCTTCCCTCTCTCTCTCTCTCTTTGCTTCTCTTTCCTCGATCTCTTGTTCTCTCTCGCTATATCTCTTCCCTCTATCATTTTTTCTCTATTACTCTTTACTCCCCCACTTCTCTCTATGTCTCTTCTGTTATGCCTTTTTGAAATGAGTTTCTATTCCCGTCTTTCCTCTTTTTTTATATTTCTCTCTCTTTCTCTCTTTCTCTGTTCGTGTATCTATCTTTCTCAATGGAATCTTTTTAACTGTCATAATCTTGATTGATTAATTGCACAGTGCCTGCAGCAAAACAGTTGATTATGTTGTACCCTTTCCTCACTTTCTCTCACTCTCATATATATATATATATATATATATATATATATATATATATATATATATATATAACAGTTTGTTAGCCTTTTCCACAGATTGTCCCAAATACACTCGTTTTGTTTTATTTCAAATGCTTGCTAAATAAGTTCTACAAGACTGATGACTTTGTAAATAAATGTAGTTTAGCACACTCATGAGAACATAAATAAACAATGGGATAAGAAAAAACTCAGGGTTATAGTCATATCGAGAAGTCTGGTTTAAAGAACCAAGCTTTTTTAATTTGAAACCTACCTTATAAAAAAATCTATACAAAATATTCATATACGCACATACACATAACTGTTTAAGCTGGTCGCACGATTCAAAACCCTGTATATATACAGGGTTTTGAATCGTGCAAGCAGCTTAAACAGTTATCTCCATACTGAAGATTCCGCAAGGATGAAATGTATATGCATGTGGATAATAATTGCATATTTATTATTAAATAATTATATATATATATATATATATATATATATATATATATATATATATATATATAAGTAAAATTAAATAAACATTAGAAACATTCTACGTGGATCAACTTACGTTTCGGCACTTAAACGTCTCGTTCAGGACTACTTTGACCTGCATAGACTGTTTCTAATGTTTATTTAATTTTACTTATAAAGTGCTAATTTATATTGAGCACTTTTTAGAAAAAATACTGTTTTTAAGTTCATGTTATCAATATGTTTAGACTTATTCAATTATATATGTGTGCGTGTGTCTATGTGTGTGTGTGTGTCTCTGTGTGTGTGTCTCTGTGTGTGTGTGTGTGTGTGTGTGTGTGTCTGTGTGTGTGTGCGTGGGGGGGTGAAAGTAAACGTACGTGTGCCCGGTCAGATTTGTGGTATGAAGAAGAGGAGGTGGAAGAAGAGGAGGTGGAAGAAGAGGAACGACTAAGAAGTTTTAAAAAAGTAGCAGCAGCTGCTGTTGCTGCTTCTTTCAAAGATTGATACCGGTCAATAATTCAGAATTCAGTTTTTAAGGTGTCGGTTGCTACTGCTTCTGATTCCAATACTCAAGATTACCTAATTAATATTTTGTCAATGCTTAATTGATTATTTGTTCGTAAAATGAAACATCTTTCTGTCATTTTTGATGGAATATTTATCTCATTTAACGTTATGTATACTCGAGAGAGAGAGATAGAGAGAGAGAGAGAGAAATGGTGCTTAAGTTTGAGATAGCAATATAATTTTTAAACGAATTAATATTTTATTTACCGTTTAAAAGTTGAATCATTTAGTTCTTAAAATAAATAATTTTCCCAGTGCTTGAAGAATGTAACTTTTCTTTAGTAGTGTGTATGCATGAGAGAAAGAGAGAGTTTAACTTTAAGGTAACAATAGCAGTAGTTTTGTCTTCCTTTTCTCATTGATTACTTTCGTTTCATTGATAAGTAGTGAATAAGAATTAAATTGTGAGACGATAGCAGGCAAAGCTAGCTAAGATGATATATTTGTGTATATGTTTTGTAGGAGTTATGTTTTGGCAGACATTTGTCTTTGCATAGGTAATACCGTTATTAAATGAAACTGTTAATTATCTACGGGGTTGAAAATAAGAGAAAACTGAGATCCTTGTGTGATTCAAATTTGTACCTAAAAAAAAAAGAGGCCACCTTCAGCTGATGTCGGTTTCACTAGTCAGCAATAAATTTATACAGATAACTCTAATCTCTTTCTTATCTTCTTCATTTTATGTCACTTTTTCTTTGTCTAGGGGCAGACGTATATATATGTATATGTATATGTATATGTATAAAAAATTAAATATAAAATATATGAATGTTTATAGCTTTTCTCTGTTTATTTCTTATTTATTGACGTAATGGAATACAGAATGTCCTTTTAAAAAAATGGTAAGGTTTAAAAAAATCTTTTTCCTAAAGGAACAGAATTTTCGACTGTCCCTTCGGCCTACCTACATGTATTGAAAGTTGTGTATGTGTACGGTGGGTAGTAATATCAAGGGGAAAAGAGTATAGTCAATGGGATAAAGAAATGTTTACATGTTACTCGTGTGTGTCCATCCCAGCATCTTCACAATTAAAGAAGTCTATAGCATGGGTGGCATGGTGGACTTTTACCAAAACCTAAGACCTAAGTGAGTCATGAAATGTTATAGTGTGTGTATATATATATATATATATATATATATATATATATATATATATATATATATATATATATATATATATATATATATATATATATTTGTTGTCTCGGGAGACAATGAAGTTTTGTGCCTCAGATTTGTCCGTTGCCGAATTGCAACGTCTGCTATGACTGTGTAAGCCTATCCTGGATCGGCAGGCTCTGTTGCAGTTTCCACAGATGTAGGTGGTGTCTGGTTGCGAGAGCTCTGTTGCAGCCCTCTGCCGTCTGTACTCTCTCTTCTCCCTCCACTGCTAGTCTCTCCTCTCCTCAATCCTCTTGCAGCATGCCTTTACAGCTCTTCTCCAGTGGCTGCCATCCTCATCGATGGACTCCCAGCCTGTTTGGTCGGTGCCACCTGCCCTCATGTTTCGCTTGCAGACATCCTTATAGCGTAGGACAGGTCTTCCTACTGGTCTAGAGCCAGTTGTGAGCTCGCCATAAAGAATATCCTTTGTATACTCTCATCGTCCATCCGCCTAGCATGACCAAGCCACTGGAGTCGTCGTTGGGTCTACAGAGCAAACATGCTCTGGATGACCACCTGATCAAAGACGCTCTTGTTTGAGATACGGTCCTGCCAGGTGATTCCTACAATTCTTCTGAGGTTACGCAGGTGGAAGGTGTTGAGTCTGTTCTCTTGGTGGGAGTAGAAGGCTCAAGATTTACTGCCATAGAGCATGCAAGCCCGGGTACACCTTCATCTTGGTATTGTTTGTCAGCACCTTGTTATTTCAGACTCTCTTCGTCAAGCGAACCATGGCTGTTGCCGCCTTGCCGATACGTTTGTGGAATTCTGCATCCAGGGAGAGATTGCTGGAGATGGTGGAGACGAGGTATGTGAAGTCCTTGACAACCTCGAGGGAGTAGTCGCCAATGGTGATGGTTGGGGTACTGCTTACATCTTGGCCGAGGATGTTAGTCTTTTTTAGGCTGATAGCAATGCCAAACTTTGTGCATACATGCACAAAGCAGTTGATGTGTTGCTGAATGCCTATTCAGAGTGTGCCGTCAGTGCTGCATCATCAGTGAAGAGCATCTTGCATATAAGTACCTTCAGAACTTTGGTCTTAGCTCAAGGATATCTTTGATTGTGGTGTCAAGATCCTCATAAAATTGGTCTATTGTGTATGCTGGAGAGCATAGCATGGGAGCGTATATGCTTAGGATGTTCACTGGGGTTAAGGCGGCTGATATGCAAAGAGACAAGATTCTGACTGAATTCATCGTCATGCCATCTTGGTTCTTCAGGTTTCTTGTCATGCCAGAAAAACGTGTAGTTGTGTTCTTTGAGGCTGCCACTTGATGCGAGTTTTGTTTCTGTGGGGAACATGAAGGAGGCTTACCTGCGAAACGTCCTCGTGTTTGTCTGTCCTGTGTGCTGCGGATGAAAGAAAAGAATTCAACATGGCGTCCATGAACCTTTATTACGTACGGTTCACGCAGAGTGATTTGCGTTTCTTTGGACCTTCGTTATTACTACAAGCTATCTCGGCGATGGACAAATTCGACTTGAGATTAATACCCGAGTTCGACGTCTCCTCCTCCGGACCCTCTGTAGTCGAGTGGTGGGAGAAAGTCGAGCGCGTCTGCAGACTTTGCAAGATAAAGGATCCTGCACTGGTCATCCCGCTGAGGCTGACCAAAGGAGCATATTCGGTGTATCAGCAGCTCGGAGACGAACCAGGCCTGGAGGAAGTTAGGCAGGCGCTATACGCAGCCTTTGCTGTGGACCCTTTCGTCGCCTGAAGGCAGTTCACCGAATGGCGGCTTAGGCTAGATGAGACTGTGGACGTCTACCTGGCCGATTTGAAGAGGCTAGCCGCGCCGTTCGGTGGAACAAGCGAGCGAATACTGGGATACGCTTTTCTGACTGGACTCCCAGACAGCGCCAGCAGACTGCTGCGAGCATCGTCCAGACTCAGTGAGATTGGGCTTGACGAGTTGTTGGCCAGAGCCCGAAACATTTTGAAAGAGGACACAGAGCCGGTTTCGGCAGCTGCGGAAGCGTCTTCACCAGCAACAGAAGACGTGAGATGCTACAAATGTGGCGGGCCGAACCATTTTTCAAAAGACTGCCGAAGCCGAAGTGGTGCAAAGGACGCGCCCAATCGAGGAACGTTAAAACGCGTGCATTGCTACCGGTGCAAAAAGCTGGGTCACGTGGCAAGAGGTTGTCCGGGAAACGGGCAAGGGGAGTAAGCTATAGCGCCAGTCTTCTCCCCAGATCGTCGCCAAATAAGGCGCTACCCGCAGTGAGCGTGCACGTAAACGGGTGTGAGCGCTTCACGCTCGTAGACACCGGGTGCACACAGACCCTCGTGCACAAGGCATGCTGTGACGCATGGGATAAGGAAAGGATCCCGGTATTGACGGTTGGCGGTGGCTCGATTGCCTCTTGTGGCATTAGCATCATTCGCACAGGTGTCGGCGATGGGCCCACAGTAACCGTATGAGCCTTGGTTGTAAACGGTGACCTGCTCGGTTAGACCTGCTCCTGGGAATGGACGTCATCAAGGAATTGGGTGGTGTACGCATTGATGGTGAGGGTAGGGCACATTTCGCAAAAGCGGGCCTTGCTCTGAGTGCAGCTATGAAGCTGGAACAGCCTGATTTTTGTGCAGAATTCGACCAGCGCACGAAGTCCTGGACAGCCTCCTGGAAGAGGTCAGAGGAGCAGCCACCCGAGAAATTATGCAATAAGGTGCCAGAATACAAAATTCCCCCCGGAGCTCGTGCAGATACGACAAGGAACTACAAACTTGGATTAGTAATGGATGGCTAGTTCCTTATTCAGAGAAGGAATTGGGTCCCCCAAAGTGCCTGATCCCGTTAATGGCGGTTATCCAACAGAATAAGCAGAAGGTGAGGCCAGTGCTCGACTATCGGGAATTGAATGAGTACATGGACCCTTTTACAGCTCGCGCGGACGTATGCACTGAAAAGTTGAGGGAATGGCGGCAGGCGGGATATAATGTATCTGTACTATGGCCCTATCAAACGGTGCTCATCAAGGGGAAAAGGTATTGCCTAACCCGCATGGAATTTGGACTTAATGTGGCGCCATCAATTATGCAAATGATTGTTGACGCCATTCTGACTAAGGATAAGCGCATTCAGCGGGCAACATCTACATATATTGATGACGTGTATGTGGACGAGGAAATTGTATCTGCGGCGCGCGTGAGAGAAGCATCTCTACAACTTTGGCCTTCTCAGCAAGGAACCGGAAAGGCTACGGGATGGCGCATGGGTACTTGGTTTGCAGGTCTGGGAGGAAGATGACGTTCTGTATTGGAAACGAGGAAATGAAACCCCGGACATGCTATGTGTTACACGACGAAACGTATTTTCCTTGTGCAGAAAGTTAGTTGGACACCTTCCTGTGAGTGGCTGGCTTCGTGTTGCGGTGGCATTTATTAAGCGGAGAGCCTCCGACTTCACCACTGGATGGGATGACGAAACTCATGACGTCCCTCTCAATACAATGCTCAAAGAGGTCCTCACCAGAGTGCACAAGGAAGACCCAGCGTGGGGAAGATGGTGCGTCGACAGTCAGAACCTTAGTGTGTGGGTTGATGCAAGCTCTCTTGCCATTGGCGTATCAGTGGTCCATGATGGAACGCTGGTGGAAGACGCTTGCTGGTTACGCTCAGAAAAGGACTCCCAGCACATAAACCTGGCAGAACTTGATGCAGTTATCAAGGGGATAAACTTGGCAATCATTTGGAAGACGACCACCCTGCGACTATTCACGGATTCTGCTTGCGTCCATAAGTGGATTTCAGATACTCTCACTGGGAGGGCGAGAGTACGAACCAAAGCCACGAGCGAGATGCTCATCCGACGGCAGCTTGACACGATCATGAAGCTGGTGAACGAATACGCGCTGTCAATAGAGGTGTCCCTGGTCAAATCCAGCCTGAACAAAGCAGATTGTTTGACGAGAGTACCTCAAAGATGGCTTGATGCCATAAGAAAGACTATTGAACCCATGCAGCCCACCTGCGCCGCTTCCGTGTGCCCCATTCGATCTAATCACATCAAAGAAATCCACCAACAAACCGGGCACCCTGGGGTCAAGCGGACCCTATATTTCGCTAAGTTGGTTGAACCAGGAGTACAGAAGGTAGACGTCAGGAAAGTGGTCAAAGATGGTGAAGCATGCCAATCCATTGATCCAGCACTCGTTCGCTGGGAGAAAGGAAAGCTGGGAGTGGAAAGCCAAGAATACCCGTAAAATTAATTCCCATAACAGAACAGTTTTTCAGAACTTTTATGTCCCTTACGAAGATTAAAATAAAGATATAATGATGCTAAATTTTATGTCTTAGAATTCTTATTCCAATTTTGAGGCACATCTGGAATATTTGAATTTTCAAATGCGAGGTGATACCCATAGTATTCCCCTAGAAAAACTTTTAAATACTCCAAAGAAACTGAAATTTATTAATTGATGTCTAATATCTATTGTTAAAATGTCATAAATTTTAATAGGTATTGTGTCTGGGTTTTGAAATCTTTTCAGCGTTTTAAAATGTAGATATATTGTTTTCACTGATTTTTGTTAGGTTTTATGTGTAGCACTTTGGGGACCAATTCTTTAATCTCCACGGATTATCCAAATGACAGCTTCTTACACAGGCAGTTAAAATCTTTTCTAGATGACATTCTTTTCATTGTTGTTCTGTCGCGATGCATGTTGATTAAATAATGACAGAGCACAAAATCATTTTGGGTTCAACAATTTGGGATGGGGGTATTTTTCTTTACAGTGTACGTATACATGTATACACACACCATACCTCCAATCCATACCCATAGGAGGAGGTAGGAAGTATCCAAAAACTCGACCGCTCTCTCCTGCAGCACAATAAAAAGAGGAAGCTTATTCGCCACATATCACTAGCAACTTCCTGTCTGTAACGTCATATCCTGCCACGTAATTCTAATTGTAAACTTTAAACTTCCAATAGAATTTTCCATTTTCTTACTTGATCTATCTTATGGTAGAAAATTATTATTATAATTTTTGATGACCTTAAGAAAAAAAACCCACCTACCATAGACTTTTTATTTAGAGTGAAGGATTTCTTTCCAAATTCATTTCAGAGAGCAGAGTAAGTCTGACTTGCTCTTTGCTTTTCAATGTAAGTCTTTCTAATGCATTTTTTTTTTAAATTTCAATAGGATAGGACTGAACTATCTCGAGTTGAAAAGAAAAACGCAAGTTATTTCTGATAATCTAAAAAATAAAAATAAATACTAATCATGATTTTACTTTTTATTATCTAGTTTTTCTGCCACGTACTTCCTCCCATGCCGTCATATTCTGTCACGTAGTCCTAATTCTAAACTTTAAACTTCTAATTGAATTTTCCACTTTCTTACTTAATTATAACCTTACATAAAATGTTTCGATTATAATCTTGCTTTTACACCCTGCATCTAAATATTACTACATATGTACATTTTTTGTATATTTGTTTGTATACACATCTTGCTTGTTTGTAAGTTAATATGATTATGCTAAAACTACACAACCGATTTTCACAAAATTTGGTAAAGTAAAAAAGGCGTTATTAGAACTAAAGAAGAACCCATTAAATGTTGGTGCAAATCGGAATAAAGATGCTGATCCAGGAAGTTTTCTGATCTCATTTGACAATATTTCTGAGAAGAGGTATTATTTACATGTTTATGTTTAGGTTATTGGTTGTCATACTCTACGGCCTTTTTCTTCAACTGAACACATAGTCTAGTGGATAAAGGTGTGGGTTACATGATATTTCAGAGTGAATAGAAGAATTTCAGTAAAAAAATATAACTGATAAAGATATACATAAAAGGCATGGAACACAGAATGAGAATAGTCTACCCTGTTAGAAGTATTAGCGGCAGTGAATATTACTATTACGTATCGATTCTTGATTGGACAAAGGCTCAAATCAACAGTTTCTTTCAGCCAATCAAAATGCAATATTTTTTTTCGAAAACCTAGCATGCACTATAAAAACCCCAAAACAGTGTTTTTCTTCCTCTTTTCTTGTTTTCTTTCAGGCAATACATGTGCGTACGTCACAATACAGCCGGGCTCTTTGGGACCACGAAAGGGTCTCAGCAATTGCACACACATGATGAGAGAGATACACAAACTTCTGTACGGCCAGCGAAACGTGCAGACGCCGCTTACCGAATGCATATAGACAGTTCATACATACACGCTCTCACTGGCAAAACAGATACACTAATATACATATACATATCTTCACACGTTAACGCATGCGGTGCCTGCCGAAACAAACATGTGTACTCAATTTCTCCTCACAGACAAAACAACTTTTCTTAGCTCGCTCACTGACCGTTTCGTCTTCCAACCAATTTCAGTGGAAACGTCGGGTGTGCTTGGCCCCGAGACTGTTAAATTTTTTCAGAATATTGGACGGAGGATTTCAACGTCTAGGCACGAGCCCCGTGAGTCAGCCTGGTTGTTCCAACGCATCTCCCTGGCTATCGTTCGTGGCAACGCTATGTCAGTAACGGCGGCGTCACTTCCGTTCTAATCGTCATCTGTTGACTCTCTCTTTCTTTCTCTGACAATTGTTTCGTGTAATATATTTATACTCGGTATATATTTAAATAATCTATCAACGACTTTTTGTCTGCAAATTATATTATTGTTTTTTAAATAAATGTTTCATTCATTTTTACTTTTCTTTCACCAAAACTTTCTTGGGACTCTATGAACTATCATATTCTACGAACTGTTTATCTTCTGTTGTCTTAAGTTGTGAATAAAAATGAATTATTTTATATGGATAGACTTTGTCCTTCTTTATTTTGATAATGTCCTATCCTCAATAGACTAAGTATCAAATATGGCCAGACAGACGTTTTCAATTTACGAAGGGGGGGGGTCACATCACTGATATACGCTGGTTTGTAAATAATACTTTTGCGTATAATACCTATCCTTCTACAACCCTTGTGAATTAGAAAGGAAAAACTAAAAACGATCGAATTCGGAATTCCAAGACGGTGACTACCTATGACAAACGGCTCGTGAATAAGGCAAGAGAGTACATCAGCCAAGATAGTTTTAACATAACAATCAAGATGTAGATCACAGTATAGACTTTTTTTATTTTTAGTGTTGGGCCTTGGACAAAATATGTGCTCTGAGTGCTAATCTTGTTATTTTTATGCCTTTAATATTCATTAAACTTACAACTACTTATGTAATTAGATATTTGTATTTAATTGCCTCTAGGAATAAAGGACTCAATTAACTCATTAAATTTATCAATTAATCCAATTACTCGGATAATTAAAAAACCAACATAATAATGATGGTATTTTTCAACCTCACTATGAATGAATGACACGATGATAATAATGATAATGATAATAATAATAATAATAATAATAATAATAATAATAATAATAATAATAATAATAATAATAATAATAATAATTATATATATATATATATATATATATATATATATACACGCACTTTAAGGTGAGTGGGTACTTGCCTATAAAGTATTCTCATGTTTGATTCTCCCAAGTATGAATGAAACAAAATACATCTGCTTAAGATTGAAACAAGAAAATAAAATAAAACCAATAAATAAATCAAATATCAAGAAAAAGAATAAATTAAATTCCAGATGCAGAAATAAAATAAACAATAAAACAAACACATTTATGCATCAACAAAATGATGCAATATACTGCAGTATGTTGTATTGTGTAAAGAAAACAAATGCAACTAACACATATATACAGGGTGGTGCAAAAGTCTGGGCCCATAGACTAGCTATGATAGAGATTCTTTTTATTTCAAACATTATTTTAATTGTGTAAATATCATTTATAATTTTATTTATTAGCTTTCCTAGATAACATACCCATAGCAATTTTGTGAGCTTTGTGGTTTCCACAGAACTGGGGCTCTATCACATTTTGTGAATGATGTGTGCAAATGTTTGGATAACACATATCCAGTGCCGTCGAAGGTTGGTTGAAATGACCACCAAAATCTTTTGATTTGCATCCTTTGAATATTTTCTTATACGGACATCTTAAATCAGTGCTACCAAACTAAGAACTTTACAAACGTCAGAAAATAGCATCACACAAGAAATTAAAACCATAAGAAATTAAAACTCTATGTACGAAAATGTGCAAAGATCATTTGTCTCCCAAAGCACTTATTATGTATTGTTATATAGTAAATTGTTTATGGGTCAAGACTTTTGCAACAATACTAGATAACCTATGGCCCGTTGGATCAGTATTTTTTATATTTTATATTATTAAAAATAAAGCTCCTTTTGTGGCGTTATCCATTTTCAAATAAATATACGCATTTCTTTCATTATAATAAATTAAAACCCTAAGAAAATAAAACTCTATTAAAGTATAAGAAAGAAAATCATCAGAGATTAAAACTCTATGTACAAAAATGTACAAAAAGATAACGTGTCTGCAGGGTAAGAAAATGTTTGGAAGAAGGAGGATATCAATTTGGGCAGTTAATGTAAATTATATATAAATTGTTTATGGGTTCGGAATTTTGCATCACCTTATATATATATATATATATATATATATATATATATATATATATATATATATATATATATATATATATATAAGGTGATGCAAAATTCCGAACCCATAAACAATTTATATATAATTTATATATATATATATATATATATATATATATTGAGCTTCATCAGTCATTATAGGCTTATTTTTTTGTCATTTTTCATTTATACTTGTAAATGCTTGTAAATTTCAATAGCATGATTCTTTTTTAATTTATACTCTCCTAACCTGGTGTCTAGATACCAGTGGCTGTGGTAAATGGGGATTATCAGTCTGAGAAGACATTCTATTGCGTTTTAACTTTGTGTCACACATGGAAGTTCAGAATCTTGTGCTGCTTGCTCCTGTATGCGACTTTTTGTGATCTTGCCAGACTGAAGAAATGCTGTCTGCAATTAGTCTTTTTTCGAGATATGAAAGAATTTAAGTCAAGACAACCTGTTAGACGACAGACGACAGAGAAGGTTTATTCTGCTTGATCTTTGTTCCAAATCACTGACCTGTTGGGCGAGGGTTGGGTACAGGGAGAGATCAATAATCACTATCTCATCATATCTTATCTGAGCATCTTAAAATAACCTGTTCGCACTTCTGGAGTTTCCAACAAACTGACAACTTCTTTCACTCACTCGCTCTTTGAGCTATGCGACGTCACATCCGTTTCTATCAATTCTCAAAGCTGAGTAAAAGCTAACCTATATATACCAACGGATGTACTCGCCCAATATTTAACAATTCCATCTAAGAGAAGGAAAACTTTTATCTTAAACCACCACTGCCTTGTAGCTATACCTACTTATAGGAAAGGCTTCAGGAGTCGACCCTGAGGAAAATCCGGAGTCGGATTCATCAAGACTGTATACTGCTGGTAACTCCAGCAGCGGTATTGGAACTTTGTGTATCAGCACTTGCCTTTCCAATGGACCATTGCAACAGCATGAAGAAGGGGTTCTGCTTCATGGGTAACAACTTGCTCTCCATACTTACCCAGAGGCTAAAGGATGCCAAAGAAGAAGACTCGCTTTTTAGTTTATGAAGTGATATTTTAAAATTTTCTGTCGTCCTATTTGGCGTAATGGTTAGTGTTCGCTAATGGGCTGGAAGACCAGGATTCAATCTTCAGTTGACTCAAAAGTGGTACTTCATACATCCTTACTAAGCACTCAACATTATAAGGTAATGATCAAAAGTGAGTTGGGTAATCCAGGGAAAGGAGTGGCGCTCTCCCCTACATCTCTGTATAGCAGCCGATTAAAAGAGAGCCTTCAAGTGACACTCGACTACAGTTGATACATCTATTTTTATTTTATTATCAGTGTATCTGGTTTGTATTCTTTGGATTATTTGTACTACTGTTCTTATTTTGGATATTATTCTTACAACGTTTCGGCCGATGTAACCTCCGAACTCGGGAATCTTTATGTTAAATTCTAGAATCTATACAGAATTTTTAACTGAAACCTTTATTCAATCCACGAGGTAGATTGTTCTCATTTCGTTAGCCATGACCGAGTAGAAGTGTTAAGTGAATTTTATGTTATTCTTCATATCGCCTGTAGTAAGGATTGAACCTTCAACCTATAGAAGACTGCCACTTAGAAGTTATTGTTAAGCAACGCCTTTATCTGTTGCATCACGTTATTATCATAACAGATACTTTTACTTATTGCAGTGTGGAACATAAGATTACGAACAAAGTATTTATTTCTAATTGTTGTGGAGTGTCTTATGTTGAAAATAAAAACAGCTTTCTTATGTATTTAAAAAAAAATAGTTTTGTGGTTTTTAAACGATTTGTGTGAAACATGCAAAACGATATTTTGTAATATTGGTGTAACTGGCGAATGTTACTTGTGTGAAGCTGCTCTTCATTTATTTTTATAAAATGACTTGAAATGGGAATTTGCATTTTTTAATTTTATTTATCATTTTGCATGCGATTTTGCCGAGATGTCTAAGGCTAAAATCAATAATGTTTTAGGTAGTGATTTTTATTTCTGCCCGTGATTATAATACCAGTATGCTCTATTTGAGATCAGTCCATAATCTCCTAGCTCTCTGTATACATCATCATCATCATCATCATCATCATCATCATCATCATCATCAGCAGCAGCAGCAGCAGCAGCAGCAGCAGCAGCAGCAGCAGCAGCATCATCACTACTACCTACTACTACTCCTAAAAGAAGAACCCCCTCCCTGGTTTCCTTCCACCTTATTGGTGTCTGTTATTCAGGGGTTGTGCCATGGGCAGCACGCTATGCACTGAGAGTTAGCAATGCTATTTGTTCATAGCCTGGTATCCAAATGGTCATCCGTCTAGTACTAGCTAGGCTCAATGTCACTTAACTTGGGTGATTTAACGGAAACCAGTGTGCCAACATTATTATGCCGTATATCTGTATACATACTTACCAATAAATACACGCTTGGAATTATCTGATCATTGATTAGATATTTCCATTACCACATAACTGCTCCCCTGCAGACTACAACATGGTCGTTTTCAAATCCATTGTCAACAAATCCATCTCATAAGTAATCAAACTTTGTCCATTCAATTCATCATTTTCAATCAACTCATAATAGTCTTTATCATTCAACTGACAATCCATCCATTTCATTAACCCTTATCCTTGAGTGGATTTTGACCTTACCTGTACCTGGTGCAGCATTCACTCTAGGCGGGTCGAGCCGGCTTCCCCTGAAGTAGGAAGTTTCTAGAGAATATTAAATTCACAAGTGGCCCCCAGTCGCATGTATATCCCTGTCTGGAGAGATGACGACATTAGTTTTTGCAGTTTTTTTGCAGGGAGGTGTCACGGTCCTCCCATATACAGCACCTGGTATTCCCAAATAGTCACGCATCTGGTGCTGACCAGGCTAAACGTCACTCAACTTTGCTTAACTTCGGTGATCTAATGAGAACCGGTGTGCGAACGTGATTATCCTTTTGGCCTTGATAAGTGGTAACCCATTAGTAAAAGAAAAATGGGTTGACAATGCTAGGCCTCACACTGCACAAAACACCAGAGATCTTCTAGAAAAATATGCTTGGAAAACCATCTATCACCTACCATATTCTCTGAACCTTGCATTAACAGATTTTTAACATTTGGATGGACTAAAACTTACTTCAAGATAACTATTAAAAAATAAGTTAGTTTTCTTTATCAGTTAAAAACCTAAGGGATTTTAGGATTTCATGAATGTGGCATTTAAAAGCTGATTTATAGAGAAGAATGGGGACTACATTAATGGTTAAATAAATCAGATATTGTTTTGTTATTTTAGTGAGCCTTAAAAACAGACAGAACTTTTGTTATCAGCTGATCCGTTTATAGGAACATCACAGAAATGTTACAACAAAGTACAAAATACATCCGTAAAATCTGGATATATAGGATAATTGGATATTCCTATCCTGATACAGCATGCACCCTGGGAGGGTTGAGCCAGCTTCTTCCGAATTCACAAGTGCACCCCCTCCCTTCCAGTCATATGTGTATCTCGCTCAGGTTTGATGATTTTAATAACGTTTGTTTTTGCAGGGAGGTGTGACTGTCCTCCCAAATGGTCACCCATCTAGTACTTACCAATCTCAACGAAACTTAACTTGAGTGATATAGCTTGAACCGGTGTGTCAACGTGATTATATCGTATATTCACCAGTTGTCATACCAACTTTGGCATCATTCTGGCAATCGAAGGACTGACTTGAACCATAAGACCATTCTTTGTCGAAATGAAGTATGGTTGGGCTCAGTCCTAGGAAGTGCACACTCCTGAGCATTACCTCCTCTGGGTGTTGGTTTATTGCAGATCGCCTTGGGTGTTCCTACTGGGGAATGCTGAAAGGTCCGTTTTCGGCTACTTTTGTACCCTACCAGAGTGTCCCTTCAAAGGAGCTGGTTTTCCCACCTTCCAGCTTTCTGCAATATCTTGCTGCTGTGAGAAGCAAGTAAGTTCGAACTGATTTCTTTTTTTTTACCTATGTGTCTAGACTTTACAAACAACCTGTACAATGTAGCAAATATGTTACAACGATTTGAGATTCTTTCCTCGGATATTGTCAGTTCAGGGTTATAGCGAGATATAAAATCTAATTATTTGATGCAATATTTTTCAGAGCTTGTTATCAAGTATAATTATCTATTATTATATTAAAGCTGAGTTAATCAACGTTTGTTTCCCTAAAGCTATTTTACTATATATTTTAATCACACAAAATAAATGCAAAAATGTTCCTAAATTTAGGGATTGTGTTATGTTTGATAACTCTTCAATTTTAATTATTCTAATTAGGCATAATTTGCAATTAACTCATAAAATTACCCATCTGTTACTATGCGTCTATCTATCTCTCTTATGTTGATTAATCCCCCATCGATATTATGTCTATCATTCTCTCTCTCTCTCTCTCTCTCTCTCTCTCTATCTATCTATCTATCTATCTATCTCACTGTTTATTAACAGTCAAAAGTAATAAAGAAAAAAGAATAAAAAGATTTTAATAATCCATTATAAACAAAAGGGAATAGTGCTACATGTAGTGATACTATTTAACCCGTAGTTGAGGAGAGATAGATAGAAAAAGAGCAGGAGAAGGAGACATAACAAGCAGAAAGATTACTTTTGGATTTTGTCTTTTGTTTTTAAAATTTAACTGGCTTTGCAAATTCACCTTTTCCTGATTCAAACAATTTAACTTGAGCTGAATGCATGACACAACGGGTCACATTTTTCTGGTATATTTGTACGTATCGGCATCAAATATTCGTTTAAACATTGTCGAAAGAATATTTTTGTGTTATTTGAAAAAAAAATTATTTAGAACCTCAAAGTGAAATTACCAACAAGATATCAACTATACCCTGATGATTACTTAAATCGAAAGTGTTTTTTAATTCATTTATTTGTTCATGCCGCTATTGACGCCTTGATAAAAGCGTTCTTATTACCACTTATTTATCCTACTAAAGAAGAGTTCTGATTGACCACAATATAAATAAATCAAGATATGTTTGATCTCTACAAAGGAAAGGAACACCTGTCTGCAATATGAAAGAAAGGCAAAGACAAAAGTCCGGGACAATATTCATTTGAGGTACAAATTCTCAGTAAACATCGTTTTTTCTAATTTCTCAGTTTGGGGAATTAATTTTACTTGTCTTGGGACGAGTATTCTTCTAGTTAATTATAATTACAAATATTCGAATCCAGTTCTAGACATAAATATTCAGCAATGTCCATTTGATGTACGTCTGTTTCTGAACATCATTTTTTATTAGCAAAATTACATTTAAATAAAGTTTCCAAGATTTTCTTCATCAGCATATAAAAATTTATCAATTACAATCTCGGGTAATATTATACAAAGCATATTGATATACCAGAAATCATTCAAAGACCTTCCCAAGTCACAAGAAAACACACACACACATTTTGAGAATTTGAATTACCTACTATACACCATCCTCGAGTGTCTTCGGTCTCTCTGTACAAGAGGTTGACAGGACAATCCGACATGAGGCTACTTCACATTACAAGTAAACCCTACCCAAATATTCAAAATAATATAGTATTCGAATTCCAAATAATATCCCCTTGACACGG
>OY744517.1:106672273-106722273 GCA_963556195.1 Sepiola atlantica | reverse complement strand
TCGCAATTTAAAAAAAAAAAAAAGACAACTTAAAGTTCCCAAGGCGCCTTTCAACCGACTCTCGTCAGGGGAATCGTCGGTAGAATAAATAAAATACACAAAAACCATGAATTGGTGTAAAATCCAGCTTCCTTTCGATCTCGTGATGCGGCTTGTTCTTTTTTCAACACTTAAATTTGCTCCACCCATCGTTACAATTTACAATGGATGGAAGAAAGGGACAATATGTTGCCATTCCTCGATGTACTCGTGGAGCGCACTCCTTCTTCTTTTCTTACGAGCGTTTATAGGAAGCCCACTTTTACTGAACTTTACCTTAGTTGGGATTCTTTTGCCCCTAAACGTAGAAAGAAGGATCTCATTAGGACTCTTACCCACCGAGCTTTGATGATCTGTTCTAGTACTAAATTGACGTCTGAACTTGATAAAATCAAGGAAATTTTTCTCTCTAATGAATACCCCGAGCACGTCGTCTCGCATGTCATCCGAAGCAAGGTTGATAACTTTAGTAGAACTAAGGTATTTGGTCCTCCTCGATGCCCCATTTATCTTAAACTTCCGTGGTTGGGCTCTTGCATCCAATCTTTGGTAGATAAGATATCTTCCTCGGTGACACATTGCTTTAATGCTGCCAATATGCGCATTATTTTTCCACTCGATCCGCTTTCCCCTCCTTTCGCAAGGACGTCTTGCCTACCAATGAGCAAAGTTACGTTATTTATCATTTTCAATGTCAGTGTGACACTGACTGTGTAGACAAGACCATTCAGCGATTGTCGGTTAGAGTGGCTCAACATGTACCCGGATGAGTTCGCCGACATGAACCGGTCCCGTTATCCGGGTGTTCACAATCTCAGGAGTCTGCCATAGGCGACCACCTGCTGGACAAAAGATAATACATTCTCCATTGTGCACAGAGCACGACACCGCTTCCAGCTAGACATATTGGAAGCCATCATCATAAATTCACGACGTCCTACTCTCTGTAGACAGAGACAATTAAAGCATTCTCTACAGATATTTGGCGATTCGTGGTCGTCCGCAGGTTGATTCTAAATTGTTCCATTTTACTTGCGTTTTTTTATTTATATATACAATTTCGCACGTATATCACCTGTAGCCACCTGCTTGCAACTGGATTTTACATCAATTCATAGTTTTTCGTGTATTTTATTTATTCTACCGACGATTCCCCTGACGAGAGTCGGTTGAAAGGCGCCTTGGGAACTTTAAGTTGTTTTTTTTTTTGTTTTTTTAAATTGCGAATGTGTGAACTTTAGTTTTTATTCGTGAATTCCGACATCATACATAATGGTTTTTTTCTATAATTTTTTTTTTCTATTTCCTTTTATATAGTATGTTCCCCATACAATTCATTATATATATATATATATGTATATATATATATATATATACATATATATATATATATATATATATATATTAAATCAATTAGAAAACTCTTTTTTTGCTTTAACTACAATGATCACTCATCAACTTGCAAAAGCTGACAGCTCGATATTTAATATATATGTATTATTAACGATTTACATTATTTGCAAATACTAATAGAATACCCGTCCGAAGAATAAATATAGCATTAGTTTTAAATTTTAATGTTTTTTCTTTCTTTAGAGATTATGGTACAGTTTCGGTTGCGCCCCCCCCCCCCCCCAAAATGGTAAAGTTTATTAAAACCCAAAAAATATGTGCCCACGATAATCACTCTCTTATCTAGAATGCATACCAAACACATACATATTATTGACGCTAATTCGCATGCAGTGATCCTTTTTAAATTGCATTACTTAATCAAACTCAAAATTTGATGTAGAGCAATTCTTTTCTCTATTCAATTTTTTGTATCTAACGTATTTTAAAAGTTTTTGGGAGGATGGCGCGAGTTTGGGTGGGCGCACCCACTAAATGGTAAAGTTTACAAAAAATATAATATGTCCATGTGACTCACCATGAGGATATATGAGGATATATATTCAAAAATTCATAATGATCGGTTCATTAGTTTAGGAGATTATTCTGTATATATATATATATATATATATATATATATATATATATAACAAAAATAAAATTTTGCTCTATCCAGTATATTGAGCTTTCCTTACCTCACAATAGGTCTAATTCTCTAAAAGTTACCTTTTAGTTATAAACCCTCATATATATATATATATATATATATATATATATATATATATATATATATATATTATTTACTTCCTTGCCAAGAGGTTAGATAAGATCATGTGTGGTTTTGAGAAGTCAGCACACTAAGATAAGCGCATTCTGGCCTACAAAAAGTGCCTGAGTAGCCCTGTCGGCATTTCCCGGTAGGACCGCCTTATCTGATTAGCAATAAATTAACCCCTTCTTCAGAGAGAAGGTAAACCCTGGGAGAGTGGACCTTCTAAGACTGAGCAGAACCATACCTCAGCCCCGTAATAACAAATAACAGACTGATTTGTATCATAATTCTATAACACAACATATATATATATATATATATATATATATATATATATATATATATATATATATATATATTTATTTAGTTTTAAATCACAACAAAATGTAAGAAAGGGCAAATCACATCTTTTCACTAAATAATAAAAACAATTTTCTGAAAAAATGTGGATTTGCCCTTTCTTACCATTTGTTGTGGTTTAAAACTAAATAAAAAATATTTTATACCATAGCTCTAGCCTCGCACTATTGAGCTATAAAAACCACTTTATGTTATTAAAACTTTAAATTTAAAATATGAAAAAATGTTAAATGTAAATAGTAAATACATATACATATATATATATATATATACATATACATATATATATATATATATATATATATATATATATATATATATATATCGTGTTAAAACTCTGAAATGCTAAAGAAAGAAGTGTAAAAACATTAATCAAATCTTTGAAAGGAGGGGGGGACATCAACACTTAGATGGTAAACTGTCATGAAAATGGATAACTGGCCGCGGAGTTATGTTTCTTTACAACGCCAAAATGAGGTGCAGCTGGGGAGAAACTTCAAACATGAAGAAACAAGTGAAATCCTACATATACATATGTCTGCATACACAGAGAGATACAAAGAACGGAACTCTGCTATTCTAGCTTGGGCTTTTACTCATATCTTGTTGTCTAGGCTGGAAATTTTCTGTGTCACATTGAAATTTCTTGTATATAATTGGTGTATCAGTTTGCAAAAAAAAGAGAAAATGGCACTGAATAAAAACCTAGTGACTTAGCACATTCAACCAAAATAAGGAGAAAGGAATACAAAACATAAGAAAGTTGGCATTATAATTGAGAATGGTTGTGGATAAGACTATTCCATCAAATATATTTAAATTAACCTTGTGAATTCTAAGGGTGCCTATAGTGACTTACTAACTTTTCATCATATGTATTAGAAACTTCAATATCATTCCAGTTAAATAGGGAGCTACTGTAATAGGTTCCAGATTTATAGGAAAGGAGCGACCTGGGTGGAGAGTCGAGCAGCAAGATGTTTTTTACATTGCATTTAAATTTATGCATTTTGGTACGGTTGGGGAAACAGTGAGCAGGAAGGGAATTCTAAAGGCAAGCAGTTCCCGAAAAGAAGCTATCAGAGTAGAAAATGTTCCGGCATCTAAGGACCTTTACAGTGAAGGGGTAGGATTTTGCTGCTAGTCGGGTGGGTCGGGGGTATTTTTGTTGAGGAGGTATAAGTGCAGTAAGTTTATCTGCGCACATTTCTTGGAGGTACTTGTAAAACAAGCACAGGGATGCAACATTGTGGCAATGCGACAGGGGCTGGAATTGGCAGACAGTGTGGGACATATGGGATTTGTGTGTAGTGTGACACCATTGAGGTGCTGGTTCTGTTTTCGTTTGATTTATTCTGGTTTACTGGTGGAGAAAGTATGATGTAGAAAAATCTGAAATTTAAAATAATACCAACACGTCACTAATGATCTACTTTAATTGCAGCAAATTACAGAAAATATGATATTGTTGTGTTTAAAAGAATGACAAACACTGATGTATAAGAAATATAATGATATATGTTTATTGTCGGTGGTGGTGAACGAGTGGGTGTTCATGATGAAAGGAAAACGCACAGGAATTGACAGAGTGGTTTTCTCGGACCCGATCGCCAATCAACTATAGATCTCAATTTCGGTTTAGCTTATACAATATTTTGTGATATCCATGCATCCATCTTCAAACGCCCATTCTGGGAGTATGCATTCACTGTCAATGTAGCCATGCCCTGGTATGTTTATTTAGCAACAGGGTATTTCCATCTACAACTAAACTTTTTGTTTTAGCCTAACCTTTGCAGCTGGTTTTCAATCAATCAACGATTATTTTATTTCTAACAATCGATTGTGTTTCTTCTGGCCATCAAACATGTTTTGTTTCTTCTGGCCATCAAAGATGTTTTGTTTCTTCTGGCCATCAAACATGTTTTGTTTCTTCTGGCCATCAAACATGTTTTGTTTCTTCTGACCATCAAACATGTTTTGTTTCTTCCGGCCAGGTGCATGTCTGTGTCAACTACGTTTCATTCCTGCCGGGTGACATTTTCAGTATACCCAGCTCGGATATTCAATAATATAGAAAAACCTGAAACTTATAATGATACTAACATGTCAGTAATGATCTACCTTAATTGCAACACCTGTCGAAATCCGACTGCCATGGAAAAAGCAAGTGCTGCAGGTGTCAAACGAGTCAATGAATTCATCTACCTTGACAACACAATTAATTCCAGTGGTCGAACTTCCACGACTATAAACGACATATATCTGCCGAATGGAGGCTGCTGTTGATAATTTTACAAAATAAAGGGATCCCGTTGTATGCGAGAGAGGCTGCATACGACACACATGTCTGACCTGTATCTTGTATAGCGGTGAGACCTGATTATTGATGAAACGTCAAAAACGACACGATCCTAGCTGCAGCGCATCAGATCGAGAAAATTGCTTCCATGAGAAATTGCATAAAAACATCGCAACTTGTACGGGTGACATGTCGTCTGTCATCATTCATCTGAAACGCTCCAAAGTATGTCCCATATTGATGTTGACGGTTACAGACATGCGGTAAGCTAAGAGACCCAGCAAAAGATGTATCATAGTCGCTTTCATCTCAGTAGAAGAAAGGCATCGTTTTCTGTCAGTGTTTCTGTTCGATAGAACAGCCTACCAGAGGAGGTAATGATGATGTCTATCATATCTAAGTTTAAAGACGTCTTCGACAAACATTCAGACAGTATATCTACTACATAATCTATCTGTCCTTTTACATGGCCTGTTGCACTGCTATTTTTTTTTTTTGCCAATAAATTTGATTTGATTTGTGTTGATGACGATCTCCTCCTAGCAGGCAGCACAAGTGAAATGACAACAGACAGGATAAATTGGAAATCATATCCAAAACCTCTAACCTCAGTATGAGACACAAAGAGGAATAATAATAATAATAATAATAATAATAATAATAATAATAATAATAATAATAATAATAATAATAATAATAATAATGACGACGACAGTGATGATGTTGATGATCATCATCATCATGATCATCATGATCATCATCATCATGATCATCATCATGATCATCATCATCATCATCTCCTGCTCCTCCTCCTCTCCCTTCTCCTCCTCCTCCTGATACAGACAGACTCTACATGAAAAGAAACGAAGGGGGAAGAGGACTGGTAAATATAGAAGATTGTGTGGAAGATTAAAAAAAGAGCTGGAAAAATACATAACTCAACACAGGGAAATCCTTATCACTGCAGCAAGAGACATCATTCCAACGAACAACTCGGGAAGCACCGAAATCAGAAACAAAACGGCAAGAAAAGAAAAGTGGGAAGAAAAAAAACTACACGGACACTTCAGAAGACTGACAAGAGAAGAAACCAACGAAAACAGCTGGACATGGCTAAGAAAAAGACACTTGAACAGAGAAACGGAATCTCTACTGATGGCTGCACAGAACAATGCAATTAGGACAAACTACATTAAAACTAAAATAGATAAAACTCAGGAAAACAGTAAATGCAGACTCTGTGGACAAAGAGACGAAACAATAAATCATATAATAAGTGAATGTAGCAAACTAGCCCAAAACGAGTATAAGAACAGACATGACTGTGTGGGGAAAGCAGTACATCGGGAACTGTGCAAACAATTGAATTTCGGATACGCAGACAAATGGTACAAACATAAGCCAGAAACAGTACTGAAAAACGAAAAACACAAAATCATCTGGGATATGGATATACAAACAGACAAACTCATACAAGCAAGGAGACCGGATGTTATAATAATCAACAAGAAGGAAAAATCTTGCAAAATCGTAGACTTCGCCGTTCCAGCAGACAACAGAGTGAAAAGCAAAGAAACAGAAAAACGAAGCAAATACACAGAACTAGCCAGAGAACTGAAAGGAATATTGAGCATGAAGAAAGTCAGTATAATACCAATAATCGTAGGAGCACTAGGAACAATCCCCAAAAACCTGGAAAAAAGACTGGGAGAAATTGGGATCAAAGGAATCATTGGAACTATACAAAGGACAGCAATGATCAAAACAGCTACAAGCTTAAGAAAAATTATTGAATGCGGAAACTAACCCGCATAAGCTACGAAGGATCATACGGAACACAGGAAGAAAACAAAACTAACGAAAGAACATACCACAAACAAAGAAACAGAAAATGCAAGAAACATCACTTAATAAGGCCCCCCTCCCCCCAATAAATTACAGCGGCCTTAACTGACACAACACAAAAATGGACCAATGAACAGAAATAGCAAGAAACACCATAAGCTCACCCTCACCGCACCCCACCAAATAAATAAATAAATAAAAAATAATCAGCTCCCCTCAAAAAATAAATAAATAAAAAATAATCAGCTTCCCCAAAAAAAAAAAAAAATAAAAAAAAAAACTTTTTAAATTTAAAAAAAAAAAAATATAATAAAAAAATTTTAAAAATGGTACTAGTCTAGGCTGACACCACACAAAATATTTGCATAGGGTCAAGGAGGATGAGAAGACCGAGCCGAGGAGGGACAGCACAAACCAGACTTCCACTGGAAGTGCAGAGACTGCTGGGACCTCGGAGAGGCTTATTGTCACCCAAACACCAGAGAACACCAATGGTCCTTACCAGCGAGAAATCAATGGTAAACGGCTGTTGTGATACTGCAAAAGATTTGCGGTGGCTATCGAAAAGAGGTGGAGAATACTGGAAATCTGGGGAGACTTGTTGTCACTCAGACTCCAAGGAATACCACCGGTTGTCGGTGAGCAATCACTGATGACCTATGTGAGAACTCCTAGTGAGTAAATAATAATAATTCCGTCACAGGATTCATTTTTTTTTTCAATAAAGAATAAGTAGTTTAGTTGAATTTAAACATTTCATGCAACTAGTTTTCTATAATTCAGCAACCTTAAGTAATTTGTAAAAAAAAATCAAGTAGGAGGTAATACTGATCATTCACTCTATAATAAAGACCAATGTGTATTTATTTGCATAAATATAAATTCGTCCCGTTGCACAAAACTTAGCATGTAAAAAAAACGTGCCTTTTTCTAGCCCCCTGACGAAAGCATTTCAAGTGATGAGGAGGAGTGAGAAAGCAAATAGCAAATCAGACAACTTCCGCCACCTGAGATGAGTTCTGAAAGAAATTCTCCGCTCTAACTAAAAAGTCAGCGGTTGATGCTGTTTTATTTTTAGATCATCAGAAATGATAATAATCTATATATGAAAAATTAAGGTTTCAGCTTAAGGAGTCTTAAGAAGAAACTGAAATTCAGAGAATCTTGTTTCATTAGTGTCTATGGATCAAATTCAATGAAAATCTGAAATATTTTAATTTTCAAATGGGAGGTTGTGCCTATATTATTCAAAATACTCAAAAGAAACTGAAATTTGGGCAATGTTTATTAATTGATGTCTAATATCTTTTGTTAGAATTTCACAAAAATCAGAGGTATCTACATTTTCACGAAGGACTTCCACCCTGTTTCTACCCCTTTTGCATAAAACTAAATTAAACTAACTATACCCCACAAAGCAGCTGAATTTCAAAATTCATAATGATCGGTTAATTAATATAGGAGTGAATCCTGTACATGCAAATATATAAACATATAAACATACCTAACTTTATAAAGATAGATATATATATATACAAATAAATACACATTGTTTTTTATGATAAAGTGGAGGTTTTTAAAACTGTGAGTTTTAGCATATTTCGTTTTTTTTATTTTATTTGGTTTAGGTTTGAAAATTCATTTTTTAAATGTGTTGATGTAAGGTTTTACAGAGATGCCGATGGAAGCACACATAAATAAGTAAAATATGCATGCAATATACATGTATATGTAATGTCTACTTTGTGTGTGTAAGTGTTGCAATATTTCGAGAAAAAAAAGCTAACAATAAACTTTTAAATGGATAACACAAACTTTAATTGATAATGAACTGCTTAAAACATAGTTATGCAAATTAGACGTACAAATAGCTGTGTTTGGATGTTTGCTGTTTACTATATATATAGTATGTCTAAAAGACTGTGTTGTATTATTGATTTAAATAACAGTGAGCGGTTTTGATATAGGTGTGATAAATAAAAAAAAAAGCATCTTTCAGATTATACTAGCTGTTTTTTCCGGCTCGCTATCGCTTTGTAAAGTTTTCTACTTGAAATACTTGAAACATTAATAACCAACATTTCATTCATAACTTTGCTATAAATACGAAACCAAATCTCATGTATTCATATAGATAGATAAACATTAACATTTTGGTAAGGTCGATACAAATTTATTCATCTTTTAAATGTGACTGTGAAGAAAGGAAAAGACAGGAGATATCAATTTGCCTTTTCACTTGAAATTTAGAAATAGATCGAAATTTGTTGGAAATCTAGTTGGTCACTCTAAAGAAAAGAATATTAGAACACAAATGCTAAACATTTGTCCAGGAAATAAAACAAAATTGTGAAACAGAACTATTCGTTGTATTAAAATCAAAACAATCATTGAATTAAAAAACAATAACAAATAATAGTTCATTAATAAAATGTGTATTTTCAAAACTAACATGCAAATTACTAAACCTTGCAACTGATATCTCATATACATAAGCAGTATATAAAAAAAGATGGTGCGTCTATTGTGTGACGTTGAATTAACTTGAAATAGGGTGTTTTGACTTTACCGTTAGTTCAGGAAATTGACCCAACTTTCGCATTTTTTCTGTCAGTAGGTAAACCAGCTGTAAAGATCTATACTTATGGACGGCGGCACAGGGGGGGCTCAAGCAACCTCCCCACTTTTTGACTTGCCCCCCACTTTACGGTCATCAATAATGAAGTTATATATGCATGTGTTTAACCGCCCCCCCCCACACTTTTTAGGAGAGCCACCCCACTTTTATAACTGTCCCGCCGGTCCTGATACTGATGAGTTTTTATGAAAAATGGGGAATCAGACATAAACAGAGGCTGAAGAGAGTCCTGTAAAGAGGCCTTTTATAGGTTCCCTTTGTTAGGATTTGAAACCGACGGTATTGATGTTGTTCTGATCTTTTGTAATACAAATATTAATAAATATTACGCTCTTATTTTTTATTTTTCTTAATAATCGAGCTAGAGTTCTCTTCCATTAACTTTACATATATATATATATATATATATATATATATATATATATATATATATTTTTTTTTTTTTTTTAAGTAAATATTAATTATTATTACCTACAGACATTGATGCTTCATGCTAACGCAATCTTCAGTGTAGGGGATGCTAATTCACATCAGTCAGAGGGCTCGAACCAGGTTTACAAATCGCCAATGATTCGTAGTCGAGCCTGTTACTGCTCAGCCGGCGTCAACTAGCATGGAAATTAGGAGATATTTAAATCTATAAACGTCAAATCAGCGGGCGGGTACAGCGAAAAGAGGACAGTGATTCAAACAACAACAACAAATGGGGTTGGAATATTGCTTTAAGCCATAGTATTACTGCTCGTTATTAAATTCTCTCAGAGTGCATGCACCAATATATATATATATATATATATATATATTTACACACACATTTTTTTTATTGAATAGCGGCAAAACATATGGTAATAATATTATATGATGATTATTGAAAGTGCCTGTTTTTATAATAATCCAAATCCATTCATAGTTTATAAAATGATTTGTAAGTTCTCTAATTTCAAAAGAATGTAGATGACTAACAAATAACAAAAAGTGTACTTCTCTGAAATTAAGCACTTTTTTAAACAGCCAGAGTGCTCAAATTCTCGAGCGCTGGTTCTTTCCCACTTTCCCGACCTTGTGTCACATCTTACCTTGTGGGAGGAAGATAAATAGAAGCACTGAAAAATAAAACTTGAAAAATAACAGAAAAAAAGTCCATAACGGTGAGATGAGAAGATACATTTATTTGTCTAAGTCTTTATCCAAGATGAAACGTGACTTGTTCGAAGCCATTGTGACATCAGTTCTCGTAGATTGGAGAAGAAAATTGATGGTGTGCACACCAGAATGCTAACAGCTGCTCTGTAAATCTTCTGAATCAGCAGTCCACAAGAGAGCAACTCTACATACACTTTCCTGATCAAAGAGAGAAGAACCAGATTTGCTAGTCACTGCTAGAGGGTAAAGAATGAAATTGTCTGTTATGTTCTTCTGTAGATGCCAAAACAGGAATATAATTCAGTAGGGAGACTTATGTCAAGCAATTAACAGAGGACTCACAATGCACCGTTGAAGACCTACCTGGTGTGATAGAGGGTAGAGTAAGATGATGTGCGAGTCAAGAAGATCCGTGACACTAGCACGACTGGATGAATCAGATTTGTGCATAGAGCTCACGATAATCGTGCCTCAGGATTGTATGAAGTCCTCCTCGTTGATTACAGCTGTTCGTTAACTTGCAGGATTGCAGGTTTTGATCCCCAACACCAAAACACCAAGGTTCAGCGGTCGCATGTGAAGTAAGGAAAAGTTTGCCCCAGAACACACAAAAGAATGGTGCACTCCATTGATTTGTAGTTTCACGCCTGACACGTCTTTGCTTGCCACACATGCAGAGACAGAGATGACCAGAGGACGATGGATCCTGATGCTGACTCCTACTAGATTTTCACAAGAGCCCTGTTAGCTGGGTAGCTCTTACACTACCATGTTGCCACTCACACTACCACGGTGAGGAAGGGTTGGATTTGGGGGTGGTGGTGGTGGTGTTGTTGTTGTTGTTGTTGTTGTTGTTGTTGTTGTTGTTGATGATGATGATGATGATGATGATGATGATGATGATGATGATGATGATGATGATGATGATGACGATGACGATGACGATGACGATGATGATGATGATGATGATGATGATGATGATGATGATGATGATGATGATGATGATGATGAACTAAGGCTTTATTTTATTTTATGTTTAAACATACAATAAGATAAATCAATAAACATCATAATTATCAATTTCTGCATGTTGTTACGGTCGGGAAATAGGGAGCAGCGAAGGAATTCCAAAGGCAAGCAGTTCGAGGAATAAAGCTATTAGAGTAGAAAGCTTTCCAGTATCTGTGGACCTCTAGAGTGAAGGGGTGGGGTATAATGATGATTCTATTTTCATATTAAACTTCTTTGAAGGTGATCAAATTTTCACTTTTTAAAATTAGTTTCTTACTAAAAACTCTTTTTTATTCATATGACACTTTCATTACTTATTTCTTGAAGGTGTTCTAAGTCCACAGCATCAGTGTTATAAAGAATTACCAAACAATAGCTAAAAACATTTTTTTTCGCTTAAATCTATTACTAATGAAGATTTGGTATGTGTCTGTCTGAAACTGAAACTATACAATTAATTGTACTGTTGTATTATCTTTCAATTTTCAATTCAGAATTGTGGGGTAGCATAGTATCTATTTTATTTTCATGAGATCATCCTCTCAAGCATTACCTCCTCCTTTTTTTGTAGTGTTGTATCTGTTGTGTTGTTATGAGATTATCCTCTCAAGCATTACACCTTTCTTTGGAGGATTAGTGGAGTACATGTTCGTCATGATACCATCTTCCCATGTATTATCTCCTCCTTTTTAATAGTGTGGTATTTGTTCTGTTGTCATGAGACCATCCTCCAAAGCATTACTTCCTCCTTCTTTGGAGAGTTAGTGTAGGATATGTTCGTTTGTCATGGTACCATCCTCCCAGGCTAGCAAAAATATGCGAATAGATATATTTGCTGCATTTTATTGTTATGAAAATTGAGATTATGACAGGAAGACTCTATTTTTAGCATAAATGATAAGATCATATTAAAATACAATATTGTCATGGGAAAATTTATTTAAATCATCCTTAAAAGTAGACATTTTGGAATCCATATTTTTAAATAATGCATGTAGAAAAAAAGTAATCTTACCATTATGAAAACAATGAAATACTGAAATAAGTATGAATAACCGGATGTAAGACTGGTAATAGTTATTTCCCTTCCATTGAGAACTTTTAAGAATATTTTAAAAATATATTTAAACAATGAGCTATCATTTGTCAGATGGGTTGGGAATACAAATATCACTTTTTGTCAATGAGATTTCAGGCGGTATAGGATGTTAAGATTGAATGGAATTGTCGACTGATCTAATGATAAAAGTGCATCTAACAATCGTTGTTAGAACATCTAGAACAGTATGTATGCTTACAAGTGAATTAGCAAGCCAAACAAGCCACAGTGAATCGTGTAACATTTGGCAAAACAATAGCAATTCAATTAATCTGTTATTTCTATTTTAAAATGATGGTGCTCTCCCAATATGTGATCTACCAAATGGTTTCTAATCCAATATGTGATCTACCAAGTTGTTTACATCCCAATATATGATCTACCCTATTAACCCTAACCTTAACCCTAACTAACTAACCCTAACTCATACTCTAACAACTCTGTGGATCACATATTGGATTAGAAACCATTCGGTAGATAACATATTGGAAGAGCGCCAAAATGCCTTTCATGAAAAATTGGTGCAAGAATTTTAGAATGCAAAAATTCATCTTGTTTCAATAAGAGGAACTTTTAAGAGCGTTTTAATAAAGCTAATTTTTCACCAAAGAAGGGAGGGTTACTGGCCGAAAGAATACTGTTGAGGATTATGGAATCTGGTATCTTGAGTCCAAATCCTATCAGATCTATTGTAATCATTTATGCACTTGCAGTGATGAAGTGGATAGCCATACGGACTGACGACCTGAGTGCGTCAAGTTCGAATCTAGTTGGTTCCATAGCACCATTTTCATGTATGGATGTTGGCAACCTTCATGTGCTCCCTCCTGTAAGTACTTGATTTTAGAAGGAATCAGGGAAATCCAATATCGACGACAGAATCAAGCCGTTCAAGAAAGTTGAACCATGCTGATCTATTCGAATTTACTTTACTATTTATGTACTAATACATTTGAGAAAGGTATGAACCTGCAACCCCACTCAACTATGAGTAAAATAGCAATGTGGGGTCAGTTCTGATAGCCTCGTAACTCTTGCTTCCCCCTGTTTTGTATGTTAGACCTCACATTGCACGAGCGATGTTTCTAAGAAAGGAAGAAGAATTGCTGTGTCGGCCGTTGTTTTAATTTGGTGGTATGTGAAGATTTTCAATCTCCTTATAATATCCGTCATCATTTAACTGTCCATCTATCCATCTTATTAAACCTTGTCCTCAAGTGTGTGTTTAGTCTTGCTTAGTTATAACTATAAACAATGAAAACAAAAATTAATTATGAGTAAAAAAAGCAACTTGTGTTCAATTAATTGTGTACAATGAATAGCTTTGTTTAGGCATTAAATAAACCGAAAGGGGTGGATATGTCTTAAAACAAAAAAAGAAAAAGAAAAAATGTGGGGTCACCACTCATCAAGAGCCACTCAAGCATAAGAGTTAATGAGATGGGAACGATTGCCAGCCGGCCGAAAGATAAGGAACGCTATGGGAGTACTAACATTCTACTGATAATGGACTTAAAGACAATCAAGTTGTAATCAGCATTTAAGCAGTCCCTCGTGATATGTTCCACAGGTGGGAAGCCCTTACAAAGAAGCTCTGTCTATGGAAATTACCCCCTGGCGCTAGGTTATTGGAGGGAGAAAGAAAAGTCTTTTTCCCTTGTGATAGGTAGACAAGTATTTGCTGTGAATGTCTTACAAAGAGGAAGTAAAGACTGGAGCTCAGCCGAGCACCTTCCATGAAAATAATGATAGAGTAGAGAGAAACTAGCAAAGCAGTTAATCAAAAAATTAATTGTTTTTCAAAAGGAACATGACAAGGACTCAAATGTTAATCAGTCTATGAAAACAATGATACCAAGAAGTGTGTGTGTGTATGTTCTCTGGAGAAATGAGTCATGATTTTGAGCTGTCTTGCAGCTGTCAAATAATCTCGAGTACCGATTCCAAAAGTCTAGTGAAAGATTCAACCAGTGAAGCATAAAAGAGGTGGTATTATGGTACCAGAGGGGAAATTTCTTTTTCTTTGTGCATCTGTTGTTAGGCAACTAGCCAGGATCAACTAGAAAAGGGTGGAGTGCTGCAGGACCCTTGAGAGAAGCAAAATAATAATTTTAAACATAAATAAAATGTATAAAACTAATTGATGTTATTCATTTGAACCTACATATATAGTTAGCAAGTTTTTTTGCAGTTGTTCATATGTCAACCAGGTGTGATAATATCTAGTTAAATATAATCTTTTATTTACAGATCATTACTTTGCAAAATATACGTCTACAAAATAAATTAATCTACAACTCAATCATATAACATACATAATAATACAAGCATGAATAAATATGTGAATATTTAAAGAATTTGAAACATAAAATCTTTTAGCAAAATGAGTGGATTCGGTATTAAATACTGTTGGACATTTATGACTGAAACTTGATGGACAAGTCAGGCATACAATGATATTCAATTGTACCAAATATAGTTAGATTGAACAATGGCTTGTTAATTTCTTTAAAGATCCCTGGTAGCATTTTATATGTATTTTACTTCTTTTTGTATCATTATTTTCCTGGTCTTGCATATGTCTGTAATGTACATCCAGTTTTTAGGTTCAGATATGGGACCTTTGGAGCGTGTAGAGTAAACTCAGGTCCACTCAGACAAAGAGTGGTATAACCTGTCAACCTCTTGAAAACGAAAAAAAGAAACGAATTGCATACTTTTTCCAGAGAGCTTCGTCACATGATTGAAAACAGAATTTTCAGCTAGGGGTTGGTTGTTCTGTTGTGTCAACACATGTGGATTAGCAGATCATACTGAAGTATATGCTAAAGGAATTTTCAGAGCACTATTGTTTTTGCAGGGAGGTTTCGCCGTCCTTCCACATACAACACCTGGTATTCTGAAATGGTCTCTTATTTTGGTGCTGACCAGGCTCAATGTCGCTTCACTTCTGTGATCTAACGAGAACCGTGTATCAACTAGCAACTTTACCCAAGAGCAATAACTTTAAAGTTTGAGGTACTATTTGATCACTTTTCTTTTGTGTAGCTATGTTTATTATTTTATAATGAGGATAATAATATGAATTTATTTGAAAATAGCTACAATGCCTGTCCCAGGATGGATTCATAATACTGGAAGAGCTCAGACCTTCAAATATTTCAATGCTATTTAAAAGAAAACTATTGGAATTCATAACAATCTCATTGATTGGTTAGTGGTTGGCTCTCTTGTCACTTTAAGGGTAGCATGGATTGGCCAACTGGTAACCAATCTTTTAGGGTTCACATGTGTCAGCCTATATAAACTCAAAGCATGCTGTTCTAGCGTTTTTCTTTTCCTGTTTTTCCATCTTGGTTTTAAAAAAAATATTGGAATTTATAACATGTTCATTGATTGATTAGTGGTTGTCCTGACAGCAAACACTTTCAATTCCTTATACATAACTATGGAACCGCCCATTTTTGAGTATGCCATCCAACCAACAAATCCTTATCTACAATACGATATTGTTGACCTGAAGCATGTTCAACGGTTGGCAACTAGTATGGTGACAGATCTCTTCACGCTTACCTCCAAAGAGCGGCTCTAAAGACTAAATCTATTCTCACTTGAGCAGTGGAGGATGCAAGGAGACTTGATTCTAACATACAATATCATCAACAGGAATGTAAATCTACCTTTCGAGGAGTTTTTCATCCCAGCACCAAGTAGTGGTCTCCACAAGCACCTTCTAAAGATGTACCAGCGTCGCTTTTGGCTCAATAAAAGAAAGGCAGCATCCTCTGTCCGTGTTTCTGCTCTGTGGAACAACCTCCCAGAGGAGGTCAGGACGATGACTACCCTATCTAGGTTTAAAGCGGCCTTAGACAAACATTCAGACTGTATGTGGATGTAAATATATTCCACCTGTCTCTTTACATGTTGCACTTTGTTATTTTTTGGCAAATAAATTTGATTTGATTTGTATCTTTAGGGGTCCCGTGGATTGGCCAACAGTAAACTCAGTCACTACTTACATGAACCAGTCTATATAAACCCAAACACCCTGGGCTCAAATCTCTTTTTCTACTATTTTCCTATTACTACTCAGATATTGGATGACTGCTTAATGACAGTCATTGACAACTAACCTACTCCTCCTCAACTTTCCCCCATTACCCACTATCTTTGATATGGTTTGATTGAATCGTGACAAAACTCACATAAGCAGCCATTCCTCCTTTTTCAGCTTCCCATTTTGGTTGACATCGACCTGGCTGTATTTGCGACATAAGCTCACTGAAGGCAGTTTGCAGACTACAGCTATTCTTCTACAACGAAAAAAGCCAGAATCAACGGACCTAAAAATTCAAGCAGTTACCAGAACATTCTTCCTTAGATAAGTTCTCGCAAAGACAGATGAAGCATTCTTTAGTGTGCAATCACCTAAATATGGTGTCTCAATAAAAACACGGGCCCCTATCACCACACTGGGTTGGCATTAGGAAGGGCATCTGACCTATAAAAATCTTGCTTTAATTAAGGAAATAACTCCACAAGAAACCTGACCAGAAATAATTTCCGAAGTCAAGTTTTTAAATGTCTGGACATTCTAGTAGTAGTAGTAGTAGTAGTAGTAGTAGTAGTAGTAGTAGTAGTAGTAGATGATGATGATGATGATGATGATGATGATGATGATGATGATGATGATGATGATGATGCAAACTCCTCCTTTCTGTACATTTATCATTTTCTGTTGTATATCATTCTTTATTACTTGTCCAAGTAAAATTGTTAAATTATATACATTGCTGTTATTCCTTCTCTCCAAAAACTGTCGCTCCCAATTCAAAATTCAGCGTTATCTTGAGGATTATTTCTAGCTTCTCACGTGTGAGAATTGAACTTTCTTTCACGGATAAAAATCCAACAAAAATGTTATGCAACTTTTATTTTTGTTCCAATCCAGAGTGCCTTTTTTGGGGAGCTGGATCTTCCCCACATTAAAAACCAACCTTGTGTCTAACTCTGCACTCGTGGGAGGGCAAGTAAACAGGAAAATTATCATGTGTAACTTCGGTTTAAATCTTATTAAAATGAGAGGTAAACAAATTTTTAATTTAATAAGGCAATTAGTATTGAAAGCTCTCAATACTTTTAATTTGTTTTACACAAGTTTATACCCGCTTCTTGACACAAAAAAAGATCACATAGTTTTTTTTTAATATTTATGTAATGTGTTTTTATGTTATTTTATTATGTTAATTTCTTTAAATTTATAAAATATGTATCCAGTTTTTTAAAAATATTTTGGACTTACATGAGATTTCAAACTCAGGTATTGACATTGTAAAAACTACTGCATTAGTAATGTGTACTCTGCCTATTCCTTTTTTGTAAACCAATCACATGTTTCTATTTGTGTACGAACAGACAAACTGCAAAAAACACCATCACATGTTTATATAGGTTTAAATTCAAGATTTCTGAGTATCATTTTCTACTGAGAGCTGCCTTTAAAAAAGTATTTTTTATTTTCATTCACACTGTCAGGATGTTATACTTTGATACTTTGATACTTTTCTTCAGGAAAAAGGCGGTCACTGAGTTTCGACTATGGGTATAATGAAACGTAATTCGTTCTTGAAATGCAGGGGGGATAAAGTATTGTAAGTGACCTAAAAAATGTTTTTTTTAACAAAATAAATACTTATGCATTCATTTATAATAAATACTAAAAATTTCATTAAGATTGGATGATTCTCTAATTTTTTGATGAATGTTTTTTTCAATCAGGGTTATTCGTTTTTTGTTTAAAAAGATTGATTACTTTCCCTTTCATTGCTCGATCCTAACCCTGAAACCTTCTAATGCAGCGTTTCTCGACCTTTTTACCCTTGCAGAACCCTTAAAATAAATTGTATGTCTCAATGAACCTATGTGCAAAAACAAAATTATATACCATATCATTCTCATTTTATTTTCATCGTAGTTCACATGGTAATATAGTTTATATTTTTGAATTGTTTAAGGAAAAATTAATTTTACACGGGCACAATACAGACCTCATTAAATACATTCGCAATCATTACATTTTTTAATAAGATAAAAGGTTATATGGTATAATCATGTTGACATACCAGTTCTTGTTCGGTCATCAAAGTTAAGTGACGCTAGGACTAGTCAGTATCAGATGGGTGACTATTTGGGAATATCAGGCGCTGTATGTATGAGGACCGCAACACGTCCCTGCAAAAAAAAATGAATAAAATAATAATAATATGAAGATACCTTTAACTAGTACTTCAGTATAACCCGTGTTAACACAATGGAACAATCGCTCTCCTGGATGGAAATTCTGTTCTCAATCATGTGGCGAAGCTCTCTGGAGAGAATATGCAATTCGTTAGTCCGTTTAGATATGATGTCTAACTATATTACAATAACAAAAACTATACTTTTTTGTTTTGTACTAATGCGTCACTGCTTATCAAGGTCCGGAGGCCACTCGAGGATAAGGGTTACAGAGATCATCGGTTGGACGATGAGCGCTACCACGTGAATATTGGAAACAACCGGAGGAATCAGCATAAGATTTCTTAAGAGTAATAGTTTATCCAAGATAACGGCTCAACAAGTATTTGTTTACATTAGACTTGAAGACGGCCATATTGTAGTCGGCTGGGAAGCAGCTTCATAGTATTTTTTCACAGATGAGACGCTCTAGGAAAGTAACTGTGTTCATAGAAGTTCCGCTTGATCTTTGGAGAAAGGAAAGTTCTCTGTTGTGGTTGTAGCCAGGTGGGGGGAGGAGTGGAGCTTAGTCGAGCACCTACCATGGATATAACGATACAATAGAGAGAGGCTAGCAATATATCGTCTGTGTGAAAAGTGTTGCAGGGAAGAGAAGAGATCATCCCCCATTGATTGTGAAGTCAGTTGTGTACTCTGTCAAGGCAATAAAGACTGCTCCGAGCAGAACCTTTCTAGATATGGCAGCAGTACTCAGTCTTAAAACGGATCTGGCTCTTATTCAGGTAGAGGATTGCATCAGGAGTGAGGTATTTTCTGGAACAATAAAATAATCCAAACATTTTTCCAGCAACCTTAGCAACAGATTTGATGTAAGTCTTCCATTTCAGGTCTGGAGTAAAAATCAGTCCCAGGAGCTTGTCAAGGAAGGAGCTTCCTCAAGGAGAGAGACATTTATTTAAACCGAGGAGAAATGAGGATCCGAGTATTTGTGGTAAAAAAGAGAAGCTTAGTTTTGATTGTGTTAAAAGTAACAAGCCACTTTTTCCCCATTGTACCACATGCTCCAAGTCTTAAGAGAGAGAGAGTCAGAAAGAGTTTGGTTATTAGTGGTCTTCGAAGTGTTGCCATAGATAGTTGTGTCGTCTACAGAAATATCAACGAATGATCTCAGGATACGATTTGGAAGATCATTTATGAAGATCAGGAAGAGGGTAGGGCTCAGAATGGATCCTTGAGGTATGCCGGCATTGATATTTTGAGCTTCAGACTTCTGCCCGTCAACAACTACTTTAATAGACCTATGAGAGAAAGAAAGGATTTGATGGTTGTGAGGACATTTCCAGATATTCCATAGGTAGCAAGTTTGTGAAGCAAACCTCTGTGGCAAACCCTATTGAAGGCCTTTGTTGATATATCAAGAACAATCGCCCTAGAAACGAATCCCTCGTCGATAGATTCACTTATCCTGTGCGATATCGCAGTCAGCACGTCAGGTGTAGATCTTCCAGGACGAAATCCATATTGCTGTTCTCTAAGTAGACTGTTGTTGTGTAGGTGGTTGACTAGTTCTTGATTTATTACCGATTCGAGCAACTTACTCATAATGCACAGGAGATTAATTGGTCTGTACCGAGATGCAGAGGACTGATCTCCAGTAATTTTGAATACTGGGCAGACCAGCAAAGTTTTATAATGTGAAGGAAAGTATTTTTCCTTTAAGCAACGATTGAACAGCTTTGTAAGGATAGAAGCTATTTTTGGTTGCAGTTTCTTGAGTACTATGACTTGAATGTTGTCCATTAGAACCTTTTGTGGTAGCATATAGATCTGGGGAACCCAGGTTGAGAAACGCTGCTCTAATGGAAGTTGTTGTTGTTGTGATCATCATCATCATCTTCTTCTTCTTCTTAACGTCCGTTTAACATGCTGGCATGTGTTGGACGGCTTTAAGAATTTGACTTCCAAAGTAACCTATCTCTGGTCAGGTTTTTATTTATCCCTCTTTTCTTTCAGGTCCATTTTTATCACTTCCTCCCATAATTTCCTTGGCCTTTCACTATGAACAGAACCTGCTACCTCAACTGTTTTACATCTACTAACCCAAGAACTCTCATTCATTCTTTCAATGTGGCCATATCATCAAAGTCTCTTGTTCTGCACACATCTCCCTTTACTGTCCAGAAAAATTAACACTTTTCTAAGTTTCAACTCCATCATAACACACTTTTCACCATAGCAATGTTTAATTGCTTTCGAGTATTTTGGGATTTGGTCTCTTGCACTTATTAAAAGTTCCAAGTGGGTTTCATTAAAAATTCCTCCCTTGAGATTTGTATTCCACACATGCACAGACAAGCACTCACACACACTCATATATATATATATATATATATATATATATATATATATATATATATATATCCACACATTCACACACACTAATTAAGATTTATTACCTATATATAATGACTTGCCACTTTCTCTGGGGCTCTTTATGGCCCTTGCCAGCCTGTAAGTAACTGATACAATGTGAGAAATCCATTTATCTGAATGGATACCAAAATATATATTATGGAACCGGCTTTAAATTATAAAACAAAAATGTTATTAACAATCATTATATATATATATATATATATATATATATATATATAGTTATTATTTCATGTATCCACATATAATATTTTAAGGAGATATATATTATATATCGATTTTTAATATTTACTTTAACAGTTCTCAATATGTAAGTAGAGCTAGGTAATAAGTTATGAAAATATATTTATGGCAATGAAACAGAGATGAAACGCAGACATCTCTATGTAGCTTGATTGCCATGAATATATTTTCATAACTTACTATATATATATATATATTTATATATATATATGTGTGTGTGTGTGTATGTGTGAGTGCGTGCGCGCATGTGTGTGTGTGTATAATTACTACCATTAATGCTTTACTTATCATAGTATTTAGTCCTTTTGGATTCAGTACATAATATTTACTACGAACAAAACTGATAATATCCGTCATTTATATATATATATAAATGAGGAAGAAGAAAAGAAGAAAAAAAACTATAAAACAGTTCTACAACGAAAGCTTTCAAAAAAATTTCAATAAATGATTTTTAATTTTAATTGCATTATGTGTTGATTTTCAAAAATATTTCACTTAAATACATTTTCATGCGTGCCTCAAATATGTTGTCAATTTCCTTATCCAAAAAGCGCCAATCTGTGCATACAATTGACTGGACTTCAACTTATCCTAACGTCTTTTAGAACTTGACGTGCTCTTCTACTTATATCGTGATTCGACCCCTCCGGGTTAATACCATCAAAATGAGGAAGAAAAAAGAAGAAAAAACAAACTATAAGACAGTCTCGCCTGACAAAGTTGTTCTACAACGAAAGCTTGCAACAAAAAAAATCAATAAATGATTTTTCATTTAAAAAATATTATTTATGTATTCATCAACCTTTCGTCTTTATTTCAAAACTTCCTCAGGATGATTGGTCTGAAGAAATAATACACACGTACAAATATTTGAAACAGTAGCAAACGTAAAACGTCACAAACGGACCAAACTTTTTCAAATATTTGTACTTGTGTGTTATTTCTTCACACCAATAATACCAGCTAAGTCTTTAAATAAAGACAAAACGTTGATGAATGCATAAATAATATTTTTGGTTTTACTTTTTTCATTTTCCATATATATATATATATATATATAGATAGATAGATAGATAGATAGATAGATAGGTATTTGTTACTTACTTGAGCAATTATATCTAATTTAAATTCATATACTACTAAAACTCTATCAATGGTGTTATCTTGCTTGTCACCTTGCACACTTCATCTGTACTTGAATGTTTTAGATGGTGGGAGGTATGGAATAAAGAATAAATGATCATGAAATAGTAAGAGAAATTGAATTATGTAAATAATTAAAAAAAGAGGAACGAGGAGAGAGAGGAAGTAAAAGAGAGAGAGGATCTATTATGACATCACAATGTATACTGACTTGTGATATCCTTGTTTTTGTAATGCTTGTAAAAATATGACAACCAATGTCAAAGTTATTAAATGATATACTTGACCATATAACAAATACTGACCAAACGGCTCACGGGTGATCTAGTAATGATTTAAAAAGCAGGTTTTTATAAATAACGGCCTTGTGTATATATTTGTTTTATGACGATCTAAGGTAATAATAGTGACATTCACTTTGATTAAAATGAAATGGATCTATATAAAATGACTCATTTAATGTTTTAGTTGAATTGCATGCAATTTATTTCGTACTTAATTTTGAAATATCATATATGAGATTATATATATATATATACTCCCTCTCTGCCATCCACTTTATCCCTGCTCATCCCCCCACCTCTTTCTCTTACTACCAGCCACAGTAGTCCTTGCTCACCCCCATCTTTCCCTTCTTCCCCACTCATTTTCTTGAACATTCATTTTTATTCTCCACCAAGAACGGACGTCCACCCAGTAGTGGCCATTATTTTATTTTATTTTATTTTTTTCCTCCCAATATGTCAACCCTACATGTATTTGTACTTGCATGACATTTTTCTCTATATTATCATCCTGATGAAGTCTTATAGATAAAGACGAAACGTTGATGTACACATAAAAAACATCCATTTTTTGGTTTTCCTTTTTCATTTTCCCATCACGTCGGATTACCTTCATCCTTCTCTTCCCATATATATATATATATATATATATATATATATATATATATATATATATATATATATATATATATATATATATATATATATATATATATATATATGGGATCAAATATAAACCAAAAGTAAAACTTTTAGTAGATGGAACATATATATATATATATATATATATATATATATATATATATATATATATATACATATTCAGATAAACGTTATTGTACAACACGAAATGTTCCTGATTAATTAGTCTTTGTTTTATCTTTTCGATCTTTCGGATAATCCATTGCATATTTCTGTCGAATTGTGGTATGTAGGCTCTATAGGTGTTTTTTTAATTCTATTTTTGCAAGTACTTCTGATTGTTTATCCAATCGTCTTCCGGCTTGTTCAGGTCGAACGGTGTGGCAATTTATGGATTTTTAAAAATATGTACGAGTGATGAGACGCTGTATATGAGATGTTATCACGTGCAACATTAAAATTTTAAATATTTAAAAAGGTTAAAAGTCATTTTTTGTCGGCTAAGGATATGTCGGAGTCAATTACTAAGCTAGGCACAAATGTACAAATTTTGTGCTGTTTACTAAGAGGTGTCTAAATTGTGAATGGGCGCAGATATGTTCTTTCAAGTGTTGGTAGATTGAACTGAAGTCAGAAAAATGTAATGTGAGAGTTCGGGAAAGTATAGTAGTAATTTTGCCAATGGAACAATTAGTTTTAATATTTTTTCCAAGAGCATTGGAACTGATATTATTATGTTGGTTTGTTCTAGTAAGTTTTTGGCCTGACAGGTGTTATTGTTAATTATGAGGTTAGAGGTTTTGAAATTTTTATAATAAATAATAAATCTGATTTTATTATTACTATTAACGATATATATATATATATATATATATATATATATATATATATATATATATATATATATATTCCTTTTCTATTTACACCACACCTCACAAGAATAATTCATACATGTTTAAATTTTCTGCTTCTTTCACTGACAGCCAACACTCGGAGCCGTACAAAGCAGAAGTAAAAGTTTTAAATATCTATAGTTTATACTAATTGACATTTTTTGTGCTTCGGATATCAATATATCTATCATATATCACCATTTACATATGACACAGGCCAAAGATGCATTAAGATTCTTAGAGTTTCAGAGGAGCTTTATTATATGTTTATATGAAGGTGGACTTAATCAGCCTCAAGTTGCTGCAAACCTCGAGATTCTACTTCCACGTTTAATCAAGTGATTGACCAATTCATTAGAGAGGGAAAATAATCAATATTATCTTGCCTAAGTCCATCAGGATCGTATGATAAAAGTATTTATTATTAATGATAATAAAGATGTCTATTTAATTATTTTATGTCTGTATGTATATATATATATATATATATATATATATATATATATATATATATATATATATATATATATATAGGACCCGTAGATTTTGTTAGATCATCCATCTACTAAATCTCATTCATTCACTGTGGAGGTCCCCAGATGTCGGAGAGCCTTCTACTCAAATAGCTTCTTTCCTCGTACTGCTAGCCTCTGGAACTCCCTCCCTGCCCCCTGTTTCCCCGACAGTACAGACATGCAGAAGTTTAAAACTAATGTAAACAGACACCTCGCTGCGCTGATCCCAATCTAGATTGACCACCCCCTACCTTCTCCCCTTTTCTTTTTCTCAGTAGCCCCTTACGTCTACAGTGGCGGCCTGCCTTGTTTGGGGTGAACTATGTTAAAAAAATTAAAAAAAAGAGACTGAAACTCTGATATAAAACCTGTGCTCTACATCGTCTCTCAGTTATCTTGGGTCGGCTTGTCACTGAAACCAAGCTTTGTAAAAGGAGAGCGTAATCTGCATGTCATACAAACGCAGAGCATGGTCATCTACATCTACAGATATCCCTACAAGACTCACTGCGATAAAGACTTGTAAAAATAAATCAGGCCTGCTGAACAATATGCGGACATTGCAATCTTTGTAGGGATGGTCTTCTTCTGTATATATATACATACAATTATTAGCAAGTTGCTGTTTATGCATGTATCAATAAAGAATTACAAAAGTGCAGCTTGTAAGTTAATACAATTCCCATCAGTAAATGTAGTGTTTGCTTAACACACACATATATGTATAACATGGAAATCGAAACAAATCTGATCCAAGACAGAAGGGCTTGATATGCTTTCAGATAAAGCTTTATAACAATAGTAAATATTTCTTTTTCTTTATTTTGTATGAGGAATTTACAGAATATTTATATGATTGAGTCTGATGTAATTTTTTTTCGAGAAAGCTAATGAGGCTATTTTCATTTTGATCAAGATCATTTTAGAGGTCTACGGACCCCATATTTACAGAACCCCTAAATAATCAATAGTAATTTAAAAAGTCGTTAAAAATGTGCTTTTTGGTTTGGTTTTAGTTTGTAGTTGCCTCATACAAAATTGAATGCACACTATTTGTTTCGACTGCATTTTTTAACAGGACTTTAAAAAAATGTAAACATGATTATTTATATTTTGAATTGTTTTTTCCCCTAAGAAGCCTTCTACCCGGCAATATATGTTCATCCGGGAACGACCGGTAAATACAGCTATGCATAGGATTCACTCCTAAACTAATTAACCCATCGTTATGAATTTTGGAACAAAGCTGCTTGGTGTAACGGTGAGTAATGTGGGCTGTAATTAGGAGGCAACGAGGCTGTGGAAAACCCTTGTGAAATTTTAACACTAAGTATTAGACATCATAATAAATAGTCTCCAAATTTCAGTTTCTTTGGAGTATTTTTAAGAGTTTTTGAGGGGTACTAATATGGGCACAACTTTCCATTTTAGAATTCAAATATACCAGATTTACATTGAATTTGATCCATAGTTATTAGACACCAATTAAGCAAAATTCTCTGAATTTAAATTTCTTCTTACCACCCCTTAAATTTAAGCCTTAAATTTGAGACATTTCTAAAATGAAAATCACGTAATCGATTTTGATCAAAATTAAAATAAGGATTCTAGACATAAGGGGGGTATCATAATATCTTGATTTTGATCTTCGTAAGGGGACATAAAAGAAGTGCAAATCTGTTCTGTTTGGGGAATTCATTTTACCTGGGACGGATATTCTTCTAGTTTTCATGTATAAAATATAGTCATTTACAGACAGCTGTTTCGCCTTTTTATGACTCATGTCTAGATGTGGCAGGCACATAACCCCCGATATTCGAAACCCAGATGTGGGGTCACTTCTAACAGTAACCACTAGTGTTGGATGTCTCACCATCTGAGCTAACGAACCCACTTTATATATATATGTATATATATATATATATATATATATATATATATATATATAATGATAAGAATGTTTAAAAGAGTAGATGATGTTACAACTTTTTTTTTGTAAATGTTATACATTTGGTCAGATGAGTATATTATTTTAGAAATCAATTGAGGAAAATGTCCCCGGAAAGTTGTAATCATTTTAGCCTAGTCTTAAATAACATGAAGGATTCAATCATATCCAGATTATTGTATTTTTCATGTTTACTTATTTTGTACATAGTTTTTTCTTAATTGTTTCTGTATCATAAATGTAATTGGAGTTAGTGTGATTGTTTCCCATGTGCGGTTCAATGAAATTTCTGTATAACATGATATTTCAAGAAGAAAATTTCCCTTCTTCAGATGTGTGTTCAATCTTAATTCAAACGTGCGTAAGAAGACAGTTACCGGTGAGGACTATTCGGCAGTAAATGAGATGGATTTGAACCTAATTTTTTTATTATTATCATGTTTTTAAGCAGAAATGATTCGCTTGGAACTAATGCCAAAAATCACGCTTGGCAGATTATCAAAATAAAGGTCACTTAGTTTTAAAATACCTATTTAATGTTCTTTTTATCTTATTATTTTATGTTAATTTCTTTAAATTTATAAAACATGTATCCAGTTAAAAAAATCGTTTAAACTTACATGAGATAAACTTACATTGAATTCGGGTATTGACATCCTAAAAATCTACTGCCTTAGTAATATGTACTCTGCCTATTCCCTTTTTGTCAACCAATCACATGTTTCTATTTGTGTACGAATAGACAAATTCCACAAAGATCATAATTTTTTAATAGTAGATAGATGAATTGTCTACACTAGGCATTGTGATTTCGACTGAAATGGCCTTAAAAGGGTTTATATGCCGTAAAACACAAAGAAAAGCAAATTTATTTTAACCTAGCAGAAAAACCCAACGTTACTCGGGATTTAATGAGGATCACTACTATGTATTTTATCACGATGTTTATAACACAATATTACTTTACTTGTTTTAACTACTCTCCTGTCTCGCCTCCTAATATTGTCGAAAGAAGCTGAAATGTTGGAAAACTATCTGAATTAGTGTCTCATACATATGGTTTAAATTTCATTAAAATCGGACATGCATATTTGAAGTTTTAAGGGGGTTTTGTCTCAATGGGTCACTTAGAGGTGAGAGCATGTGGATAGGTGACACATAGAGGGTAACGTAGAGATTCGGGACCACCTTCATTGTCTTCCTCAGAGAATTTTATCCATGTTTTTCATTAAAACAGGATATATTTGAAGTTTTAAAGGAGGTTCGGTCCCCATAGCTCCTTGAGGTTAAGAGGGAACTTAGACATTTGAGACCATTTCCATTGTCTTTCTCAGAAAATTTTATACATACGATTTACATTTCATAAAAATAGAATATATTTGAAGTTTAAAGGGAGTTATGTCCCCATAGTCCACTTAGGAGTGCACTTAGAGATTCGGCAAACACTTCAACTGTCTTCCCCTGCGCGATTTTTGGCATTAGTTCCAAGCGAATCATTTCTGCTTAAAAACATAATAATAATAAAAAATGTAGGTTCAAATCCATCTCATTTACTGCCAAATAGTCCTCACCGGTTACTGTCTTCTTACGCACGTTTGAATTAAGGTTGAACACACATCTGAAGAAGGGAAATTTTCTTCTTGAAATATCATGTTATACAGAAATTTCATTGAACCGCACTGACGTAAGTAAGATTGTAATATAATATGAAAATTTTATTTTAAATATATATAGATTGTATTAATAAAAAAGGTGGAAACTACAAAACTCATTCTACTGTTATATGTTTCGATCTGCTTCAGTTGATGTTTATCCGTTACACCTCTGCATTGTATTGCCTTTTATAAATTACATTTGTATACACACTAAACAATGCTTCAAGCAAACTACATCAACCTCTTATAATTTTTAATGTTTTTTGCCAATAAAAACAAAACATAAATACATTCATCATAGTTATTTACTTACTCATACAAATACTAAGTAGCATATTTTTCCACAAAATTGCATTAATAGTTTTTTTCACACTAGCTATAAAGTTATAGAAGTTAGGTAAAGATTGAAATTGATATACCCAGGTACTGTACCAACACCTATCAAGGAGCGGGTAAAAACTAGCTGTATATGATTAATTTATCAAAAGTTGTTTTTTACCCATAGCTGGAGGGTGTAGGGTCATACCTTTCCCAACAGTATTATTGATTAAATGGTCACAATAGATACACCAGGATTTGAACTTATTCCACAGTCTGCAATAGTACCCATTGTGTTAAGCACACCTCTCCATCAAAAAATGTATCTAATCTATAAAGTTATCTTGTTGGATTTTTAAAGTCAGACCTAAATAACATCCAAGCCGCAATGTTGCATCCCTGTGCTTGTTTTACAAGTACTTCCACTGAATGTGCTCCAATGAACTTACTGCACTTGTACCCCTTCAACGTAAATACCCCAGACAAACCTTACTAGCAGCAAAATCCCACCCCTTCACTTTAGAGGTCACCCAGATGCCGGAAACCTTCTACTCTAATAGTTTCTTTCCTCAGACCGCTTGCCTTTGGAATTCCCATCCTTGCTGCATGTTCACCCGATTGTACCAACATGCAGAAATTTAAATATAATGTACAATGCTGCACAATTCCCAACTTAGGATGACCCTATAAATTTGGCCGCTAATCACGGTAGCCTTTTACGTTTCAGTGGCAATATGCCTTGTTTGGAGTAGATTAAAAGTAAAAAATATTTTTTTTAAAAAGTCAAATTTCATTTTTTTTATTGTTGCACTATATTATTGGCAATATAAAAATGTACTTCGGCACAAAATTTTTTTTTTTAAACTACTTAGTCCGGCCCAGACGACTTCTAATATTAAATATCTTTAAATAATCACATAACACTAAAAATCAGCAAAGGGGATAACTGATATTTAATTAAAGAATTTAACAGGAGTTATCTACGTTAAGTTTAAGAATGTGCAAACAAATAAAAATAAAAAATTAAAATGTACTTCACTGCATCCCGGGCAACGCTGGGTAGGTACAGCTAGTATGTTCAATTGGCTGGCTATTTATCTCTCCTAACTGTTCCTTTATCTTGCTTCAAACCTTTAAACCTTTCTAAAAGTTCCTCCCTGTTGAGCTTTATTAAATACTGGCAGTTATGTTCCGTAAAGAATTCATTCCTCTATCAACTAAAAGTATCCCCATCCCCTCTGAAGACACGTATAGAAGAAGCTTTATTGGTGGCATCAGCACTTTTATTAGGAACATTAGGTGGAGAGCTTACCACTATGACAGAACAAGGTTGAAGAACTGAGCAATGTCTGCACTCTAATCATGATGCTATGTTTTAACTTCGAAATTGGTGTCTATTCTCTGTGCTTATGAAGACTTGATATCAATAAAAATCCATATCGTTGCACGAAACTGTTGCTGGTGTTGAATTCTTGAAACGTACATAAATGAATATGTCATAAATTTATTCAGCTTGTATCTATAATATATATATATATATATATATATATATATATATATATATATATATATATGTATGTGTGTGTATGTGTGTGTGTGTGTGTGTGTGTGTGTGTGTGTGTGTGTGTGTGTGTATTTAGGCAAATGTCATTATATAACACAAAATATTTTGGCTTGATGAGACTTTTCTTTTCATTTTCCAAATAGTCCATTTAGTATTTTGGTCAAGTATATTTTGGTCATTTTGTCAATTGGTGTATATAAGTTCCGTGGTTTCTTGTTCTATTTTTTTTTCTTTTTTCGTGAGTACTTTCAATTTGATTCATCAAATTATCATCAGGATGTGTTAGTCTTGGTGTGTTTACAATATGTCTTTAGTGACATGATATGCACCAATTTGACCGAAATACTAAATGGATTATATATATATATAAAAGACAAGTACATTGTCAAGTCACTTTTTGAGTGCTACTGGGACTATGTAACCCAGTACTACCTGTCACATGTTTGGACGATCAGTACCTAACTTGGTACTCTCCTCAGGTTATCTGGTGTGGAAGGTAGTTAGATACCTAGCAGGAATACAAATGGGTGGATGTACTCTGATAGGATCATCTAGTAGACATAAGTATAGGTTTTCTTATACTAAAGAGTCACTGCTTACCAAGGTCAAAAGTCACTCAAGGATAAGGGTCAATGAGATTGTCAGTTGGATTAGAAACGGTGGGTGGAATTGTCTGAATTTGATTACTTAAGAGGACGGCTCGATAAATATTTGTTGACATTGAACTTGAAGACAACCATGTTGCAGTCATCAGGGAAGCAATATTGTGTTCCACTGATTGAGGGTTCTTGAAAAGAAACTCTGTGTGGGACCTAACATGCTGGTGTGGGACCTAACATGCTGGTGCGGTGCCTGACATGCTGTAAGCCAACTGAAGTTCTTGAACTCTTCATTCACTTTTAGAAAATCCATTTAAGAGAAACCTACTCTGGTACTCTGAACTCATGTCGGGACACAAGGTTAAAGTGGTTTATTTCTAGAAAGTTGGTGTGCATTACATGCACTATTAATAATTCCTATAGAGGAACTTTCTGAATTCTCTCTTTCTTTTTACTCTCTCTGTCTTTCTCTCTCTCTCTGAGGTAGAGGTATTGCAGCTAACATATGCAGCATAGAATCGTTTTTTTTTTAACTTTTGTCTATCCCATATTGCCATTGAAGCGTAAAGGGGCAGATTTATAGGGGGTAGTTGAGCAGGAAGATTTTTGTTCACATTACATTTAAATTTCTGCATGTTGATACTCGAGGAAACAGGGAGAAGCGAGAGAATTCCAAAGGCGAGTGGTCCAAGAAAACAAGCTATTAGAGTAGAAAATATTCTGGAATTTAGGAACCGCTACAGTGGTGGGTAGGATTTTGCTGCAGATCAGGGTATTTTCGTTGAAGCGGTACAAGTTCAATAAGTTCATTGGAGTACATTTCGTTGAAGTACTTCTAAAACAAGCACAGGGATTTAAATGATATTGAAACAACAACCCAGGTGGTCCAGTCACATGTTGCACTTTGATGATACTCCAATTCCCAAGCAGCTGCTGTATGGTGAGCTGATTTTGGGTAACTCTTTACAATGTAAACCAACAAAGAGATATAAGGGTTACCAGAGGGACATGATGAAGAAAATGAACATCAATGTCGACACTTGTGAGGAATTGTCATTCGTCTGTGGAGGAACATGATTATATTGGATCTTGAAGTGTTTGAAGGCAAGTAACGAACATACTACTACAGGAGATCAAAGCAACCCCTGAAATGTGAAGGGTGCAGCCTTACCGGCTTATCAAGAACCGTCATGAGTTAAATACGTCCTAATCCTTAAATGCTTTTTGTTTTAAATATGAAACATTCCAACAAAATATCTATTTAATATAATATTCAATGAAAATGTGTCAAACTGCAACTTGTTTCATATTTGCAACGAGCCTGTTGACAAGTGTGAGTAGGTATTAGTATCAGCACACCTGCTAAATAGGTAATCAGTATTTTCGATGTGACGATCGAATGTCATCGGTCTGTCATCTGCCTAATTCAAGAGCCTAAACTTTTAAATCTGATCATTATAATGGTAAGTAAAAATTATTTTATGATTATCTAGTGTATTATGATTATTAAGATGCATATATTGTAATATTTTGTTATACATGTAAAATTTTATCCCATTTGTTACACATTTGAAACGTCATTTATTTTTGTTCAATATTTTTTTTTTCCCCAAATCATTTATACTACTTTACATTACTCTTATGAAACGTTTTTCACTTGATAACATTTTTTAAAACAATAAAAAGACAAAGCATTTAAGGGCTAAGATGGAGTACTGCTGCCACTCAGAGCACTCTTTCCTGCCTAAACAGAGTACACAATCGCCTTCGTAATCTAGTGGGGTATGACCCCTTCTCTTTCTCACAGAAGAGACGTTACAAATATTTCTTTACTCTATCATTATTTTCATGGTAGGTGCTCGACTCAGCTCCAATCTCTGGTTCCCTCCCCCCTGTAAACCATTCACAGCAAAAACTTGTTTAGCTACAGCCATTATAAGGAATTTTCCTTTCTTCCTCTATGTACCTAGAACTAAGCAGAGCTTACATGAACAAAGTTTCTTTCCAAAAACGTGCTATCTGTGAAATATAATACCACTGGGCTGCTTCACAGCTGACTACAATATGGTCGTTTTCAAGTCCAATGTTAACAAATTCTTGTCAAGCTGTCTGCCTAGATAATCAAATTCTGATCATTTCAACCATCATTTCCAATCCTCTCAAGGTGTTGTTTATCACCAACTGACAATCTCATTAACCCTTATCCTCAAGTGGCTTTTGGGCCTTGATGAGCGGTGACACATTAGTATAAAAAGTATTATTCGAACTACTGTTCTCATCTTTAATAATATTCTCACAATGTTTTGGTCGATGTAACCTTCAACCTTCTTCAGTTACATCTTGTCGAACTTGGGAATCTGTATGGAATTTCAGACAGAACCTTTTTTTTAATGCATGGGGTAGCTTACTCTCATTCTGTCAGCCATGAATGTATAGTGGTTTTAAGTAATTTATTATTGTATTCTTAGTATCGCTTGTTAGAAGACTGTCACCAGAGCGAACATTTTTAAATAAAATACTATATATATATATATATATATATATATATATATATATATATATATATATACCTACAGACATCGATGTTTCATACCGACGCAATCTTCAGTGCAGGAAGCTAATTCCCAACGATATATTAGCTTCCTGCACTGAAGATTGCGTAAGCATGAAACATCGATGTCTGTAGGTAATAAATAATTAATATTTATTTATAAATATTATCATATAGCCCCCTTTACTAAGGCTGGGCACTCTGAGTGAATTTAACAACAAGCAGGACTACTAGCTTCATTGCGAGATCCAACACGATTTGTTGTTGTTGTCGATCACTCTACGCCGCTAGCTGTGAATACTCGCCGACTTGGTATTTACAAAGTTAAATTCCTCCTAAATTCCAAGCTAATTTCTGGTGGCCAACTGGTAAGTCTCTTGACTGCGAATCAGTGGCGATTTGTGATGGGAGGTCACGCCCGTCGACCGTCGGGAATTAGTTTCCTGCACTGAAGATTGTGTAAGCATGAAACATCGATGTCTGTAGGTAATAAAGAATTAATATTTATTTATAAATATATATATGTATATATGTATATATATATATATATATATATATATATATATATATATTGATAAGTTTGATTAAAGAGAAGCAAGAGCCTATTGTGTGTTCATTTTTTATCCCTTTCCCATTGGTGTATAGGAACTCGCATGAGTTTTCTTCAGGCATGTGATGATTGTGGTGCAACAAATTAAGATTGGCAAATTTATTATGGAAGATTGGCTTAAATACGTTTTAAAATATTTAAAGATTCCTCTTTCCGAGTCTAGTTGATGGTATATATATATATATATATATATATATATATATATATATATATTCATCCATTTGATAGTTTGTTTTTTTATGGCAGTCCCATGTTCGAGTTCTTATTAACTTGCTTCCTCACGAGTGCAGAGTTAGACACAAGGTCGGTTTTTAATGTGGGGAAAATCTGGCTCTCCGAAAAGGTACATTCTGGGTTGGGACAAATGAAATTAAAATTGCTTCAGTCTAGAAAGATTTCTCCTTCACTGATCGAGGACAGAAGAGATGAAGTGTAGTATCAGAACATATATTAGACTTTGATCCCAGCCAAAAAGCCAACCTTATATCGTTTTAAATAAATTTCTTCTCTTCTTCCTTTGATCACAGAAGAAACATTGCTAGTCTTTATCTACTCTATCGTTATTTCCATGGAATATGCTCGACTGAGCTCCAATCTCTGGTTCCTCCATGTAAGACATTCACCGCAAAAACTCGTCTACCCACCACAACTTAAAAGAACTTTTCTTTCTTCCCCTATATGCCTAGATCAAGCTGAATTTCTATGAACACTTTCTTTCCACGAACTTTCCATCTCTGGAACACATCTCCATTGAACTACTTCCTTGCAGACTACAACATGACCTTCTTCAAATACTTGTCATAAACTGTCACCATAAGTAATCAAACTTTGTTCATTCAATTAATTATTTTCAATCCTCTCATAATATTTTTATCATTAAATCGACAATCCATCCATTTTATTAAGTGGTCTTTAGCCTTGATAAGCGGTGACTCATTATTAAAAAAAACCTCTGGAAAACATAAAGAGAGAAATGCTTATGGCCATATAATTTTGATAACATTGGTTTTTGTTTGGGTGACTATGAAGTGCTGTAAGCTTAAAAAGGGAACCCCTATGTTAAAATTATTGGGACACTGGATTTCAATCCTGGTGTCTTTGATTCAAATCCTTATATTGCATCCTTGAGAAAACTATTTAAAATTAACACTTCTACTTGGTCATGGCAGATGGAATGAGAACAATCTTCCCCTTTGGATTAAATAAAATAATTCACTTAGAAATTCCGTCCAGGTTCCTGAGTTTGACATAAACATTCCCAAGTTTGACTAGAAGGTTTCCAAGTACAAAATGATACACCTGGAGAAGGTTACATTGGCCGAAACATTGTGAATATAACAACCGAGATGAGAATAGCAAACCAAATAATACAAATTATCAATCCTCATCTAAAAAATTTGAAGCATAATATCATAACTTGTATTTATAAGTTTATTGCATCCGCCATCCTTAGGGCTCTTCATGTTGTTGAAATTATAACCAATTGTTTTAGATCCTTTTGTAGCTTCTAAATGATTATTATATTATTATCAATAGTAATAGTATTATTATTATTATTAGTAGTAGTAGTAGTAGTAGTAGTAGTAGTAGTAGTAGTATAGGTCGAAGAGAATTTCATGTCAGATTTGCTAAAATTCTTATCAAGTTTTGGAGCCTATGAGTTTATTGTTTTGAGTATAAGCTACAACAGTAATATTAACATTTTCACTCCCCTGTGTACCACCTGTTTTCTCGAGGGTGCTTCATACCAATTTTGATAAAATTCTGTCAAGTATTTCTGGAGCCTATAAGTCACAGATAGACTAACAGACAAAAGATGCAGAATTATAATATAGATGACTGTTAAGAATAAAGACTAAGATACAGAAGATAAGTTTATCCAAGCTTTATTCAGCAAAACACAAGCAGGGTTAGAATTGCACATGCAAAAGTATTTCCGTAAACAAATATGGATGTCATAGTACGTGTCTTATGTACGACAATGAAAAGAGGGTGAGCTCCATCTACTGGGCTAGAAAAATTATCACATCTGCCAATATCCTATATTTCTATAAAGCCGTCATTCGCCCATGCATGAAGTATTGTTGCCACAACTGGGTTGGTGCACCAACCACTCGTCTCTCTTTCTCTTGAACACGGTGCAAAAACAAGTCTCTAGCCTAATATGTCCTGCACTGTCTACCAAACTCCAGACCCTGGAGACCATTGTTACAATATTGCATCACTGCGTTTGTTTAACAAGTACTTCCACAGAATGTGCTCCGATGAACTTACTGCACTTATACCCCCTCAACATAAATACCCTCGACCAACCCAACCAGCAGCGAAATCCCACCCCTTTAGTGTAGAGGTCCCCAGATACCGGAAAACATTCTACTCTATTACAGCAGAAAGTTTTCTTCAGGCCACTTGCCTTTGGAATTCCCTCTCTGCTCCCCGTTTCCAGGACTGTACCAACATGCAGAAATGTAAATGTAATGTGAACAAACATCTTGCTGCACAACCCCCACTTAGGATACCCCCTATAAATCTGGCTCCTAATCACGGTAGCCTCTTACTACGTCTAACTGGCAATATGCCTTGTTTGAGTGAATTAAAGTTTTTTTTTAAATTTGTAAATATTATACTTATAAAATTTGGTTGGAAAAGTTAGGGGTGGAAAGTTTATTATAAGTATACCTTCAATTAGAAAACGCTAGCATTTTTAGGAAGAATTGCATGGCGTTTTGGTATGTGGTATTTGAGTATGTGCAATGTTGTACTGGTGTGATGATGGTGGGTCTCTGTGTTTAGTTTTAGAAATGTGTGTCTGAGTTGTTGATCATCATGATGAGATTGTTGGGAACATAAGTGCAGGTCACTTGTAAAGTACATGTGTTTGCCAAAAGATACCTTGGTTCCTTGCTTGACTTGCTGTCAGTCATTTACTGTGATGACAGAGGAGTCTGGATATAAATATTTTATAATTATTTTGTTATTCATTTTTTTTTAAAGATTTATAAAAATTATTATTCGCTGTGAAATATGTTCATGGCTCAATTCAAGTATATTTCCCTAAACTGTGTGACCTAAAAGAATTTTATTTTCAAATCATATGTTCTATGTACTCCTACCCCCCCCCCCCAAAAAAAAAACAAATATGATGCTCTTCCCTCCTTACGCCATTTATAACTTCATCTCGTACCTTCTTTATGATATGGAATTACCCCAAAAGTCTTAAGTTAATACTTTTGTAGCATAAACAGTTTCTGCTCACTTTGATGCCAAACTCTCCAGAGGCAAAAGCCCTCTAGCTTTTCTGCCATACATTTCCTCCCATGATGCAAATACCGGTACACATCAGTCTAGCTCATAACTTGACTTCTAATGGAAAATTTTATTTTCTAGCTTAACCAGTCATGTGGAATTTTCTATTTTTAAGCTTATTCTTAATTTGTATTTTGTAATGTTCAAAATTGTTTACACCATAGAAACGTGGCAGAGGTACACAGACATACAGTATTAGCATATTAATGCATAGATGTATTAAAAATGGATTTCTTCGATTGGGTAGAGAGCTGACTGTGTTGACCAAGTCAACAGAGAGTACAGATTTGATTAAAAAATTGAGTTATATTAGGTAACCCCGGAATGTTCTTGTAACAATGTTGCAAACACATTGTAAGTTGATTAAGGATATTTGATGTTGTGATGGTGATACAGTAACGTTTCTATCAACATTGTTGTCGGTCGCTCATCGGCAATGGTTTATTATGGCAGTGCTATAAATTAAAAAAAATCTCCACTGATGAATTAACATCGGAATACTTTTGCTTCACTTAAGGTTAAAATTAGATGTGGTAGAAAAAGATTACATTCCATAGAATTCAACAGAAGATGGTACAACTTTTGAGCGTGTGCATACAAAAGGGAGTCAAATATGAGTAAGGGTTCTCTACCTGAGCATGGCATACCCACTTCTGGATCCTTTTGAACCCCAGCCCGATTAATGTACCTCTTACCTAGTTAAGTGAGAGAGTGCTGCTGTCCCTTTTTGTAATAGAGATCCGCCAAGATGCCCACACCCTACTTTCATTTTGTTATTGGTCTTGTCATATTGTATTTATCTCGGAAACTTCCAAACTCCACCCCTATTTTACTTCCTACCAGTTAAGTCTTACTCCCATTTAGAGATCAACATATTGTTTTCGGTTAAAACAACGCCAGTTTAGTATTAGAATGCCCCTCATTTTATTTGTGTATTTTTTCATTGTCCCCATCATGTTTCATGAAATTGTAAATAAAATTAATTTTAAACCAGTAGGGATATTTTAAGTAAGGTTGTCCATAGTGTAAATGTGGTATTGTGGTGATTGCTTAACTGAAGATGATAGACAAATGGTGAAAGAATGAAAGGAACAATAATTGTACGAATGAGTTAAGAGTAGGATAGACACGATTACCACAGATCCCCTGCTCCCCTGCTCCCTTTTGATAGCTTTGTGCCTAATTAATAAATAAAATATTGTTTGCGAACAAATAATTCAAAGTGTAATATCTGTTCTGCCCTTGGTCAGAGGAGAAGAAATTCTCCTTGACTGAAGCAATTTTTACTTTTGTCATAATTCAAAGTGCCCCTTTTGGGAAAAGTTGGATTTTTCTGACCTTAAAAACTACCTTTCTGTCTAACTTTGTCTTCATGGGGAGGCAAATAAATAGAGACCGTGTATAGAAGGTATAATAATTATTTCCAAAAACCTGAGACTCATTAATACAGATGACGAATAGACGTTCTAGTATCCCTTTAGAATTTATTGTCCATTTTCTGCAGAGAAGTTGCCAAAATTTTGAAATTTGTGAATTTCCCTGACACAGTCATAAAATTCAAGTGATACAAAATCACCACTCGGCATTCAGCGAGTAATAGACTTCTGTATAATTTGGATTATTCGGACTACTGTTCTCATTTTTGATGTTATTCTCATAATAGTTCGGCTGATGTAACCTCCTACTTTCTTCAAGTGTGTTTTGTTGAATTCGGGAAATTTTATGGAATTTCAAACAAAATCCTTTATTTAATTCTCATTCTGTCAGTCATAACCTTTTAAGTAATTTTTAATTATATTCTTAATATCGCTTGTACTGAGGATTGAATTTTCAACCTCCAGAAAACTGTCAGTTAACACTGATTATTACTTTGCACTTCATCCGTTGTACTACATGTTTATGTGGAGAATTCTAGTATGAATTTTAGGAGCCTTTAACCTATTTTTGTTTTAGATGTGTAGTGTTCCATAAGTCTTGACCGGGTAGAAGTGTTAATTTATGTTATTCTTAGTTATTATTAGCTTTCCTGAAGAAGTTTGGGAATTACATCGGCCAAAACGTTGTGAATATAACATCCACGATGAGAACAGTAGTTCGAATAATCCAAATAATACAAATTATCAATCCTCATCTAAAAAATTCTTAAACATGATAGGCTTCTGTCCATGGTTTCGATTCTATATCAGTGGTGAACCTAACACTTTTACTCTCCGCATTATGGCGTTTGATTTTCTCCCAGATAATTTCAGATGTCAGTACCTCAAAACCGTTATCTTGAGTACAAATGGTTAAACATTTTGTAGCCTTTTTTTCCTGACAAACTTCCGTATTAGCTGGTGACTGACCTTTAATATACAGCTTTAAAAATACAAAGGAAAATTGAACAGACGACAGATATAAAATAATTCTTGAAGTTCAAGATAATTAGGAAACAATATGAAAGAAATAAAATAAAAAGAACAAGAGTGCTCAGAAAACATAGACTTTCACCAAAGCCTGTAATACCCTAGCTAACTTTGATGAATCGCCTATTATATTTTTCTCTCCAAATCGTTGCAAATCATCCCTAAAACCAAATTTAGCACACATCTTTATAACAAAGTCCAATGTGTATTTATGTGTACACCCTCTGGTAAAAATGACGAAAAAAATGTCAGTGTTCGCACTAATATTCATATTCATATAAAATAACATCTGAAGCAATGAAGTTAAAATAAATAAATAAGAAAGGAAACGTCTCAAACAGGAAAGTTTTTTAAAAAGTTTAAAAAATGCATAAATCGGTGTAGAACGCAGAAAGAAAAAAGAAAGAAACGTTTCATTATGGAAATAGATTGAAAGTTGTCTGACTTGTTATTTGCTTTCTTAATTCCCTTAAATACTTGAAATTGATTCGTCCGGCAGTTTTGTACTCACTATAGGGATTTTCTCGTCTCCTCACAATGCAAAGCCAATTTTTTTAAAATAGGGCAGGTGTAAAAATAATCACAGCTCCCTCTACACGCTCCAACGTAAGGGGGCATTGCAGGTATCATGTCTTGACACTGAGTTACCTTCTCTTACAGAAACATGGGAGGCTCTACCCGAAAGGGACCTCTTCCAAGAATTGGAGTCTAAAAGGTGTATTCTTACATACATATTGTATTCAAAGTTTCATGGCTATTTAGAAAAAAAAAACTGTTTATTACAAGTAATCTATTCTTATACTAAAGCTATGTTAATCAACGTTTGTTTCCCAAATACTTTTTTCCTATATATTTTAATCACACAAAATATGTTATGTTTTTTTAAAAAATTCATTTTCATTTATGTAATGAGCGATAATTTGCAACTAACTGACGTGACCCATCACTCTCTCTTAATTTCTGTCTATCACTTTCCAACTCTCTGACTGAGTTGTTTACCCCCTCAATTTATAGTCTTTCATTCCATTCTCTCTTGCGTCTCTCTCTTTCTCACAATTATCTCTCACTCAACAATCGAAGGTAATGAAAAAAATAAAAACATAAAAATTATAAACAAAATGAAATAATGCAATTCATAATACGAATGAAGGGGATATATAGCAAGCAGAAAGCAGCTAATTTGGGATTTTGTTTTCATTTTTTATATCTAACTGGCTTTGCAAACTCATCTTTTCTTGATTCAAACAATTTAACCGAGCTAAATCGATGACATAATGGGTCACATTTGTTTTCTAGTAATAGGTTTTAGAATTAAAACAAAAAATATTCAACGGTGAAATTAAAAATGTTTTTCTCACAAACAAATCAATATAAGGATTCTCTCCCCTTCCCTTTTTGTTTCTCTTTCTCTCTCTCTCTCTCTCTCTCTCTCTCTCTCTCTCTCTCTCTCTCTCTCTATTCCGCTCTCCTCTGGCTTCCTATTTCTCTCTCTCCCTCTCTCCCTCTCCCTCTCTCTCTTTCTCTCCCCCCCCCTTTCTCCCCCTTCCCTCTCACTGTCTTTGATCTCCCGGTAGGGTCTATTTTACAAGGAGTAATCTTCAACAATACTATATTGCTGATGTTTGTGGGAGTTGCACGCGCACATTTTTTACGCTTTTGCATTTTTCCTGCTGAGAGATTTACCAATTCTAAACTCTGCTGACATGTCAATGTTTTTTTACTTTTATTTTTTTTTTCTTGCATCTGGAAGAATATTTTACCCATTTTAATTACTCACGTCTTCCAAATGTCTTTTGACTATTTCCGCAATCACAGAGAAGCACTGTGACTTGTAACCGGAAACTACAGCTGCAATTTTTTTAAATGTACATAAATATTTACTAGGCATAGGAAATAATAATAATAATAATAATAATAATAATAATAATAATAATAATAATAATAATAATAATAATAATAATAATAATAATAATTGAAAAGACGCACATTTTATGAGGAAAATATGATGTTACTTTTTCTCAAGAAGGGTTTATTAAAAATGAGTGTTAACTCATATCATCATCATCATCATCATCATCATCATCACCATCATCATCATCATCGGTTTACATCATCTCACTGAGACAATTATTTATAAATTACAACACTTTTTTTGGGAAAAGACTGTTTCCTCATCTTGTTTATTATCAACACAATGTTCCGCATGACTTATGCCCCAGTGTTGCTTGGGAAAATTTAGAGACAGAAGAAATTCCTGTTCCCACCCTTGAACCCAATAAACGTATTTTATTCAATGTTCAGAGTAAGTTCAGGGAACTTCTGCATTACTGATCAGCAGAGCATTACCACTGTCGATCAAGAGAAGAGTCTATCAGGTGTCTGTACACAGTGTGATGATGTATGGAAGTGAAACCTGGCCACTGAGGGTAGAGGGCATGTGTTGTATGAAGAGAAATGATCTAAGAATGATACACTGCATGTGTAATGTAAGTGTTAAAGACAGGCTTAGATCTGATGAATCCAGAGGAAGATTAAATCTGGAGAGTATAGAGAAATGTGTACAGAACAGGATACTTTGATGGTATAGCCACATGAAAGAATGGATGAGAGTTCTTGAGCTAGTAGATGTAAAACTGTAAGGTCAGTCGGCAGGGGAAGGGCAAGAAAAAACATGGGAAGAAGTTATAAGGATGGGCTTGAGAGGAAGAGGAAACAATAAAGATCTGGCGAGAGATAGGTTAGTTTGGAATTCAATTTCTAAAAGCCGGGAGTATTTTATGTAATTATTTCAATGTAGTTTTTCTTTAAATAAAGAAATTATTCTATGTAGAATTTCTGAAAATGTGTTATATTAAAAAAATGTTATGATAATTAGTGTGCGATTTTAATAAATGAAATAAATCTGAAAATTGTAACGTGAAGTTGTCTCCCTTCTTGAAATATGAATATGTGAAATGGATTGTGAAAAGAAATATTCGTATTTTTGGGGTAATTTTCCAGGTATGTATGTATGTATGTATGTATGTATGTATGTATGTATGTTTACCTCCATCTGCAGGAGGTTATACACAAGGTTAGGTGGGGTTTGACTCTGGCCTACAAAACATGTCTGAGCAGCCTCGTCGTCATTTCCAGGCGATTAACAATAAACTAACCCATTCTCGGGGAGAAGGTAAATCCTGACAGGGTGAACTTTCTAGGACTGAACTGAACCATACCTCAGCTCAGCCCAACAGCAACAAAGCTACTGTCAGACTGATTGTCAATGACATATCCCAGACAATGTTTGCTTATATATATATATATATATATATATATATATATATATATATATATATATATATATATATATATCATGGACGGCGGCACCGGTGGGGGGGCAGGGGGGGGGCAGGGGGGGGGGGGGGCTTAAGCCGACCCACTTTTTGACTTGCCCCCCCCCCCACTTTACGGTCATTATTAATGAAGTTATATATGCATGTGTTTAACCGGGCCCCCACACTTTTTAGGAGAGCCCCCACACTTTTATAACTGTCCCGCCTGGCCTGTATATAGCGACTAATACTGCAATTTTCTGCATCTTAATCACTTAGGAAGTGAGACAATCGAAATAGTAATAAGCAAAAAAAACAACGAACACTGCAATCACCAATAAAAATAATTACATAAATATATATATATATATATATATATATATATATATATATATATAAGTAAATTTCGTGTACAAACGGAATCGTAGGATCAATTTTAGAGGAAGCATTATTTTGATCAATGAAACAAACGAGTGGAAAAAAGAAAAAGGGGAAAATTGTTAAAATTACCTTAAGGCCTTATCGTCTGACCCTCTGAGAGGAAACGTCAGAATGGTAAATTAAAAACTAAAAGTCGAATGAGATATGAGGGGAAAAACTTATTTCAGTTGGAGGAAACGATTGAGAGGGAAAAAAAAAAAAAAAAGGGTAAATCTCTCAACGTTATGGTGGCTTTGAATCATTAAAGATCTCCAACTGATGCTTCAAAATCTTTTGTCTACACAGGCTAGGTCGAGAGTTGTTAATAACTAACGCCTCAATAATATTGAGATGGTAGTTCGACCTGGCACTGTGTAAAACAGAAAACCACCCATCGGAATAGTTGTCAGAACAACTATTTGTACTAACGAGGTAATTACCGATGGCTGATTCCTGTGCCTGAAAGTTCCTGGATGATCTCGAAACCTTGTGTAGGCGAATATCACGTGGTATGTGTTGGGATATTCTAAATTCTAATCTTTGGGATGTCTTGTCAACGTAGTCAGCTCCACACTGACACATGAATTTATAAACTACAGAATTCTTTTGAATGGCTGGCAAAACATCCTTACGAAAAGAAGAGAAAAAGGTTCGAGTCGTGTAAACTACTCTCAACATAGTTGCCGGAAAACAACGTTGAGTAGAAGAAGAAATCCTTTTAACAATGTCAAGGCCGTCAGAACCCAACCATGGGAGTTTCAAATAAATAGGGCAACGAGACCGGCCAATAAATTTACCACCATTAAATAAAGCAACTTTACGTGCAATCGTGCCTTTTATAGTATTGATGGGATATCCATTAGCAAGAAAAATATTAGTAATTTCACCAAGTTCCGCATCGAGTCGTGTTGGTGAACACATCATAAGTGCTCGATGAGTGAGAGTACCAATAAGATTTATTTTTCTTGCTCTTGGGGCGAAGGAAAACCAATTTAAATAAAGGCCTGTAAATGTTGGTTTTCTATACACACAGGTTTCAAATGATAAACCAGATTTAGACACTAAAACATCGAGGAATGGTAAGGAACCACAATCCTCAACCTCCATAGTGAATTGCAACAATGGATGCAAGTCACAAAGAAGACGAAGAAACTGTTCAGCATCACTCCGTGAGGGAAAACAAGCAAAAGTGTCATCAACATAACGTGTGTAGAAAGCCGGCTTGGTCACTTTGGAAAATAATTGGTTTTCCAAAAGTCCAACGAAAATGTTGGCTAACGATGGACCAAGAGGGCTGCCCATGGATATACCATCAATTTGCCGATACATTATATTATTGAAACTGAAGGAAACTGATTTAGTAGCAAGTTCCATCAGTTCAACAAAAATTCGTTCAGGAAATTGTGGAGACTTTAAGGGGCCGCGGTAAAGATAATCTGCACATATACCAATGGTTTCATCCAAAGGTACATTGGTAAACAGACTACTAATGTCAAAGGAAGCCAAGAACTCGGTATCCAGAAAAGGCTTCTTCAACTTTATAAAAGCAAGTTTATTTCTAAAGAGATATATGAGAGAATACGACCTATTGGCTCTCAAAGGCCTAGAATGTACGGCTTACCCAAGGTTCATAAACCCAACGTTCCTTTACGGCCTATTCTATCAATGTTGGGTGGGAGGACAACATCCGAGAGTGGACAGGGCGAGTAACACACTGAGAAACACATGAAATCATGAGGGCTGGAGAAAGCTGGTTGCCAGATCATCTTTGGTGCGGAACACTCATCCATACAACGGGACAGATAAGAATAGATAAGATAATGTGATTTTGCTTAATGTTTAGCCAGGTTTAATCTTATAATAATTGCTTCTATTATGATTAATTTTTATTTACCACAAAATGACATGACATTTGTAAGGATTGTTCACTTGTTTGAAGTCTGCAGTTTTAGTTATACACTTTGACAATTAGCTTCTGGACCAATAGCACACAAGATGGCAATTTTTCTAATTTCCAACGAATTTGAATGGTCATTATTCAGTGACTAATTGAGCTACTAAAATAAATTTGGTACCACTGTTTATGTTTTGTAAAGATCTATATACCCATACTAAAAGATTTTAGATATAATGAAAATAATATTGATGGTTTGTGATACCTAATCAAAGTATAAAAACAGATTTATTTTATATAGTAATACTTAATTATTCAACAATTAATTGAAGCATTCAAATGATGAAGACAAATATGGTTTATCGCTAGTAGTATTGAGTACTTACGATCGGTGTTGAAGATGCAAGAATTTTGGAGCCCATTGTAAATAAATATCATAACCGGTTGGCATGTAATTTTTCATTCAATTATGTCAAGTAGGCATGTTATTGGTACATCTATTAAATGTTCACTCTATAATTTAAAGTGTGCTTCATCTTCATCTTTGACAATGAATATAACAATATAACTAACATTGAATATAGAAATATAACTAACATTGAATATAGAAATATAACTAACATTGAATATAGCAATATAACTAACATTGAATATAGAAATATAACTAACATTGAATATAGAAATATAACTAACATTGAATATAGAAATATAACTAACATTGAATATAGAAATATAACTAACATTGAATATAGAAATATAACTAACATTGAATATAGAAATATAACTAACATTGAATATAGAAATATAACTAACATTGAATATAGCAATATAACTAACATTGAATATAGAAATATAACTAACATTGAATATAGAAATATAACTAACATTGAATATAGCAATATAACTAACATTGAATATAGAAATATAACTAACATTGAATATAGAAATATAACTAACATTGAATATAGCAATATAACTAACATTGAATATAGCAATATAACTAACATTGAATATAGAAATATAACTAACATTGAATATAGAAATATAACTAACATTGAATATAGAAATATAACTAACATTGAATATATAAATATAACTAACATTGAATATAGCAATATAACTAACATTGAATATAGAAATATAACTAACATTGAATATAGAAATATAACTAACATTGAATATAGAAATATAACTAACATTGAATATAGAAATATAACTAACATGTAATATAGCAATATAACTAACATTGAATATAGCAATATAACTAACATTGAATATAGCAATATAACTAACATTGAATATAGAAATATAACTAACATTGAATATAGAAATATAACTAACATTGAATATAGAAATATAACTAACATTGAATATAGAAATATAACTAACATTGAATATAGCAATATAACTAACATTGAATATAGAAATATAACTAACATTGAATATAGAAATATAACTAACATTGAATATAGAAATATAACTAACATTGAATATAGCAATATAACTAACATTGAATATAGAAATATAACTAACATTGAATATAGAAATATAACTAACATTGAATATAGAAATATAACTAACATTGAATATAGAAATATAACTAACATTGAATATAGCAATATAACTAACATTGAATATAGCAATATAACTAACATTGAATATAGCAATATAACTAACATTGAATATAGAAATATAACTAACATTGAATATAGAAATATAACTAGTGATAGGACGATTCCAATATTTTTCCCGATTCTGATACACTTACTGATTCTGATTCTTTTTCAATTTCTAAATATTCAGTTATAGAGTTGTTGTTTTTTTAATTTTGGATTACCGTAAAACCCCATGCAATGTGTGCATATAATTTCGCAAAAATAAAATACACTTGTAGAGGTTGCGTACATTACACGAATAGATACTTTTAACTATTTTTTTTTTAATACGTTTTCCCCGTAATTGACTGGAAATAGTGAGGCAACTAAAGATTTATCTTTCTTTTAAAACAAAGCCAATTTTGTTGAAAGTTGACAAAATGTTATTTGAATTTTTTTCATAAACAATTGAACATAGTCGACCAGGACATTTTTAGTAAAAAAACAAAAATGACGAGTAACTAACTTATTTTAAAAATGAAAATATTGCAAATAGAAAGAAGGAAGAAGAAAAAAAGACAGAAAACTGTTCCCTTCTTGTTTCCTTTTTTTCCTATTTATCCATTTGTGCCATTTTTACCATGCCATTTTTTCTGGGGTCATTTTTACCAAAATTTGTTATTATGACTAATAGTTAAAAATCAATAAATATGTAACATTTAATCATTGGTACCAGCAATGGAAAATTAAATTTTAAGCAAATAAACAAATAAATAAATAAAATAAAAGAATCGTTTTTGGAATAAAAAATGAAGCTAAAATATTTCCAATTCTGATACCCCAAAATGTTCCAATTTTTCCCATTCCCGATTCCGATTAATCGTCCCAACACTAATAGTAATAAATCTGTCAGGATTTTTTTCTGCCAGTTTTTTTGTGTGGTGGTTTTTTTTTTACTGATGGGTCACTGCTTATCAGGGGCCACTCAAGGATAAGGGTTAAAAAGATTGTCATAGGTGGACAATGATCGCCGTCATGAGAGGATTAGAAACAATGGGTGGAAGGGACAGAAGATTACTGAAGAGAACTTGATTATCCAAGAAGGCAGCTGAACAGGTATTTGTTCACATTAGACTTGAAGACGACCACGTTGTGGTCGGCTGGGAAGCAGACTCACGGTATTTTGTTTAACAGATGGGGTGTTCTCGTAAAGAAACTTTGTTTATGGAAGTTCTGTTTGGTTTTTGGTACAGAGAGAGAGAAAAGAAAGTTCTCTGTTATTTTTGTAGCAAGGCGAGTTATTACTGTGAATCTTCTAGAGGTGGTAGGACCAGGGATTAGAGCTTAGTCAAGCACCTACCATGGATATAACAATACAGTGAAGAGAGGCTAGCAACATCTCTTTTGGGTGAAAGAGACTACAGAGTAGAGAAGAGATCATCCCCCACTAGGTTGCGAAGTCAGTTTTGTTCTCTGTCAAGGCAAAAAAGAATGCTCCGAGCAACACCTCCCCAGATATGGCGGCAGTACTTCATTTTAGGACCTATCTGGCTCTTATAAAGGTAGAGGGTTGCATCAGGACTGAGGTATTTTCTGGAGTGGTAGAATGATCCAACCATTGGAAGGAGATACTAAGTTAAATCTTAATATAAAGTGATGTCCGTCCAAATTGTATTCACTTGACATTCCATTAAGACAAATATAGCATGAGGTCAAATGTAATGTTATTTTCCTTGTATATATGTGTAGAGTAGTATGTCGGATGTATTATATGGAAGGACATCCTTTGACCTAACACCAGTAACCTCTCTTCTTCCCTGAGCATGGAGTTCAATTCAGAACATAAGGTCATCTCATCTAAACATGTATCACATTAGGAATGATAAACATTCTATAGAAGATGACCTCTGTTTATCAGCCTGCAATCGCTTTTTTCAGGGAGGTCTCGCCGTCCTTCAACATACAGTGTCTGATATTCTCAAATGTTCACCCATTGGATACTGACCAGGCCTAATGTCGCTTAACTTCTGTGATCTAATGAGCACCAATGTGATTATGCTGTATTATGTAGTGTATGCCAATAACTTATTGTTGCTGTCATCTAGGTATATTTATTTATTGTATTTACCTCTTCTGCAGAAAGTTAGACACAAGGTCAGGTTTTGAAAAGCCAGTGTACTACGTGAAGTGCACTCTGGCCTACAAATATGCCTGAACAGCCCCGTCGCATTCTCCGGTGATTAGCAATAAACTAAGAGAGACGGTAAATCCTGCGAGGGTGGACCTCCTAAGACTCAACAGAAACATACCTCAGTCTCGACAGCAACAAAGCCACTGTTGGATTGATTGTCGAGGACGGATCATCGACTAGTAGAAGGTATTTTGTAATAATTTGTGGCGTGTGTTTTTAGCAATTGTCATGTTGGAACTTCATGACGTCCTAAATACAACTTTTGTGCACTTTTTTTATAATTTTTTTATAATTTTTTTATAATTTTTTTATAACTTTTTTATAATTTTTTTATAATTTTTTTATAATTTTTTTATAACTTTTTTATAATTTTTTTATAATTTTTTTATAATTTTTTTATAATTTGTAAGAAAACCTAAATGCTACTCATTAGTGATGATATCCTGTAATTTGGTTCTGCAGAAGCAAAACATCTTCAAAGCATAATGCTCTTACCCCCATGTTTAATTGTCGGGGGGGGGAGGCGTTTCTTGTTTTTATTCGCCTTTTTACATACATTGCAGTAATTGATGTGACCAACTAATTCTAGTTTGGTCTTGTAAAATACAAATATTTTATATCTGTATGTGTACATTA
>OY744517.1:106499773-106662273 GCA_963556195.1 Sepiola atlantica | reverse complement strand
GCCTGGATCTCAAAATAATTCTAACCACTTCTTGTAGATGGGAACGGAGACCGTAAAGTTTTATCAAATTTGTAGTTAATTACAAAGTTTTTAATAACCATTTGTTTTATCCTAATTTTAAGTTTTGTAGATAACCTTACATAATTTACATTTTTTCCTTCAGACTATTATTGTGTAGCAATTACATAATTACGGTCTATTTTTTTGGCACTAGCATATTCTCACTCACAGAGTGATTAATACGTGGTTCAGTAAGAACATACTTGGATGCCTTATTGTTGGAGTGATATAAATGTTGTTTGATAATTCAATTCAATTCAATTCAATTAATTTGATAAAAAATAAAACAAGCATACTTCAGTTGCCACATAGGGAAAGAGTGGTAGAAATTTATAAAGAAGAGGATACAGTAGCCCAACATCTGTCCAAATTCACCTTGAATTACTGCGTTGTTGGCACATTTATTACCTTTCTTGGGAGTCTATTCCAAGGTCCAGGGATTGAGAAGGTGGCCCTCCTCGGGTTCAATCAAAATCGGGGGTGAAATAATTTCTTGTGGTGTATGCGTAGACCTCTTTCTGGTGCAGGAGTGAATAATAGGTCCTGAGATATATAATAATGACCATTGAGGAGATTGTAGGCCGACATGAGATCACCGCATAATCGTCGGCACTTAAAGGAGAAAAGGTTAAGTTTCTTGAGTCGGCTTTCATAGGGCAGATCCGATAGACCCTGCACCATTCGAGTAGCTAGTCTTAAAACACTCTCCAGATGCTGGATATCACATATTAGATATGGAGCAAACGCCTAGACACCAGACTCTAACAGTGGTCTGACGAGGGAGACATAAAGTGGGAGAAATATTTCAGGAGTGAGTTTGCAGAAAGAACGTTGAATGAGAAATAGAGTGCTCCTTGCTTTGTTTGATAAGAACACCGTTTGTGTAAGCAACTTCCGCATCTGCCCAAACCGTTTTCTCTTGATTTATGAACAGTCAGACTTTGAGTATGATGTTGACAAAATGTAATATCCCTTTCTCGCCTCTCGCCATGACTTGAGCAAGAGGCGAGATAATAGATCTAAATTCAACCTTACTTGTATAGTACATGCATGTTTACGGACACAACATATTTTGTATTCATTCCGAACTATGTTTATTGTGTTGATGAAACTGTTTGAATAAAATTTATTTGAAATATAAAAGAAGTTAGTCGTTTTAATCAAAACTTGGTAATCCGTTGTCTTCATATCCAACAAGTTTAGAGGGATGGATATCTATGAAAAAACCCTACTACAAAATGGTGATCCCGCCATCTTCACCCTCTCTACAATCCTAGCAGTTGCTATTTTGACTATTGTATTAACGGATAAATTTATTACAAAAAAATTTACAAAATAATTTGATGGTGTCCATCAAATAATTCGATCGGCCATCGATACCTGCGGTTTCAGGAAAATACCGAAAATGAGAGTAAAGTTAGACACAAGGTTCATTATTAGTGTGGGGAGAAAAAAAGATTACTAACAAAAATAAAATTGTCTCAGTCAAAGGAGAAATTTCATTCTCTGACAAAACAGAAGTTATGAGCGTTGAAAAGTTTCAATCTTTTTAGATTTAAGCACCCATTCGAGGTAATGATGAATATTTTGAGAAACTTTATAATTTGTGTTGTAGTTATGCTTATTGATTAATCTAATAGGTTCTGCACTGTTTACTAAACTCCAGCCCTGTTGCATCCCTGTGCTTGTTTTACAAGCACTTCCACATAATGTGCTCTGATGAGCTTACTGCACGTGTACCCCATAAACGTAAATATCTCCGACAAATCTGACTAGCAGCAAAATCCCACCCCTTCACTGTAGAGATCTCCAGATGTTGGACAACTTTCTTCTCTAATAACTTCTTTCCTCGTCTGCTTGCCTTTGGAATTTCCTCCTTGCTATCTATTTCCCCGACTGTACCAACATGTAGAAACTTAAATCTGGCTCTTCCTTACGTCCCAGTTGCAATATTGTTAAAAAATAGAAAAGGCTGGATCTGAAAGATTTTTCAAATCAATCAAAAATATACAAATATACAAAAGTCATTCCCCTTTGTCCAGTAGAAATAGAAACTAACCAATGAAAAGATAATATTACAACAAACATTTTTTTAAATCAGATAAAATAAAAAATCAATTAAAAATACAAACGTAAAAAAGTAGCATGAAACATAAAATAACAAAAAAACGTCATGAGAAAAAAAGCAAATAAACTTCTTTAAGAATGGAGAGATAAGACAATTAAAATCTTGACTACGAAATTGAACAGCAGTAAAATTCTGCAGTATAGTTATATGAGAGAATTTTTTTCCTTGCTCCTCACGTCTTTCTACTTGTCTTTTCAGCCACTTAACATATATTTTTTTTTCATTTTTTGATTTTTAGTTCTAACAAGCGAAGAACGAAACCAGTCAACTAGTTGTCATCTATTTTCTTCTCTTATCTCGCCGTATTTTAGTTTTTACCAAGATTAAAAGTTACTTATATAGTCTACTCATAGCTGTCATAAAATTCTGTATCATTAATAAAATCTTATATATATATATATATATATATATATATATATATATATATATATATATATATATATATATATATATATATATATATATAAAATTACGTATGTATATATGTTTATAGATTTCTATGTATAGGATTCACTCCTTAACTAATAAACTGATTGTTATGAATTTTGGAACACAGCTGTTAACCGTAAGGATGGATAATGTGGGCTAAATTTAGTTTAATTTAGTTTCATGCAAAGGGGGTAAAGATGGGGATGGATGCCTCTGAGTTTTGTGAGAGTTTAACAATAGGTATTAGATATCAATTAATAAGTATTCCCCAAATTTCAGTGTTTTGGGAGTATTTTAAAGGATTTTACCTCCTAAAATACGGGTATAATATGGGTACAACCCCCCATTTGAAAATTCAAATATTTCAGATTTGCATTAAATTTGATTCATAGTACATAGACACCAATTAAGCAAGATTTCCTGAATTTCAATTTCTTCTACAGATAAAAAAGTATTTTAATAGAAACTATAAAAAAAGATCGTTGTTGCTTAGAAACATAAAGTTTAAAGTTTTGTTTTATTTTTTTACATCCTTTGGTTTTTGTTGTTGTTTCAGAGTCCTATTACAAATTTATTTTAAAATGCCAATATTTGCTTCCCTATAATTAATGAGTTATTTTATCTGTTATCTTTGCTGTGTTATAATGTTCAGCATAGGAAAAGGTAATTATGAAATGGAGGTAAAATCTGATCCACACAGATCTGACCTTGCCTACTAATGGAGATCTATTTTTATGACAAACGGGTTATTTGACCTTACTGTTTACCTTTCATGACTTTCATGCTTGATTAGCTCAATTTTGCATAAGTCAATATCAAAATAATTTTAAAAAGTCTCTCCATATATAAATATATCGATTTTATTTAAGGAATTAATCATTAATCAATCTAGCGATAGTCAGGCACCTAGTTAATGCTAAACTTCATTCTGATCATTAATACGGATTTAGACAAGCACGATCTACTGCAGATATCCTAACAGTCATATCTGAACGCATATATCCAACACTGGACAAGGTAGGTGAAGCTAAGGTGGTAGCGATCGATATATCCAAGGCCTTTGACAAGGTCTGGCATGAAGGGCTTCTCATAAAACTGCACTCATATGGTATTACTGGACAAATATTTAATATAATTAAATCCTTCCTAACAAAACGAAAGATCCAGGTTGTACTCGATTGCCGTTCTTCTAAGCAACATGGCATAAATGCTGGTGTACCCCAGGGATCTATACTTGGACCTCTACTGTTCCTGATTTTCATAAATGATGCCATTGCGACTGAGATAGGAATATTTGCTGAAGACACCATGCTCTACTCTCATCATGTGGGCAAAACCAACGTGCACATATCTGAGGCAATGGCTGAATCCTTAGAAAATGACCTCCAGTCTGTAGTGGAATGGAGTCAAAAATGGATGGTAACTTTTAATGCCGCAAAGACCAAGCTACTTTCCTTCAATAACTACAAGAAACCTCTTCAACCACCGATTGTCATGGCAAATAGCACCCTGCCTGAGAGTTCATCATTCAAACTCCTCAGCCTAATTTTCACAGATAACATGAATTGGAATAAATACATTGAAAACATTGCCAGGGCTGCTGCAAAGAAGGTGGGCTCTCTCTACCGTGCCAGTAAACTTCTCACAACTGACATTATCCTATATCTCTACAAAGCCACCATCCGCCCATGCATGGAGTATTGTTGCCACATCTGGGCTGGGGCATCATTCGCTAGTCTCTCCCTCTTAGACAAGGTCCAAAAAAGAGTTGCCAACTTGATAGGTTCTTCACTATCAACCAAGCTCCAGCCCCTGTCCCATCGCCGCAATGTTGCTTCTTTGTGCTTGTTTTACAAGTACTTCAATGGATTGTGCTCTGATGAGCTTGCTGCTCTGGTGCCCCCTCGACGTAAATTCACTAGACCAACCCAACAATCTGCCAAATCTCATCCATACACTGTGGAGGTCTCCAGATGCCGAAGAGCTTTTTACTCCAAAAGTTTCTTTCCTCGTGCTGCTGGACTCTGTAACTCCCTTCCTGCTCTCTGATTTCCTGACGTTACTGACATGCAGAAATTTAAAACTAATGTAAACAGACATCTCGCTGCGCAGCTCCTAATTTAGGTTGACCCCCCCCCCCCAAAAAAAAATACCTTCACTCTTTTTTCTCAGTAGCCCCTTACGTCTACAGTGGCGACCTGCCTTGTTTGGGGTGAACTATGATACAAAAAAAAAAATTAAGGAATGTTAGAACAGCAAAAAGTAAAAAAAATTAATAAAAATTCAAAGTGTGTGAACTTGTGTGTGAGTTTAGTTAGTGAGACTGTGTTTATAAGCTGTCGCTATGTTTAGTAGTCCATGACTGTTTCTTGTGTTGTCTGCCAAGACCTTATAACCTAATAGTCAGGGCTAGATTTAGTTTGACTGCAAGGAGTCTGAGTCTGTGTAGTAGTTGATAATACTGTGTTGTGACTGACAAGGGTACGTGTGGCAGGTTCAGATTTATTATTGTGAGAAAAAAAAGTAATACAAAATTAATACAAACATTGGATTTATTATTATGAGAAAAAAAGTAATACAAAATTAATACAAACATTGGATTTATTATTGTGAGAAAAAAAAGTAATACAAAATTAATGTAAACATTGGATTTATTATTGTGAGAAAAAAAGTAATACAAAATTAATACAAACATTGGATTTATTATTGTGAGAAAAAAAAGTAATACAAAATTAATACAAACATTGGATTTATTATTATGAGAAAAAAAGTAATACAAAATTAATGTAAACATTGGATTTATTATTGTGAGAAAAAAAAGTAATACAAAATTAATACAAACATTGGATTTATTATTGTGAGAAAAAAAAGTAATACAAAATTAATACAAACATTAGATTTATTATTATGAGAAAAAAAGTAATACAAAATTAATGTAAACATTGGATTTATTGTGAGAAAAAAAAGTAATACAAAATTAATACAAACATTGGATTTATTATTATGAGAAAAAAAGTAATTCAAAATTAATACAAACATTGGATTTATTATTGTGAGAAAAAAAAGTAATACAACATTAATACAAACATTGGATTTATTATTGTGAGGAAAAAAAGTAATACAAAATTAATGTAAACATTGAATTTATTATTGTGAGAAAAAAAAGTAATACAAAATTAATACAAACATTGGATTTATTATTGTGAGAAAAAAAAGTAATACAAAATTAATGTAAACATTGGATTTATTATTGTGAGAAAAAAAAGTAATACAAAATTAATACAAACATTAGATTTATTATTGTGAGAAAAAAAAGTAATACAAAATTAATGTAAACATTGGATTTATTATTGTGAGAAAAAAAAGTAATACAAAATTAATACAAACATTGGATTTATTATTGTGAGAAAAAAAAGTAATACAAAATTAATACAAACATTGGATTTATTATTGTGAGAAAAAAAGTAATACAAAATTAATACAAACATTGGATTTATTATTGTGAGAAAAAAAAGTAATACAAAATTAATACAAACATTGGATTTATTATTGTGAGAAAAAAAGTAATACAAAATTAATACAAACATTGGATTTATTATTGTGAGAAAAAAAAGTAATACAAAATTAATACAAACATTGGATTTATTATTGTGAGAAAAAAAAGTAATACAAAATTAATACAAACATTGGATTTATTATTGTGAGAAAAAAAAGTAATACAAAATTAATACAAACATTGGATTTATTATTGTGAGAATAAAAGTAATACAAAATTAATGTAAACATTGAATTTATTATTGTGAGAAAAAAAAGTAATACAAAATTAATACAAACATTGGATTTATTATTGTGAGAAAAAAAAGTAATACAAAATTAATGTAAACATTGGATTTATTATTGTGAGAAAAAAAAGTAATACAAAATTAATACAAACATTAGATTTATTATTGTGAGAAAAAAAAGTAATACAAAATTAATGTAAACATTGGATTTATTATTGTGAGAAAAAAAAGTAATACAAAATTAATACAAACATTGGATTTATTATTGTGAGAAAAAAAAGTAATACAAAATTAATACAAACATTGGATTTATTATTGTGAGAAAAAAAGTAATACAAAATTAATACAAACATTGGATTTATTATTGTGAGAAAAAAAAGTAATACAAAATTAATACAAACATTGGATTTATTATTGTGAGAAAAAAAAGTAATACAAAATTAATACAAACATTGGATTTATTATTGTGAGAAAAAAAGTAATACAAAATTAATACAAACATTGGATTTATTATTGTGAGAAAAAAAAGTAATACAAAATTAATACAAACATTGGATTTATTATTGTGAGAAAAAAAAGTAATACAAAATTAATACAAACATTGGATTTATTATTGTGAGAAAAAAAAGTAATACAAAATTAATACAAACATTGGATTTATTATTGTGAGAAAAAAAAGTAATACAAAATTAATACAACCATTGGATTTATTATTGTGAGAAAAAAAAGTAATACAAAATTAATACAAACATTGGATTTATTATTGTGAGAAAAAAAAGTAATACAAAATTAATACAAACATTGGATTTATTATTGTGAGAAAAAAAAGTAATACAAAATTAATACAAACATTGGATTTATTATTGTGAGAAAAAAAAGTAATACAAAATTAATACAACCATTGGATTTATTATTGTGAGAAAAAAAAGTAATACAAAATTAATACAAACATTGGATTTATTATTGTGAGAAAAAAAAGTAATACAAAATTAATACAAACATTGGATTTATTATTGTGAGAAAAAAAAGTAATACAAAATTAATACAAACATTGGATTTATTATTGTGAGAAAAAAAAGTAATACAAAATTAATACAAACATTGGATTTATTATTGTGAGAAAAAAAAGTAATACAAAATTAATACAAACATTGGATTTATTATTGTGAGAAAAAAAAGTAATACAAAATTAATACAAACATTGGATTTATTATTGTGAGAAAAAAAAGTAATACAAAATTAATACAAACATTGGATTCCTCATAAAATTTTACACAGGAAAAATTGTTTGATCTTTGTATAGGTTTTGTTTTCAATTGCATCTACAATAAGCAATAATTAGAATTAATGATTCGATCTTAATATTCCCAGATAAAATCATGGGCAAATTTGAATGGTGTCATTAAATTCCTTGAAAAATTTAACCCTTATTGTAACTTATTTAAACTACCTGTACCCACCAGGCGTTGGCCGGTAGTGATTTTATATGCAATTTGTTTTACGTTTATTTTTAAAACTATGCAGTGTTTTCCAACAATATTTTTTGTTCCAAAAAAGAGACATAACTCTCTATTGACATTTATGTACCATTTTTAAGATGGCGTTCGTATGAAAATAATTCTGATCCGGTCAAGGAATTAAATCGAATTACATTTTATTGTTCTTAACAACATGCTGTAACAGTTCACGAAAAGAACTGACGAACCAGAATCAAATATTGATGTTATAGGAAGAAAGCTATCGATGACAAAAAATTCAGAAAGAAACTGACTTTACTTTATATATTTTGGAATATCAGTTTTAAAAAATGTTAACATGAAAATATAGAAATTTAACAACTCGGCCATAAACTAAAATATCTATTGTAATCGACTGATACACTCATACTCTTCCCATATCCAAGTTATCTCCTTTGAATGATACTGTGAAACAAGTGAACAAACTCTTCAATTATGAAGTTTAAAAAAGACTTACATACATAGGTATATGCGAGATTGAAATCGAGGTTTGCGTTCTTTCTTAGATGTGGGCGCAAGCTGGATTGACGTGTTTCACACCAGCTTTATGGTTTTAACTGATTTTCATACCACTGACGCCATGTTGTAATATCTCGCTTTTGCTTGCAGTTTAGATGGGACTCCCAAACAGCAAGGCCCTTTTCTACTGGTCACAGAATTCGTTATCAGAATATTTCGCAGATGCTATCAAATCAGTCCGATGGAGGCTTTGTTGTTGTCAGACTGCTGTTCTGTTCAGTTGGAGGTCCACTCTCCCAGGCTTTAGCTTCTCTTTGAGAAGGGAATTTATTGCTAATCGCCTGATGTTCCCCTGCCGAGGAATGCCGACGGAGCTGCTCAGGCATTTTTTATAGGCCAGAGTGCACTTATCCTAGTGCGATTGCTTCTCAAAACCACATCTGACCTCCTGTAGAGGAGGTAAATAGTGTATCAAATTAAGTTGTTTTCCTCTTCACATATATACTGTATAATTTGCTTGTCTTGCCAATGCATTTGGACTTATTGTTTATAATTTTTCTGATGTTCACTCCTTTTATGTATCATGTTTCATTATTTCCCTCTTGCGTTTGTCTTTATGAGAAATAAATGTATGCATGTCATCATCATCATCATCATCATCGGGTTAACGTCCGTTTTACATGATGTCATGTGTTGGACGGCTTTAAGAAATTGACTTCCAAACTAACCTATCTCTGTCCAGGTCTTTATCTATTCTTCTTTCTTTCAAGTGCATCCTTATCACCTCCCTCCCATGTTTTCCTTGGCCTTCCCCTTTGAACTGGATCTTCTGCCTTAACTTTTCTGCATCTACTAACCCAAGAACTCTCATTCGTTCTTTCAATGTGGTCATTCCATCAAAGTCTCCTGTTCTGCACCCATCTCCCTATACTGTCCAGATATAATCATTATCTAAGGTCATCAGATCTAAGCCTGTCTTACACATCCATTGTACCATTCTCATATCATTTCTCTCCATGCAATGCATGTCCTCAACCCTCACTAGCCAGGTTTCACTTCCATACATCATCACACTGCATACACATGCCTGATAGACTTTTCCCGTGGTCGACAGTGGCAACGCTCTGCTGGTTAATAATGACAGACGTTCCCTCAACTTACTGTATCCATTTCTAATTCTTGCAATCTCACTAGCACCTGTGAACAAATGGTATCATCCAGGTAACAAATTTCTCAACAACTTTAATAGTTTTGCTATTTAGATATACTTGTCCATATCTGAGTTTTCATCCAAGGCTATTGTTATGAGGAAAGTAGTCAGTAGGAGAGAGTTTTATAAGTCTGCTGTTCTTGGAAATAAGCTATTTGAATAGGAAGCGGTATTATAACAAAGTATCTGAACCATGAATTGATGTAGATCACTAAACCAATGAGTCAAAAGAGCTAGAACAAAAGAAGCAGGGAAAAAATCAGACAAAATCTGGAAGAACACATGCCATAATAGTACTTATAGAAGAGACTGAGACTAGCAGCATCACGTCTGTGAGAGAGAGGGTGCAGAGAAGAAGAGAGGATGGGGCGAACAAAATTATATATACGCTTCTGAACCTTACAAGGAACTCTCATATTGGACAGAGATTTATATTTCGACATTGTGTTATTCATGATAGCCTAACATATCCAATATGGCGGCCATGTGTTGGAAAAAGGGCTCCAAAACATGCGTCGCTATAAAAATGTTAAAATTGGAATATCAAATATTCCAATATTATACTTAGAAAAAGTATGAAGCTGTAATTCCTTTGGTTACGTGTTTATAGCATGTCGAGGTCACTACTCGTTGCAGGGTCCGATGCTGATGATCAGTCTTTTTGCACTGTCTGCCTGTGTTTATCATTCTTTCTTTGCTATTGCTGTATTTTTTCTTGTGTCTCTAAATAGTTGTAAGACCGATCACCAGAATCGGACCCTACTCTGCAAAATAGCACCAAAAAGAAATAATCAGGGTGTAAGATCTGAAAAAGTTCTGAATGACAAACATTCCTCAAATTCAATAAGTGTAAACATTAATCTATCCTTAATGTTTATTACATGTGTATATTGAACACTAATCTACTTGGGGTGAATAAATGGGAGCTTAACAGTATTTCTTTATAGCCTTTATTCGCCTTGTCACTTATTTTTGGTCTTTGGGATATTCTAATTAAGTTCAAGTTTAATTTTCAGATTATCATTTGCCTTTCAACTCTCATTAATTTCTCTAATTAATAAGCACATACTAAAAAAAGAAAGAAAAAAACCTCATAAACTCTAACTATATGAAACAAAATGGGTTCTTGCAAATCTATTTGCGCTACTTTTAATTTTCACTAAAAAAATTGGTAATGGTCATTAATTTATCCAATTAGGAACTGTCATTTTGTTTCTATTGTTTTATTAGTAATTGCATAATATGGAACTTGGTTAATGTGAATAATTATATATATATATATATATATATATATATATATATATATATATACTAGTTGTACCGACCCGACGTTGGCTGAGATCCATTATGTTAAAATTTATTTTTTAAATATTTCTATGTTTTTTTTATATCCAGTATCTAAGCTAAAATAATATTATAAATTTATTAAACAAATGCATAATTCAACATTTGATAAAATATAAATATTGGATTTAAATTCAAAAGTTTATGAAAATCTTTTTCAACTGCCAAATAAGAAAATAGCCTATTTTGGGAACATCACAAAGTTTGGCAGGCCGAGAGGTAGGCTCAAGGTGTTCCCTCAAATAATGGCGATGGAGCGGCGCTCATAGAGCAAAGTCGATTCATGATGGTCCCCGGTGTAAGCAAGATGTAAGTAAGAAAGAAAAAGAAAAACAAGCAAGTAAGGCACGATAAATGTTACTAAAAGAATAAAAGTTATTTTCCTTAGCTGATTTTTTCTTTTAAGGTGACTTTAAAAATGTCTACATATTAGAAAAGTGCCGGATCGGATTAAGTATTCTTTTTATAAATTGTAGCGAAGTACCTTAGTCTATAGCAAATAACATGGTACAACACTGACAACTGGAAGTTGACTGGTCAGAATTAAAGTTTGATTTTTAGTTTAAATGCTATTTAGGTACAGCTTTTCAAATCCGGCCAGCATAATTTTATAGAGTATATATATATATATATATATATATATATATATAAACCTAATGAGACACTCCATATTTCCTTCAAAAACACTTGACAGACAATTGTTTCTGCCCATATCGAAAACATATTTTTATGATATACAAAATATCACAAATATTCATGAAGAAGATTCATCAGTATATAATATTCCATAGTTTGGCTGAAAAATTAAAATACACCCGACATTCATAATTTATACATATTTCTTTTTTCACTTCAAAGGAAAACCTTACTTTTTCAGTTCAAAGAAAACCTTACTTAACTTTATGTTTTGAATATCAAACTTACAAAACTAACAAATTTTATATTCTAACTTCTATGTTTGTAGCAACCACATGTTCAGGTAAATCTTACCCGAACACGAGGCTGCCATTTCGTGCATTGTATCATCGTGAGAGAACAAACGAGGGGTACAGGAATGTACAATAGTGAAGAACCAGTTGGCGTTAAATACAAACTTTATATAAATAGAAATAAGTTGGAATACCCCTCCCAGAATCAGTTCATAATATTAAGCACTCTTAATAACTAGTCCCTAAAATACTTAAAATAAATCAAAAACAAACTACAAGGATGAAAACTGTAAAGAAAAACAAATCTCACACAACTGAAGTTAGAAAAAAGTCACATTAAAAGTTAAATTTTTAATAAATTTTCTATTGCAGACACCAAATCTCCATTATGATATCTGTTTGGACCGTTGATTCAATTTACAGGGATAAACCGTTCTTATTTCGTGGGGTATCAGCAAATTTGTTTTTTCATTCACTGACATTGACCTGCATCCGGTTGTACATACATAAATCTACATCATTACTAACTTGTTACAGCAAACACTATGAATAAATATTTGAAAATATTAAGAAATTGAAACATAACAACTTTTACCGAAATGATTGGACAATTAAATAACCCGAAAAGTGTTGATGTGCTCTAAAGCAAAACAATCAAACACCCAACCTCCACCAGGGTTTGAACTCACAGGTAGAATTCACTTTAGCTTTTAAACCGATGCTTTTATTCACAAGGCCATATAGATTGAATAAAACCAACATGTTTTATTCACTACAAACACCTTCCACTTATGATTAAGAGAGAGAAGGCTTCGGCTTGCTGGTCACTCTTGGAGAAGTAAGTTAGAACTTGTGAGTGACACCCTCTTATGGAATCCATTACGATTGAAAGACCTCATCACACCTACATTGATCAACTTGTAGAAGGCTCTAGATGCCATTTGGAGAAATTGTCAATAGTGATGTCTGATAGTAGCTAAAATGAACGAGTCAAGAAGATGCAATAACATTAATTTACCTACCCTTTCAAATTGAATACATTTTCAGTTTGAAATGATCACGTGGTTACCAATTACAACAAAAAGGCAAACTGAAGAAGGCCACCAGCTGAAATGTTGTGAATATAACAACCACAATTATGTACATGAATTTCATAACATTGTTTCAAGAGTCATTGTTTGTCTTTCCTCCAAGCTTTTGCTGCTACAGATCTCTTATTTGTACTCATTGTATTTCAAAACAGACGACCAGAAACAATACTGGGATTAGCAGAGAAACATTTGTTTTATTTTAGAGTCTTCCATCTTTTAAACACGTAGCTTTAACAAGGTTTGAGATGTCTTTCTTCTACTCGACTCCAGCAAGGCTGGGTCAGATGAAATGCAGTTAAGGATTGTGTAAACCTTGTTTTACTATAGATACTTTTGTAAACCTTGTTTTACTATAGATACTTTTCAGAATGTATCTATTGTCTTTCAAGACAGAATGGTACCAGTCAATCATTTCAAAATCAACAATAATGCCATTCTTCCCTTCCGGTTATATATATAGGCTAGGAACAAAGTGTTGTATCTGTTCTGATGCTACACTTTGACTGTTCCGTCTTCGGTCAGTGAAGGAGAAGTCCTTCTAGATTCAGGCAATTTTAAATTTTGTTTTGATCCAGACTGCCTCTTTTTGTGGAGCTCGATTTTCCCCACAATAAAAACTAATCGTGTGTCTAACTCTGCCCTCGTGGGGAGGCAAGTAAATGGTAACAAAAACAGAAGAACAATCACCAAGGCATAATTTGCGAAATATCATACATGTCATGGTGCCATATCATTTTGTATTACAAAAATGACGGTGTTCATAGACTTTCTCTATGTGTATGAAAGACAGCATGGAAAAACAATTAAACACAGGAAAAAACTAAAATCAATAAAAACAAACGGGAGATTAACCGTTTTTGTTCGGATCAACGAATGTCTTCAGAAACGAACGTCCTCAGAAAAAAGACGTTTTCTGAAGACGTTCATTGATCCGAACGAAACCGGTCAATCTCTCGTTTATTTTTATTGCTTTTAGTTTTTTATTATTCCTGTGTTTAATTGTTTTTTCATTCTGTCTTTCATACATTCTGTTCCCACATTTTATTTTATGAGATATCGTGTATTTTATCCTCAGACTTTCTCTATGTGCATCATCATCATCATCATCATCATCATCATCATCATCATCATCATCATCATCATCATCATCGGTTTAACGTCTATTTTACATGCTTGCATATTTTGGACGTCTTTTAGAAATTGATTTCCAAATTGACCTATTCTGGCCAGGTCTTTATCCCTCTTTCTCTCAAATTCATCCTTATCAGTTCCTCTCACAGTGTCAATGAAAGTGAATAAACTGAATCCATTACATGTTTTTATTTTGTTTTACTGTAAACTGAATTCAGAATATGTGTTTTGTATTGCTGTGTTACTTTTTCCTCTATTGGTGTTACTTTTAGTAGAAGCAACAAGACTTTCGAACCACCTTCAACTTTGTACAATGGTACTCTTTATCAAGTGAATAACTCTTAAGCCTTATGATTCAAATTATGTTATTCTCTATTTAATTTATTTTTATACTAGAGCGCTGTTTGTTCAGTACCTGGGTATTTCAATTTCCATTTTTACCTAGCTTTTGCCGCTTTATAGCTAGTATGAAGAAAGATATTTGAGAGCGTAAGTAACTATGATGAATGTATTTACGTATTGTTTTGATTGGCAAAAGCATTAGAAATTATGTTTTCAAGCTAAAATAATTAGCTTTGAACTAATACGGAATACTCTTTATATCTATCTTTTTTGGATTATCAAAAAAAAGGTCACTCAGTTTTAAAAAGTATTCATGCAATGTTTGTTATGTTATTATGTTAATTTCTTTAAATTTATAAAACACGTTTCCAGTTTAAAAAATTGTTTAGATTTACATGAGATTCGTACTTGGATATTGACATTGTAAAAACTACTACCTTAGTAATGTATATTCTGCCTATTCCTTTTTTTCTATCAAATAATTACATTTTTCTTTTTGCATATGAACAGACAAACTAAAAAAAATAACTTTTTAAGAGTATATCGATAAACTTGAGGCTTTTGTTAATGTTTTCTTTTCTTTTTCAGGTAAGTATACCTATTTTGACAACTACCTTTCTAATGACGCAAATGATTGGTTATCTGTCACCTGGTTGCAAGAATTAGCATTTATCGTTGTGATGAACGACATCTAAGAGTTTGGCAGTTAAAGGTTTGACAACTATTTTTGATCTTTTACTCATTTTCATGCTTATATTGCATTCTTTTTAATTTGTTAGATGCGTCTCATCACCTCCGTGAGAAGCTTTGTCGGTCGTTTTGCCTGTTATATGTATCCACATGTCTTTATTAGTGGCTCTGTTCATTTGTCACACTAAAGTTTGATATACCATTCCCATCATTAAACGCGTAGATTGAATGGGCGCATCTTAATATTGAGGAGGGTCAAATAAAATATGTTTGCTATAGGATGCAAATCAACAAATCATAAAGAGTCCCTTGGCCTTTTGGCTAGGAGCAAAGTGTACTATCTGTTCTGATACTACACTTAATCTTTTCTGTCCTCGATAAGTGAAAGAGAAATCCTTTTAGACTGAGATAATTTTTATTTTGTTGCAATCCAGAATGCCCCTTTTGGAGAAGCGGTATTTTCCCCACATTAACAACTGTCCTTATTTCTAACTCTGTCCTCGTGGGGAGGCAAATAAATAGGAACAAATCATAAACAGTACAATAAAATCGCACATAATGTCTTTAACGCTCAACCATAGCAGTCCTCCGAGACTGAAGACACTTCATCCAAAATGGTCTCTCGTCGCCCCCTGGTGGCTACCTCTCTGTTGTGGTGCATTCTTGCTCTGGAATTAAAGTCAGCACAACAACATAAACAAAAAAACTAGATCTCGAATTTGGAGAAGGGACATTTTATTAGGCTGTTGATGTTGCCTTCTTCTCTGCTAGTGGCGGGAAAGAATAAATATCGATCTACGGATTTCTGGTATGCGGCTCCTTCATTTATAATCGATTCTTAAATCATTTCTTATCAGGTCTCATCGGTTCAAACTTCCAACTCAGAGTCCCCGCTATTCACGCATATCATGTGACATTATTTTCTATTGCTCATGTTCTCACAAGGGAGAATGGGTACTCAAAGGCCAGCTACCTACCCCTTTCTGACTTTTATTTCCTGTTTATGCGCTAATGCTTCCCTTGCAAATTTAAATCATTAAATCATCACTTACTATTTAACATTCAGACTATCCGTAACTAATACATGAAACTGTTTTGAATAAATATAATTTTAGAGATTTTAACACCAACTATTTGATAAAGAGATCTTACCTCGAAATATATTATGGAACATCGTTAAACACATTAGATCGTTGTGTAGAAGTTGAGACTAAATCAAGTAAGATTTACTAAAAAAATCACTTTATGTCCTCCTTCTCAACACCAATATATTTCTACTTTTTGCATTTTTTTTAAGACGTTTGTTGATCCGAACGAAACCGATAAAATCTCTCGTTTCTTGATGATTTTTCCTGTATTTAAATTTGTTTTCCGTTTGCCTTTTACACACACAGAAATATAAGGTGTGTTAGAAGGCTATTACAATGCGAGAAATGGAAAAAATATACGTACAAGGTATTGATTTACACTTTTTTCTCTACTTACAATATCGATACATAAGTTAATATCTCCATAGACACCGAGTTATATTTCATTTGCTAAACACTGAAGAGCAACATTTATTATTTATATAGAAACAAATATCACTTCCAACAGGATATCTAATTTGCTTAATGATTTTAAAAAGAAAATGTGGATAGTGTAGAAGGAATAGCAATATCAGAAATAATGGCGACAAAGGCGATCCATAGAAAAATATATTTTATTTTATTGACGACAGACAACAGATTCGGAGAAATAGTCGAATATACAGTCACTGGTTAGAAACAGTCTCGTGTAGATCCTGACAAGAAAAAGCGTCTTGGTATAAGGAGCGGTTTGTTAGGTATGGGGCGAGATTAGCAGTAACTGGACAGTCTAAATTTGTTGCCGATGGCAAAGTGAAGGGGTTTACACAGTGAAAGATCATAGGCTGACTGTGAAACAATGTTGGGATTAAATGCGTTGAAAGTTTAGTTACAAGTGGCTAATAATAACCTAGTATTTCTTTTCATCTCTCCTGAACACTATCCCCGTCTTATGATACTAAAACAATGTCAATAAGAGTAGAATATTCAATGTAGATTTAAATGTGGCATTAAGACAGAAGGCTGTAAATGTGTTAGAAAACATAACAGAGCAGAAATAAAAACGAACCACTGAAGAGGAGAAGCTGAAAAAATTAGAATATTTGATATTCTATAGTGACGCACGTGTTGGGGTATCTTCTCGTCGCCATATTGAATATGTGCGTTCTTGAGAACGCACGAGGGTCGAAAGTAAGCGGGAAAATAACAGCAATGAAGAAACGGTAAAATTAAAGAGACGATTGCATTCACACATGCATTTATTTCTCAAATAGGCGGTTTGTCAAAGACAAATGTAAGAAGGACATTATAAGATATGTTGAACATAAACCAGCAAAAGAAGGAATGAGGCAAAAAACAGTGTAAAACAGAACAATTGAAACAGACTAATAGAGGACATTGAGAGTATGCGTATTTGATATTGATGCTCTAAATTAACTAATCAAAGCATCTTGCATCTGTCAATCATATTTCTTTATACAACAACGCAAAAAGTCATTTACTGTTTGTAATGACTTTCTTCATATTCAAAAAATGAAATTGTTAGAGAGCAAAATGCTGTGTTTACTTATAATTCGGCAATGAAGACATACTCCTGAGTGCATTTACTGAGTTCGTTTAATGTTTTTGATCCTTGGGTTGATTTTTCATCTACTAGAGCAGCTCCATCGGATGTTGCTTGCTGGTAAAACTCTGGCGTTGTTGGGATTGAAGGCAGCATTTTGCAGCCTTCCCTCACTGCCATCACACCTCAGGCACTATGCACGATCTGACAGAGAAATAAAATAAAAAAATACAACTACATAAGTCAATTCACCAGAAGATGATTGGGGGTAACGATTGTTTTGAAAAGGAAAATAATGTTATAATTGAGATTAAAAGTTTATCAATAACCAGGGAAATTGATGTTTTCTTTGCACATAAGTCAAGCAAAACAGATGGCTTGTTTCGCTACACCTTACTCCATTATGCCCCCCCCCATTAGGGACGGCGTCTGGGACACGTTTTTTTCTGCTTGAAGTCTCGTCAGGAAAGAGACAAATCTCTGTCTGGAAGTCACGTGGTTTCGTCGACTTCCCTTTTGGGGTTATCTTTGACCCTTAGCTGTCACTCAAACATTTCCAGTAAAACAACGGTGCTCGTTATATAACACATAACATGAATTCTCTTTTTAACAAGAAGTGACACTCTACAACTCTGTTTGCCACAGCGCCAGTAATATATAGGCTTTACCGCAACTTTCTCTATAAAGCTAATAAGCAGGGAATACACAATGTAGTTAGGTGTAAGAATTTTGAATTATCGGCATGAGTCTAAGAGGGAGTGTTTAATTTGGCATAATGGATGCCTTCACAGATTATGGAATCAGCTATGCTATCTTTAATTCCTATCAGATCTATTATGTTCAATGTAATTTTTGGAGAAGTATGAACTCACAATTTTCCCGAACTATGGATAAAATAGTGACTTGTGTTCAACTGATTGTATACAATAGACATTGCGTTTTCGCATTAAACGATCTAAAATGGTTTATGTCATTTTTTTATTTACTGATGAGTCACCACTTATCAAGGCTTAAAAACCACTGAAGGATAAAGGGTTAATGAGATTAGGGTTAGGGTTATTTATCTCCCTCCCATGGCGGGAAGATTAGACACAAGGTCAGAAAAGGGGATTTGAAACCAGCGCCTTAGAGGAAGAGCACTCTGGTTGAACAAAAATTGTCTCGGCATCCCCTTCAACATTCTCAGTCGATTAAAAATAAACTAACTGCTTCTCAAACGGTGAGAAGGCAAATCCTGGGAAGTTGGACTTCCTAGAACTGCATAGGACCTTACCTCAGACCGACTAAGAACAAACTATCCTTAAAAATGGCATAGACTCTGCCGGTCTGATTATGGTATGAACTAACACAGACGGGCACTAGAGTTTTAAGTTTTGAGATGGATAAATTGTCAGTTGAATGATGAAGAATATTATGAGAAAATTAAAAATGATGAATAGAATTAAGGAGAGTAGAAAGTCGACCTTGGGTTTACTTTCAGCAGCCTCATAAATCTTGCTTCCCTTATTTTGTCTTTTTGTTCTCACATTTCATGAGCGATATTTCTGACAAATGGGGAAGAATTGCTGTTTTCGGGGTCAGAATCTATCCATATAACAATTATCGTTGGCTAGTTTTTGACCTTGAAGAAGTTTTTTTTTAGGTCCTTACATCAAGTGGCTTCATGCCTTGTCTGGAGCGATTTCCATTTTTTTAAAAATGTGATTACTAATGAGGATGGCTTATGGCAACATTTGGCGATATTGAATTTCAAGACGACCATGTTGTAGCCTGCAGAGAAGCAATCCCATGATAACGTATTCCAGACTTGCTTTCCATTATTTTATGCTGGATAATATTACATTTTTAAATATTTTTTCTAAACAAAATGTTACTGGGTCATTTTCCTCTTTCTCATTAGTCTTGGTTAGTACAATCTTATTTTTAGAATGGATAAATCTAATAATTCTCATGAGAGCAACACAATTTAGAGATTATTTTCAATATACATATATAATGCCAACAGCTAATAAAAAATTCATCTAATTATAAAAGGAGGGAGACTAGCTTGAATATGTTTATGATTTATTTGTCTCTATATTAATAGGCTTGATGGCAACCTTAGCTAATAAACAGGGCATAAATTATCTCTCTCTTTTCCACCATCTCTGTCAGTCTATATGTGTTCCATATCCCTGTTCTCTTTCTCCTTCTCTGCATGCTTAAGGTCCGACTTCGAATTTTATTATGTCTAACAACACTAATGATATAAAGATATAGGAGGACTTGTTTTACTTGTGTTGTTTTATTTTTTATGGAACTGTAGTTTTCACAAAAGGACACCAGCAATGTTAAGTTATCTCTCTTTGTATTATGATATAAGAGTTCTGTTCCTTTGTGATAAGCTCTTAGAGTGATCTCTCTTGTTGTTGTTGTTGTTGTTGTTGTTGTTGTTACTGGGCAAACAAAGATGGTGGTTTAGAAAAACGGATGATTGGATTTATGTGATAAGTAAACTAACATTGGTAGCAAAATCTGTTTTCTTTCGTATTCAGCAAACGTTGAAACACATTTAAAAGAAAAATGGCTTCTGGTACAAAACACCCACCTATTTTGCTAAATGAAAAGGCTGAATGGAAGCAAGATATAAGCATATGGTCTATATTTATAGATTTATCTAAAGAGAAACAGGGGCCGGCTGTATTTTTGTCACTACTGCAAAATATAAGAGAATGTATTCAACATTTGTCAATAACGGATATCGGTGGAGCAAATGGATTGCATATAATTATAGACAAATTGGATGAAATTTACTTACAGGATTAAAATATGATGGCATATATGTCATTAAAGGAGTTTTATTCCTACAAAAACGCGGTCGGAGTTAATATAAATTAATTTTTTGGTACGATATGAATTTCTGTATCAAAAATTACAAACATTTAGAATTACTCTGTCAAGACCGTTTTTGTTCTGAATGCAGCAAATGTATCAGAGTAAAATGAAAAATTAGCAAGAACCATGGGTTCAAGCTTGACATATGCAACAATGAAAGATACATTGCAGAAAGTGTTTTATGATATTTCATCAACGGAATGTAAAACCGTCCCTGCTATCAAAGAAGAAGTTGAAACAGTAAATTACAATAGATACAGAAGTATCAAGGAACAAAAACATTACAAGGTATATAAAATAAATCCTAAAGACAGACAAGGTAAGATAATGCGTTGTTTTAACTGTAATTCGACCAAGCATTTTGCCCGAGATTGTACGAATTTCAATTCTAGAAACAATATCAACACTGTTGTGAATTCAGACCAGGTGAACTTTACTTTGTTTAATGTTGATTCATGTTATCGGACATTTATAAATGATTCTTATTCTAATGTAAAAATGTCTAATCTTGTGAAAGAAACATTGGGTGGACCGGTGTTGGACTCTGTTTGTTCACGAACTGTTGCTGGAGAACTTTGGTTTAATGTATTTTTTGATACATTAAATGACCGAGATAAGCAGTTAGTGGAAACTGTTAGGTCTAACAGAACATTTTACTTTAGAGATGGAGTGGAGGTAAAAACTATTAAAACACTTAAATTTCTGGTATAAAAGGTGTCAGAGGTTATATTGAGGCTGACATCTTCAAAAATAATTTAACCCTGTTAAGTCATAAATCAATGAAAACTGCAGAAGTACTACTAAATTTTAAAAACGACAGCTGTCGCATTTTTGGCAAATTGCATATCACGACTTCTGGATATTATAGTCTGCCACTAACTAATATGTTTTTGGAAGTTAAAAATGCACCATGCATAGTGAGACTTTAAAAGGATGTTCTCAAGGTGAAAAAAGAGGAAGGCTGAGAAATTACATAGACAGTTTGCACATGCATTTAATGAGAAAATAGCTTTCATGGTATAGAAATTTCTGAATCAGATCAAAGATGTTTGTGATTCTTGTTCAGATTGAAGAAAAGAAGTGGTTTATTCGCTTTGATATTGTTCTAAACCCCTGAGCAGTAAAGACAGAAAGAGGTCGATAATTACTGCTTACTCATATCTTATTCGGACATCTCTAAAAAAACAAATTCACATGTGTGTGCTTCTCTCCTTTCACTCTCTCACTCTTTCTTTGGCTATGTGACGTCACATCCGTTTCTAGCATACAGGAGGTCGAGTTGATATCCAAGTACACTAAGCTGACTCCGACTAAACCCTATTTCCTGTTATCATCAACTTACAAAATTATACTCGGCCAATATTTAACACATATAACAACTGACAAATTAAACTCTAACGCTCTCTCAACGTTACAACCAAGCCAAAGTCTTAGATCTAACGCAATGTAATGCTAACGTTTCTATAGCTACACTCTCGTTTCTTGTATGACGTTATTCATTGCAATGTGATTATACTAAAAATCAAGTTTTAAAAAATAGCATTTCAATTGCCATACAGAAATATTTTTCTCTATGGAAAGTATAATATTATTTCTTTTAGATATATATTCATAATATATTTACCTACAACAAATCCGTTTCCTGCCTTTCATTATATATGCTAGCAATAAGATGCACCCTCTGGTCACATATTTTTTTATAGTATATATATAATGTAAATGTTGAGTTTGCTAGTGAACAGCCGTTTGTGACAATTTTTTGTTGACTCCCCAGGTGTTAGTATGCATGTGGGGATAATCTTATGACAACAGAACAGAAACTATATTATCCCCCCCAAAAGAGGAGGTCATGCCTGAGAGGATAGTGTCATGACAATAGAACAGATACTAAACTACCTGCCCCCCCCCCAAAAAAAAATGCAAGAGAAGGTAATCCCTGGGAGAATGGTATAATGACCACGAAATAGATACGTCATTCCCTTCCAGAAAAGGAGGAAGTAATGCCTGGGAAAATATCTCATGAGATCAGAACAAATTCTATACTACATCTCCCTCCTGAATTAAGCATTGAATGATAGTACATTAGTCTGGAATAATATAGTAAACTGAATTGAGCATAAAAAGATATAGTACAATGATATCATTTTTAGAAGTAATAATATAGTTTTTGTTTCAAAATCTCAATTAATAATATATATGTGTGTGCGTGTGTGTATTTAGGCAGCATTCTTTCATTTAAGCAATTATTGTTAAATATAATAGAATTCTTAGATTGATTATAACTTTTTTTTTTTTAATTTTCTTAATAATCTTTTTTTTGTCAAAATCAAAAAATTAATAAATGCTTCATAAGTATCTTGAGCTCTTTCGAGCACTTTCGATTCTTCGTCAAATCATCTTCAGGTGACAAAAAAAACAAATGAACAAAAAGCTCAAGAAAAGAAGAAATTAAAAAAAACAGCTGAGAACGCTGTATATGAAGTCATTAAACGTCAAAACAACATATATATATATATATATATATATATATATATATATATATATATATATATATATATATATATATATATATATATATATATTAGTAGTAAGTTTTTGAAAGGCTGTGGGCAATGCAAATTCTGGGTAAGATGCAAGTTGTAAGGAACAAAAACAATAAATCTTACCCGGAATTTGCATTGCCCACAGCCTATCAAAAACTTACTACTACTATACCCAGCAATGCTTCAAGCAAACTACCATTCTCTATTATATATATATATATATATATATATATATATATATATATATGAATATATATATATAATATGGGGTTTTTAGCAAATGAAGTTTGATAAACAAATAGTTCAAATATAGTTAATGTCAAGTGCCTACTTATTCTTATGAATCAATTGAAAATATTATTGCTGTCCCTTTTAAAGAATGTAGTATAGACGTTAATTAGAAATATGGTTAATATTTGTCAAGACTAAGAATGTAAATATTTAATATCAGTTAGTGAGTCAAACGTTACGAATCTGATTGGGATCAGAATACGCTTGATTTTTGATAGAGACAAATGGGTTTTTAACTTTGGTCAATGCATTTGGTTCTCATAATTATCCATATGGGTCGCTAATTATCAGTATATTTACCTTTTGAAATATATATATATATATATATATATATATATATATATATATATATATATATATATATATATATATATATGTATGTATGTATGTATATATATATATATATATATATATATGTGTGTGTGTGTGTGTGTTTGTGTGTACATGTATATATATATATATATATATATATATATATATATATTGAGATATTTTCTGATATAACCGAGGTCTCATATAAAAGAAAAATGGTTTTTTATTTAAAAATAGCAGCTGTTTCTTCATAGCCATATAATCAGAGCATTTGTAATTACAAAGTCTAAATCTAATAGACAAATAGACCTTCAGATTTACAGAAAAAAACGACTTACTATCAAATATTTTCACAAAAAACTTCATTTTTTTCCTTCGATGTGCTAGGCTGTGTCTGGTAAAACTAATGATACTTGAAAAGACAAAACAGTTGTTTCGGGATGCCTATATATATATATATATATATATATATATATATATATATATACGCTCACTTATGGGCGGAGCACTTTATATAAAAAAATAATTTTAAAAAGCAATATAATTTCTTCTTCTACAGTAGCAGGCTTGTTATCTCAGAGGATAAGCTGTCTGACTGTTACAATCAGTAATGAATTATTGTCTTGGGTTCGAATTTCGGGGTTGATACGTTCACTGTATTTAGCAACACCGATGAGTCTGGAAAATATGAAATAGCTACATATAGATAACATATATATAGAGAGAAAGATAGTGATAAAAATATATTTATCCATGTACACATGTTTTGCTGTATCCACAGCTCATCAGTGTGGCTTACTATGGAAAGATTCGAACCAACAATTGTATTGTCTGTAGTCGAAAGTGTTGCTGCTTAACTATGAACACTTGTCTAAAATATGTGACGATTATCCTCACTTAAATGTTTAGTTATGTTTGTTATATATATATATATATATATATATATATATATATATATATATATATATATATATATATATATATATTGTGCGTATTTAGCCAGCATATTTTCATTCAGGCAAACATTATTAAATAACACGGAGTGTTTTTGCTTGATAAGACTTTTTTATATTTTTTTTTCAATTTTCCGGATGGTCTATTTAGTGTGTCGGTCAAATTGGTGTATGTAAGTTCTGTGGGTTTCTTGTTCCATTCTTGTTCAATGCTTTGCCAGCAAGCTCAGAGGTACTTGTGTGATTTTTTCTTCAGACAAATAATCCTAAAGAAGTCTTACAATAAAGACAAAACGTTGATGAATACATAAATAATATTTTTTTCTTTTTCTTTTTCATTTTCCATATATATATATATATATATATATATATATATATATATATATATATATATATATATATATATATATATATTTAATTGTGTTGAATGTGATAGACATTCTGTGTTAATTAGATCTATTTATCATCATTTTCAAAATTTTAACAAATTTTAACAAATCAAAGTAAAGTTGTTGTCTGTAACTTTCTTTATTTCTCAAGCTTTCGACCAACTTACCGTCATATTTCGAATGGATTGTAAAAAATATACATATAGTCTTATCAAATGTGCAAGACACAATTTTAAATTATAACTAATAAAATTTGAATGAAAATAACATCTGTGATCACGGAATATCATTCAGATGTGATTATATTCACAACTCTTAAAGTAGTAAAGTATTAAATTCTTTATAAACATTTGAATATGTGAAATAATAAGTTCAGACATGTTGCTTCAAATGTACTTAGTTGCAAATTCATGTTACTTCCAATGTATTTAATCGCAAAGTCATGTTGCTTTCGATCTATTTTACTGCTAAATCATGTTGCTTTCAATGAAATTCTACAGAGATCATGGACTTTAAACATAAATGTACAAATTTTGCAAAAAATAAAACTGATTTTGACCTTGATTCAAAACTAGATCGGGAATTTCTTTGTTTATATTGTATATATACCCAATCGTAATTAGTTTTAATCTATTATATGTATCATCTTTGATAAGCTTAAGTTGAGAAATAGACGTTTGTATTTTTAATGATATGTTGTACTTTTATTCCTATGAATTGTTTGGTTACAGTCCAAGTTAGGTGCTGTGCATTATTCTCAAGATGTACTTGTTCTCCAATGTTGAATTTAAACCTTGCGCCACACATGAATTAAAGTTCAAAATCCTATCTTGTTCGCTACTTATTCTTGTATGTGCCCTTTCTGTGGTCCTTCCAGACTGAGAGAACGACGCCTGCAAATAAGTTCTTTCATACCTAAAAAAGGACTAAGTCAAGACAAAACTGTTGGAAGACAGATGAGATTCAAATCACTGATTAGAGTGATCAATAATCACTTTTTAATCATATCTTATCAGAGACTTTTAAAATGACATGTTAACACATGTTGTGTCTTCAACGAGCTGCCAAATTCTCTCACTCACTCTCTCTCTGTAAGCCATGTGACGTTACATCCGTTTCTATCGATTCTCACAGCACCAGTAATTCTAACATCGAGTTCATTGAGTTGACTCTGACTAAACTTTCATTTCCTGTTATTCTAAACTAACCGTTTTATATATTAGTGGCTTTACTAGATCAATACTTAAAACCAGTGCCAAATCTGGCCAAGACGCAATAAGACATGGTGATGGTGTTTCCAGACGAACATACAGACATCTGCTTTCATTATTATAATAGATGCTTTTGTTTAAAGCTTAATTGTTATCAAACTATCGAAAAAAGGAAATCAATACTTGAATTTCTTGTGCAGTGAAGAGTATTAAAATGGGTAGTTTAGAACAAAGAAAGTTTTGATCTGACATTCAGGATTTTCTAGAGGTTTTATAAAGAGCAAGCTAATGGGATCGTGGGTTCTGAAGGAAAATTAATTGATTGAATTAACTGGTTTAATTACTAATTAAAGTTGTGCAAAATAGTGGAAACATTGCTTAAATCTACCAGTAATTATACATTAGCATAAGGTGAGGGTAGTGGCAAGGTAGGAAGGTTCTGATTTTGTCTACAGAGAGAAAAGAAAGAACATTCGCTTTAATTTTTGGTACTTCTACAGAATTTGAACTAAACTGGGGTTTTTTTTAACCTTAACTCTAACCTAACTCTAACTTAACCCTAAACTAACCCTAACCTAAAGTTTTAGGTTGAGTTCGGCAAAAGTCGGTTTGGTTCGGTTCAAATTTTGTAGAAGTACCCTATTTTTCTCACCAAATTCCACAAGGAATATAATTAAATAATATCATGTTAGTAACGAGAATTATATCATTAAAAGGAATAAACAAGAACTAGTCCCTACCCGCTCCTTGGGTGGTGTTTTTACAGTACCTGGGTATGTCAATTTTCATCTTTACACCGTAAGCTAGTACGAAAAGAGATATTTGTGAATTTTCATGGAAAAAATATGTTACTTAGTATTTGCATGAGAGAGTTAGTTACTATGATTGATTTATTTATGTATTGTTTTTATGGGCAAAAATCTTTAGAAATTATGTTTTAAGCAAAACTAATTCACTTTGAATGCCCTTTATGTCTACTTTTTGATGGATTATCAAAATAAAGGAGGTCACTAAGTTTTTTAAAAATGATGTACTGTTTTTTATGTTATTATCTGAAGTTAATTTCGTTAAATTTATCAAATACGTATTCAGTTTTAAAAAATCCTTTAGACTTACATGAGATTCAAACTCAGGTATTGACACTGTAAAAATTACTGCCTTAGTAATGTGTACTCTGCATCTTCCTTTTTTGTTAGTCAATCATATGTTTCTATTTGCATGTGAACAGACAAACTCCTAAAAAAGCAGAACTTTTCAATAGTATACAGATGAACTACAAAATTCAGGATATTTAGAGATAAAACATATACATATACATATACCCATTTATACTATATTTGAGGTGACTCTACCCAGTGATGCATTTGGAAAGAAAGACCTATATAAAGATCAAACAACTTTTCTCAAATAAAATGTTACAAAGACTCCAATGGTAGTATTCATTTTGCATAAGAGTGTTTTACATACAATATTATTGTGGGGGCTGGATTTTGCCGGATATCCATCAACTGCAAAGACAACTTTTTACTTTATTTTATTTTATTTATGACTTGAACATTAAAAAAAAAAAAAAATAATGGTAATATGGGGTTCGAAGCAGGAAGCAGGAGTACACATTCATTCCTTGGTAATTCTTGAGATGCCTGTTAATATATATATATATATATATATATATATTACTTTTATTTTACTTCTCTAATTTTATTCGATTATTTAATGATTTACTTTAGAATTGATATCTTTAAGAAAGATATATGCATTTTTGCTATCTCTGTCAGTGTGGAATATGGTGCGCACTCATAGAAAACCCAAGATATATAACTTTGTATTTTGTTTGTCTGAGTGATGATGAAACGGCCTGTAAAGAACTGGATCCATTTAAGAATGAATAAAGACATGGTCACTAAAATCTAATTTTCTATTGTTTATTTATACATGCTCTGGAGTTAAAAATTAATATATTTTGAGCTTAAACCTTGAATGTATGACTATACATGATAAATATATACATATATATATTTGTATATATCATGTATATATGGTTATTTATTTTAATTAACAGAAAAGCGTGTTTCTTCTTTATTAAGGTTCATCAGTGCAGTTATATACAGCTGACCAGCCGAACACTCGACCTTGACCAAGAACCTCAGTCATCGCTGACTGTAAAAATCTAATAGCTTAGTTGATGTGACCACCGAGTCATCTTCAAAGATAAGAATATATCATTAAGCCTCTAATGGTGTTCAATTCCAAGGAGAAGAACTTTGCACATTATAGCTTGACAGAAACTATTATACTTATATATCTAAATGAATAAATGCGAAAGTTTTTTTTCTATCTATCCTAACTATATTAACATTAATACAGGTTGTACTTATTTGATTTTTTATCATACACCTACTAAGTTTTTGTTCTAATTACTTTTCTTTTTATTAATTATAGGATGGGTTTTATCTGCCAAGATTCCTTCCTATTGTTACCTTGTGTCATACATAAAGTCTATAATCCTAACATGTAGCTGCTTGCTCTTGCATGCACCCTTTCAGTGATCCTTCCAGAAAACGCCGCCTGCAATTGAGTTCTTTCATACCTCGAAACAAGGACTAAGACAAAAGTTGTTGGAAAACAGAAGATGTTTATTCGCCTTGATCTTTGTTCCAGATCACTGACACGTAAGGTGGGGACAGAGAGAGATCGATAATCACTCTTTAATCATATCCTAGAGCATTTTAAAATAACATGTTCACACGTTTAGTGCTTCCAATGGAACTGCTGACTTCTCTCGCTCACTTTCTCTTTGAGCCATGTGACGGCACATCCGTTTTAATCAATTCTTACAGTCGAATCAAACTAACCTCGAGTTCACCAAGTTGACCCATTATGCTAATCATGATTCGCTTCAGAAAAGAAATACTCGACGTTATCGATTAAGATACGATGGAATTAGATTAAAACTCATAAATGCATTTAACATAATATAAAAAAGTAGAAATTACAAAATCACTTTATTTTTATTTATATGTATTCAGTTGAAGTAATTTTAGCACAGTTCATCCGCTAATAGTTCTAGTTGGATCATCACCACGGAGGTGTCAATCGCCCTTTAATTGCATGTTGTCTTGATCCTTTTTGCTGCCAACCATCCCAGGAATACTAGGACTCCAATTTGGTAAATGTAACTTTATGTGTCTGTAGTATATAAGAAAGTGTAAACTTGATTTTACCAGATGACAGATGATCCATTAGGTCTCAAAATTGCTTGCCGTAATTGCTTACTATTTATATCCAATTATTCTTAATTATTTTTGGAATGTCATAGAATGCCTTTGATCGCAGCATTTTTAGTTGATTTCCCTCTCAAAAAGAAGGTTATCACATTTTCTTGCTTTTCTTTATAACCAAATTAATTTGACCATGTTAGAACACAAGTTTTTTTTAAATTAATATAGTAAGACTCATTCCGATAGCAACCATCTACCAATAAGTAAAAACAGCGGTAGTGATTTATTTTCTTGCAAAAGACGACTCAATTCTGAAGAATCAAAATTCATAAAAACTATGGTGCAATTTTGATTCAGGACACCCATTTAATGCTAAATCTTGTGATGTTGCTGCTCATTTAAGTTGAGTTAAAATTCCAATGACCGGAGGAAAAATCCATCCATAACCATAATTTTTATTTATTTATAGTTTCAATTTCTTTATTTTCATATTTTCCCGAATACCTGTATTTTTCTTTATCTTACAATCAAAATTCATTTTTTTTTCCAAATTTTGTACTTTTTTCATAACTTACGCGCGTTTCACAGCTCAGTTAAGAGAAATATATAGTCTTTAGTTAAACATTGCTTATCATCAGAGTAGTAGTTCATTTAATGGTAATATGAAAACATATTATTCCAAAAACAGAAGAAAGAAAGATGAGAAACGTTTAAGAAGTCTTGATAAAAATAACAGCAAGTTAAAATACATGAAAAACCTCACATAAAAACGGTGACAAATAGCCAGAATCACCCCAAAAAAACATTGCTCTCGTAACTTGAAACGATTTTTCAAACCGTCACTTAGAACTCAAAAACAGTTGAGCTAGCCTCAACTAACTTCCAGTACTAAGAAAATACACTGATAGAAAACATTTCATATAAAATCGTTGAAAATGCCAGTTGATAAACTATTGTTAATTCTAAAGTTGAATAATAACGATTAAAAAAATTTAATTCAACATAAAAGCTTAATAAGAAAATACGGTTAGCTTGAAATGTTATCTAACATAAACAATAGGTTCGCAGAAATATAGAACTTTTTGTAAATGCGGACCTAAATTCCAGATAAATTAATAATTCAATTACAGATATTAATTATTTTTTTAGCGAAAATAAAATTTTAAATTACAGTTGATCAGATTTAATTTCTAAATATTTATTTTATATTTTTTCCCTAATTTAACCATCGAAATATGACTCAAAATTCACTCATTCAGTTTACACATTTCTAGACTAAGACCTAAGGGGCGTAATTCATTTGAAAAATTTGCAAGTTATCTACCACTTGACCCTATTTTATTCCCAATCAAAAATGGAAACAAAAAACTTTTTTATTCTATATTTATAATAGGATATACGTCTTTTAAGGTGTATTTAGTTGATTCGACTTTAACCTCCCTCCCCCAAAAACTAGTTATATTAAAATTCTTAGTAGTGAAATTTTCAACTAAAATTGCAAGTCATATTAGAAAAACATGTATAATTCAATTCATCTTCCACGTATACTAATGTATACCAATATAACATAATGTATAATTTTCATTAACTAGATCCATCATGAATAGTCACCAACTATTACCTCACCCCCTAATATGTATATTTGAAGAAATTGCCTGGAATAGGTTTTTACTCTTATGCTATAATTTCTAGAAGTTGAGTATGTTGATACATATCCTCCTGGACTTAACTTCATCATGGAATATCTTAATTGAATTATATCAATACTAATGATGATATATCAGTTAATTCAAAATTTCTTACCATGTAAATAAATTCTAATTTAAATTTCTCGGTTATACTGTTTGTGTACGTCTCATTTAGGCACGGCCACTTTTGGCTCCTGCTGATTTTCTAGAAATAGAGCGGAGACAGCGGAGCAACTTTACCGTCAAATTCAAAGCAATATCTGCCCGTCACTTATTTACTTCTTACAAAAATGTTCAGACTAAATTTGAAATAAAAACAAATGCCAGTTTTATTTAAAATTTGATTTTTTTAACACAATAACAAATCTACATCAGTAAAAAAAACACTGATTAGAAAATCTTCGTAAAACGTAAACAAACAGGGTCGTACTAATTGTGTACGTCTCATTTAGGCACGGCCACTTTTGGCTCCTGCTGATTTTCTAGAAATAGAGCGGAGACAGCGGAGCAACTTTACCGTCAAATTCAAGGCAATATCTGCCCGTCACTTATTTACTTCTTACAAAAATGTTCAGACTAAATTTGAAATAAAAACAAATGCCAGTTTTATTTAAAATTTGATTTTTTTAACACAATAACAAATCTACATCAGTAAAAAAAACACTGATTAGAAAATCTTCGTAAAACGTAAACAAACATTTATTTCAGGTGTTCCCTTAAGTTTGAAGAAAAAAAATTTACGCTTTGGTACGCCAGTTTAATCTTTTAAATAGTAAATGACAATATCATCGAAGTATTAACGTCGAAAAAAACAAACAAAGCACATGCAATAGTCGAAAATGAATGCTAGATTAAAAAAAAAAGTTTTAGAAACTAAAAAAAAGTGCATTTTTCTTAAAGAAAGGAACACGATCCGATTCATATTAAGACTGAAATTTATTCAATATTAATTTTTTGAAAAGAAAAGTGTAGTATGTGTTCTGATACTGCATTTCATCTTTTCTGTCCTCGGTCAGTGGAGGAGAAATTCTTATAAACTGAGTCAATTTTTATTTTTGTCCAAATCCAGTGTACTTTTTGGGAGTTGGATTTTCTCCACGGTAGAACCGATCTCGTGTCTAACTCTGCTCTCGTGGGGAGATAAGTAAATAGGAACACACAGAATTCAATATCGACTACGGCTTGTTTTTATTTGTTTATTTGTTGTTGTTTTTACGAATTTAATACTTTCTTTACTATTTAAAAAATTAATCTGGTGTACCAAAGTCCTAATGACTACTTTTACGTTATCCAGATTTTTATAGTGTTTAAAAAAATCAAATTTTAAAGAAAACAGTCATTTGTTTTTATTTTAAATGTTTTTTGCAAGAAGTAAACAAACAGTTTTTTTTTCACGCTTAAGAGGACATATTATTACAAAAAATCGAGAGTTTGCCAAAAATAAACACTCGATTTCATATAATCGTTATGGCTGAAGGTTGTGACTAAATCCGTTTCATTTTTATTTAAAATAATACCGTAAGACGATATTTTAGTTCAGTTCGATCTGACGGGCAGTAATTGCCTCGAATCTGACAATGTTTACCAGCCGACGTTTCTATAGGTAAAAAAAAAAAGCAGCAGCAACTGAAAGTGGACGGGCCTTGTTTGTATCTAAATTCTAGAAATTGTACGTGCCATGGCACGGCCACTTTAAGCAGACGTTAGAGATTACGTGCCATGCCACGCCCACTTTCCAGACCTGCTGCTTTTCTAGAAATAGCGGCCCGTACATTTTAAGCAGACGTTAGAAGTGTACGTGCCATGGCTGCTTTTCTAGAAATAGAGCCCGTACACTTTCAACTCCTGTTGCTTTTCTAGAAATAGACGCACGTCAGTTTCAAGGCAATTTCTGTGTCATTTATTTACTTCTTACAAAAATGTCCGGACTAAATTTTAAATAAAAACAAATGAGTTTTATTTAAAATTTGAATTTCTTAACATAATGACAAATCGACATGCGTAGAACCATAATTAGAAAATCTTCGTAAAAAGTAAACGAACATTTATTTCAGGCGTACGAGTGCAATAATAATAATAATAATAAAAAAATTACCAGTCAAATTTAAAAAAAATATGCCCCTTTAAGTTTGAAGAAAAAAAATTACGTTTTGGTACGCAAGTTTAATCTTTTAAATAGTTAATGACAATATCATCGAAGTATTAACTTCGAAAAAAAAATCAAAAAGCATATGCAGTCGTCGAAAATGAATGCTAGCTTAAAAAAAAGTTTTAAAAACTAAAAAAATTGCATTTTTCTTAAAGAAAGTAACACGATCCGATTCATATTAACGACGATTTTTTGTAATAAAATTGATAGCATTATTAACACATTGCAAGCATGTTTTTTGGTCACCTAATCATTTTGTACCTTTAATTCATTCCGAAAACTGTAACAGCTCAAACATTTCCCTTGAATCATCACCAACTCTTTGTTGGGCTGAAGCTACGAATGTAAAGACTGATAAAAAAACTGATGCCAATTCTTTAGACAGCATTTCTGATTTGGACCCAAATTCACAAGTATCCACAACAAATATTCCTTCCGATCTTGTTTCAAACTCAAATACTGTAAATAGTATCCAGCAAGTTGCTGATGAGAGAGAACTACACAATGAAAACTTTTGTGATAATTTACCACACTATTTCACAACCAAAAGAACGAACATTCCTACAAGTGATTGTGTTTCAAAATCTGTTGAAATGTCGGATACATTATCTTTTGAACAGCAGACCTGTTTACTGAAGACTGCGGGAGTATCAATGTTTACCCAGTTTCTGACATCGGCCAAAGATTTATACCAATTTATTAATTCTAATAAAATAATCCTTGAAGAATTTCCTTCAGGTTTAAAAAATAATTGTCAGTTTGTTGTAAAAGGAGAACACATGCGTTCTCATCACTTAACTGGCTTCAAAAGAACTTTTTATGATGATTGTGGAGAATGGAATTTTAAGACCAAAAAATATCATTGTGATTATTACCTTAGGACACATTTAAAAATGATATTTAAAAGAGGGGAAACGTTTTGTTCTCGAAAGGTGTCCAAAGGTGAAAGATTTTTTATTGAGCTTGAGCCACAACCCAAAGAAGCTGACATCATAACGATAATAAGATATGATATCACTCATAAACATTCAAAAGATTTTCAACGACGGATTTCAGTCGTAATTGACAATAAGGATATGAATGAACTGATATTTTATCAGTATAAAGGATTGCAGCCACTAACAAGTCAGTTTATAAGGACACACCCGAAAGATTTCCAGGAAATTAAAAAAAATATTAATCTTCCAACCAAAAAGATTTATATGCAAATTCCTGGTCTACGAAATTTTCGTGTCATCACAAATATCAAGCAAAAAGAAAATACTGAAAATTCTAATGTTTGTGATCAGATTCAGAAATGCTTGAGACTTGTGGGTAATGGTTTTGTTCGGTCAGTTATACAAATTGATAACGATTTACCTGCCCTTATAATGTATAGAGATGAGCAAATAACTGATCTTATTTCTTGTACGACTGATGATCAAAATTCAATAATAGGAATTGATAGGACATTTAATGTTGGTCCATATTTTTTAACAATGCTAAATTATAAAAACAAAAAAGTGACCAGAATTGATTCAAAAGATCATCCAATATTTTATGGGCCTATTCTGTTGCATAAAAAGTCAACATTTGAAATTTATCATGGTTTTTTCAGCCACATTATTGCAAAAATAAACCAAGTTAAGAATCTGTATTTGAATATAACACATGATATTCAGGTTGGTTCAGATCAAGAAAAAGCAATTGTTAAAGCATTAGAATCTGTGTTTCCTAATTCAAATAGGTATCTTTGCATCAGACACATGAAAGAAAATTTAAGTCGATTTCTTAATTCTCACAATACACCAACAGCTGAGAGAGATCATTTTATGAACATTTTCTTTGGAAAAAATAGTTTAGCTGAATCGATGAATGAAGATGAATATCAAATGGCATTAATGGAGCTGAACAAAATGTCACTTGATAGGAAATTAACAGCCTATATGAGTAGATTATCAGAAAAGATTTATAATTATGTCTGCAAACCAAAGTGGAAAAATGGTAATTTCAGAAATTGGTCAAACAACAATGCAGAATCATTAAATCATTGCATTAAAAGTTATTTAAACTGGAAAGTTGTTACACCTGAAGAATTGATAAGAAATGTAAAAGAACTTATTGATATTCAATTTATGGATCTCAGAAAGGCATTATATGGAATGGGAAACTATAGACTAGAGAAGACAATTTTATATCATAAATGGATAGCTTTTCCTGAAAAGAAAAAAGAACTTATTTTCCAAAAACTATTGAGAGGTAAACTTGGAAAAAATATTTCAAGTGATGCAAACTTGGAATTGCCTGACAATTTATGCTCCACTGCCAGAAAACCTGGATCTCGAAAGCGCATAAGAACAACAAGAACAAATAATCATTGATTCTTTGTGAACTACCAGTTAAACATTTTCTTATTTGTATTTATGTACATAAATGTGTATTCTTTCAGTATCCTCAATGTTTTATAGGGTTCTTGGAACATCTTACAGTTCCCTTACTTTAAAATAGACACACATAAGGTAATAAACTTAGATTTGTTTTGTATCATGCATAGTGACTGTTCTTTGGAGAGGGCGAGATCTCTTTCAAATTAATTCCATCGGTTTCATAGTTTTGATGCTCACAAATTAATAACTCTTGTCTTTTATAAGGAATTGTTTTCTAACTCTAACATGTTAGACGATGTTCTTGGAAGGCTGTATCTTACAGAAGTCACATGCGCGACTTGTTTTTGTTAGTTTCCATAGATCATTGTTACTGTATAAGCATAAACAGAATTGAAATCTATGGTGTTTTTTGCAAATGGCTATTTTCTATTATAACCATTTTAATCATCGAAAAATGAGAAATTAGTACCAGACTGAATAACTGCTGTAACCATTGTACATAAAACTTTCCATAGTTTTAAACTTGATAAAGAATGTAGATAAAATTAAAAGCTGCTTTTAAATCAATAAGCCTTAAATCTATTGAATTTTTAGAAAAAATGACAGCATTGTTAATCTGTTTGACTTTAAAGCAAACTTCATGATCATTTCCTCATGAGTGTTTTTGATTTTAACTAAAATCTATTATGCTAATACTTTCAAACAACATCCTCCCAACGTTATCTGCCTCACTGCGAGAGCTATCATTTTGAAACAAATTAATTATATATTTCACTCATACTAATTATATCAGGGTGTCCATATACTTGTTCAAAGATCCATTAACAATTTGTTATATATTTGCTTCTGTATGTCATGAATGTGTTGCATTTCAAATTTCGTTATATAATTTTCGTTTCAAATAAAATTGTTACTCAAATTAAACATGAGCTTTAAAATCTTTTTTTGGTTATTGACATTGCTTATAAGTTCTGGTGTCACCTGAAAATTAAAATAAATAGTCCAAAAGATGTTTTTTTTTTATTTGTGTACTTTTAATCTCGCTTGTATTTCAGAAAAAGTTACATTAAATTAGATAGGTATTATTTTTCTCGATAGTATGCACTGAAAAAAAAGATTTAAAAAAACTCTGAACGGAAGGAAGATAATAAAAAAAAGTCGGATTTAGTGAGTAACAATGTTTTGTGTTTTTAAAAAATATTATTCCTTTAATTTGGAAAAAATTTTTTTCTCTTTCAGAGATTATTATTCTTTAAATTGTACATTCTTATTAACTCTGTATCAAGGGAGATGCGATAGCGCTCTATCCACTAATAGACCTCAAAAATGGCCTATGCTGGAAATCTCATTTCTTTGATAAATCATAACTCAAAAACCAATAAACCAAATTAGTTAAAACTTTGCACAAAATTTTTATTTGATAGGTTCTATAAATGTGTAGAATTTCAGCATCATTAGTCAAGGCAACCCAGAGATCCAGAAAGGTCAGGCATGATTTTGTGTTATCCGTGTGTGCATACGTACGTATGTGCCACCCTGTATCTCAGCAACTATTTGATGGATTCAGCTGATTTTTGGCAGAGATAGGAGTTCTAGGGTCTAGTTGATGGCATTTTAATTTCAGTTTACCATATACCTTAGTTTTTCAGAATATTCCAAAAAACCTTAAAAATGACCAGGCATAGCCCTTACAAAAGTAGTGACATTCCATGAGAAATGCCAGTATACTGAAATCATATGCCCTTATGCGAGCACAACAGGACTATGTATTTTACTGGTAGGAATTTTTCTTCAGAGCACCTCACACACTTCATCCACTCATGCATAGAGATTTATTCTGTATACCCTTAATGACAATAAAAGTGTAAACATTTGGGAATTTCCTTGCTTTTGTACATTTAGTGTATTTGAATTTTCATCTTAACCCTATTAAGGACATATGATTTCAGTATACTGGCATTTCTCATGGAATTTCTTTAGACTTAGTGAATAATAAATTTATAAAGAAACAATCCAAAAGTAAAGTTGATTTTTTTTACTTTTCCTCTTTCTAGGTAATGACATTCAAAGAGGCCGTGCCTCAAGGTTTAGTCCTCCTCCCACTTTTTTTTCTGTTCTATATTGATGACCTCAATTTTATCCCTATTGACCCCTAAGTCAGCATATTTGCAGACGATGTAGCAATCTGGTTACAGGATAAGGAGCTAAAGATGTCGAAGAAACTACTACAAGAAGTACTGAATGCAATTTTACATGGAGCAACAAGTGGAAGATGATTCTCTCCGCCCAGAAATCCAAGTGCCAATACTCATGAGGCCCACTGGTGCCCATTTGCTCCAATGCTAACACTAAATTCCTGAGGGTAACGTACGACCGGCAGTTGACTTTCAACCGGCATGCTTTGATTGTTGGTAACAACATCATATATCAGGTAAGAGCACTGTGGGGTCTAGCTATGGTTGACAGTCTGGATGCTATGGATCTCCAAAACAATGATGGAAAATCTAGAGGCCTGTCAAAGGTATTGCAGGATTAGCGATCATGAGTCAGCTGATGACTACCCAAATAGAGGCGATTCTGACAGAGGCCAATCTCAGTGACTGCAGCTATCTGACGAGTGGCCGAATACATGAGAATACGAGAAATCTATGGTGAAAGAAGAGAGAAATTCGAGAACCACTTAGATTGTTCTTCACCCGGAGGGAACAAATTACTCTTGGTCGACTCCAATGATGGCACCATACAAATACTGGCTCTTCAAACTCAATTGGACAGCCTACATAATTAGCAGGAAGTACAGACTCAGTGATTAGAGGACCGACCACATACTAAGAGATTGTGCAAGAGTTCACAACCACTTACTACTTGCCCCTATTCCTATGACGCCCTAACTTCCAACTCAGGGCATGCATTATGCATCTGGGAGAGATGGAATGCTATTACGTTATTTTGTTAGCTATTTTTTAAATTGGTATTTGAATTAATTTTCGACATGGTAATGTCGATTTTACATGAAAAAGAATTATCAAATTAACAAGGGCACAATTTTCCTAAGGAAACAAAATTCTGTCCTCGGAGACAAAATTCAAGATGTTAACTAGTAGGCTATGGACCCAAAGGTCAAAATCACTCTAGATTTTTGATTCTGTAATCTCGGTTGGGGGGTGGAAGAAACAATGGTGGCAAATGAATGCCAATAGATTCCTGAACATCATACTTTTTTACCCAAGCATAAATGTTGCGCATTAATGAGAATGACGACTATCTTTAAACATGGCCGACAATCATTCACATAGAACATGATGACTTACTTAAACCCAAGTAGCACCCAAACCAATAAACATAAAAACATGTAGTTTAGCATATTTTATTCCCAATTAAATTCTGCATCATATAATAGATGGATATTGGCCTTAATATATTTACTCTGCTTGAAAATTAAGAATATTTGTAAATAAAAAAGAAACTTTTTTTTCAGTCATTTTCTTTGATACGGCTTCAATACTTTCTGTGGAGAACTGTAAAAAATATTTTTATGTTAAATTTTGATATTTCTCATGTAGAGGCACTTAAATTCTACCAATATTACTATTCACACAAAATTATTGTTATATTTTTGTATGTAGTAATATCATTTTAACCTGAGATATATTTGCAATTTTGTGTCATTTTAAAGTTCGTTCGTTCACACAAAAGTGATAAAATATGCAATAATTGTCATTTTTCATTCAAAAGAAAATTAGCCCATATTTCTTTTTTTTTTTATTCAATGTATAACTAATAACACAGGTTTTAAAAAAACATTTTAGTAAATAAATAAGATCATAAATGGTTTTATATAAGAGGGATCACTGCTTATGCCACTTCATCATTACTATCATCATCGTTATCAGTGTCAGCATCTTCTACAGCATTGTTCCCAGTGATTTTATAGCATGTATCTCTAGCACACTTGCACATATCTGTGCATTGTACCCTGTTTTGTAGACATGTACAAATGTTTGTATCTTTCCACTGACGTTTTTTACATTTGGCAGAGCAGTTTATTAAATCCATTAAACTTTCTGGAGCAGGAAGAAAAGTCATCCAAATCTCCATCTATGACAATCATGATATTGAAATCCTGGAAATGATTGCGACAAGGATGTCATTAGCTGTTTCACTTTTTCTGCCTTTTCTTCAGGAATGCTCTCTAAATAGGTAGTCAGACGCATATGCTGCATTGCTTCAGCCACTGATTTCTGGGATCTAACTGCTCTGTTATAGTGTCTACCTGTAAAAACTCCATTTATTGAGCCTACAGCAACAACTTCTGATTCTATTAAAATATCTTGAAGCCCAGCATCTCTAAAACGCTTTCCCAAACACCCAAGAAAGGACATTGCTGTATGAAAGGCACCAAGCCGAATCACTAATCTCTTCATGAAATGTGGATTTCTCCATCTGATCAACTGTGCCTTTGAATCGATTGCTTGATCCATTACAATAACAATAGTCTCTAACTTCAGTCGATCTTCAATGTCGATGCATTTTTGTAGAAATGTAAGGAATGTATCCATTTCTGTGGGGCTAACATCAATTACAGGTAAGTAACCAATAATAGATTTTGATCGTACTTCCTCTTTGCAAAGGAGTTGGTTGAATCCAGTCCAAGATGGTAATATATTCTCACTGCTGAATTTTGTGATATAGTATTCTATATCAAGTTTTATAGAATTTTGCAGAGAAAATATATGATCAAATTAAAGTGACACATGTTCAACAAATGGCAGTGGGCCATCCTTCCTTCCTCCAGAGTATGTAGCCAGATTTATTTCTGGCAGCTGTAAGGTTCTTTTCCTTGTTCTCTTGAGTCCTTTTGCAATGTTAGAGGAACAAGGTTTAATTGATAGAGGAAAGAGATTGTTCTGAATAATTATCCCATTTGTGTTGTGGGTTGTTCCCTGTCCAGATATGGTTTCCTCGCCAAAAAGATTATTGTCCCAGACCAAAGTTGTGGATGGAATAGAATTTTTTCCACGATTCATCTCAAGTTCAGCTAGTGCTGTATCATGATTTAGAATAACCGAGTGAAAAACACAATGTCCCAATCAATTTGGCAGATCCAAACAGATGGCATACAGCCATACCAAGTGATAAGTGTTTTGGCATTGATGTCCGTCCATTAGAAGCCAAGAATATATGGTCTTGTAGAATGGACAAAAGCTTTCTGTAGACACTATTTTTTTCTGTACATAACTCTTCAGATACCCCAACCATGAAAGAGAGTTAAATAAAATATGTCTTCTCAGCTTCTTGCAAATTTAATGTTTCTGCTGTTAGTGGCCATAACAAAGCCCATTTAACTTGTCTAATAGTGTTTCTCAGATCCATAGCAGTTATTTTTTTTTTTAACAATGTTCATCCCAAACAAGGTGAGACGCCACTGTAGATGTAAGGGCTACTGAGAAATAGGGTGTGAGTTTGGGGGGTAATCCTAAGTTGGAAGCTGTGCAGTGAGATGTCTGTTTACATTAGATTTAAATTTCTGTATGTCGGTACGGTCAGGGAAACAGGGAGCAGGGAGGGGGTTCCAGAGGTCGGCAACTCGAGGAAAGAAGCTTTTGGAGTAGAAGGCTCTTCGGCATCTTGGAACCTCCACATTGAATGGATGGGACTCAGCTGATTGTCGGGTTGGTCTAGTGAATTTGCATCGAGGGGCTACCAGAGCAGCAAGTTCATCAGAGCACAATCCATTAAAGTACTTGTAAAACAGGCACAAGGATGCAACATTGTGGCTATGGGACAGGGGCTGAAGCTTGGTGGATAGTGAAGGAACTATTAGGTTGGCGACTCTTTTTTGGACCTTGTCTAAAAGGGAGAGACTAGTGGATGAAGCACCATCCCAGATGTGACAACAATACTCCATGCATAGGCGGATGGTGGCCTTGTAGAGATATAGGATAATGTCAGGGGTGAGGAGTTTACTAGCACGGTAGAGGGAGCCTACCTTCTTTGCAGCAGCCTTGGCAATGTCTTTGATGTACTTGTTCCAACTCATGTTACCTGCAAATGTTAGGCCAAGGAGTTTGAATGTTGAGCTTTCAGGTAGGGTGCTGTTGACCATGGCAATCGGTGGTTGAAAAGGTCTCTTGTAGTTGTTGAGGGAAAGGAGTTTTGTCTTTGTGGCATTAACTGTCACCATCCATTTGTGATCCCATTCCAATACAGCCTGGAGGTCATTTTCTAAGGATTCAGCCATTGCCTCAGATATGTGCGCGTCTGTTTTGCGCACATGACGAGAATAGAGCGTGGTGTCGTCAGCAAATATACCTATCTCAGGCTCAATGTCATCAGGGAGGTCGTTTATGAAAATCAGAAACAGTAGAGGTCCAAGGATGGATCCCTGGGGCACATCAGCATTTATCTCATGTTGTTTGAATGAACGGCCATCAAGAACAACCTGGATCTTTTATTTGGCTAGGAAGGATTTAATTATATTGAATACTCGTCCAGTAATACCATATGAGTGAATTTTTAGGAGAAGCCCTTCGTGCCATACCTTATCAAAGTCTTTGGATATGTCGAGCACTACCGCCCTGGCTTCTCCTGCCTTATCTAGTGAATGATATATTATCTCTGTGATGACAGTTAGTATATCAGCGGTAGATCATGCTGGCCTAAATCCATACTGGCAATCAGAGAAGTTTATTTTTTTGAGGTGTTGGATTATTGCTAGATTAATTAGGGATTCAAAAATTAAAGCAAAGATCGGGAGTAGACTGATGGGACGAAAATTCTGGGGATTAGTTCTATCCCCAGAATTCTTAAAGACTGGTACCACAGAGGCAGTTTTCCAGTTATCAGGGAAGCAGGATTCAACAAGACATTTGTTGTAGAGTTTGGAGAGGACAGGGGTCAGTTCGGCAAAGCATTTCTTTATTACTATTACTGGTATAAGATCAGACCCACAAGCTTTGGAGGTGTCAAGGTTTTTTATGATGTCCCTAACCTGAGATGGGATGATGACCAGGTTTTCAAGTGTGGTTTCCGTCCGTAATGGGAGGGGGGGGGTTGCCGAGTCCAAAGTGGAGTTTAAGGTGAAACGCTGGGCAAGTAGTTCAGCCTTGTTTGTTGCCGTACTAACGATATCATTGTGGTTTGACAACGGAGGAATTGTTGACTGTCCATTGTTTACCACACTATTGTATACTTTCAAGAAATCGCGTGTACATAGTTTCTGTGACGTAATGCGTTTTTTGGTTAATTCTGTATACCTTCTCTTAGCTTCACCTATCACTGCTTTACATTTGTTTCTAGACTTTTTGTATTCCTCTCTATTCGTAGTTAACTTATGGCGGCCGAATTCTCAGAATGCTTGCTGCCTCTCAGCAACAGCAGTTGCGCATTTCGAGGTGAACCATTGGGGAGAGTGAGGTTTGCTGAAGAATTTTCGCATGGGCACATATGCATCAATGCCTACTTTGACCCACTCAGTTAGCTCATTTGCGCACTGTTCTGCAGGGATTGAGAAGATTTCTCCCCATGGGGCGTCGTTGATGTGATCTCTGATGTTCTCAAAATCAGCCTGCTTGAAGTATCTCATAGTTTTGAGCAGTGGCTCATCAGCTTTGGGACGATTTTTAGGCTGATCTCAATCATTACTATAATGTGACTAGAGTTCCCGAGTGGGCTATGGGCTTTCTCCACACAAGCCTCGGGCAGTGAGATCAGTGGGTTGGGAAAGTGACAGTCTGAGATAGGGAGAGAGCTAAGGAGAAATTATACGTAGCGTTACCGGCTGCATCAGTAAAGCTGGAGTGTCACAGCCAGTCACGGTGGTGTGCATTAAAATTCCCAAATACATGTATTTGGGCCGTGTGAGAGTTCTCTATTTATGCTTTCAGAGACAAACTTAAGCAGGATACGGTCCCGGGTCGAAGGAGAACGCACAGAAGTGATACAAAACTAGAGTTATCGTTCTTGGCTATTTAGCAAAATTTTTCAGAAACCGTTTTTTGACGTCTGGAGTAATACACGTTATGTACTTCCATAATTCTGAAATTTTTCACATTTTTTTCCATGTTTCTTATGATTTTATAGATATTATAAAAATCATGTCCACCCCTTTTGCATCTCATTAAAAGTCATAATTGTTGCGCTGGGCCGACGGCCTATAGTCAACATCCAGAATCTAAATTTGCCAAACTATTCCAGCGAGAAAATTGGCGTCTGCTTTGTTTACGTTTAGAACTGACACGTGACTCAAATTGAGCAATCAGATGATGACCCTGAGTCAATATGAATTGAAACTTGAATTGTTGTCTGAACAATTTAGGCGCGGTTGAACAAAACTTGAATTCGTTAAAAAACGAATCTTACAAACATTTATTATCACTGAGTATTTTCAATAAAAATTAAACATGAACACTTTAAAAATAAATTCTTAAAGTAGCATCTATTTGATTATTTATTGTTAACCCAAACAGGAAATCTTTAATATCAGGAACCAATTTAGACCTGACACCGTTTACTTAAGGTTTCTTCTCGGGAGTCCTTAGTATGCCTAATAAGGTTTTGTATTTAAAAGCAATGTATTATTAATGTGTAATATAGAAAAGAAGACGTGTTAAAACTATTACTTCTTCAGAAACTTTTGCCGTCGACATCGACGATTTTTTGTAATAAAATTGATAGCATTATTAACACATTGCAAGCATGTTTTTCTCAAGTTTGCGTAATAATAAATAGATTTTGACTTGAAATGATTCCTCATTTAATAATCTGTAACAAAAACAACATCAAACCATTTTTATCTCTTATACACAATTTATTCTTGCAAATCCGCCCCTCCCACTCTAAAAAGCAAGCAGTAGTCGATATTGAATTACATGTGTTCTTATTTACTTAGCTCCCCACGAGGGCAGAGTTAGACACGAGATCGGTTTCTACCGTGGAGAAAATCTAACACCAAAAAAGGGACACTGTGGATTTGGACAAAAATAAAAATTGACTCGGTTTATAAGAATTTCTCCTCCACTGACCGAGGACAGACAAGATGAAATGTAGTATCAGAACACATACTACACTCTTTTTTTTCTTTTTTTAAAAATTAATATTGAATAAAGTTCAGTCTTAATATGAATCGGATCGTGTTACTTTCTTTAAGAAAAATGCAATTTTTTTAGTTTTTAAATCTTTTTTTTAAGCTAGCATTCATTTTCGACGACTGCATATGCTTTTTGATTTTTTTTTCGAAGTTAATACTTCGATGATATTGTCATTAACTATTTAAAAGATTAAACTTGCGTACCAAAACGTAATTTTTTTTCTTCAAACTTAAAGGGGCATTTTTTTTTAAATTTGACTGGTAATTTTTTTATTATTATTATTATTATTGCACTCGTACGCCGGGTCGTACTGTTTGTGTACGTCTCATTTAGGCACGGCCACTTTTGGCTCCTGCTGATTTTCTAGAAATAGAGCGGAGACAGCGGAGCAACTTTATCGTCAAATTCAAGGCAATATCTGCCCGTCACTTATTTACTTCTTACAAAAATGTTCAGACTAAATTTTAAATAAAAACAAATGCCAGTTTTATTTAAAATTTGATTTTTTTAACACAATAACAAATCTACATCAGTAAAACACTGATTAGAAAATCTTCGTAAAACGTAAACAAACATTTATTTCAGGTGTTCCCTTAAGTTTGAATTTACGTTTTGGTACGCCAGTTTAATCTTTTAAATAGTAAATGACAATATCATCGAAGTATTAACGTCGAAAAAAAACAAACAAAGCACATGCAATAGTCGAAAATGAATGCTAGATTAAAAAAAAAAGTTTTAGAAACTAAAAAAAATTGCATTTTTCTTAAAGAAAGTAACACGATCCGATTTATATTAAGACTGAACTTTATTGAATATTAATGTTTTGAAAAGAAAAGTGTAGTATGTGTTCTGATACTGCATTTCATCTTTTCTGTCCTCGGTCAGTGGAGGAGAAATTCTTATAAACTGAGTCAATTTTTATTTTTATCCAAATCCAGTGTACTTTTTGGGAGTTGGATTTTCTCCACGGTAGAACCGATCTCGTGTCTAACTCTGCTCTCGTGGGGAGATAAGTAAATAGGAACACACAGAATTCAATATCGACTACTGCTTGTTTTTATTTGTTTATTTGTTGTTGTTTTTACGAATTTAATACTTTCTTTACTATTTAAAAAATTAATCTGGTGTACCAAAGTCCTAATGACTACTTTTACGTTATCCAGATTTTTATAGTGTTTAAAAAAATCAAATTTTAAAGAAAACAGTCATTTGTTTTTATTTAAAATGTTTTTTGCAAGAAGTAAACAAAAGTTTTTTTTCACGCTTAAGAGGACATATTACTACAAAAAATCGAGAGTTTGCCAAAAATAAACACTCGATTTCATATAATCGTTATGACTGAAGGTTGTGACTAAATTCGTTTCATTTTTATTTAAAATAATACCGCAAGACGATATTTTAGTTCAGTTCGATCTGACGGGCAGTAATTGCCTCGAATCTGACAATGTTTACCAGCCGACGTTTCTATAGGTAAAAAAAAAAGCAGCAGCAACTGAAAGTGGACGGGCCTTGTTCGCATCGAAATTCTAGAAATTGTACGTGCCATGGCACGGCCACTTTAAGCAGACGTTAGAGATGTATGTACCATGCCACGCCCACTTTCAACACCTGCTGCTTTTCTAGAAATAGCGGCCCGTACATTTTAAGCAGACGTTAGAAGTGTACGTGCCATGGCTATCCACTTTCAACATCTGCTGCTTTTCTAGAAATAGAGCCCGTACACTTTCAACTCCTGTTGCTTTTCTAGAAATAGACGCACGTCAGTTTCAAGGCAATTTCTGTGTCATTTATTTACTTCTTACAAAAATGTTCGGACTAAATTTGAAATAAAAACAAATGCCAGTTTTATTTAAAATTTGATTTTTTTAACAATGACAAATCGACATGCGTAGAACCATGATTAGAAAATCTTCGTAAAAAGTAAACGAACATTTATTTCTTTAAGAAAAATGCACTTTTTTTTAGTTTCTAAAACTTTTTTTTTTAATCTAGCATTCATTTTCGACTATTGCATGTGCTTTGTTTGTTTTTTTCGACGTTAATACTTCGATGATATTGTCATTTACTATTTAAAAGATTAAACTGGCGTACCAAAGCGTAAATTTTTTTTCTTCAAACTTAAGGGAACACCTGAAATAAATGTTTGTTTACGTTTTACGAAGATTTTCTAATCAGTGTTTTTTTTACTGATGTAGATTTGTTATTGTGTTAAAAAAATCAAATTTTAAATAAAACTGGCATTTGTTTTTATTTCAAATTTAGTCTGAACATTTTTGTAAGAAGTAAATAAGTGACGGGCAGATATTGCCTTGAATTTGACGGTAAAGTTGCTCCGCTGTCTCCGCTCTATTTCTAGAAAATCAGCAGGAGCCAAAAGTGGCCGTGCCTAAATGAGACGTACACAATTAGTACGACCCTAAATTTCTCATTATTAATTTACTGGATAGTTATGTACGTGTAGCGGGTACTACTGTAATTATCTCCCAGAACGTCTATTTATAATTACAGTGTTTAGTAGTATACAGTAAATTGCAATCAATCTGTACTAAAAATACCTATTTCATTTGTAACCCTCCCTCTATAATTTCATATCAATATAACTTAATGAATTTACTAGATCCTTCATGAAGGTTCCATATTGCCCCCTACTCCCAAATTATTGATACATATAGAGAGACAGCATACTTAATTGCTAGTAATATGTTTTAACTTACATACGATCCTCCCTATATAAGTAAACTATATTTCTATATACAACTTTCCCTCATTCTGTGGTACTCTAATTAATCAGATCGATAGTAATGATTTTTTATTCAAATTCGTTACGATACAATATTCCGAATTTTTGTTCCTCAATTTTAATTTACTGATTACAAAATGGTTAATAGTTACTCAAAATCCAATATGAAGCTTCAAGAAGGATTAATATTTGTTTATGATCGATTAGGGGCATATAGATCCTGATATAATCTATTCATGATATTTATTTAGTTTAAAACTAAATAAATATCATGAATAGATTTAATAAAATTAATAAATATCATGAATAGATTTAATAAAATTAATAAATATCATGAATAGATTTAATAAAATTAATAAATATCATGAATAGATTTAATAAAATTAATAAATATCATGAATAGATTTAAAGATTTAATTGAGGAATGCAAATTGGGAAATTCTAAATGGAAGCGGTTCGGGGAAAGAAGCTGTTACAGAAACTTTTCCGGCGTCTGGGGACCTCTACAGTGAAGGGGTGGGATTTTGCTACTTGTTGGGTTGGTCGAGCGTATTTACGTTGATGGGATACAAGTACAGTAAGTTCATTGAAGTACTTGTAAAGTACTTGTAAAGTACAGTAAGTCCATGAAAGTACTTGTAAAGCAAACACAAGGATAGCGATGGGACAGGGGCTGAAACTTGGTAGACAGTGTGGGATTCTTTTTTGGACCCTGTCCAAGAAGGAGAGACTAGAGATTGGTGCAGCAGCCCATATGAGGCAACAATACTTATGAACAAGTTGAATTTGAAGTAAAATTGAAGCATGATAATAAGATTGATACAAATATTAAACATAATTGTAAACTCTTATGTAAACTCTAAAACTAAAATTTTCATTGATGTTAATACATTAGAAAATCAATTAACAGACTCGTCAGCTGAAACAACAACATTATTGGCAAGATTTTTTCCATCTGTCCATGCCTTGGAGTAACTTGGTATGTTACACATATGTGTTAATCTGGTACAAACTTAAATTCCATCAAACTTTCCCATTTTGAAATTCACTATTATCTAATATATTGTATTCCTTATAAGATATATAAGTTTAAAGCTGTATCTACGGGGCGTTGCTTGGGAGTAAAAGAATAAATAACTGACTTGTTTACGAAGAAATCTTAAGTAGTTTTGGAACTTTGAATTTTTACAAACTTTGTTCTTTGTTTTTGTTTTGTTTGTTTATTATTATTATTATTATTATTATTATTATTATTATTATTATTATTATTATTATTATTATTATTATTATTATCATTACTAATAATAATAATCATAATAATAATAATAATAACATCGTCGTCGTCATCATCATCATCATCATCATCATCATCATCATCATCATCATCATCATCATCATCATCATCGGTTTAACGTCCGTTATACATGCTGGTTAGTGTTGAACGACTTTTAGAAATTGACTTCCGAACTAACTGATCTCTGTCCAGGTCTTTATTCTGTTTTTTTTTTTTTAACATAGTTCACCCCAAACAAGGCAGGCCGCCACTGTAGACGTAAGGGGCTACTGAGAAAAAAGAAAAGGGGAGAAAGTTGGAGGGGGGGAGTGCAACCTCAATTGGGATCTGCGCAGCGAGATGTCTGTTTACATTAGTTTTAAATTTCTGCATGTCTGTATTGTCGGGGAAACAGGGGGCAGGAAGTGGGTTCCATAGGCCAGCAGCACGAGGAAAGAAGCTATTTGAGTAGAAGACTCTCCGACATCTGGGGACCTCCACAGTGAATGAATGAGATTTAGTTGATGCTTGAGTTAGTCTAGTGAATTTACATAAGGGGGCACCAGAGTAGCCAATTCATCGGAGCATAATCCATTGAAGTATTTGTAAAACAAGTACAAGAATGCTGCATTGCAGCGATGGGACAGGGACTGGAGCTTGGTTGACAGTGAGGGACCTATTAGGTTGGCGATTCTTTTTTGGACCTTGTCAAGGAATGAGAGACTAGTAGATGATGCACCAGCCCAGATGTGACAACAATACTGCATGCATGGGCGGATGGTGGCTTTGTAGAGATACAGAATAATATCCCTATTTATCTCAAGTCCATCATTATCACTTCCCCTCGATGTTTTCCTTGGCCTTCCCCTGTGAACTGGACCTGCTACCTCAACTGTTTTACATCTACTAACCCAAGAACTATCATCCATTCTTTAACGTGACCATACAATCAAAGCTTCCTATTCTGCCTATATCTCCCTATACTGTCCAGATTTAATCTTGCTCGGAGGTCATCAGATCTAAGTCTGCTTTTAACACTCACATTACGTACCGATCGTATAATTCTAAGATAATTTCTCTCCATGCAACACATGTCCTTGATCGTACATGACGTTAATGGATTTAGTACAAAAAACAAATAATAATGTGCAATTAAACGGATATAACTCATGAGCCGATTACTTCCCTTTAATGCATTTGAAAGAATATTATGGGAATAAGAAAACAATTTGCCACTCTAAAAGTTTTGCATTATTTAAATTATTTGGACTGCTGTTTTCATCTAGGATATCATTCTCACAACGTTTTGTGAAATAGTGTAGTATATGTTCGTTCAGCATGATACCATCCCCCAGGCATTATCTCATACTTTGTGAAATAGAGTAGTATATGTTCGTCTGGCATAGTACCATCCAAACAGGCATTACCTCATACTTTGTAAAATAGTGTAGTATATGTTCGTTCGTCATGATACCATCCCCTCAGGCATTACCTCATACTTTGTGAAATAGTGTAGTATATGTTCGTTCATTATGATACCATCCCCTCAGGCATTACCTCATACTTTGTGAAATAGTGTAATATATGTTCGTTCATCATGATACCATCCCCTCAGGCATTACCTCATACTTTGTGAAATAGTGTAGTATATGTTCGTTCGGTATGATACCATCCCCCAGGCATTACCTCATACTTTGTGAAATAGTGTAGTATATGTTCGTTCGATATGATACCATCCCAACAGGCATTACCTCATACTTTGTGAAATAGTGTAGTATATGTTCGTTCGATATGATACCATCCCAACAGGCATTACCTCATACTTTGTGAAATAGTGTAGTATATGTTCGTTCGATATGATACCATCCCAACAGGCATTACCTCATACTTTGTGAAATAGTGTAGTATATGTTCGTTCGATATGATACCATCCCAACAGGCATTACCTCATACTTTGTGAAATAGTGTAGTATATGTTCGTTCGTCATGATACCATCCCAACAGGCATTACCTCATACTTTGTGAAATAGTGTAGTATATGTTCGTTCATCATGATACCATCCCCTCAGGCATTACCTCATACTTTGTAAAATAGTGTAGTATATGTTCGTTCATCATGATACCATCCCCCCAGGCATTACCTCATACGTTGTGAAATAGTGTAATATATGTTCGTTCATCATGATACCATCCCCTCAGGCATTACCTCATACTTTGTGAAATAGTGTAGTATATGTTCGTTCGGTATGATACAATCCCAACAGGCATTACCTCATACTTTGTGAAATAGTGTAGTATATGTTCGTTCATCATGATACCATTCCCCCAGGCATTACCTCATACTTTGTGAAATAGTGTAGTATATGTTCGTTCGGCATGATACCATCCCCTCAGGCATTACCTCATACTTTGTGAAATAGTGTAGTATATGTTCGTTCATCATGATACCATCCCCCCAGGCATTACCTCATACTTTATAAAATAGTGTAGTATATGTTCGTTCGTCATGATACCACCCCCCCAGGCATTACCTCATACTTTGTAAAATAGTGTAGTATATGTTCGTTCGTCATGATACCATCCCCTCAGGCATTACCTCATAGTTTGTGAAATAGTGTAGTATATGTTCGTTCGGCATGATACCATCCCCCCAGGCATTACCTCATACTTTGTGAAATAGTGTAGTATATGTTCGTTCGTCATGATACCACCCCCCCAGGCATTACCTCATACTTTGTAAAATAGTGTAGTATATGTTCGTTCGTCATGATACCATCCCCTCAGGCATTACCTCATAGTTTGTGAAATAGTGTAGTATATGTTCGTTCGTCATGATACCACCCCCCCAGGCATTACCTCATACTTTGTGAAATAGTGTAGTATATGTTCGTTCGTCATGATACCACCCCCCCAGGCATTACCTCATACTTTGTAAAATAGTGTAGTATATGTTCGTTCGTCATGATACCATCCCCTCAGGCATTACCTCATACTTTGTGAAATAGTGTAGTATATGTTCGTTCGGCATGATACCATCCCCCCAGGCATTACCTCATACTTTGTGAAATAGTGTAGTATATGTTCGTTCGGCATGATACTATACGCCCAGACTAGCAGAGGGAGCATATGTTTGCTGGTAGAATAACTTCTAATCAAGTCTTGCTATCATCAATAACTGCCGAAACAGATATTAAACAAAAATGAATAAATCAAATTTTCTTTTTTTAATGTTCCTTCCCTTAAAAGTAAAAATAAACATTTGACATAATTAATTCCCTAAAAAAAGCAAAGCACTTGTCGCTTTCAACAATTTACAATCCTTCTTTTCTTTAAAACTTTGAAATTTAAACATTTTAGCACTTTGGAACAAAGAATAGTCTCTCTCGCTCTCTCTCTCTCTTTCTCTCTCTCTCTCTCTCTCTCTCTTTCTCTCTCGTTACCCCCTTTCTTCCTTTTATATTCTTATTTTTTATTTTTTCTCTCTCTGATGTTTATTTCTCTTATTAACCTCCCTCTCTTTCTCTTATGTTCACTGTTTTCTTTGTCTAATCTTATCTCTCTCTCTCTCCCTTTCTCTGTCTGTCTCTCTATCTCGGTCTCCATCTCGTTTTCTCTCTCTCTATTGGTCTTTGTTTCTAATATTGTTTCTTTCTCTGGTTTCTCTCTCTCTTTCTCTCTCTCTCTCTCTCTCTCTCTCTCTCTCTCTCTATATATATATATATATATATATATATATATATATATAGTAAATTATGAAAATATATTTATGGCAATTAAGCTACACAGAGGCTTCTGCGTTTCATCCCCGTAGGGAATCGTCAGCCTGACGATTCCCTACAGGGATAAAACGCGGTAGCCTCTGTGTAGCTTAATTGCCATAAATATATTTTTATAACTTACTACCTAGCTCTACTCACATATTGAGCACTGAAAATTGATACATAAAAGATTATATCTCCTTATAACATTTTATGTGGATACATGAAATAATATATATATGAAGAGTTCAAACGCAAAACGCGATAAATCCAATTCGTTTTAATTGAGACCTTAAACAATAAAAACACGAATATATTAAATCTAGACTGTGAATGAAAGCTGATTTTAATTGAAATCAAAAATACATTATTTCGGTATCCTATTATGTAACACATAGTTTTAGGGTGTCGTCGAGTGTTGAAATGCAACACTTTTCGTAGGGACAGTTTCGTAATTTTCAAAATGGCGTTTATCGTGTTTTGCATTCGAACTCTTCATATATATATATATATATATATATATATATATATATTCATGCCCATGCCCTCTCCATGTCTATTGTCTCTCTCTCTCTCTCTCTCTCTCTCTCTCTCTCTCTCTCTCTCTCTCTCTCTCTATTTTTGTTATTTCTCTAACGTTGTCTCTTAGTCTCATGTGCTCTCTTACAAACTGCATCTCCTCCTACCTCCCTCTATTTATTATGCTCTATTTTTTTAAACAATTGTTTGACAAAATAATTTTAAATTCTGCAGGGAAATAATGAGACTATATAAATTAATAAATAGAATTAAAAAAATAGAACTTAATTCTAAGGAATTGCACTTTCAGTGCCATCTAGTGGTTTAACTGCTCTTTTTTACTTGGGCAGTGAGTATTTATTTACTGTTTTTTTCTTCTTTCTTCTTCTTAGTTGGAGGTTGGGGGTTGTAGTTAGTTAATCCTGTAAGCTCCTTTCTAAGTAAGGAAACCTTTGACAATGCAAAAGAACAGATCACATTATAATTTCAAAATGTGGCTGAACCTAAAACAAATTGCAAACAAAGGTTTTTAACTTGGATATTGGGCATGAATAACCTCTCTTTCAGATAAAATAAGAAGGTTTACCAAAATTAGCCTTGCGGAAAGGGGTCAATGGGCTCCATCTTTAAAATCCAACTTAACAATATTAAAATTTCGAGACATAAAATTCCTGACATTTCCTGACAAGTATGTCCATTATTCTTGACAATTACTGACAAAAATAAACGTTTTTCCTGACAAAAAACCTTTATTAAATTAGAAATAAAAAATATTTTTTGCATGAAAACCCATACAGGGCCCACCCCAAGCCAGCTTGACATTTTCTTGGTGTTTTAAATTGTAATGATAGGTAGCTATATGCTATTAACACCAGAAAATGACTAGCCCCTGCCATTGTTTTCATGTTATTTTTATTTCTTATACAAATATGAATAGTTGGTGCTAACAGTTGGTACCCTGCATCTCCTAAATTACGTAGCTCTGAACATGTGATATGGCCTCGGCATGCTTGAAATAAACTGGAGACTAAAAAGTCATTGCGTTAGCATCATTTTTGCTCATAGCATTGTTAGTGGTTGGGTCGAAAATGTGTTGTTTTTTTCTTTATTTCAATATGGCTTGTTTTACTTTTTATGTTTAAAATCCATTATTTCTTTTTATGCTTACATTGGAAACACAACGTTGGTTTATATCTTGCATTCAACCTGTTGTTTGTCACCAACTACACTCTTTTTATTATTAAACTAGCAGAAAGACCCGGCGTTGTCCGGGATTGAATAACACCATATTTCCTTTTTATTCATATCTTTTACATTTCATAATGTTCAATTTTAGTATTGTGGTCATAGAATGTGCTCAGCATTGATTAAGTAGGAGGGGTGTAAGTAGAGTGATATTAATTGAAATTAATAAAATACATTTATAGTCTTTAACACCCAGTGTTTCTTGGGAATCAGTGACTCCTGTGCACTCTTGCTCCAAGCCCTGAACATCTTATTAAGATTCGTATTCTTATCTTAAAGGTATAAATAAAATAAAGTAAAACGTTGTGTTTCAGAAGTATAGGTTTATTAGCAGGAATATCTGGTGTTGCCAGGGATCGGATAAGGAACGTGATGCCTTTTTTCCACTCTGTCCATAACACCATGTTACTTTTTTATTATTTCTTTTACATCTTAGAAAATAAAATATTTGAAGTGGTGTCAAAAGGTCTGCTCAGCATTGATTGGATGGGTGTAAATAATTGACATTAATTGAAATAAATTTCGATAAATATCTAGTCTTTAAACTCCTCATGACACACCTTGCATCTCTCGGGAATCAAAGCGGATACCTGTGCACACTTGCGCCAAGCCTTGAACATTTCATTAACATTTCTATTCTTATTTTTTTTATTTCTATATTTTTAAAGCTATGAATAAATAAATGAAAATAAAATGTTATATTTCCTATTTATGGATGTTAAGCACGAACACTGACACCCGAGCTAATGTTGAACTCCTTTTGATCAAATGGATTATATAGTTTTAGAAAATGTATGGTTATGGAGATGTATCTCCAAAATCCCAAGAGAAGTTCGACAGAAACTATAGCTTTACATTTATATATATATATATATATATATATATATATATATATATATATATATGTATGTATAAATGAATGATATAAAAATAAAAAATTACCTTAGATCCTATCGAGATACGGTAAAGTTCAATATAGTAGATAGAGAATTTTTTTAAAAAGATATTTCACCCCAAACAAGGCAGGTCGCCACTGTAGCCATGCGGGGCTACTGAGAATTAGGATGTAGGGTTTGTGTGTCATCCTAAATTGGGAGCTGTGCAGCGAGATGTCTGTTTACATTAGTTTTAAACCTCTGTATGTCGGTACAGTCGGAGAAACAGGGAGCAGGGAGGGAGTTCCAGAGGCCGGCAGCACGAGGAAAGAAGCTACTGAAGTAGAAGGCTACCCGGCATCTGGGGACCTCCACAGTGAATGGATGGGACCTAACTAATTGTTCGGTTGTTCTAGTGTATTTGTATCGAGGGGGCACTAGAGCAGCTAGTTCATCGGAGCACAATCCATTGAAGTATTTGTAAAACAAGCACAAGGATGAAATATTGCGGCGATGGGACAGGAACTGGAGCTTGGTGGATAGTGAGGGACCTATTAGATTGGCGACTCTTTTTTTAACTTTGTCTAAGAGGGAGAGACTAGTAGATGATGCACCAGCCCAGATGCATGGGGGCTTTGTAAAGATACAGGATAATGTCAGGTGTGAGGAGTTTACTAGCACGGTAGAGGGAGCCCACCTTCTTTGCAGCAGCCTTGGCAATGTCTTCAATGTATTTGGTCCAATTCATGTTACCCGTGAATGTTAGGCCGAGTAGTTTGAATGTTGAACTCTCAGGTAGGATGTTATTTGTCATGGTGGTTGAAGAGGTTTCTTGTAGTTATTGAAGAAAAGTAGCTTTGTCTTAGCGGTATTTAATGTTACCATCTATTTCTGCCCCCAATCCACTACAGCCTGGAGGTCACTTTCTAAAGATTTCAGCCATTGCCTCGGATATGTACACGTCCGTTTTGCCCATATGATGAGAGTAGAGCGTGGTGTCGTTAGCAAATACACCTATCTCAGACTCGATGTCATCAGGGAGGTAATTTATGAAAATCATAAACAATAAAGGTCCAAGGATGGATCCCTGGGGTACACCAGCATTTATGTCATGTTGCTTACATGAACGGCCATCGAGGACAACCTGGATCTTTCTTTTGGTTAGGAAAGATCTAATTATATTAAATATTCGTCCAGTAATACCATATGAGTGAATTTTTAGGAGGAGCCCCTTATGCCATACCCTGTCAAAGGTCTTGGATATATCAAACGCTACTGCCCTAGCTTTACCTGCCTTGTCCAGTGTTTATATACGGATAATGAAGTGATGAAATAGATAAAATGTGCATAGTTTACAAGTTTATTAACTCATCAAGTGTTCAAACAAGGAATACAAATATGCAAAAAAATTTTTGTCACTTTTGCATTTTGGCAGATATTTACCTGCAATAATTAATTAATATTCAATTGTTATTGGTCAGCCCTTCTGACGATAAGCCATGGCTTAAAGGTTATTTCATATTTGTGTTCTTTGTTTGAACACTTGATGAATTAATAAACTTGAAACCTATGCAAATTCTATCTATTTCATTAGATCATTATATATATATATATATATATATATATATATATATAGGCAGCAAAACATTATTTATGCAAGTCTAGTCTCTTTAAAAAAAATACTCCTGATGACGATCACGACGATCGAAAACACTAGAGATGGCTGAAATAAGAACCCCCGGAGCAATATTATACCAATTACCACCAGAGTCCCGAAAGCTTACTCGCCACATCGAGAACATTACTAAAAAAATTTAAAAATGCGAAAATTATGTGGCATTCAACCAGACTTGCATAAATATATATATGTGTGCATGTGTGTGTGTGTAAAGTTAGTGGGAGAGAACCGCAGCAGAGTGCTCGATTATTAAGAGAAATAAAAAAATAAGAGCGTAATATTTATTAATGGTTGTATTACAAAACATCAAAACAACATTGGTACCGTCGGTTTCAATTCCTAACAAAGAGGGACCTATAAAAGGCCTCTTTACCGAACTTTCTTCAACCCCTGTTTCTGCCGGTACCAATGTTGTTCTGATCTTCTGTAATACAAACATTAATATATATATATATATATATATATATATATATATATATATATATATATATATGTACAGAATAATCTCCTAAACTAATGAACCGATCATTATGAATTTTTGAATATATAGTTTATTGCTAATCGCATGAGGTGGTCCTACCGGGAAATGCCGACAGGGCTGCTCAGGCATTTTTTGTAGGCCAGAGTGCGCTTATCTTAGTGTGCTGACTTCTCAAAACCACACATGATCTTATATCTAACCTCTTGGCAATGAAGTAAATAATATATATATATATATATATATATATATATATATATATATATATATATATATATATATACAGAATAATCTCCTAAACTAATGAACCGATCATTATAAATTTTTGAATATATATCCTCATATATCCTCATGGTGAGTCACATGGACATATTATATTTTTTTGTAAACTTTACCATTTAGTGGGTGCGCCCACCCAAACTCGCGCCATCCCCCCAAAAACTTTTAAAATACGTTAGATACAAAAAATTGAATAGAGAAAAGAATTGCTCTACATCCAATTTTAAGTTTGATTAAGTAATGCAATTTAAAAAGGATCACTGCATGCGAATTAGTGTCAATAATATGTATGTGTTTGGTATGCATTCTAGATAAGAGAATGATTATCGTGGGCACATATTTTTGGGGGTTTAATAAACTTTACCATTTGGGGGGGCGGGGGGGGTAGGCGCAACCGAAACTGTACCGTAATCCCTAAAGAAGGAAAAACATTAAAATTTAAAACTAATGCTATATTTATTCTTCGGACGGGTATTCTATTAGTATTTGCAAATAATTTAAATCGTTAATAATACATATATATTAAATATCGAGCTGTTAGCTTTTGCAAGTTGATGAGTGATCATTGTAGTTAAAGCAAAAAAAGAGTTTTCTAATTGATTTAAGTATATATATATATATATATTATTATTATTATTATTTACTCACTAGGAGTTCTCACACAGGTCATCAGTGATTGCTCACCAACAACCGGTAATATTCTCTGGAGTCTGAGTGACAACAAGTCTCCCCAGATTTCCAGTATTCTCCATCTCTTTTTGATAGCCACCGCAAATAAACTTGCAGTATCACAGCAGCCGTTTATCATTGATTTCTCGCTTGTAAGGACCATTGGTCTTCTCTGGGATTTGGGTGGTAATATGCCTCCCCAAGTCCCAGCAGTCTCTGCACTTCCAGTGGTTTGTGCTGTCATCCTCCTTGACCCTATGCAAATATTTTGTGTGATGTCAGCCTAGGCTGGTAGCATTTTTTTTTTTTTAATTAAAATTTTTTTTTTTTAATTTAATTTATTTTTTTTGGGGGGGGGGGGGGGAGCTGATGGTGATTATTGCTATTTCTGTTCATCGGTTCATTTTTGTGTTGTTTCAGTTTAGGCCGGTGTTATTTATTGCTTATAAAGTGATGTTTCTTGCATTTTCTGTTCCTTTGTTTGTGATGTGTTCTTTCTGTGGTTTTGTTTGCTTCCTGTAGTAGATTCCATGTGACCCTTCTTAACTTATGTGGGTTGGTTTCCGCATTCAATGGTTTTTCTTAAGATTGTAGCTGTTTTGATTATTGCCGTTTTTTGTATAGTTCCAATGATCCCTTTGATTCCAATTTCTACCAGTATTTTTTCCAGGTTTTTTGGTATTGCTCCTAGTGCTCCTACGATTATTAGTATTATACTGACTTTCTTCATGCTCCATATTCCTTTCAGTTCTCTGGCTTGTTCCGTGTATTTGTTTCGTTTTTCCGTTTCTTTGCTTTTCACTCTGTTGTCTGCTGGAACGGCGAAGTCTACGATTTTGCAAGATTTTTCCTTCTTGTTGATTATTATAACATCCGGTTTCCTTGCTTGTATGAGTTTGTCTGTTTGTATATTCATATCCCAGATGATTTTGTGTTTTTCGTTTTCCAGTACTGTTTCTGGTTTATGTTTGTACCATTTATCTGCGTATTCGAAATTCAATTGTTTGCACAGTTCCCGGTGTACTACATTCCCAACACAGTCATGTCTGTTCTTGTATTCTTTTTGGGCTAGTTTACTACATTCACTTATTATATGATTTAGTGTTTCGTCTCTTTGTCCACACAGTCTGTATTTACTGTTTTCCTGGGTTTTATCTATTTTAGTTTTAATGTAGTTTGTCCTAATTGCATCGTTCTGTGCAGCCATCAGTAAATATTCCGTTTGTCTGTTCAAGTGTCCTTTTCTTAGCCATGCCCAGCTATTTTCGTTGGTTTCTTCTCTATATTATTATTATTATTATTATTATTATTATTATTATTATTATTATTATTATTATTATTATTATTATACTAAAGCTGAGTTAATCAGTACTTGTTTCCATAAGTTTTTATTTCCTATATATTTGAATCATACAAAATACATGCTAACATATGTTTGAAAAAAAAATACTTCCATTTCAATTGTTTACTCTCTTTTTGCTTGTTAAAATTAAAGGTAATAAAGAAACGAAAGAATAAAAAAGATTGGAATAGTCCATTATGAACAAAAGAGAATATCATCAAAAGTAATAATTCTATTTAACCCGTAACTAGAAAGTGAAAGAAAGAGAGAGCTAAAGGGGGTGGGATATACTGAGCAGAAAGACTAATTTTGGATTTTGTTTTTTTATATTTCTATATTGAACTGGCTTTCAACTCACTTTTTCATGATTCAAGCAATCTAACCTGAGCTCAATGGAAGACCCAACGGGTTACATGTTTTCTAATAGATCATAACATTATTTCTCTTTCATGCTTTGCCTTTACTTACTATAACACGTCTTTATCTCTCTATGAAAGCCTTAAAAATCCGTTATGTGGCTGCCTATCTTTTTGATATCTTTTTGACACTTCCAAGAACCCTACTGAGTCTAATATTGAAAAGATTCTTGGTCGTGTGGGTATCGAGACTGAATCTGATAAAATAAAGGAAAAGGGAAATTGCAGTTGGTCAACATCTGGTGGTGATGTAACCGTTGCTGCTGGTTTGTTTGTTTGTTAAGCGAGTCAGACTTCTGCATAGAGCTCATGAATATTGTGCCTAAGGATTGTCTGGTCAGCATGAAGTTCTCCTCGTTGGTAGCAGCAATTCGTTAGCATGCAGGATTGAAGGTTTTTACCCCCGACACAGAGTAACGAGGCTCAGCAGTTACATGCAAAGTTAGCGAACATTTGACCGAGAACACAAAAAGGAATGGTGCAGAAGCAACGTTGCACTTTCACCCCATTCATTTGTGGTTCCATGCTTGATACACTAAGGACCAGACGATGACATCCTGATGCTGGCTCCTCTTGGATTTTCACTGTTAGTTGTGACCCTAATACTCCTTCGTGTCAAACCTGTTTGCCATGTGTGGCCCTGCCAGGAACTGGAGTTCCAGGTGACATATCTTCTTCATTTTCATTTTCTTCTTCATCTTCATTTTCTTCTTCTTCTTCATCTTCATCCTCATCTTCTTCTTCTTCATCTTCTTCTTCTCATTTTTCTTCTTCTTCTTCTTCTTCTTCATCCTCATCTTCTTCTTCTTCATCTTCTTCTTCTCATTCTTCTTCTTCTCATTTTTCTTCTTCTTCTTCTTCTTCTTCTTCTTCTCAATAACAGATTTCATAAACGTTATCAATAAAAAACATCAACAAATGCAATTGGGTTGTTAAAATCTCTTTTGTGTTCTATTCTTTCTCTATGGCATACCTGTGTATGCATAAAACAGCCAACTTCTCTCTTAGGAGGGGGGAAGGCTGCAGCTATCCAAACCCAACTTCGCTCTCTCTCTCTCTATCTCTCTCTCTCTCTCTCTCTATCCATCTCTCTCTCTCTCTCTCTCTCTCTCTCTCTCTCTCTCTCTCTCTCTCTGAAACGGTTCAGTTGAAAGAGAAAGATCTCCCTTGCTTATTCGCCACATAAAAGTGGTGGTTCCCTGTCTCTGTGACGTCACTGTCAGGACATACTCAAATTCTAATCGGAAAATTCTAATCTACTTAATTCTAAGTTTATTTGGAAATTTACCATACTAACCAATCTTTACCCACCCACACCTTAATATTATTACATTTTGACATAAGTGTCAAAACTGATGCGGTTACATTGGAACATAGAAATTGGAATGTAAAGCTCTTTATTAGGTGTGAGACCCGAAGTTTTGGAAGACTCAAACGTTCTTTGGTTATGTATTATTTTGATATTCTGTTCTACATCTACTAAGCAAACATTCTCATCCATTCTTTGAATTTGACCAAACTGTTCTGCACACATATTCCTATACTGTCCAGATTGAATCTTCCTCAGATCTAAGTGTGTTTTTAAGACTCACATTACATTGCAGATAAGCTTAATAAATGTTTCAATATTGTATAGCAACTTTAAATGAAAATATCGGTGCCTTAAACATCCGAAGCTCCACTCAATGGTTGGGAAAGATTACAAAGAATGTTAATACAAACCAGAATAACTGTTAATATGAACAACACAAAAAAGAACAACTTTGATTTGTAATTTCAAAATGCTCTGTAAAAAAAGAATATTACTGCCACTCCTTAAAATCTGTTTTTCTTTTGTTTTTCTTCATGTTTATAAATACATTTTTTAATATTTATTCAATACATTTACTTATGTGCTTATGTAAAGTATATAATATTGGTGTTTGGTGTTGGGTGGGAACGTATTTTTTTATTTTGTTTTTTTTTCCGTTAAAACTATGCCGACAGCACTTAGTCGCCTTTTCTTTATCCATCTATCCTATTTCATGTGGCGTTTTTATGTTGTTTTCTTTTTTTTCTTCTTTCTTAAGTACTTTAGCTGACTCTTTTCTAACCTCTTTTTTACTTTTGGTTCGTCTAAGACCAAATGAATCCTTTACTTCAATACCAAATCTTGTTGTTTTTCTTTCATGAAAGCAAACTTTAATTTTTATTCCTTTTCTTAAAAGAAATGATGTGTTATCTCTTTTAATCATCATCATCATCATCATCATCATCATCATCATCATCATCATCATCATCATCATCATCATCACATGCGGTTCAACATCCGTTTTACATGCTGTATGCGTTGGACAGCTTTTAGAAATTAACTTGGGCAGGTCTTTATTCATTCCTCTTTCTCTCAAGTTGCTTATCACTTCTTCCCATGTTTACCTTGGCCTTTCCCTGTGAACTGAACCTGCTACCTCAACTGTTCTATATCTCATCCATTCTTTCAACATGGCCAGATAGACTACTCCCTTGGTCGACAGTGGTAACACTCTGCTAGTTAGTAATGGAAAAAGTTCTGTGAACTTACTTCATCCGCTCGTAATTCTTGCACTCATACTAGCACCAGCTCCTCCCTGTGCTTCAATGGTATCACCCAAATAATAATAATAATCAAAGGAAACATTGACATCATACATATGGACATGAAGAAAATCGCTGTAATAGCAATAATTCTAGGAGCATTAGGAAAAAAATAAACTGGAAAAAATACTAGGAGAAATTTGAATCAAGGGGAGGATTGACATCATACAACACTGATGAAAACACCTGAAATGTTAGAGGAAATCATACCTGTGATTCGTTGGCGTTTCCTGGTTAAGTTAAAAGAAAGATAGAACAAAAAAATATATAAAAAACATTACACGAATCCAAGAGAACTCAAAAAGTCAGAAATTCCATAATCTGACATCCCACCCACCCCCAAAAAAGATGGTGGCATCAGTCGCGATTGGTACCAGACAAAATCGTCATGAAAGGTCAAGTAGGATGGAAAGACCAAGGAGGAAGAACGCTGTCCAGACCTCCGCTGGAAAGGTGTAGAGAATACTAGAATCTTATTTTCACTCAAATTCTATTGAAATCAATGGAGAACAACTGTTGTGATAATGCAAATTGATTTACAATGATTATTGAAAGAGACAAAGAATGTTGAAAATCTGGGGAGACTTGTTGTCACTCAGAATCCAGGTAACACCACTTTTTATTGCCAGAGAGTACTCATGGATGCTGACTCTTATGAAACTCATACTGAGCAAATAATAATAATAATAATAATAATAATAATAATAATAATAATAATAATAATAATAATAATAATAATAATAATAGGCTTTATTTAAGTCATGCATTTACATTAATTATTTGTAGAGAAGGAGCTCTTTAAGTAGATTGAAGTGAGAAGAAACACTTATTGTCCACCAAAATCTTATTTAATGATATTTTTTTTTTAAATTGTAATTAAATTACATGTTTTATGGTGATGTACCACTTTGTATTCTCATCATCTTGTAATGGCATTTACATTGATTTCTTCAAACTATTTATAACACACAGAAATGTCTTTTGTGACACAGTAAAATAACAACGATGGCCTAAATTCCAAGAGGAACTTCTTTTTTTCAGAAAGCACTGAAACAAAACTGAAGTAATGTGGTCTTTATGAATGATAGGACATGAATATGAATAATAAATTGGATGAAAACGATTCTGTATAGATCAACAAATATAATTATATATTATATAATTACAACTGAAAAAGAATTACTTTATAATGAGGATGTAATTAATTGTTGTAGCTGTGTGACACACCCATTAAATGTTTGTTCCAAACTGTCAGCTGCCCGAATGTAAGGGGTATAACTCTGCTTTCCAACATGCACATTATCTTAAGCAAGACAACAACGGGAAAAGAGTTGCTTCCCTTTAAAATACAAAACGTTTAATCATTATTCTTAGGTGAAAATCTGCTTCCATCTAACGAAAACAACAAAATGCTCTCCCATCTGCAGCCCAAACATGCCTCATGAACTTGAAGGCAAATTTTAAATCCGAGCATGGACATTAGTTGCAATTATTTCTCTGGATAATCATAATAATACTTGTGCCATCAACTTTAAACGGATACATCCTTCAAAATACTGTATTCGGCAGAAAGAATCTTCACCAAAAGCCTGAAAAGGTTTCATTTGTGATCATAAGATATTTTCTGTGTTTCATACTAAACTTTCCGAAAGCACATTGCTCCAATTTGGTTATCTTTATTAAAATCATAAAGCCGATAAAAAAAGTGTTTGTCATACTTGTTACTATAATTAAAGACATTAAGGCTTTTTACAGTTTGGCTAATAATAAAAGTTAGCAGTACATTCATTTTCATTGCAGAATATAGTTTCATAATGTTAGGCCCTCAGCCTAAAATAATATGCAATATATAGTTATCTATTTACTTGCCTCCCCACTAGGTGTTAAAGAACAAAGCCCTTAAGTTATGCTTTTGTTAACGCATACTAAATAAGCGTGTTCTTATGAGTCCCTATTTACATACTTACCCGCGAGGGTAAAGTTAGACACATAGTCGGTTTTTAATTTGAAGAAAATCGAGCTCCCCAAAAAGTGTCACTCTGAGTAGGAACAAAAATTAAAATTGCCTCAGTCTAGAATGATTTATCCTTCACTGATCGAGGACAGAACAGATGAAGTGCAGCATCAGAACAGATAATACACTTTGAATTATTTATTTGATATAAGGTAAAAAAATATACATTGTAACAAATTAAGCACAAGGCCATCAAAATTGTGGGGCAAATGAGGGTCGTTGTTGATCGTTGGTCTAAAGTAACCAAATTAATTATCCTATAGCTAAAATCATCACAGTCAATACAATACCACATTTACTCTAGGGACAATCCTACTTAGAATTATCTCCAAAGTGGTTTAGAAAATTAAAATGTTATTTATAAGTATAACTTTTTACAAATTCATTGGCCATTAGGAGTGGGACAACAAAAAACAAAAACCCGGTTAGTAAGGCCCTCCCAACCCTTCCTAAATAATAAACCATTCACTGTGGTCTGGTTTGTTCAGAATCGTAAACAAACAGGTCAATCTCTAAATTGGTGTGAGATCTAAGAGGAAGAAAAAAGAAAAAAATATAGTGTAGGGGAGGGAGCTGGTGTCCTTCTAAGATAAATACAGTTTGGGTGAGATCGAGAGCAAAAATAAGAGTGGGGAGTTTAGCACAAAACTCTTTTCTTCCATTATATGACGTTACCTCCCATTTTCTATCTTCACTTCCATTCCCACTGTATATACTATTTGTAGTGATCCTCACCTTTTAACTCACCAACAGCATTTTATCCTTGAGTCGAATAGTTTGTCTGCATCCGAATGTTACCTGATGATTCTAACTAGTTAACTCACCCACCTGAATCTATTACACTCGTTGTTGTTGTTATTATTGCCATTATTATTGTTATTATGATTATTATTATTATTATTATTATTATTATTAGTAGTAGTAGTAGTAGTAGTAGTAGTAGTAGTAGTAGTAGTAGTAGTAGTAGTAGTAGTAAGCATAACGATAATGAAGACAAACAGGTGTATTAGGCATTTAGATTGCTACATCTTCAATAATTAAATACAGGGTAATCCTCCAAAAATCAACCATGGAATCGTTAATAACATTCACAATCCTTTCTGCAATACAACCATATTTAGTAGAAATAAACTTCAGTCTATGCCTGACTTGTTCATCAAGTTTCAGTCATGAATGTCCAACAGTCTTGGTTATATCCTTCAATATATGTGGGACACTTTGGTGATCATCTCATCAGTAAAATATGTGATTCTGACTGGGCTTCACTCACCTGACCTTCAACAATGCCCCTGCCCCCGATTTTTATTTATGAGGTTATCTAAAAAATAATGTCTATCAAAACAATCCCCAAACTATTCCGGAACCGAAGAAGGCCATCACATTCAAAATCAGGACAGTGCCAAAGGTGGATTGTGTCAGAGTTATTGACAATTCTGCACGTTGTACCTAGTTGTGCTTATCATTGAATGGCGATAAAACATGACTGAAATTTAGTGGGCAGATATAGACTGAAGTTTATTTGTCCTAAATGTGCTTGGATTGCAGAAAGGATTGTGAAAGGATTGCAGAAAGGATTGTGAAAGGATTGCAGAAAGGATTGCAGAAAGGATTGTGAAAGGATTCCATGGATGGTATTTTTGAGGAGATCACCCTCTATTACTGTACACAAGAATATTCTCTTTCTGTTGAGACAAAAAGAGGCCAATTTGAAAAGGTTACTTTTCTATCTACCTACATAATTTTTTTGTCTTTTAATGACTTATTTTAAACTGTTCTATCTTGTATATCTTTACAGGATTCAGCAATTGATTAATTTGTGCATGAGAAAATGACAATTTTCCACGAGTGGATGGTAAACCTTATTACAAATTTAAGATGGCCGCCATATAAATATTCAAATTAGTCAAAGTATTTATTTAAGACTCACATTAAACATCCATCGTATCATTTTCATATTATTGTATTTCTTTTCATACAACGCATGTCCTCAACACTCACTGGCCAGGTTTCACTTCCAAACATCATCACACTGCATACACATGCCTGATAGACTTTTCCTTTGGTCGACAGTAATAATGCTCTGCTGGTTAGTAATGGTAGAAGTTCCCTGAATTATTCCATCCAGTCCTAACTCTTGAAATCATACTAGCACCTGCTCCTCTCTGTGTTTCAATGGTATTACCAAGGTAATAAAACTTCTAAACAATCTTACTAGCTTCGTCATCTAAATATACTTTCTCCACATCTGAGTTCTCACCGGTCTCCATTGTCTTACACTTCGTGCACACAAACTCCCAACCTATCAGTAATTTCACTGCACTTCTTGTGTACCCAATGCTTATGAGTATCACAAAAAATATGTGAGACTTTAATATCGGATTAGGATTTTATATGCTACCAAACATGATGTTTTCTGTTTAATACTGTTATATCATCCCTTCCTAAAGTGTTTGAATCGCAACCTCCACTGAAACTGTGTATTTATTTAGAGGTATTGCAACTCCACTAGTGTGTACATGGACAATTGCTAATTTTTATTTTTTGATGGACAAATTGGAATAACCAGGAAATAATGATCTAAAGGCTAGATTGCAAAATCTTTGAAAGAATTCTTAAATTTCACTTATGACTCCATTGAATTGTTATGTAACCCTCCAAGGGAGTTATGTAACCCTCCAAGGGAGTCATGACTCCATTTTGGAAGGGGCTTTGTTACATAATATCATAAACAGACTCACTATGAAGGGAAACGCCTCGTGGATCTAAGAGAATAAAAGTCTGTCTGTTTTTTCGTTTGTCTATGATAGACTCAGAAATCACAGATTGCATTTCAGCTAAACTTGACATGCAGATAACCTATGAGTGAGGGGTATCCTAGACTATGTAACGGTCGCCTAAGTCAACCCGGAAGATCATGAACAGTAAAAAACATAAAGTCAAAGAATCTATTCCTCATGGAAGTGGATTGCCAATAAAAATAGTTTCGTAAAAAAAGAATGTAATGACATTCTAAAATTGGGAAAACAGGTAAAATCAAAATGAAGCTCGGTTTTATGATAATAATGTAGGGTGTGCATTCACTGGCAAAAATAGCATTTAAAAGATTCATTTATACTTGAAAACAATTTGGTTTAGATTGTATGAATCAGGAAAAAGTGAGTTTGCAAAACTTGTTAAATATAAAAGAAATTAAAAAACAATATGCCAAATTAGTCTCTTTCTGCTCGCTATAGCTCTTTCTCCTCCTATCCCTCTTTTTCATTCTCTAATTATGGGTTAAATAATATTACTACTTTTGACGATATTCCTTGATTTTTTTTATAATGAACTATTCCAATCTTTTTATTCTTTCCTTTCTTTATTACGTTCGACTGTTGATAAACATAGAGAGTAACGGAAGCGAGAGTGATAGATACCATATACAATAAGAGCGGGGTGTCAAACAACATACAGTGAGAGTGAAAGATAGAAACTTACAAAAAGGTGGGTCACTTGGTGAGTCAATTACAAATTGTGGCTAATTTGAACAATTAAAATGGAAGTTTTGTTTTCAAACATCACTCAATCCCAAAACCGAGGAATAGTTTAACATGTGTTTTGTGGGAGCAAAATGCATAGGAAAAAAACGGTAGGGAAACAAACGTTGGTAAACTCAGCTTTAGTATAAAAATAGATATATATATTTAAGAAACTTTTATTTATTTGTTCTTTTTGAGAAAGCAAAACAGTTTGAAATGTTTTAATTGCTTCTTAGCAGAATCCTGACTGAAAATAAACGAAAAAAAGGAAAAAACGAAGCTAAACAAAGTAAGAAATATATGATAAAAAATTGCTGCAAAATTTCCTGGCTGAAGTTATTGTTCCCAGGCAATGCCAATTTTCTCGTCTGAAATAAGTTAAAAATATCTTGAACTGACAAGATTCAAAAGCTTAATAACATTGACTCCATTTATTGTGACTCTTGTTTATCTCTATATAAAATAAATATATATATTAGTGTAAATTTCCACAATGCCTCTAATAAACCATAACATTTTATCTTATATTTATATTTATATAAAGTTAGGTATGTGTATATGTTTATATATATATATATATATATATATATATATATATATATATATATATATATATATATATATATATATATATATATATATGGATAGGATTCACCCCTGAACTGAATAACCGATCATTATAAAATCTGGAAACACAGCTGCGAGGTGTAAGGGTGGGTAATGTGTGCTATATTTTGTTTAATTTAGTTTTGTATAAAGGGGGCAAATAGGTATTAGACATCAATTAATAAATATTCCTTAAATTTCAGTTTCTTTGTGTATTTTAAAGGGTTCTCAGGGGTATAATATGGAAACAACCTACATTTGAAAATTCAAATAGTACAGATTTGCATTAAATTTGATCCATAGTAATTAGATATCAATTAAGCAAGATTCCCTGAATTTCAATTTCTTCTTAAGACCCCTTAAACATAAGCCTTAAATGTTAAAGATTTTCTAGAATCAAAATCATGTAATGAATTTTGATCAAAATTGGAATAAGGATTCTAGACATGGTTTAGTAGCATTATATCTTGATTTTAATCGTCGTAAGGGGACATAAAAGTGATGCAAAACTGTCTTGTTCGGGGGGGGGGGGGAAATAATTTTACTCGTCCTGTGACAGGTATTCTTCTAATTATTGTATAAGTTTTACAGCAATGGAATGGCTTAGCATATTGTTGCATGTTCCGTATATCTACAAGAATGTTTTCATATATTTAGGGATAATTAGATGTCCCTACCCGGCATTGCCCGGTAGTGTTCCTTTCTTAATTTAAACTAAGCCGTTTTCTTTTCCATTAATATTAATATTTTGCTTTTAAATATAATTTTGAAAGTTGAATTTAATTATTAGAGTATCGTTTAGTTATTGAATTATTAATTGAACCAAATTGTTAGAAAACTATAAGCATTTGTTGTTATTATTTCACCCCCACTCCCCCGAAACTTGCATTTGAAAACGGGACTTCTAGATTTTTGGTATGATGCTCTCCCATCTGATCTATTTTGCTAGACCATACCTTAACATATATATTTCTATTGCTAGCTCCTGCTAATAAGTTAAGTAATGCTGCTTTATAGCCTATACGGTTAATTTGCCATAAGCATAATCTCATCCTCGACTCTCTCTCTCTCTCTCTCTCTCTCTCTCTCTCTCTCTCTCTCTCTATCTATCTATCTATCTCTATCTATCTATCTATCTCTATCTCTATCAATAGGAACACTTTGACATTGGCTTCATATGTAAAATTTAAAAAGCAAGATAGCGAACAAAAATAAGAATTACAGTAAAACGAAAGTGATGAATTTTATTGGGGAGACGTCTATATTACTACTTGTCTTTTAATAAAATTATTAAAAATAAATAATAAAATGTATGAATTTTTAAAAACTCTTTTAAAGTCGATGCGATTTTATACCGGTGCATACAAAGCCTTTCTTTTCCAAAATGAAATATCTATCAAATTAAATATGTAGATCAGGAAAATCACTAGGAATCAAAGTTTTTTTTTAAGAATAGAGTCGAAAGGAGACCAGATGTACTTATATACTTTGTAGGAAAAAAGCTATCGATGACAAAATTTGAGGAATAGACCGATTTTACTTTATTATATAGATTAATGAGTGTGAAATAATTAACACAAAATGAAAAGCATATATTAACCAAGACAGCAATTTATATCAAAGAATAAAAAGGGGCAAATTATTTGTATGAATGGTAAAGTGCATGTGTATATATATAAGAGAATATTTTTGTGATAGTATGTGTTTATGGAATGTAAAGGTGGAAGAAGGAATGTTCTTACTGACTGAGTGGTTCCATAGTGTCTGACGTGGCACAAAATGGGTTCGCATTCTAATGTTTGGTAAGTCATGGCATGGTAAGTCTGATTTAGACATGAGGGCTCAGTCGAGAATTATTATAGTCAATTGACACCTGCTAATATATATTTTCTATTATTAATTTTCCAATAATAAACTAAAAGTAGAGCAAAGAAATTTCTGTCAGGAATGCTATTCATGGTCGATAGAAGTTTGGGGCAGCCTTGGACAAACAAAGAAGTATTTTGAGGAATGAACAGTGGTAGCAACATGATGAGGTAACTCCTCACACTTCAAATGACTTATTAGAATGCCTGTGGGGATACTTTAAGGATCGTCTCATAAAGAGGTGTGATCCTGAATGGACATCACCATACTTACCATACTTCAATCGCCAAAATTTTATCTGTGGGGTTATCTAAAAAAATAATGCCTATCAATACAATCCCCAGACTATTCCTGAACTGAAGAGGTCCATCGCAGCCATAATCAGGGCAATACCAAAAGAGAAGTGTGCCAGAGGTATTGACAATTTTGCACGTTGTATCCAGATGTGCACACTTGAAGAATATCATTGACCGGTGATACAAAAAACTGTTGGACACTCATGACTGAAACTTGGTGGGGAAGTCAGGCATTTTCTTTTTGTACAAATGCATCACCGCTTATTAAGGCCCAAATACACTCAAGGATAAGTGTTAATTAGTGTGTCAAGTGAACGGTGAAACAAACACCTTAAGGATTGTATACGATGGTTGAAATTGAGCAGAATTTGATTATTTAAGAGGACGGTTCAACAAGAATTTGTAAACATTGGACTTGAAAACGATCATGTTGTAGTCAGCTGGGAAGCAGTATCACGCATAGTTCTGAGGCTGAAGTCTGTACCAAATATGATCCGATTGCATAAAGGATTGTGAATTAATTTTATTAACGATTCCATGGATGGCATTTTCGGGGTATCACCCAATATATGAACTTGTTTTTAAATTCACCAATTGTACTTGTTTACACTGGTAACTGCAGAACAAGCACTAAAATTAGGAAAGTTTGCTCCCATACGTTTCTTCATAGATTCACATTACTAACCTCTCATACTCATCTGGATAAATAAATTACATTTTTACATTAATGAAATTATCAAAAGAAATATACAAGCGTTCACATCTTATAAAAATGGATATTTTATCTGTCTGTAAATGAAACTATGTCACATTCTTCAACGACAATATTTGATGATGATGATGATGATGATCATCATCATCATCATCATCATCATCATCATCGGTTTAACGTCCATTTTACATCTTGCTATGTGTTGGGCGGATTGTAGAAATTGCCTTTCAAACTAACCTATCTCTAACTAAGTTTTATGTGTAATCAATATGGAAACGAGAAAAACATAGACATAGACACACTGGAAGTCGCATAATTTAACTAATATATATATATATATATATATATATATTCAATGAGAAATAAGATAAGCCATTTAATCTAAGCTAAAAATGCATGTTCCTTTCTACATGATTTGTTAAACACTGTTGTGACTATGTCTGTCCGCCTGATTTGTACATAAATAGGGTTTATTTCTCTACTCGTCGTGTCACGGTTGGAATTAGCCTCATTGGTTAGAGTGCTCGGAATTGAGTTAAAGGTGACTCATGTTCCGGGTTTCGAATCGTACAACTGGTTTGAACAGTTATCTCCACACTGCAAATTCCGCAAATGTAGATAATAATTAAATATTTATAATTATATATATATATATATATATATATATATATATATATATATATATGAAGAACTCAGTATAATTGCACAATTCCTCTTTAATCTGTTTCGGTGAGTAAGAGGAAATATCCACACTCTGATACTTTTCTTAGCTGGGGTAAATATTTTTTTTTTAAATTCAAGTGAAAATAAAATATGTTCGTGCCAATGGAAGGAGAAAAACGAATAAAATAGGTTAGACTGAATCAAGTATCATCATATTTGGCTTAACATCTATTTTACATGTTGCCACATGTTGGATAGCTTTTAGAAATTAACTTCCAAACTAACCATCTCAGGTGTTTCTTTATCCCTATTTTTCTGAAGTCCATCCTTATCATTTCATTCCATGTTTTCCTTGGCCTTCCTCTGCTAATTGACACTGCTACTGCAACTGTTCTACATCGATGATGGTTATGCTTCTTGTAGATTATAGATCGCATATCATATATTCTCAAATATATTTTATCTGAAACATGACGATTGTAATCTTATTTTAATATCAATATTTCTGTCCGTCTATGTACACACTTAGATTGTTATTCAAACAGATTTTCATTAATATCAACGTTGTTGTTTTTTGTACATTGGCACTAAAAAATGGTAAAGATCAGACGTGATAGAAGAGTATACTTTTCAGATATCAGGAAAAAAGCTTATGCATGAAACACGTTTTTATCAATTGGATTTTAATTCTCTTTCGAAACAGTGAAGTTATGCAGCATGACCTTTTAGATGAATGCGTTATGCATTTGACCTTCCCTTCTTTTTCTTTTTTCAGGTCTTCAACAAATTCCTCAACATATTTTGTCCCAGTTTTCACCTTGAAGATATTATGTAATTTATTTTATAGCCACACCCAATTGTTATTTTGATTTTTTTAACCCCTAACTAAATGTGTCACTTATTTTTGAAGTGTGCACCCCACCCCAGACAACAGTAACCATTATTTTCAAACCATGGGTTAGGAGAACCTAAAACTACCTCCTTATATATATCCTGGAACGTATCTATCTCTTATATAGGTAGAGGATCGTACCAGGAGTTAGGTAGTTTTGGGAGCAGTAAAATAAGCCTGCTTTATTTTTCTTTTAGAGTTTAAAAAATGTACTGACAAATTCTGAATAATACAATACAAGGTAATACGTGAGATTTTTTAATTTTCTGTGGCTTCCAGGGCAGTTTTATGGAGATTGTAAGTTGATGTACTTTCAGAAAATATCCCTTCTGATTATAGTTTTAACAAATATTCAATAAGTTTTCATTTTTAATAAAATATGGTATAATAATATTAAATTACTTCACAAGTAATCAATCAAATGTTTTATTTTTATTTCGTAATAAACAAATAATCAACAGAGTACTGCATACATTGTATTTATAATTTATTTGTTGTTTTTTTTATTGTTTTTACAAATTGCTTTTTGTTTAAAATTTTTAATAAACAAATTTTTTTATTGTTTTCACAAATTGTTTTGTGTTTTCAATTCTTAATAAAGACGTAATATTAACATTAAAAAATGTGTTTTTATAATTTCTGAATAAATAAATAATAAACCTAATCTTGTCTTTTTAAAATTGTTTTCACCCATTTTTTTTTTATTCTTAATAAACACATAATATTTACATAAAAGAAATATTTACTTTGAAATACTTTTAATAAAAAAGGTTCCGTTTTTTTACATATCATTATTCAGAAGGAACATTTTCTAATGGTGCACCGGCTTAGAATTCTCGGAAAACCTCCCCGCAGAAAACAGAAGCCACAAAAAAGGAAAAAATTACCCAATACAACTAGAAAGAAGTTAAAAAATTATTTTAATGCAAACAATGGGAAATTAAAGTATGATCTAAATATTATTATTTTAAATCATGAGACTCACGATAAACCTGTAACAGTTGGCAGATCTGTTCTATTTTACCTACAGCTGAAAGGAATTTGGGGAGAGAGGTTCATACCTTTTGTAATAAATCTCACCACTAACTTTTGTATGGGGCTGTTTGTTAGTAGCAACCATTATTTGACATATGATTAAGTGAAGTTGTAGCAGTTTCCTATAAGCCGCCATACTGTTTAAATATCAATGACTTTTTAGCTGCTCGCTGATTGGTTCAAGCAATGTACGTCCTCCTTAGCTTGACCAATCAGTGACCTTCTCTAAGGGGAATCTCGGATGACTAGCATAGCTATATAAACACTTGAGCACCATCTTCTCTCTCTCTCTCTCTTTTTATTCTGCAGCATGAGAAACCTCTTCTCTCTCTTTCCTTCTTTGGCACGGCCAAACACACGTCCCCCTCTCTGGGGACGCAACAGACATATTCCCAGGGCTTTTGCCCTGGGTTCGACTTCGACAAGAAGACAATAAGACAAAATGGCTACTGCCGCATACACGTTGAATTAATATCCGCTCGAGCTCTCTTTTTCTTGCCTCTCTCGACATGTAGACGACTACTACACCGTGCTACCTAGCTCTGGCCACTTCGACACGAAGTACCGAGAAGCCAAAATGGCTACTGCCTCATACACGTGGACTTAATATAACACACACACACACATAACTGATTTCATGTGAACTGACTTTCACACCGGTGTACAGACACACATACTTTCATACAAACATGGACACTTCCTGACACCATAGCCGGTGTACAAACGTTCAATTCTATGAACAATTCTTTTTTCCCCACTGGGGAATTATAATAACAGGATTTTTTTTTACTTCTGTCTTCGTCCATACTTATGCACATACTAACACCTTTCCCTTTTTGTTCACATACTAACTAGGAAGACTCAATAAAGGTGTTTTATGTATTAGAAATGGTCTTTGTCTCATTTTTCAATAAAGTGACTATTTTCTTTTCTTTCAGTATAAAACTCTTTCTTTTTAAATGTTGGCAGGCATGTTTTTTTACAACTTAAAAGAAGATCCCTTTTGTTTACATGGCATGTGTGAGGATGTCCCCCTCTTCATTCACACTTGCTCCTTCTAAACAACTTACATAAGTTAACATTTATGTTTTTAAGCTAGTTTGTCATTTTAAAATTTATGCTGAAATTATTTGGGCTGCCATTTTTGGATGGTATTTTTAATTGGGTTAAAAAATGCTTGAGCATCCCCATTTGCATCATCCGGTAGGGGCGCTTCATGCAATTAGCAATAAACCAACCCCTTTTCAAAGTGCAAGAAGGTAAAGCCTGGGAGGGTGGACATCCTAGAAATTCACAGAAGATACCACAACGGCCAACCTTCTATTGGATTGATCGTTGAGGCTACAGCATTTATAAGTTTATGCACTTATATAATAGCTGACATGTATCAACTATTTATATGAAATGTGTAACAATGGTAAATGAATGCAGAACTCTAAAACTCCAATTTTGTCTAAGAAAAAAATATCTTCATGTAAAATTGGATACCTTTCTAATGTATTCTCATGTTGACACACCAGTTCTTGTTAGATCAGCGAAGTTTAGCAATGTCAACATTGCTAAACTTCGCCTGGCTAATATAATTAGAGAATACCAGATGCTGTATATGGGAGGATGGCAACATATCCCTGCAAAAGTAAAAAATAAATATGTAAAACCTAACGTCATCAAAAATCCTTCTCCTTGACCGCGATATGCATGAAACTGAGTACAGATTGTGAATTTAATATTCCCTAGAAACCAGCCCAGGGTGAATCAGCGTGCCAGGACAGGACTGGACAGAAGTATTAGTGCATAAGCATGCATAATAGATTTGATGGGTGTTGAACTTGGTTTGCCAATTCCATTGTCAATGTTGGGAATAATCAGGCTACTTGCAACTCAACCCATGGAGAACAGGAGGGAAGGACAATGGTTGACAGCATCTCCTTCTTCATCCTTCAAGACCCCATGCCTCCGATATGTATAGGCTGAGTTTTAACTTTTATTAAAAGTTAGTTTTGTAAATGTCATCTTTTGAGGAGGTTTCTGTTTAACAGCATATCAACCCTTTTGTGGTTATTTAATGCTGATACCATTAATTAAACATATCTTTCTCAATTCAAACAATTTAACCTGAGCTCACATTTTTTCTAGTATATATATTTAAATGAATAAATGCGAAAGTTTTTGTTTTCATTTATCACTTCTATATTACCATCAAAATGGATTACTGTTTTATTTACTTCCCTCCCACGGTCGGAAGATGTGGCACAAGGCCAGAAGGTGGGGCAAAAAGCCAGCGCCCCAGCAGAAGAGCCAGGCTGGCCTCTAAAAATAGCCTGAGCAGCCCCTGTCGGCATTCCCTGGTAGGGGCGCCTCAGACAATTGGCAATAAACCAACCCCTTACCAAAGGGCCTGGGAGGATGGACCTCCTAGGACTACCTACTTGCTATCTTTCTCTCTCTCTTTATCTCTCTCTCTCTCCCATCCCTCTCGTTAGCGATGCAACATTTCCTTTTTTATTGTTTATAAATTCAATGAGAAAATTGTAAATTAAAAAAGAGCTGCCATCACACACACACCATCGCTCAGGCAAATTGAGTTCTTATTTCTTTTCATTTCTTTGCGGTCTTATTTAAAAGATAAATAAATTTGTATAAAAATTAACTAAATGTCAATATCTATTTATATGAATAAATGTTAATGTTTACCTATGTATATGAATAAATGTGACATTTTTTGTCATGTTTTACAACAAACTTATGAATGAAATGTTTATGATTTAAAATAATGGTTTCAAGTATTAATGTTTTTCTTTCTTTGGGGCTATGGTATAGTTTCGGTGACACCTCCCTAAATGGTAAAGTTTACAAAAAAAATGTGCCCACGTTACTTATCCTGTTGCCTAGAATACATATTCCATAATTCATAATAAGTTCAGTAGTTTAGGATTTTACCATGCACATATATATTATTGACGCTCACATGCACGCACCGATCCTTTTAACAATGTATTACTTAGCTCAAAATGAGATGTAGAGCCATTCTTTTCTCTATTAAATTTTTTGGATCTAACTTATTTTAAAAGTTTTTTAGTGGAAGGGTGCAAGTTTAGGTAGGTGCACCCCTTAAATTGTAAAGTTTACAAAAAAATAATGTGCCCAATCTCAAAATTTCATTAGTTTAAGAGTTTATCTTGTACAACGAAATATATATATATATATATATATATATATATATATATATATATATAGGCAACATCTTTTAGTTGAAGGCAAGTATTGTTAAATATAACAGACAACTTATGTCTGGATATCATTTCGTAGATCCTTTCCATTGGCTTTTCATTTGTCGAGGAGATTGACGATGCATTTGTCGGATACTAGTGCCATAGCCTAACAGTTAACTAACGACCATTCCTGCCCCCAATCGGAATTCAGAAAACTCTTAGAAGAAAATGCCAAAATCTTAGAGTATAGTACTAACAAACAAAAACTCCATATATTAGAGACCTATATATAAAAACAAAAAGCCTGTAATTAACAGAATTACATAATATAATAAAATGTCTATAATGCTAACTATAGTTTCGTACTTATATAATTCCCGCCAAAACCATGTATAATACGAGCACATGGTATTTACCTGATTCACCTCATTCCCCTAAAGATGGATCCGGATGGGTCTGAAAGTACTTGTGACACAAATGAAAACTATAGCAGATTCATCGGCCAATTCCCCCCCCCCCCCGAAACTAAGATTCTGATTCGGAAAAGGGAAAAGATCTACGAAAGGATATTCAGACATAAGTTGTCTGTTATATTTAACAATATATATATATATATATATATATATATATATATATATATATGTATTTCATGTATCCACATAAAATTTTATAAGGAGATATAATTTTTTATGTATCAATTTTCAGTATTTACTTCAACAGTGCTCGATAAGTAAGTAGAGTTAGGTAGTAAGCTATGAAAATATATTTATGGCAATTAAGCTACACAGAGGCTCCCGCGTTTCATCCCCGGAGGGGAATCTTCTGTGTAGCTTAATTGCCATAAATATATTTTCATAGCTTACTATATATATATATATATATATATATAGAGAGAGAGAGAGAGAGAGAGAGAGAGAGAGAAAGAGAGAGAGAGAGAAAAGAGGGTAGTGCAGTATTAGTGCAGTTCCAACGAGAGGTATATATGTAAAGGAGTAAGGCTACCAACATTTGTAAAAAGTTTTGTTGAACATTTATTTATTATTTTGTTTTCTTATCATTTTATAATTTTATATAACGCGTTTCAAGCGGTGGTCCACTCTCATCAGATGTGTAAATCCATTTGAAGAAATGTCTTTCGATTTGAAAGAGTGTTGTTTCATTTGAGAAAATGTGTTATTGTTTGGCGTTTTTGCACATGTGTGGGTTTGCGGGTGTGTGTGTATGTGTTTTGATATTTTTATATTTTTTATTTTTATTTTTTATTATTTTTTGCTTCTCTTGGTCAAAGACACCCAACAACATCTCCATTTTAGAAGCCATCACCCCAAAAGCTGCCTAAAATCTATACCCTACTCCCTAGCATGCAGGATTTGTGCTATAGTCAGTGACAAAGATCTCTGGATTGTCTGACTGGAGGAACTATGGAAAACTTTAACAAGAAAAGGATACCCCCTACAAATAATACACAAAGGTATAGAACTAGCAGAAAACATACCAGGTAAATGGACTTCTTCCAAGCAACATTTTAGTAAAACGATGCTGTTAGAAAAATAATGATAATAGCTTTGCCAACTCGTCTGTTATTATGTTTCAACATTTTTTAGATGAGAATTGATAATGTCTATTATTTGGATTTTTCAGACTACTATTCTCATCTTAGATGTAATTTTCACAACGTTTTGGACGATGCGACCTCTGACCTTCTTCAGGTGCGTCTTTTTGAACTCAGGAATCTGTAAGCCATGGGGTAGCTTGTTATCGTTCCGTCAGCCATGTCCGGGTAGATACTATTCATTAATACAATTACGAATTTCTTAAGACTTCTACCCGGTTTTGGCTGACAAAACGAGAACAGGGTACCTCCGTGGATTAAATAAAGAGTTCCGTTCGAAATTCCGTACAGATTTTTGAGTTGTCAACCGTCTCCATATATTTTTACTCTTCTTACACACAAACTGGTTATCATCTATCAACCTACCTGTAATTCCACTGTACTTTGTATGTATCCAATTCTTACAGGTGCCATAGAAAGATTGAGTTGCTCTTAACTTGTTTGAGCAGTGGAACTTTCCTCTTTCTGAAGGTTTTCCGACACTACAACCACTGTTCATCCCTTTGGTCTTGATAACATTCACTCTCAGACTTTTATGTTCCATAGCATTCCTCCAAGTTTTTAACTTAACAAGTAGACCTTACATTGTGTCAGAGGCAAGCACTAAATCATCAGCATAAAGCATATCTTTATAATAATAATTATTATAAACATTTGTTGCGCTTTTCATTTGTGTCTTAAAAGTATTGTTCAGGGAGTTTCGTACAGGTTGTCCGAAAGAGATGCTGTATTCTGTACTTGCCTGTGAAACAATGGAAGGTCGACTTGTTCAGTTAAAGACTCGGATGAATGCTATGGAACATAAAAGTCTGAGAGTGAATGCTACCAAGACTAAAGTGATGACCAATGGTTGTAGTGTCGGAAATCTCCTAAAAAGAGGAGTGTTCTCCTGTTTTGAAAAGGTAGTCAGGTACAACTCATTTTTTCTGGTACATGTAAACATTGGGTATGCAAGAAATGCAGTGGAATTACTGGTAGATTGATTGATGGTAACCGGTTTGTGTGCAAGATGTGTAAGACAATGGAGATGAATAAGAACTCAGATGTGGAAAATGTATATTTGGATGGCATAGCTATTGAGGTTGTTTAGAAGTGTTGTTACCTTCGTAAGCATTTTCCTTTCTCCCTCTGTACATTCTAGTACATAGACAACGTTCTTGGAGGTGCAGTTAAGGTCTTTTTTTATTGTGAATGTTTGTGTTGGATTTTTAAATGTGTATGAGTTCCCCTCTATTATTATGTCACAGACCCCGCTCTCATCAGATATGTAAATCCATTTGATGAAATGTCTTTCGATTTGAAATAGATTAAATAAAGAGTTCCGTTCGAAATAAACTTAAACTAAACGGAACTCCTATAAGCAAAGTTTCTTTTCAAGAATTATCCGTCTGTGGAACACAATACTACAGAGCTACCTCTTAGTTGAATATAGCATGGGTGTTTTCAAGTCCAATATCAAAACATTCTTGTTGAGACGTCCTCTTAAATAATCTAATTCTAACCAGTCTCAACTATTGTTACCAATCCTCACATTATTGTTCCAATGTCATCCTGACAAACTCATTAACTCTTATCCTCGAGTGGCCTATAAGCGGTGACTCATGAATACATTAAAAAAATACCATTGCAGCACAGGGAGGAGCATGTGCTAGCATGATTGCAAGAGTTAGAAGTAGATGGAGTAAGTTCAGGGAACTTTTACCATTACTAACCAACAGTGTTATCACTGTCGACCAAGGGAAGAGTTTATCAAGCATGTGTACACAGTATGGAAGTGATACCTGGCCAGTGAGTATTGAGGACATGCGTTGCATGGAGAGAAATGATATAATGGATGTTTAATATAAATCTTGAAGACAGGCTCAGATCTTAGAGGAATATTAAAACTGGACAGTGTAGGGAGATGTGTGCAGAACAGGAGAGTTTGGTGGTATGGCCACGTTGAAAGAGTGATTAGATTAGTAGATGTACAATGTAGGTAGCAGGTTCAGTTCACAGAATGCCAAAAACATGGGAAGAATGTTGAGAGAAAGAAGAATAAAGAAAGACCTGGTCAGAGATGGTTTAGTTTGGAAGTCAATTTCTAAAGGCTGTCCAAAACATGCCAGCATGTAGAACGGACTTTAAACCGAATGTGATGATATGAGCGATAGAACTATTGAAAAGAATTGCACCAAATTTGGCATAAACGGCCTTGATAAGGCCAGATGTCAATACAATTAAATAATACTAATTATGAATATTAATTAAAGTTTCAATAGCTCTCTTCAGGGACTAGACTAAAAGTCTCCATTCCAGTGACTAGTATTTAATCCTAATACCGTTATTTCATCTTCTGCCTGGAGATAATGTTCATCTGACCATTTAATAATATTGCTTTTCTCTTTTATTGGAAATACATGTCGGGTAATGATTACCTATACGATTGGAATTAGTAAGCCAGCATGAGATTATTACATATTTATTTCGTTCGTTTATCATTGAGGAAAGTATGAAGCTTCCAACGATAGATATCACTTTATCTTCAGTAGATCATTTATGATTAACATTGTGGGTCAGCATTAAATAACACGTTTAATATGGCATAAAAGAACAAAAAATTATATATCTATATAATAAAAGAGAATGTTAGTGTATGTGTCTGCCCGTTTATAGAAAGACAGACTAGAGAGTGTTCCTGAAATATAAAAGTTTATACACGTGTAAAATTTTCCTATGAACATGATGGGATTAGTCCTGACACTCTATGGAAGTTAAAGGCCCTTTTCCAACATTTTGCACGAGAAATATAATCATGAGTGTTATTTAAAAAGACAACTTAACAAATATTCCAATTGCTCAGTTAGGAGAGACTCAGATTGACAACCTCGAGTATGCTGTTTCGATTCTGCCTCGGATTGCTTTTTTTTTAAATAACAAAGAATATCCTTTTCCTTTTTCTTTAATATATTAAAATGTAAGTGAAAAACATCTTAGATTTTGGTATATTTAGTACCTAACACCTCTCTGTCTGTCTGCCAGTCTGCATCCCCCTTAATATGAAGACAAACTAGGAATTGTTCCTTAAATATAAGTCTTTTACATGTAAAATTTTCCGATAAACATGATTGAAGTAATCCTGTGTCTATAGCTTCCTTCTTAAGAGAGTTAAAGGCCCTTTTCCCACATGTTTGACATTGAAATCTACCCATTTATAAGCATTATTTTAAGATTATTAACATATATATGAATAGTTTAGTGTTTAAGATATCAGACTGAAAACATCAACCTTGTTTTTAAAGTAAACTCTCCTTAATATACTGTTGCGTATGATACTATCCCATATTCGAACCTGGGAAACGCTGGATAACCCTGCTAGTATATTTTTACTGATGAGTCACGCCTTATCAAGGCCCAAAGTCAACTCGAGGATAAGGGCTACTGAGTTTGTCATTGGGGATTGGAGACGATGGTTGAAACTGGGCAGAATTTTATTATTTAAGAGGACAGCTCAATAGGAATTTATTAACATTGGACTTGAAAACGACCATGTTGTAGGGAAGCAGCCCCGTGGTATTGTGTTCCACAGACGGATAGTTTTTGGAAAGAAACTTTGGTCATGGAACTTCTGTTAAGCTCCAGGTAAAAGTATTTACAGTAATTGTAGCAAGGCGAGTTTTTGCTGTGAATGTTTTACAGAGGGGGAACCAGAGATTGGAGCTCAGTCGAGCACTTACCATGAAAATAATGAGAGAGTAGAGAAAGACTAGCAACGGCTGTTCTGTGAGAAAGAGGCTGCACAGAAGAGGATATTTATTTACTCCTCGCGGAGTTAGGCACAAGGCCAGTTTTATCCTACTCCCACAAGTAAGATGTGACCCAAGATCGGGTCGAGCAAGTGGGGTTAAAAGCCAGCGCTCGAGAGGTGAGCACTCTGGCCATTTAAAAATTGCCTGGGCAGCCCCGTCGGCATTCCCCGGTAGGGGCGCCTCAGACAGTAAGCAATAAACTTACTCCTCCCCAAAGAGGGGAGGCGAAGCCTGGGAGGGTGGACCTCCTAGAACTGCACAGGACAGGCGTGCAGTATCCATCGGAACAGATACTACACTTTGATCTCGACCAAAAGGCCGGAACAGAAGAGGATATCCTCCACTAGATTTCGAAGTCGATTTTCTACTCTGTCAAGGCAGGAAAAAGTAGTCTATTAGTAATAATTAGTAATAAGTAGTTAGACTACACATCTAAAACAAGAATAGGTTTAAACCTCCTAACATTCATATTAGAATTGTCTGCATGGACCTGTGGTGAAACGGTTAAATGTGCTAAGTAATAATCTGTTCTAATTGTCTTCTGGAGGTTAAAGGTTCAATCCTCAGTACTGGTGATATAAAGAATACAATTACGAATTACTTAAGATTTCTACCCGGTCATTGCTGACAGAACGAGAAAAAACTACCGTCGTGGATTAAATAAAGGGTTCCGTTCGAAATTCCATACAGATCCTCGAATTTGATAAGATACATCGACTGAATTGTTGTGATAACATCCAAGATGAGAACAATAGTTTGAATAATCCAAATAAACCAAATTATCAATCCTCATCTAAAAAATACAGAAACAATGAAAAAGAATATTTATCATTATACCTGGGTTAATCAACGTTTGTTTCCCTAAGGTTTTTTGTTCCTATATACTTTAATAACAGAAAATACATGTTAAAATATTCCACAGTTTTGTAATGAATGTGTGTTTGAAAATACATTTTTATCATTCTTTAATTTCTAAAATTGTCAAGTTATGAACGAAATAAAATAAAATATAATGGGGTCTTTAATATTTATGAATAAAAACACGACATCTTTATTGTAAAAACCTCAAATACAAAATTAATACCACCATTACATTCTTCATAAACTTTTACCTCAGAAAAGTTGTTTGAACTTGATACAGGGCTATGTTTTTAAATTGCATCCCCAGATAGAGATAGAGAGAGAGTTATCATTGACATAATAAGAGTTGTGATACGGCGAAACAGCTGTCTGTGGATGAATTAAATATATATATATATATATATATATATATATATATTATTTGTACTCACTAGGAGTTCTCACACAGATCATCGTCAGTGATTGCTCACCGACAACAACCAGTGATATTTCCTGGAGTCTGAGTGACAACAAGCCTCCCCAGATTTCCAGTATTCTTCACCTCTTTTCGATAATGATGCGATATCGCAACAGCCTCTTACCATTGATTTCTTGCTAGTAAGGACAATTGGTCGTCTCTGGGATTTGGGTGGCAATAAGCCTCCCCAAGGTCCCAGCATTCTCTGCACTTTTCCAGTGATGGTCTGGTTTGTGCTGTCCCTCCTCTGTCTTCTCATCCTCCTCGACCCTCTACAAATATTTTGGCTGGTGTCAGCCTTGGTCGGCACCATTTAAAAAAAATAAATAAATAAATTTATATATATATATATATATATATATATATATATGTATAAAATTAAATAAATAAATAAATAAATAAAATAATTTTTTTTTTAAATTTAAAAAAAAAAAAATTCCTTAATTTTTTCCTTTTCTCTTTCCTTATTTTAAAAAAGATAATTTTTTATTTTTTTTATTTTTTTATTTTTTTTGGGGGGGGGAGAGGGAGGAGCTTATAATGTTTCTTGTAATTTCTGTTTCTTTGGTTCATTTTTGTGTAGTGATAGCTCAGGCCGGTGTAATTTATTGGGGGGGGGGGGGATTATGAAGTGCTGTTTCTTGCAGTTTCTGTTCCTTGGTTCTTGTTGTGGTGTTCTTCGTGTGGTTTTGTTTTCTCCCTGTTGTAAATTCCTTGTGACTGGTTAGCCTTTGTAGCTTATGCGTGTTGGTTTCTGCATTCGAGGATTTTCCTTAAGATTACAGCTGTTTTGATCATTGCCGTCCTTTGTATGGTTTCGATGGTCCCTTTCATTTCAATTTCTCCCAGTCTTTTCTCCAGGTTTTTTGGGATTGTTCCTAGTGCTCCAACGATTATTAGTATTATACTAACTTTCTTCATGCTCCATATTTCTTTCAGTTCTCTGGCTAGTTCTGTGTATTTACTTCGTTTTTCCGTGTCTTTGATCTTCACTCTGTGGTCTTATTATTATTATTATTATTATTATTATTATTATTATTATTATTATTATTATTATTATTATTATACTAAAGCTGAGTTAATCAAGTTTTGTTTCCCTACCGTTGGTTTTCTATATATTTTAATCACATAAAGCACACGTTAAAATATTCCTCAGTTTTGGAATTGACTTGTTTGAGAAAACTTCTATTTCGATTATTCTAATTAACCAGAATTTGCAATTAACTCACCTAGTAACTCATCCTTTACTAAGTTTCTATATATCACTCTCACTCTCTTTCATTGTATGTTGTTTGACTCCATCACTTCTTACTTTATAAGGTATCTATCATACTTGTTTCTGTCCCCCCTCTCTTTTTCTCTCTCTGTTTATTAACAGTCGAAGGAAATATCACCACAGGTAGTTTTGTTATTCTAATTCATAGCTGTGAATGGAAAGAGAAGGATATAGCGAGCAGAAAGAGACTAATTTTGAATTTTGACTTTTTATTTTTTGATATGTAACTGACTTTGCGAACTCACTTTTTCCTGATTCAAACAAGCTAACCCAAGCTCAATGGATGACCAACGGGTCACTTTATTTCCTAATAGATCTATAAAACTATAATAAAGTATACATGAATTTTAAGTGAGTCTTTGTTGAATTCGATAAAGTTCACTGGCTGCAGGTTTGACATAATTGCTAACCATCTGAGAGTAATACAATTGTTACATAGTGGGCGAGTAAACCCACCAGTATATAAATTGGTTAGTTTAAAATAACAGGAAATGAAAGTTCAGTCGGGGTCAACTTGCTGAACTTGAGGTTAGGATTACTAGACTGTGGGAGCTTGGAATTGGCCTTTTTTTAACTGTTGGTTGGCCTTTTGGCTAGGATCAAAGTGTAGTATCTGTTCTCTTTACATTTTGAATTTTAGTCAAAGGTTAATTCTCAGTTACTGATTCCTAGCCCTACTTCTGTTGGGTTGGGAATGCAGTAGCAACTCTCTTCTTTTTGTTGTAAGTGGCACCCCCACCGTCTGACCCACTTTTCTATCTTTCCTTCTCCCTTCGGGTTGAGATGTAACCTTGACCTTCCCATAAGCCACGAGCGACAAGGGGGTTCAAACCCACTTTCTCTCTTCCAATAACGCTCTTCCCACCCCTCTCTCCAGTTCTATCCCCCCTCTAGCCGTTTTTGGCGCCCTGAGAGCGCGCCAAAAACAGGCTCCCCACTAGAAGGAGACTCCACGCCAGTCAAAACAGTGTTTTTGCCCCCCCCATACAGGAATGGAACACACACCCCCAAAAAGAGTGCGGAAGATTCCAGCAGCTCCCCCTCCACAAGGGCGGATCCCACGAAGACTGCAGCTCCCCTAGAGAGTGACTCCCTAAATAGGGGAGCCAAAAGTCAAATAGAAGCAAGCAGGGCATACCGCCCGGATGCGAATACACAAGGGGCACCTCCCTTTAACAATGGCTCCCCTGATGGGAGACCAAACATTGAAAGAGATGCTCCCTAAGAGGGGCGATCCACCAGCCGGGGAGCCATCTCAAAGGACACCTTGCCGGCAGCATAAAAGCGCGCCGGGTTCGCCTACTCCAAACAACATTGGGGGCCGAGAACCAAGCAGAAGCGGGGCTGCTACCCGAAAAGACAGCTCCCCCAAAAGAGAAAAAAGCGACAGGGCATACCGCCCGGATTCCCCTGAGAACAGCGACTCCCCCAATGTGGATGCATCGCAGCTTCTCACGCAGGATCTCATCCCTGAATGGGAGCCAGCTCCCCCCTAAAGGGTAACTCCCCCAACCATGGAGGGAAACAAGATTTGAACAGGACTTACGGCCCAGATGCACTAACAGCAGAAAGGGCTGTTCGCTTGAAGAGCAGAAAACTGTTCGACAGCTCGTCGGACAGAGAAGGCCTCACAGGGAAGGTCCACAACGATCGCTCCAGACCCAGGGGAAAAAGGGGAGGAGTAAACGCAAAAGCTCCAACATCTGGATGTGCCAGCTCTTCCTTGACCACTCCTGGAGACTGGCCCACTCTGTCGAGAACTGTGGGAACACTCAACTCACAGCCAGAGTGGACGTTGAATGGAGCCACTGTCGTCTCCACCACATCTACCCAAGTCGATGGTAGCGACCTGAATGCCTCCATACCTCCAGCGCAACCACAGACAGTGCCAGCGGCGACAGCCAATTGGGGACCACAGTCACAGCTGTCACCCGAAGGCTACAGGGAGCTCTTCCGCACCAGATATGCAAAATACACAGAGGGCAACATTCTGAAGCCTGTGCCTGGTGTTTGGGAGAGCATCCAAAAAAGAACAGTGTCCTTCATAACCACGGACGCTAAGCAGAGATGACTAACTGGGGTTAAAAAGGAAACCATGGTGGAGCTCTTTGTGGATCTGCAAATCCCCATGCAATATCTATGTCACAAGAGCTACGCCATGTGGGACGTTCTGTTCCCCACCCTAGAAGAAGCCGAAAAAGCAGCCAGGACTGACCGCAGGTGGAAAAACATAAAACTCCAGCCTAAATACCTGAGCCAGAGAAGGACGACGGTGACCATCCTTGGCATCCTGCCATATGTCCAAGCGGAACAGCTCGGAGCCTTCATGAGCCAGTATGGGGATGTAACGGCAGTCGCTCCTGTCAGAGGTCTCAAAGGAGTGATGCTGGGTGACTACATCCTACGTATGAAGCTGGACAGGAATGGCTTCCAAAATATACCAGCACTGCTCAGGTATGAAACTTGGACCCTGTCGGTTATAGTGGAGGGCAGACGGCCACATTGCTGGCACTGCCAAGAGAGGGGCCACATGTCCAAATTCTGCCCTAAAAGAACAAGGGTCCCCACTGCAGTCACAGCACCAACAACCAAAACAGTGACGAGTGAGGAAAGTAAAACCCCAGATGAAGAGGGCTGGAGCACGGTAGTGCGGAAAAATACCAAAAAGGCTGTAGCCCCAGCCTCTACCCCTATCCCCAAAGTTAACAAACAGAATATGGCCACCGAGCAGGAGGCTCAACAAGCTGAACAATCAAGCAGAGCATCTGCGACAAAGCGGAAACTGCAGGTTCCCTCCTCAGAATCGGAAGGGGACGAAGCAGAGACAAGCAGAACAGCCCCCAGTCTGGTCGCAGAGGCTAGTACAGACCAACCTAAACTCCCCAAGAAAAAAAGCCGGAAAAAGAAAGAAGCTGCGCTCCAACTCCCTCCAGAGAAAGAAATGGAGCAAAGCACCCCTCAGGCCACAGTCCTGATCCCAACTGAACTCTCTACTAACACATCCACCACCACCCCCACCCCAGCCCCAGCTGAACTCTCATTACCCAATACCCCAGCCCCAGCTGAACTCCCACTTCCCAACACCACCACCCCCAGCTGAACTCTCATTACCCAATACCCCAGCCCCAGCTGAACTCCCACTTCCCAACACCACCACCCCCAGCTGAACTCTCATTACCCAATACCCCAGCCCCAGCTGAACTCCCACTTCCCAACACCACCACCCCCACAGCCCAAGCAGAACTCGCATTACCCACAACCACTACGTCCACACCAGCCCAAGCTGAAGTATCATTATCCCTCACCCCAACCCAGACTGAACTTTCAACGCCTACCCCTACTCCCATCCCAATCCCAGCTGAACTCACAACGTCCACCCCACCCCTACTGCACCCCCCTCAGCAGTACCCCACTCTCAATCGGTAGAGAGAGCATCTGTAACAGGAAGTGAGGGGTCCGGAACCAAACCTATATCCCCCAAACCTGTTAGAACGACACGAAGCAAGAAGCTCCCCTTTTTACCCGGGCAACAGATCTGCAAAGTGAATCTTCTAACCTCCACACCAACATCGAATACGCACCATAAGTCAGCTTTGGGACTGCTACGGAACTTGACGTCAATCGACGGCAAGCCCATTGACGAGCCCCGGAACTTTCCTGACGCCCCAATGGTGATGTCCTTCCTGAGGCCCCAGCAGTGCGGTAGGACGGAGGCCCTGTGGCGGATGGTCAATGAGGTCGCGTCAGGTGCAGTTCAAGGCATCAAGCTGGCAGAAAAGGAGCATGCATCGCTGACGAAGTTCAAACAGATGGCAGGCGGAGGTAGGGTCCCCATTTATTTTCACCCTTCTTTTTACCGTGCTGTCAAACTAACGTTCCCTCTGGACGTCGGTGGTTGGGCCCGAGGCGGTCAAGTTACTAGCGATCTGCTGACAGGCAGTCTGTGACAGACCTGTGGCGTCCTCACTCCTGAGGATTTTAGGACGGTGATCAACACTGAATAGTGCTCATGTTCACAAGGTTAAACTTGGCAAGTCTCAACACCAGGGGCATGAGATCCCGAAGCAATGCTGCTCGCGTGCTGAGGGAACTCATGGCCTGCAACATAGATGTGGCTGCGCTACAAGAAACCCACTATGACTCGATTGAGGACTGTCAGGTGCTGTCTGGGCATTACGATGTCTTCTCAGCATTCGGCAGCCGTGAAGCTAGGGGTGTTTCTTTGTTAGTGAGTCGTAGCCTTGCTGCAAGGGTAAACATTGTGCACACAGATAGGGAAAGCAGGCTGATCGTGGCTGATGTTGCCGTTAGCAACAGCAAGTTTAGGATAGTAGCGGTTTATGCGCCCAACACTCCTGCAGAGAGGGTTTCCTTTTTTCGGCGGCTGGAGGTGTTCCTCACGGGTTCGGAGCGGCTAGTTGTAATGGGTGATTGGAAGCCATCCTTGATCCCAAGATAGATAGAGTGGGCGGGCCTAGACGGATGGATAGGTGCGAGAGCAGCCTATCTAACCTGATGGACTCATGCGATCTGGTTGATAGGTTCCGTCTTGAGCACCCGGGGCGGAAGATGTGGACTTGGCACTCTAGTGGGCCTTCCTGTGCAAGCACTAACTTGGACAGGATGTTAATTAGAAGAGGCGAAGCAGACTTTCTATCTTGCCCAAAGTTCCACTGGTTAGGACACTCTGACCACAAACTAGTTGTGGCCAGTTTGAACTTAGGGACTAGACCTAAATTAGCTGGGTACTGGAAGTTAAATACCTCCTTGCTGGAGATACGTGACTTCCGGGAAAAGCTGATATTACTCATACAGCTAGCTCTAGTGGGGGCGGTTACCGGAACTATGTGGTGGGTTAACTTAAAAACTAAAATTAGATGTTTTTCTGTGCAGTATAGCCAGAGTCTCGCCTTAAAGAAGGCTAAAGCAGAAAAACGGTTAGAAGTTAAATTTGCCCGGGCGGTGGCTGAGGGGGATTCCCTAACCATAGCACAAGTCAAGGAGGACATGAAACGTGAGGCTAACGAACGGTACGAGGGTCAAGTAGTTAGAGCTAGGTTGGATAAAGTGTCTAACGAAGCTGTAAATGTTGACGCTAAGGAGCGTAAAGCTGTAGTTTGTCGCAGATCGGATCACTACATTCGAGAAGTGAAAACCCTGGAAGGACAGTCCCTCGTGTCGACGCGGGAGATCTGTGAGGGGTTCCGGGGGCATTTTGCGGATCTCTACACACAACTGCCCAGATTCTGCGTCCAGGAGTTTGACAGCTATTTGGCCGACTCGCCCCACCTGGAGGAGGAGCGAGCGGCTGGCTGTGATGGTCAGATTACGGAGCGCGAGGTCCAGGATGCGTTGAAGTAGGCCGGCTTGGATAAATCGCCTGGACTCGATGGTTTGTCTTACAAACTGTTTTTGAAGCTGTCGCACATGTTCGTCTCTCTTCTGACGAATGTCTTCAACCACTGGTTTGAGCAGGGATCAATTCCTGCCCAAGTCACCAGGGGAGTGATCATATTACTGAAGAAAAAGGACAGGCATGAGGAGGGTTTTAATGATTTTAGGCCCATAACTCTGCTAAACACAGAGTTAAAGATTTTAACAAGAGTTCTTGCGAACCGCCTGCAGATTGTTATCAGTGACTTGGTGGAACCCGATCAGAACTATGCTGTGAAGGGGAGATCGATTCAGAACAATTTGCATCTGGTTCGCACGATCATAGAGGGATTAGAAGACGACACCGAGGCTGCGCTGATCAATTTAGACCAGTCTAGAAAGACACTTTATCAGGAGTTAGTGGCGGGGACCGCTTCGGATCCACTTGTGGAACGTCTTGAACGGTCGGAGGGAGAATTGGGCGCCGGGTCGGAGTCATCTCAATAACGCTGAGTTTTCTCTGACCTGGCGATTGGTCCGGAACGCGCTGCCCCTCGAATACAGACGTTTCAAAACTAACTGTGGAGAAAACCCCTTTTGTCTGCGTTGCATAAACGCAGACATCGTAGAAGAAACGGCAGAGCACGCCTTCTTTGAATGCATCAAATTGCGTGAGTTTTGGAAGTATGTGAACGAGGTGACGGCTCGCATCACTCCCAAGCAGTCAGCACCCTTGGACGTAGCATCTGTAGTGTACAATGTGATGCCTCTGTGGTGCAGGGAGAAACAAATGGTGTTTCTCACGATCCTAGCCGTAGCTAGACTTGTAGTGTGGACCTCACGCATAGATATAGGGAAAGGGGGTGAATCACCTTCTGATTACGAACTGATTTCGCACTTTAAACATCAGCTTAAGGTCAAAATCAGATGTGATAGGAGGAGATTGCACTCAGCTTTATTTAAAAGAAGGTGGATACACACCGCTAGTTTGTGTGTGTTTGGACGTGCCAAGTTTGAGTACGTGTTCCCTGCCTAGGCATGGTGCATGCCGACCTAAGGTCTTATCAGACCCCACCCCAGATAGCAAAGTCTCTTAGCTAGTAGCACAAATGAGCTCTGCCCCATCGGAACTGACTCGCTTGTTTTCGGCTCTTGAAACAAACCAATGAATTTTGTACACCCACTTATTTGTAAATAAAAAACGTCATAACAAATTGGGGTTAATATTAGGTAGCCTACCCAAAGAGTGAATGAGGTATTTTGGTGACTGGAACTAGTTTAGAGAATAGACCAAGAGAATAACACACGACCACCACCCACCCAACCCAACTCTGGCCTTGTGCCACATCTTTTGTAATTTTCCATTTTTTACTTCAAAGAAATGTATCATCCAAAAGATAAATAAATTGGCCTTTTGGCTAAAATCAAAGTGTAGTATCTGTTCCGATGGATACTGCACTCCATACTGGTATTGTCTTGTCCTTCGGGACTTGACTTACGCCGGTCAATGGGTCTGTCCTGTGCAGTTCTAGGAGGTCCACCCTCCCAGGCTTTGCCTCCCCTCTTTGGGGAGGAGTAAGTTTATTGCTTACTGTCTGAGGCGCCCCTACCGGGGAATGCCGACAGGGCTGCCCAGGCAATTTTTAAATGGTCAGAGTGCTCACCTCTCGGGTGCTGGCTTTTCAAACACCACTTTCCCGACCCAACCTTGGGTCACATCTTACTTGTGGGAGTAGGATAAAAACTGGCATTGTGCCTAACTCCTGGAGAGGAGTAAATCAATACTAGACTGTGGGAATTGATAGGAACGGATGTGACGTCACATTGTTTGAAGAGAATGAGAGAGAGAGAGAGATTCTAGTTTCTTGGAAGCACTCCATTGTGAACATGTTAAATCGAAATATCTATAGATAGAATAAAACAGTGATTATCGATCTCTCTCTATCTCCCCTCACTCTACTGGTCAGGGATTTGGAACGAAAATCAAGCCGAATAAACCTCCTCTGTCTTTCAACAGTTTTGTCCTGACTTAGTCCTTTTTGAGGGCATAAATGAGGTACTTCTGGATGACGGGCTCTCAGTCTGGAAGGATCAGGTAAGGCGCGTACAAGAACAAGCAGCTAAGAAGGTATGGATAATAATTATGAACCTTTATGTGATGCCACTTTGGTTTTCTGTGCCACTATTTGTACAGATAAAACAAAGTGTATCCCTGTTTACTAGCTATAGAGTCAGAAAAAAAACTTGATCAACCAAAATTAGCCTATGCATTTGGCTAGGAGCAAAGTGTAGCATCTATTCTGATACTACACTTCATATTTTCTGTCCTCAGTTAGTGAAGGAGAAATCTTTCTAGACTGAGGCAATTTAAATTTTTCTCCTGATCCAGAGGGTTATTTTTCTTTGTGGAGCTGAATATTTCCCCACATTAAAAACCGACCTTGTGCCTAACTCTGCCCTCGTGGGGAAGCAAGTAAATGGGAACATGTTCTGCATGCCATATAAGCCAAGACTATGTATGACCTAGTTCACCTCTGAAGTTCATAAAGAAGTAAAAGAAATAAGGCCAAATAAGATAATAATGGTGGTGCCCAGGGCCAACTCTTTAATTGTATGTCCCTAAGACCTAAGTATAAGTCCTAGTACTGAGAAATATTATGAGAAAGGGAAATCTATTTATTTTTATTTTAGCAATTAATATTCTGGTTCAAACTGAAATGTGACTGATAGATCGATAAACAAAGCCTCTCATAGAAATGTAAAGAGGCATCTAAAAATGTCAAGTGACCATAAAAATGTCAAGTGGCCTGATACATATTTATTTCAAGAATTATTATTATTATTAAATCATTTTATAATAATTTAGTATTCAATTACAAAAGGCAAACTCAATATTTAGCACTAAATAGAGCTTATAGACATATTTATTGCAAGAATTATTATTATATCATTTTATAATAATTTATACCCAAAACAAGACATACAGATTTTTTAGATAATTGTAAATCCGATGTATTGCTTTGGGTATAATTATTATAAAATGATATAATAATAATTCTTGAAATAAATATATCTACAAGCTTTATTTAATGCTAAATATTGAGCTTTTAATTGAAATTTGATCCCTTCGTGAATCAATCTGATTAATATAAATTTAATTCATATCGTCGTAATTCTTTTATATATATATATATATATATATATATATATATATATATATATATATATATATATAAAGATAGATGAAAGAATAGTGATAAACATGTACGAATGCCCAGATTTATTTCAACCTTCAATTGTTCAATGCAAGGTATATTCTGTAATTAAATTATGTGTATTATTCTTTATTTAAGCCAAGGCTTTTCAAAGATCGAAATCTTATAATCAGAGGAATTATATAGATAGATAAGTTGGCAGTGGAAAAGCCAAAATTCAACATTTGAAAAAATATTAAGAAATGGAGAGTGATAAAGAGTTCGCGTAAAAAGATATGGGGTTTGTCCAGTTGGTAATTGTCCACCGATAAGGTGTCCAATGAAAGGAGATTTAGATGGAGAAGAAAAGTTTTTCATGAAGGCAGCGTGGAAAAGCGTTAAAAAATGAAGTAACTCCAATAGTGAGATGTTGAGTTCAGATCGTAGGTGGAGCGTACTTAATCGGAATTAATATGAGAAATCGGGCCATTTTAAAAATACTTCCTGGGCCGGAGCTTAATTAAACCATTTCACTATAGGTTCTATCTACTAAAGTTTACTTTTAGTTTGATATTTGATTATATATATATATATATATATATATATATATATAAATATTAAAGTGTTTTATGCTTACAGACGACGTCGTTTCGGGTTTTCTACCCTCATCAGTGCAGGAGTGGCGGTTACAGTTGGTTGCATGGGCTCGAACGCAGTTCGTAGATTCAGCCTAAAATCACGAGCCTAATCGCCCATGCCCACGCAGCCACGAGAAATCACCACAGACAGTAATTGAAATTAATGTACACTTACCCAGAGGCGGGGGCAAGTGTCATTTTGTTGATAGTGTTCAACGCTAGGATAACAACACTCTTGTAATTCCAAACAGGGCTCTACTATTAAGACTATTAAATCTTAAAGGGGCATTTACTATCAATATTTTTTTAAATATTAAACTGGGTTATACTTATATATACGACTATATTTTTTCTTCAAATGTTTTTTGCATACTTAATTGAAAATATTGAGGCAACTTAAGATTTATTTCTCTTTTAAATCAAAGCTGATTTGCAGTAGTTCGTCTAAGTTGACAAAATGTTATTTAAATTTCGACCAGGACCCCTTTTTAGTAAAAAAACAAACTTTTTTTTAAATAGAAAACTGTTTTCTTTTTTCTTTCTTTTTTTCCTATTTATCCATGTGTGCCATTTTTACCATGTCATGTTTTTGTGGTGTCATTTTACCTAAATTTGTTATTATGATAGCTTTATAGATTTCAGTTTTACTGGTAGTTTAAAATCAATAAATATTGATCATTTTTGCAACAATGGAACATTATGCTTTAAATTTTGAAAAAATAAAAGAAAAGAATCGTTGTTGGAATCGGAAATTCCGATTCCGATACCCCAAAATGTTCTGATTTTTCTGATTCTCGATTCCGATTAATCGTCCCAACACTAATATATATATATATATATTAGACGAGCCCATCTGTTGAGTCACAACAAATATCACTTTTTAATCTACTTTGATTTCACTCGAAATTTCATAAATTGTGACATATGGTTTTGCCAACTCACTAGTGTTCTGCAAAGTTCGCTACTTGAACTACTTCAAATATTAATTTAAAATAATAAATATTTCATTCGTAACTTTGTTGTAAACCCGAAACAAAATCTTTCTTATTTATTCATATAGATAGATTAACATTTTGGTAATTTCGATACAAATTTATGTATCTTTTAAATGTGACCAAAAGAAAGAAGAAATCAATTTGCCTTTTCACTTGAAAAATAGATCACAGTTTATTGAAAATAAAGTCGGTTCCTCTAAAAGGAAAATTTGAACACAAATGCTAAATATTTTTTCAAGAAATAAAACAATATTGCTAAACAAAACTATTTGTAATATTTAAATCCAAACAATTTTTGAATTAAAACACAATAACAAATGATAGTTAAACAATAAAATATCCATTTTCAAAAGCAACATTCAAATTAGTTAACCTTGCAACTGATATCGCATATTGTATGAAATGGGCCACCTTTCACAGTTATTCATTAGAAAACATTACTCTTGCATAACTAAACATAATATATATCTTTACATTATTATTATTCGTATATACTACTACTACTACTAATAATAATAATAACGATACAGACAGAATCTACGTTAAGAGAAACGAAGGGAGAAGAGGACTGGTAAGTATAGAAGACTGTGTGGACGACACTAAAAAAGATCTGGAGAAATACATAAACCAGAACACAGAAAGGCTGATCACCGCAGCAAGAGACACCATCTCAACGAACAACGCAGGAAGCATCGAAACTGGACACGAACAGACAAGAAAAGAAAACTGGGAAGAAAAACAACTACATCGACGCTTCATAAGACTCACAAGAGAAGAAACCAACAAAAATAGCTGGACATGGCTAAGAAAAGGACATTTGAACAGAGAAATCGAATCTTTACTGATGGCTGCACAGAACAATGTGATTAGGACAAACTGCATTAAAGCTAAAATAGATAAACCCCAGGAAAACAGTAAATGCAGACTGTGTGGACAAAGAGACGAAACAGTAAATCATATAATAAGTGAATGTAGCAAACTTGCCCAAAAAGAATACAAGAACAGACATGACTGTGTTGGGAAAGTAATACACTGGGAACTGTGCAAACAATTGAATTTCGAATACGCAGACAAATGATACAAACATAACCCAGAAACAGTACTGGAAAACGAAAAACACAAAATCATCTGGGATATGGATGTACAAACAGATAAACTCATTCAAGCAAGGAGACCTGATGTTATTATAATCGACAAAAAAGAAAAATCTTGTATAATCGTAGACTTCGCCGTTCCAGCACTCACAGAGTTGTATAGGTAAAGAAGTTATCTACTCCTGTGTTGAAAGAGTAAACGGGAGTTATCTCCCCCTTAGTATGGTATAAAGCAAGCTGGAAAAGCCGCCATCTTGTTTTTGAGGATTGTCGTCGCGGCAGCCACAGATGAAAAATGCAGGACCTGGTTTCCCCCAATCACGCAATGACCTCCCACCCATAGCTTGGGTTTTCTGGCCTATGCAGGAAGAAATATACTGCCTAGAGGGAGTCATTATAAAAGGCAACAAAATCCTAGTACCTCAACAACTTTGTGCATAGGTACTGGAATCCCTTCATTCTGCTGGCGAACGCGAGACAGCGATTGGTCTGGCCGGCTCTGGATGCTAGCATCCAATAAACCAGATCCCAGTACCGCACATGCAATACGATTGTGCCATCTCAGACCAAGGAGCCCTTGGTGTCACCACCAGACCCTGATTTTCCATTCCAACAAGTTGTCGTAGACTTTGTTGATATACAGAGTAGGAACTATCTAGTATATGCTGATCGGCATACGGGGTGGGTGGAAGTGGCCCTAATGACATCGGGGAGGGCCAAAACTGTATGCAATACCTTGAAAACTTGTTTCTCTACTTATGGGTCACCAGAAGAAATCTCTTCGGATAGACGACCACCATTTGAGTCACAAGAGTATGACTCCTTTTTAAGGAATTGGGTATACGTAAATGTACCTCATCAGTATATTACGCTCAGAGCAACGGCCGCGTGAGTAAGCCATTAAGACAGCAAAACGAATACTAGCTGACAATATGGACAGCTATGGACGTCTATGCCATAATAGGACTGCTCGGGCGCTACTAACCCATCGCAATACTCCTGTCCATGACCTTAACATGTCTCCAGCCGTAATGCTAAACGGTCGAATCATTAAAGACCACCTTCCGGTCCTATCAAATATCAACCCCGGAAACAATGGAAAGAAATAGGCGAACAAAGGGAGTTAGCAATGACCAAAAGGCATATGCGGAACGAGCAGTTCTATAATCAACATTTTCGTCCACTCCAGGAACTCCAAGTTGGAGAATTCGTCCAGATCCAGAACCAGGATGGTAATTACCCTTGTCAATGGACGAAGACATGGAGGATCGTGGAGACACATGGTAACCGGCAGTACTGAGTGCAGGTAGATGGGAGCAATCGAATAACGCTGCGCAACCGTCGGTTTCTCCGTAAAATCTACCCAGTTATAGATGGCCCACATTATGCCACTCCAGGGATCTCAAATCCGTCCACAAATCCTGAACCCCACAGGAACGACCCACTGTGGAAGCAATGAATGTTGAATGTAACATCAATGTCAGACTACCTAGTGAGCCTGAGGGGAAGAAATGGAAATTGATGATACCGCAGGGGTGTTGAAGAGCAATACAGGAAGATATACACACCCGGTTAGTCCCCCACCATTAAGACAACCGTCATATCGTAGAACAAGAGCGCCAAGAAACTTGTCCCCACAAATGCGTGGAAAATCGCATGGGTTCTCTGGTGCATACGAAGATGACCACGCCAATTCATACTGTGGTCACGGGGGTGAGGGGTATGTATAGGTAAAGGAGTTATCTACTCCTGTGTTGAAAGAGTAAATGGGAGTTATCTCCACCTTAGTATGGTATAAAGCAAGCTGGAAAAGCCGCCATCTTGTTTTTTAGTTGTAAACAGGGACATCTTCCATACTTTACAAGAGTGAAGATCAAAGACACGGAAAAACGAAGTAAATACACAGAACTAGCCAGAGAACTGAAAGGAATATGGAGCATGAAGAAAGTTAGTATTATACCAATAATCGTAGGAGCACTAGGAACAATCCCAATAAACCTGGAGAAAAGACTGGGAGAAATTGGAATGACCATCGAAACCATACAAAGGATGGCAATGATAAAAACAGCTGCAATCTTAAGGAAAATCCTCGAATGCAGAAACCAACCCGCAAAAGCTACAAAGGGTAACCAGTCACAAGGAATTTACAACAGGGAGAAAACAAAACCACACGAAGAACACCACAACACAAACCAAGGAACAGAAACTGCAAGAAACATCACTTCATAATCTCCTCCCCACCCAATAAATTACACCGGCCTCAGCTATCACTACACAAAAATGAACCAAGGAACAGAAATTACAAGAAACACCATAAGCTTATTGCCACCTAAATCCCAGAGAAGATCAATAGTCCTTACCAGCGAGAAATCATTGGTAAGTGGCTGTTGCGATACCGCATTGTTATCGAAAAGAAGTGAAGAATACTGGAAATCTGGGGAGTCTTGTTGTCACTCAGACTCCAGGAAATATCACTGGTTGTTGTCGGTGAGCAATCACTGACGATGATCTGTGTGAGAACTCCTAGTGAGTACAAATAATAATAATAATATGGAATTATTATTATTATTTCTCTCTATTTATATAAAGTTAGGTGTGTGTATATGTTTATATATTTGTATGTACAGGGTTCACTCCTAAACTAATTAATTGATCATTATGAATTTTTGAACACATGTGAGAAAAATAAGTTAATCGACTTACATGTCATGGGGTTGCCAGGGATCAGAGACGGGCCGGGTGCTTTTGGCTTCTTCAAGTCAAAAGCGAAGAATGATTTAACTCTGTTTTTTATACCTTCCACCTGAGGAGAGTAATTGGCATATGAGCGATTACCTTTTATTTAAGAGCATTTTCTTTCCTCTGGTGGAAGTGTTCGCTTGTTGGTTGTACATTCTGGCAACAACAACAATACGGCAAGAGTGTTCCTACGTTCTTAGAAGCTCTTGCGAATCTTTCTTTTTGTTACTTGACTCCTGACAGAGTGGGGTCGCGACTTGCAATATTTCGCAACGTTTTGCACCCGACCCTATTCTGATCATACGGATACCCCTTGGTAGCGAATATATTTTCGACACACAGCTACTAGGCGTAAGGAGTCATAATGAAGGCTATATTTAGTTTAATGCAATGGAGTTCAAAAAAGGGGTGAAACTCTTAGTGAAAATTCAGATGCCTCTAATTTTTGAATAATTTTAACAAAAGCTATTAGATATCAATTAATAAATATTCCCCAAATTTCAGTTTCTGTTGGAGTATTTTAAAAAAGGGTTTTGGGGGCATAATAGTGGCACAACCTTCCATTTTAAAATTCAAATATTTCTTATTTGCATAAAATTTGATCCATAGTCATTAGACACCAATCAACCAAGATTCCTTGAATTTAAATTTTTTCTTAAGACCCTTAAGCCTAAGACTTAATTTTGTAAACATTTTCTAGAATCAAAATCATGTAATAGATTTTCATAAAAATTGGAATGAGAATTTTAGACATAAGGTTTAGTAGCATTATATGTTGATTAAAGTTTATTTATTCACTGTAGAAAAGCAGATATCTGAAGTAAGAAATTCTAAATAATAACCTGAAATAAAAAGTAAGAAGGTGTTGCTCCTGGGCAGTGCCATGTTTCCTTACTGTTTTTTTAATAAAGAAAAAATAACGAGTTGTTAGTAAACAAACAAATCTAAAAGTAAAATAACACAAAATTATTTTGAAATGTGTAAGGCAGGAATGAAATCTGTCTGATGTTTACAATTTTTACTCTTTTGCTCAACAACCTTGTGCCTGCAGACATTGGAATTTCAAATAACTTTTCTTCTCATGAATATAATTATAATTTTCAGCTTTTTTTTTTTTAAATACTTTTATTGATTTTGTAATCATTGATCTCAATCCGGACTGATCAATGTACTGAAAAAAATGTAATGCCCAAAGGTAAAATTTCAGAGCTACAATTTAAAGAATTAAACTATGAAACACACGAATGTCATGTACTACAATTGTGTAATTAAATTCTTAATTTATCAAAAAAAAACAAAAAAACAAGTACATAAAATCCGATGCCAGAACTTGTAATATAATATTTGGAATTAAATTCCTTCTTATTTTGGATTTAAAATCAAAAACATGAAGTTTTAGAGAAAGTTAATCATTTTATTTTCAAGAGTATGAACATGTTACCAGTTTTGATAATTTTATAAAATGGAGATTTCGTATCTGTCTGTCTGGAGCCGAACTATACTATTACTTCTATATCTGAAGCCGAACTATACTATTATTATATTTTAGATGAAAGTTCATGGGTTGGTAAATGTAAAACAGTTGATGTAGCAGGTTCAGTTTACAGGGAAAGGCCAAAGAAAACATTGGAGGAAGTGATAAGAATAGACTTGAGCGAAAGAGGAATAAATAAATACCGGGCCAGAGATAAGTTAGTTTTGAAGTCAGTTTCTAAAATATGTCTAATACATCACAGCATGTAAAACAGACGTAAAACTGGTGGTGGTGGTGGTGGTGGTGAGGAGTGTTGTTGTTGTTGTTGTTGTTATTGTTATTGTTATTGTTAGTATTATTTTTATTTTTTTTTTTATTTGTGACTGTATATATTACAATCTCTTACCGACCTGTGATATTGAAGCAGTTTCTTTTTGGTATTGCAAAAGGTCGTGTGAACTTTCCAATGGATGACAGATCAGGGCAATGTACTTGGATTAAATTTAGCATGCAGCTTAGAAAATGTCAGAAAAAAGATTGAAATGTTTCATCAGGCTCTTTGGGAATATTATTTTGGCACACATAAGTTTTTGTTTTTAACGACACACGTTTTTGAATAACATATGTTTAAAAGCTGCCTAAGTGTCAGTTTATCCATATTTTAATCAGAAATAAGATATCAAAATCCTTGCTTAATGTGAACAAATGTTATAAGAAGCAGAAACATATCCATGCAAATTCATTTATATAAAATCGATTTTATATAAACAGATTTACAACAGAAAAAGGTATAGATCTGAAAATAATAACAGTTAGTTCTCACTCGAAAAGGATTTACTCTCATGTACAGTGAAAAAAAACGGCTCAATAACCAACTGAGTGCACTCAAGAACACAGATGGCAAGATTATTATCGACCCATTCTCCCAGAGTACTCTCTTTGCATCAATGATTTCCTCAATCTATCGCATTGATGATGGAAGAGAGCCACCAACAATACCTGACAGGGGAATCCCACCAATAATTATCTCTACCGAAACAATATAGAGTGTGCTCTTGAATCTCAAGCCTGATAAAAGTCACAGTCCTGACGACATCCATACAGCCATGCTTTAAGTTCTTGCATCCATCCTGGCATGCCCTTTAGCAAACCTTTTCAATCTGTTACTTAAGGAAGATGTGGTGCCGAACGACTGGAGAATAGCGAACGTGTATCCAATATTCAAGAAGAGTAGCAAGGAAGAGCATCAATGATAAAATGGATTGGGTCATTCTGTCACCAATGTACCTTTCATATCCAAGTGAATAGTTGTCTTTCTGCGGAGGTGAATTCATGCAGTGGAGTGTCTCAAGGATTTGTCCTTGATCCAGTTCTGTTTCTCCTGTATGCCAATGATCTGCCAGATGAATTGACTGAAAAGTTACTACTCTTTGCGGACGATGTAAAGCTATTATCACCTAGAAGCAACTATGATCAACTTCAAGATAATCTCAACAGACTCTGGTCCTGGTCTTCAAGCTAGGATTTACCTCTGAAATCTGCAAAATGCAATCATCTTCCTATCAGGTCTCTGCCTACTGCTCCACTGACTATCTGTTTTCCCCGTCAACCACCCAAAACCGTCGCTAATGCAAAGAACCTTGGTACAGTAGTGGACAACTTCAAACCAATGTGTCACTGCATCGCAATGGCAAACAAAGACAGTTGGGTTCTCTACCTGATCCGGAGATCTTTTCTAAGCCTAACAACAGACTCTTGTGCTTTGGTTTAAAGTCGATTACAGTAGCTATTGCGTTTTGACATTAAATAATGAAAAAAAAGTGTGAATGATGATGATGAGGGGAAGGAGGAGGAGAGGAAGAGATGCAAAAAGCACAAGTGAAGAAGAGCACACGAAAAGAGGAGGTGAAGAAGATGCTGCTGATGCTGCTACTGCTGCTTTTCTTAGTTATGTTTTTTTCCAAGAGAAAATAAATTTGTCATGGAAATAAAACCTCAAAGAGATTCTCCAGACATTTTGCCCACCGTCTTTAAACTCCTGTCAAAATGTTTTTCCTTCTCAGTTCAAAACATGCTTTGAATCATTAAGAGTTTCGAATTCTTCATGAAATTATTTATGTTACATTTACACCTTACGTCATACATGGAAGTTCATAATCTTACATTGGGTTACTTGCTATTGTATGCGCCTTTTCCATGATCTTGCCAGACTGAGAAAACGCTGCCTGCAATTAAGTTCTTTCATACCTCAAAAAAAGGATTACGACAAGACAAAACTTGTTGGAAGACAGAGGAGGTTTATTCTGCTGGATTTTTATTCCAAATCACTGACACGTGAGGTGAAGGAAAACAGAGAGAGATCGATTATCACTATTTAATCATATCTTAGAGCATTTTAAAATAACATGTTCACACGTTTAATGCTTCCAACCAAACTGCTGACTTCTCTCACTCACTTTCTCTTTGTGCCATGTGATGTCACATCCGTTTCTATCAATTCCCATCAAACTAACCTTGAGTCATCAAATTGACTGCAACTGAACTTCAATTTTCAACTAATCAAATCATATACTAGCAGGACTACTTGCAAGACATAATGCAAATATGGAATTTCAATTCATAATTAGTACTTGTTTCTCCTTTCATTACATTTAAAGTTATATATCTTGAATTTTCTATGTTTGCGATTCGTCAGGCAAAAAGACAAAAACTGTGTCCAAAAATATCAGAAAATAAAAAAACAAAAATAATAAGCTCACATTATTAAAGCATTTATATATGTAGGTTCAATTAGGAATACAGGATTCTGTTTACTCGCATATATAACTCTGTATTGCGGTTGTTTAAGTAATGACGAAATTGACCGTTAAGAACTGGATCTTTTTAAAAATGAATTAAAACTGGTTACTGGAATCTAACTTTCTATTGCTTATTTATACATGCTCGAAAGTTAAAAAATTAACATCTATTGAGCTTAAATCTTGAAAGTCTTACTATTAATAATAAATATATACATATATATATATATATATATATATATATATATATATATATATATATATAATATTTATAAATAAATATTAAATTATTTATACCTACAGACGCTAGCGTTTCAAGCTTATTGCTCTCATCAGTGCAGGGAAGTAACAATTTCAGACGGTCGGGAGGCGCGAACCCGGTACACAGAGTCAGCAATATCCACTCGGCCCACAGAAACTGTCACGTAATATAGGGAAATTAAGATCTATATGTACCTAGAAGCGGGCACAGATAGAAGACTAGTCGAGAGTGTTCGACGAACGTATTCGGAACTTTGCATTATATATATATATATATATATATATATATATATATATATATAGTCACGGAAGTATCTCAACCATTAAAACTATATAAGGAAAAAAAACAAAAAAAACAACAAAAAAAACCTTACGTCCGAAGTCGTTCAGTGGAAAATCACTCATGTAAGTCAATTTAATTTTTACAGTTATTATATTAGTTTGCTTCTAACATTATTTAAGGGATCATCAGTTGTTTACCATGAAAAACTGTTCCGGGAATTTAATATATATATATATATATATATATATATATATATATATATATATATATATATATATATATATATATATATATATATTACAGTTTCAGTATTTACTTCAGCAGTGCTTAATACATGAGTAATACTTATAAATGCCTTTAGCCTGACAAATTCCTTTGACAATGAAAACACAACCGTTCATGTTAGCTCACTGGCCATTAGTATATATATATATTTATATATATATATTTATATATATACTAGAAGAATACCCGTCCCAGGACGGGTACAAGTAATTTCCCGTACAGAACAGTTTTTAACCACTTTTATGTCTCCTTCGAATAACTGGTAATACCACTTTTTGTGGTATTCGACCAGCGTCGGGTAATCTGCTTTTCACTGAAAGGGGAAGTTTTATGGGGAGTACAAATTCACATGCGATCCCCAGTTAGCATGTGTATTCCAGTTAGGGGAGATGACATACAGCACCAATATTTATTAATTGTCACTCATTTTGTACTGGCCAGGTTTAACATCGCTTAACTTTGGTGATCTAATGGGAACCAGTGTGTCAACATGATTATGCCATCGGCCCCCTTATGAAAATTAAAATCAACATATAATGCTACTAAACCTTATGTCTAAAATCCTTATTCCAATTTTGATAAAAATCCATTACATGATTTTGATTCTGGAAAATGTCTAAAATTTAAGGCTTAAGCTTAAGGAGTCTTAAGAAGAAATTGGAATTCATGGAATCTTGCTTAATTGGTGTCTAATGACTATAGATCAAATCCAATGCAAACCTGACATATTTGAATTTTCGATTGGGAGGTTGTGGACACATTATTTTCCCTAAAACTCTTTAAAATACTTCAAAAAACTGAAACTTGAGGAATTAATTTATCTCTACTAATCGTAAAATTTTACAAAAAAACAGAGGTATCTGAATTTTCATGAAAGGCTTCCATTCTCTTTTAATCCCTTTGTATGAAACTAAATTAAACGAAAAATAGCTTATATTACGACTTTTTATGCCTAGTAGCTGTGTTCCAAAATTCATAATGATCAGTCAATTAGTGAATCCTGTACATATAAATATCTAAACATACCTAACTTTTTTACGATATATATATATATATATATATGTATGTATATATATATATACATATGTATGTATATATATACATATGTATGTATATATATACATATGTATGTATATATACATATGTACACATATATATATATATATATATATATATATATATATATATATATAAATACATATGTATATATATATACATATGTAAATACTGCTCCTGGCCTTTTGGCTAAGATCAAAGTGTAGTATCTGTTCTGATGGATACTGCACCCCATAGACTGGTATTGTCTTGGTCTTCGGGGCTTGATTTATGCCTATCTATGGGTCTGTCCTGTGCAGTTCTAGGAGGTCAACCCTCCCAGGCTCCGCCTCCCCTCTTTGGGGAGGAGTAAGTTTATTGCTTACTGCCTGACGCGCCCCTACCGGGGAATCCCGACGGGGCTGCCCAGGCAATTTTTAAACCCTACTTTCCCAACTCGACCTTGGATCACATCTTACTTGTGGGAGTAAGATAAAAACTGGCCTTGTGCCTAACTCCTGGAGAGGAGTAAATCAATACTCTGGATTTTTTTAATGAAAAAACAGTAATGGTTATCAGAATACAAATTGTTTAATATTTAAAAAGATTATTCATGTTTTTTTTACTTTTCAGCACAGGAATGTCAGACGATCTTAAATATACCATTTTATGTGAAAAAAAAGCAAAAACGATTGCAAAGGGGGTTGTAAAAAGTCTATATTCACTTCTGCTTAGGAGTAAGGTTGAGGGGGCATATGGCTTCAAATTGATGGAGAATATCAGCTATCTGTGTTCTCCTTAACCCTAGCTGTTGTTGCAACCGTTCAAGGTTTTTTTTTGTCTGTTGGATTTAGGGTCGAGGCTAAGTTCGCTAAGCTAGTTATTAACTATTCCAGATGTATAAAATTTAGGTAGATAATGTTAAATAAAATTCCTGGAATCTTCTGGAACTATTTTATTTATTTTGATTGAAGTTTCATCAAAAGGAAACCAATTATTACATCAATACCATTAACAGATTTATGCTTCCTCCGTGAGCAAATATTTTATCAAGATTTTGGTGCTAGTGTGATTGGAGTAAGTTCAGGGAACTTCTGCCATTACTAGCCAGCAGAGCACTACCACTGTCGAACAAGGGAAGAGTCTATCAGGTACGTGTGTGTATGCAGTGTGATGATGTATGGAAATGAAACCTGGCCAGTGAGTGTTGAGGATATGTGTTGCATGGAGATAAATTATAAGAGAATGTGATCAAATTATGGCCTCTAATCACAGCAGACCCGTGCATCTCAGTGGCAATATGCGTTGTGTGGGGTGAAATAAAGTTTTTAAAAAAAGGAAAAAAGTTTTCTAAAATAAAATGTAGAGTTATGTTAAAAACGGCAGCATTGACTTCGGTTTTATAACATAGGGTCTGCATTTATGGTAATTACTTGAACTCTGCAAACACTGTTTTAAAAGGTATATAGAGATGTAAGTTTAGAGACTGATAAACTTGTAGCAGTCATAAATATTCAGATTGCTTTCCTCTGGTGGAGAGGAGCATCAGTGGGGTTGTTTGGTCACACGATGAGTCATCAGACTACAGGGCGTAGTAATTTAGAACACCTTATAAGGATTCCATCCAACTGATGATCTCTTTAACCCTCATGATTGAGTGACCCCCAGGCCTTGATGAGTGGTGGCCCATCAGTATTAAAAAAAAAAGAAGAGTCTAACAGTTTATGTGAAGATTAGCTCCTCTAACCTATTGTCTGAATAAAGCAATGCGAAAAACTGTCAGTTATCATGTGTTGTTGACTGTTTCCAGAGTTAGATCTATGTATACTATATCGCCAATATTGATCGCTCTCCGCTCATGAACATAACAACTAATACAAGTATACTTATTAATATGTATATTAATATATATATATATATATATATATATATATGAGATATGTGTGTGTATATATATATATATATATATATATATATATTGTTTAAATTAATGAAAACACCTGTAATCTTACTTACCTCGTGGAAGAAGAGGAAGTGGAAAAATAGTTATTTTTAGAGAATCTGGTAAAATAAGCGGAAGTGGTTGCAGGAAGACGGAATTATGGAAAGGGGAAGAGAAGGTGTAAATCCACGGACAGAGACAAGTAAAAAAGAACGTGTTTTGCTTTTGATGAACTAACAAGCCAGGTGACAGCTGGAAGAAGAAGAAAAAGAAGAAATTCTCCACTCTATAATAAATACCAATGTGTGTATATATATATATATATATATATATATATATATATATATATATATACATCCATCTAGTCATAGGCATGCAAAAGTCAGCAAGGTTTTAAAAATTTATCAGACGAAAGCATTAGGGGAATTAAGAAAGCAAATAGCAAGTCAGACGACTCCCCCTCCGCCTTCATTCTATTTCCATAATGAGACTAATTTTCCTTTCTTCTTTCTATATTGATTGATACGCTTTTTCTTTCTTTTAAACTTTCCAGTTTGAGACATTTACTTCACCGATTGAGACATTATTTTATATGAATATTAGTGCAAACACTGGCAAAGAATAATTCTTATTTTTTCCATCATTTTTTATGGAGGTTGAACATTCATATATAATAAAAATGACACCAAACTTTCAAGTTTTAAGTTATTTCTCCTGGGCAACGCCTGGTTTTTTGTGTAAATACATTTCATTCCACCTGATTGTCGAGTCTATAAACTTCTGATTTTAGTTTTGATACTTTTTATTATTTGAAAATTGGCAAAATGCCTTTGAAACCACGTATAAGATGCAAATATGTTTTTATTAAAAATCATTCATTTTTTTTCTTGACGTGGTTTCAAAGGCATTTTGCCTATTTTCAAATTAAAAAGATGCTTTAAAAATAACTTTTTCCATTTTAAATACCCTACTAGCAGCCATGTCCTTTATAAAAGGCGCTGCTTCTAAAATCGTTCCAATAATAACGGACGGACATTTCGATAACACTAAGAAAGAACCCTACTAATTATATTAAAAAAAACATTTACAAATGTAAACTTTCAATCTCTGATGAAGGATATGTTATCCGAAAAATTTAAGATAAAAGTCAAGAAAATAAATGAATGATTTTTAATAAAAGAATATTTGTCTTATATGTGGTTTCAAAGGCATTTTGCCTATTTTCAAATTTAAATTCTTAAAAGATGCTTTAAAAAGAACTTTTCCCATTTTAAATACATTTTTACTTGTTTCAGTTGACCGACAAAGTGTTTCCAGTATTTTCTCTTTACTTTTTTACTTGAAGGAAACATTTTTTTTTGTATTAACTCGAAGGTTTCCTTTGTTCAGTCTCTGAGAAATTGCGGTTTAGTTTTATATAATGCAATTATTGTAGAAATTGAGATATGCTGCATCTTGAAAGGTGGTAGGACGTAAAAGCGGTGTCTCAATATTATAAAAGGAAAATTTATTTGCCTTAAAAGTATCACTCTCAGCCGTCATTGCAGACTGCCGTGTCACCAGACCGCGATGCTGGGGCAAAACTCCAAGTGACTTGAGTGGCAAAGCACATCTCTTTCATACAGCTTGTCATCGTCTGCTAATACTGACATCTCGATGACACCTCATTGATCACCGGAAAAGAAGATATGTGCAGAGGGACAAAACCGTGTCTATCTTTGCCACACACACCAAATGGTGCATATATATATATATATATATATATATATATATATATATATGGCATAATTACGTTGACACACCGGTTCTCGTTAGATTACCGAAATTGAGCAATGTAGAGCTTGGTCAATACCAGATGGGTGACCATTTGGGAATACCAGGCGCTGTATGTACCTACAAGAATTGCCAAAACCTAACGTCATCATGTCCCTTGACTGGGATATACATGCGACTTGTGAATTTAATATTCTCTAGAAACTTCCTCCTTTGGAGGAAGCCGGGTCAATCCGCCTATGGTGAATGCCACTTCGTTTCGTTTTGTATTTTACACACACCTAATTGGGGGTGGGAGGCGTCCAATCATATTCAAACTATCTGCCTTTCTTATAATATTTCTCAGTACTAGGACTTATATTTGAGTTTTTGGGGAATACAATCAAGGAGTTGGCCCCAGACATCACCAGGGCATCACCATACCCCTGCACGCAAATGTAGCTGGAACACTCATAGAAGGAGATGACAAGGCCAATCGTTTAAACTTTAACCATACTTTATTATTCTTAAGAACTTCAGATATCCATTCTTTAACTAGGTAAGGCTTCTTATTAAATAACCCCATTAACCACACCATTAAATCAACCCTATTAACCAAACCATTTACAAGGACCTTAAATTATTATATCCTCAGTCTCTAAACAAACAAGCCCCTTATAGTTATTTTACTCCACCCCCCACCCCCACAGCAGCAAAGTGTAGTGTGGGAATCCAGCCCCCCCCCAAAAAAAAAGAGGCCACTTTGAATTGGTGCCAAATTAATCATGATTGGCCTCGTTGGCATTCCCCAGTGAGAATGCCTCAAGCGATTGGCCATAAATCAAACCCTCTTTCAAAGAAGGAGGTAATGCCTGAGAGTATTGTCTCCTGAGACTGACTAGAAAAGATATTATACTTTGATTCGGTATGGAATCAGTATGGAAATAGTTAAAATGATTGAAATATATTATCAAAATCTTCACGCTTGAATATACCATCTACCCAAGAAAATTATGCAAATAACATCGTCATTCCTAAGTAAGAAAAGAGGAACCGTATCCATAGCCCTAATTGATGGGTATACAATATTATACCCGGTGGTGTCCTGGAGTACAAGAAAGAATAGATGGAATTTATTACGAAGAAACGAAAATTAATTTTGTTGACTTTAATTTCGTAATCAAATTATTTTGTAAAATAGGATTTTTTTTTAAGTCTCTGTTAGTACTTGACGTTAATCGATTAATAGTAAAGAACCAATAATAATGTGTAATTAATGTAGAAAATTCCTTTTTTAATGTTTAAAAATATAACATGTTTTTAAATATTGATTTTTGGTAGAATTCAAGGGAAATAATTCATTACATGATTAATGTTTAAGAATATTTGGTGAGTATGGAAAATATCTCATTCTAAAAGTTTTCTTAACTGGAATAAGCATTTTCAGAAAAATCTAGCAAAATAAAATATATTCGTACCAATAATATAGAGGATGGAAAGAATGAAAAGAAAAGGCTAGCACAAATTAAGTATCGATATGTTAGATGGATTTATATTTGGGTCTGATTTTGAAAATCCGGCAAGATAACTTTATATGTTAGATTACATAACACATTACTCAATAAGTCCCGGGCCTGACATAAAGATGACGCCACTAATAAGACCCATATGGTTTTTATAAAGTACTAAACTTCAAACGGCACGTGTCAAAATCAATCGGATTATTAATTTACAGTTATTTAAGTGAAGCAACTGTTGCAAATTTTCAAACCGTGGAAAAATCTGAATTTGATAAAGCATTGTTTCTGATGGGAAAAAATACTGTTCAAGCAAAACAATGGCTTGATAAGTAGTATTCAGACTCTACTCCATCAGAAACAACAGTTAATAGATGGTATGCTGACTTTAAATGCAGTCGTACAGACACAGATTATGCTGAATGCTCAGGTTGCTCAAACTCGTCAATTGTCCCGGAAAAGATAACAAAAATCTACAAACTCGTTTTGGGTAATCGTAAATTGAAGCTGGGTGAGATAGCAGAGGAGTTGAAAATATTAGAATGCAGTGTATTCACCATTTTGCATGAATATTTGTCAATAAGAAAGCTGTGTTCAAAGTGAGTGCCACGTTTGCTCACAGTCGATCAAAAACAAAAACACATCAGCCATACAGAGATTTTTTGCATTGACTCAACGGAACAAAAAGGAGTTTTACGTCAAATCAGCAGTCAGCTGAGTGGACAGCAGAAGGTTAAAGCCGTCCAAAGTGGCCAAAGATGAAAACAGCAACAGGCAAAGTGCTGGCCTCTGTATTTTTTGGATGCACAAATTATTTTGTTCTTGAGAAAAGAAAGGTCATTCAATAGCAAATATTATATAGCATTATTAGTGCATTTGAAGGAAGAAATCGACCCAAAACGGCCACAAAAACCTTAAAAGAATGCTACAAGGAAAAAGATTTGTCTCCAATTAAGAAGTGATGTCGGAAACTGAGGCATATTTTGATGCCAAATACAAACCGTTCTGCAAAAATGGCATTGGGTTGTTAGAGAAGCATTGGAATCAGTAAAGTCTCCGAGAAGGAGACTATGTTGATAAATAAAGTTGAATTTCTCCTACAAGTTGATGTTTTATTAGTTGGGGCCAGGGATTATTGTGTGGTGTCTTAGACATATGTTTCTGTTATTATATAATAGAAATTAATCATTTTTTTTTACTAGTGTTCCTAGCTTTCAAATGAGTTTTATTTTTTATTTATCCATTAAGGTTTTACTGTAATATCATGAGGTCTGCATAAAATATAAATATTCCCGGGCAACGCTAGGTTGGATCAGCTAGTACTTAATATATTAAACTAGTGTTAACCAATTTATATGAAGTGAGTTTTGCTTGAATAATATTTTTGGTTATGAAAATTTAAACTCAATAGAAATTAAAGATTTTTTTACTACGGTTCCTAACTTTATTCACTGAGCAATTACTGTTTTAGAAAAAATTTAAAATACAGTATACAGGTCAGATCAAAACTAGCGGCAAATTCCTTTTTAAGGCTGTCAGTTTGTTGTTTGTTTGTGCAAGAGGGTAGAAATAAATGAATAAGGTGTTTTCAAATTAATTATTTCAAACTATTCCATTAACAAAATGAGCATGACTTCACAGAAGCTGGGCACGATTTTTGACTTACCATCTATAAGAAAGCAAATGCATTGAGAAATAGTTTAGTATAAAATAAATGGCTCTGTCTGCAATCAAGGTTCCCAAATTTAAATCCGTAAGGAGATTTTTGTTAAGTCGCCCACCATTCCAATAAGTTGTTATGGGAACGTGGTAAAAGGGTAATCATGTCTTATACCTTATTTATTAAGGGAAATTAGAGAGTATATATGACAAAATAGATGGGGAAAAAAGAGAAAAAGTTACACAAGACACACCCACAAAGCTGATATATTCTTTTTCAGCATTGCCTCGGACAAAATATAGGCACATTTCTTTTTTTTAATATTTATTCTTTTGAGAATTAACAGGAAAAAAAGTCAGTCAGGGGAGACATTTAGAAAGATTTTTAATGCTATTATGTAGTAATTCGTCAACGAAATGAGAGAAGAAAGGTGGGAGATAGGGAAAGAGAGGATGAGATGGTAAGATAGGGGAGAAGAGATAGAGGAAAGATGGGAGGGGATAGAGGGATCTAGATAAAGAAAGAAGTTTTATTCTAGCTGATAATAATGAACAAATACACAAACTTCAAGACCTTTTCCAAAAAACTCTGTTCTTAAATTCACCATAGAACTAAACATAAATAATAAAATCCCATTCCTAGATGTCTTCATTGACGCCTGTAATAAATCGTTTAACACTTCTACTTATAAAAAAACAACCAGCTTAAATTCTAGTCTTTTAAATTAGAAGAGCGAGTGTTCCTATCACTACAAAATAGCCATTGTTCAACCGTGCCAAATTAATCTCCTCTAAAACATACTATTCATTGAATTAAAAAATATAAAACAAGTACTTATTAACAACAAATTCCCTATTATATCGTCGATGAACAAATAAAATTAACTTTAAAAACACCACTACAAATTATAATAATATCCAACATCACAACTCAAATTTTATTAACATATACTATTGTAATCAAATGCAACCAAACTTCAGATTAGAAGAAAAAGTCATGTTAAATATTATACACAGATACATGTTGACAAAAATAATAAAATCAGACTCATTATTTACTATAAGAAATTTAAAACCCAAAATCTTGTAATAAAAAACAACTCCTCCCCAACCCAAGAACCACTAAAAAGAACCAATGTTATTTATAAGTTTAAATGCCCTTTGGGAGAATGTAACTCCCATAATAATAATAAAGCTCATAGCTACATTAGTTTTACAACCCCTACCCCATTTTATTTTATCTTCTAACGACTATGTTTTGATTGGCAAAAAGAAAACAAACAAAAAAATTCTTTTCACGTCACAAACGCACCAAATATTTTAAAATATTTTACTCGTATGTTGTTTCTTTAAGTCAACCATCTTGAGGAAGTCTTGTAATAAAGACGAAACGTTGGTGAATATATAAATAATTTGTGTTTTTCTTTTTTCATTTTTCATCACGTTGGAATATTTCCATAATTTTCATCATATATATATATATATATATATATATATATATAGTCTCGGAAGTTTTTTTAACCTTCAATATATATATATATATATATATATATATATATATATATATATATATATATAATACGCTAAAGCAATTTCATGTTCGTAGGTACGTTATCACCCTCCAAATCTTTTTAAAAAGATGGTATTGACGAAAATGCAGTTCAAAAAAAGCAATTTTAAAATGTCATCTGATGTCAGTGTTGTGTTGAACGTGAATTAAAATGCACTTTTTTGGCCTTCAGGCTAGGATTAAAGTGTAATATTAGTTTTGTACAAAGATGGTATCGTGGGGTATGCGTTCGTGCCGGACGTCCATAGAATGGAAATATGTCACAAACTCCTACAAGTGTTTTGGAGAAAGATCCCCATAACCAGATATATTCTTAAACTACATTCACCAAAGTATTTAGATAAGTATGATTCAGTTTGAACAAAGGTGATACAGTAATATTGTGATGTCTGTATTCGCACCAGACGTTCATAGAATGGAAATAGTTTTAAGCATAGCATCAAAATACAACAGATGAATGATACAACTATGGAATTTCCACGGGCCCCGCTAGTATATATATATATATATATATATATATATGTATCAATGTAAGTAAATGTATGTTCATATATTTAAATGCGTGTACATATGTAAGCTAAATGTGGTCTATCTGAATAAAAACACTTCCTTTAGATAGTTTTATTTTGTTTATGCTATTATCATCAGGAAATTGGTTTGCAAAAATATTGTTTCATTCTTTTTCTGCTAGTTTTGTTAAGCTGGTTTAAGATAAGCAAACATGTGGTATTTGCCCCACAAGACGAGGGGGGGGGGAGAAAAAAAAAGGCCACATTCGTTAGTTTACTTTTGTCATTCTTCTTTCTTTTCCTGGAATGGGAGTTGGGAGAGATCAAACCTCTGGAGTGACAAATATTTTCTTTGTAAAAATATGTGGTGGAAAAATAGCTGGGACAAAAAGTGATTAATAAGCATGTGTAATGCCTTTCACTTTGTTAACAATATAGTTTTTATGACTTTCTTTTTACAACGGTCCATTTTTTTTTTACCTCAAATCATATTCTGAAATCATTCGTTAACATTTAAGCAGAACACAATCATCTATGGCAGCACTTCAAAGAGCATTGATGATCAAAATCTTTCTGTCTGTCTGTCGCTCTCTCTCTCTCTCTCTCTCTCTCTCTCTCTCTCTCTCTCTCTTCCAATCTCGAGCACGTGATGCAATGAGGGAAAAAGTGGCTTGTTACTTTTAAGCTTCTCTCCTTGCACTACCAAGGCTCGAATCCTCGTTTTTCCCTAGTTGAAATGAATGCTTTCTCCTTAAGGAAGACCCCTGCTTTGATAAGCTCCTGAGACTGAATTTCATTCCAGACCATTTCTCAGATCACTGGAAAAATGGTCAGATCATTCTATCGCTTCAGAAAGTACCTCTCACTCCTGACGTCATTTACCTGTATAAGAGGCAGATAGGTCCTTTTTTTTTTTTTTTTACATGATTCACCCCAAACAAGGCAGGACGCCACTGTAAACGTAAGGGGCTACTGAGAAAAAGGAGAAGGGGAGAAGGATTAGTGGTTCAGCTTAAATTGGGATCTGAGCAGCGAGATGTCTGTTTACATTAGTTTTAAATTTCTGCATGTCAGTACTGTCAGGGAAACAGGGGGCAGGGAGGGAGTTCCAGAGGCTAGCAGCACGAGGAAAGAAGCTATTTGAGTAGAATGCTCTCCGGCATCTGGGGACCTCCTCCTAAGATGGAGTACTGTTGCTATATCTGGGGAGGTGCCGCTCGAAGCACTCTTTCTTGTGTTTATAGAGTACAAATCACAATCTAGTGAGGAATATTCTCTTCTCTTCTCCTTGCAGCCCCTTTCTCACAAAAGAGAAGTTGCTAGTCTTTCTCTACTCAATCTTTATTTTTATGGTAGGTGCTTGGCTGAGCTCGAATCTCTAGTTCCCATTCCACCCATCGTTTCCAATCCTTTCATGGTGTTGTTCATCGTCCAACTGATAATTTCTTCATTAACCCTTATCCTCGAGTCGGCTCCATAGAAAATATTCGAACTCTAAGAAAATATTGTTTCCATCCAGCAGAGACATAGCTAGTTTTTCTCTATTATTATTTTCATTGATAGACCTAGGCAGTTTTGATCCACAAAAGAACTGATGAACCAGAATCAAATATTGATTTTGTAGGAAGAAAGCTATCGATAATAAATATCAAGAAAGAGACCCTAATGGGTATATAAAAACAAAAAAAAAAAACTTAAAGCATGATAAGAATAAAATGATCTGTATACACGTTTTTGATCATTATTTGATGCATATTTTTATTTTAGTCTTATTTTCTCTTCTGCTAGATGGGAACAATATTTTGCAGAACGTGAGTGTTGCAACCCAAGTATCAGAGTTAACAGAGAAAATAATAGGGAAAAACTCTAACAATATTAAGGATAGAATAGAATGTTCCTATTTAATTGCCTCCCCAAGAGGGCAGAGTTAGACACAAGGTCGGTTTTTAATGTGGGAAATCCAGCTCCCCCAATAAGGCACTCTGGATTGAAGCAAAAATTAACATTGTCTCAGTCAAGAAGGACTTCTCTCTCACTGACTGAGGGCAGAAAAGACTAAATGCAGCATAAGAACAGGTACTACACATTGCCCCTACACAAATTTATTGCAATTTATTTTGCTTTTCTTTTTTAAAACTTTTTTAGGGGGGTTCAAACAGAGTTACATACCTTTCTAAGATGGCAACCATTTGAAAATAATTTCCACCCAGAAAGTATTTTCTAGAAGTAATTAAATTGAATTACATTTTATTCTTCTTAACAGCATGCTGCAATGATCCACCAAAAGAACTGACGAACGAAAATCAAATATTTATTTTGTAGGAGAAAGCTATCAATAATAAATACAGAGAAACAAACTGACTTTACTTTATATATTAGATAGCGTTAAGTTATCACTAACAAAACGGTTGCATTTCATCCGCTTTCAATTAAAATAAGGTTTTACAGTTGAATTTTAATTTTCGTATTTTTATAGTCAAAATAGTCAAAATAATCTGTTTCAACTGCCTATCCAAAACATCAGAAATTTAATTTAGATGTTTTTCTGGCTTGGCAGGCCGAGAGTAGGCTCAAAGCATTCCGTTGAATAATGGCGATAGAGAGGCACTCATAGAGCCAAGTCAATTTATGATGGTCGCCAGTGTAGTGTGAGATTTATAGACTCAGGCGGTTGGAGAAGTCCCATCTTCCCCATGGCGATCGATTGCAATATGAATCTGTTGAGAAGACCAGCATATTTTGATTGCTTTTTTTTTTTTTTTACTTGTATTCGCCCCAAACAAGGCAAATTACCACTTAGACGTAAGGGGTTATTGCGAGTTAGGGGCCAGATTTATAGGGGCATGCTAAGTAGGCAGTTTGCAGTGAGACGTTTGTTCACATTACATTTAAATTTCTTTATGTTGGTACAGTCAGGGAAACAGGGGGAAGGGAGGGAATTCTAAAGGCAAGCAGTTCGAAGAAAGAAGCTATTAGAGTAGAAAGCTATTAGAGTAGAAGCTATTAGAGTAGAAAGCTATTAGAGTAGAAAGCTATTAGAGTAGAAGCTATTAGAGTAGAAAGCTATTAGAGTAGAAAGCTATTAGAGTAGAAGCTATTAGAGTAGAAAGCTATTAGAGTAGAAAGCTTTTAGAGTAGAAAGCTATTAGAGTAGAAAGCTTTTAGAGTAGAAAGCTATTAGAGTAGAAAGCTTTTAGAGTAGAAAGCTATTAGAGTAGAAGCTATTAGAGTAGAAAGCTATTAGAGTAGAAAGCTATTAGAGTAGAAAGCTATTAGAGTAGAAGCTATTAGAGTAGAAAGCTATTAGAGTAGAAAGCTATTAGAGTAGAAGCTATTAGAGTAGAAAGCTATTAGAGTAGAAAGCTATTAGAGTAGAAAGCTATTAGAGTAGAAGCTATTAGAGTAGAAAGCTATTAGAGTAGAAAGCTATTAGAGTAGAAAGCTATTAGAGTAGAAGCTATTAGAGTAGAAAGCTATTAGAGTAGAAAGCTATTAGAGTAGAAGCTATTAGAGTAGAAAGCTATTAGAGTAGAAAGCTATTAGAGTAGAAAGCTATTAGAGTAGAAGCTATTAGAGTAGAAAGCTATTAGAGTAGAAAGCTATTAGAGTAGAAGCTATTAGAGTAGAAAGCTATTAGAGTAGAAAGCTATTAGAGTAGAAGCTATTAGAGTAGAAAGCTATTAGAGTAGAAAGCTATTAGAGTAGAAAGCTATTAGAGTAGAAAGCTATTAGAGTAAAAAGCTATTAGAGTAGAAAGCTATTAGAGTAGAAAGCTATTAGAGTAGAAGCTATTAGAGTAGAAAGCTTTCCAGCATCTGAGGACCTTCACAGTGAATGGGTGCAATTTTGCTGATTGTCGGTTTTGTCGAGGGTATTTACGTTGAGGGGCACAAGTGCAGCAAGTTCGTTGGAGCACATTTTAAGTATTTGTAAAACAAACACAGATATGCAACATTGCAGAACTCCGCTGACGCTGGCACATATCTGGGCATTGTTGCGCCACCTATTGCATTATTGATAAAAGTGAGACCATGTTGCCACAAGTCGCATCTCATATTAACGACATGCAATTTTAGATTTCTCAATTTAAAGACTGGATTTATCACATTTTGTGTTTAAACTCATGTGTTAGCTTAATGTAAGCATGTTTCCAAGATAAAACGTGAAAGGAAGTAATTCCACAGTAATCATTCCATGAGATAACTAAAACGTATCAAACATTCCTTCGTAATATCAGTATGTGTAGGTATGGATTTTCTTTTTGTCTAAACCTAACAAGCCTAAATAAAGGTACCTCTTTCTGCACATCTCTATCCTTATAAAGTTAGGTATGTTTATATGTTTATATATTTGTATGTACAGGATTCACACCTAAACTAATTAACTAATCATCGTGAATTTTGGAAGACAGCTGCTAGGCTTAAGTGGTCCAAATTTGGGCTATATTTAGTTTAATTTAGTTTCATGCAAAAGGAGTAAAAACGGGGTGGACATAATTTGTTAAAATTTAACAATAACTATTAGCTTTCAATTAATAAATATTCCCCAATTTCTTTGGAATGTTTTAAAAAGATCTTTAGAGGGCATAATATGGGCTCAAAAATTTTCAATATTTCAGATTTGCATCGAATTTGATCCACCGTCATTAGACACCAATTAAACAAGAATCCCTGAATTTCAATGGCTTTTTAAGACCCCTTAAGTTTAAGCCTTACATTTTAGACATTTTCTAGAATCAAAATGATGTATTGGATTTTGATCAAAATTAGAATAAGGATTTTAGACATAAGGTTTAGTAGTATTATATCTTGATTTTAATCTTCGTTAGAGGACATAAAAGTGGTGCAAAACTATTCTGTTCGGGGGAATTATTCGTCTTAGAACAGGTATTCTTCTAGTAAGATTATAAAATTGTATTGAGGGCTTGGAATAGGAGTGCATATTAATTTCAGGAAAACGCCGGGTATGCCTCAAGAGGGCACTTAAAAACTATAAATTCACCGAAATGTATTACAAACTATTGTTATACTTTATTTTTCACAAATCTAGTCAGATCTATTGTGGTCATGTAAGCACTAATACTATTGGGAAAAGTAGAAACCCACAATTTATCACCAGATGTAGGTAAAAACACAACTTGTATTAAACTAATTGTTTAAAATTAATTGTTTTGTTATTTCAATTTGGCAATGAATAACTAAAAAAGGCTTGATTTGCCATTAAACATATAAACATAACCATTAAAAATAAAAATAAAAATATATATATATATATATATATATATATATATATATATATATATATATATTGTAAGTTATGAAAAAATATTTATGGCAATTAAGCTACACAGAGGATCCTGCATTTCATCCTCGGGGGAAACTTCAGGCTGAAATGCATGGATTGAGTTTTGCCGGGTGTTTTTATATACACGACTAGCTAGTTAACCAATTAGATTCTTTGTTGTTCTCTTAGCCAATCGTCCAGTTAGTTTTATTTCCTATTTCCTATTCTATCGTTCTGTTTTCTATAGAGTTGCCTATCCCTGTTTCTTTGTTGTGACCTTATTTTAACATGCGGTTCCTTGTATTTCTATTTTAGGTCTTAGTTTTTAAGTTTTCAGCTTTTAGTTTAGTTTAGTTTTTTTTTTACTTATTTGTTTATTTATTTATGTATTGTTAACCTAAGGTAAATTTTATTCTGTGCAGGCAGCTGTTTGCTATCTCACTTCTACAAGTTTAATAGATTTTGGGGGTCTTTAAAGTTTAAGATTTCAAATTTCTCATTCAGACATAATCTACACGGGTCGTCTAAATTTCTACATGTACTAGTCTGTCGTATTATTTTCCATTCAATTATTGGTGAGCGTCCATTTTCTTTGAGCTCCCAATAATGGTTTGCTAGTGCTGTTTTAATTCGACGTTCTCTGTTTTTAAATGTGCTTTTGTGGTCATAATACTTCTTGTTATTCGGTCTTTCTTTGGCAAATATTGTGGCTTGGTAAACAATACTTTTGGTTAGGCATTTATTTTGTAGTGGACAAAGTGTACGATTTATGCAGTTACAGCTTTTCTCTTCATTGCTAACTTTTTCATTTCTATTCGGGAGATTACTTTTAGAGTTTTGTTTATTTCTATTTGTAGTGTTTATATTTTTGTTATTAGTGTTATTTTTGCTATATTTCTCACTTTTTTATGCAATTTGTTATTTTTTCTTCCTCTCTGTTGTTCTCTTTTAGTATTGTGTTATTGTGTGCCTTAATTATCATTTCTAGGTTTTCGCAGCAGCTGTAGGACAGTTTTAGGTTATTTTTATTGAATATTTTATGTAGGGGATTGGTTACGGGGAAGTGTTTTTCAATCAGATTTAGGAATTTCTTTCCCAGTTTAGTTTTTAGCATCTGATTATAGGGCGGTGTACACCAGATTATATTTCTTTTTCTTTTATTTTTTATTTTATTATAATTATTGGTGTCCTGTCTCTTATATTTAATTTCGATATTATGGTAGCCACTACTTTTTAGAGCTGTATTGTAAATGTTGCTTTAATTTTAAAATACATTTTCGTTGCTAGAATTATTGATAAGCCTACGTTCGATAGAATTCAGAATCTGTTTTATGATTGATGGGGGTGATTGGACTTTGGGTTTATATATATTGGATTGGCATTATCTTTTAAGTATGGTTCTTAAGTATTTTATTTAAGTTTAACGTGACATCTAGAAAGTGAGTTATTTTTATGTTAGCCAGTACTTCTACTTTTATGCCTAGATTTTTCATTTCCATATGCATAATTTTCTTGAAGTTTTCTCGCTTGACTTGGAATCTCTTATTATCGCTAATCCATCATCTCACTTTTTAAAAATGTTCTTATCTTTCTGTTTTTGCTGGGGATGGGGCATCCTACCGGATGCCAGACATTCATCGGCTATTTCAGACACTCCAGCCTAGAGATGTTTTTACAATTCTGACCATCCCTTTAAATGCAATTGTTTGTATTTCTCTTGCACTTGGTTCACCGGGTATACTCGCCAGATAGCTTTTGAAATTCTTTTTCATTAATCCTGTTGCTCCTATAATTACTGGGATGATGGAGATCTTCCTAAGATTTCTAGTTTCTTTTCATCTCGTACATAAAACCTTGGTATTTCGTAATCTTTTCCCTTTCAGCTCTGTTTAATCCTGCATCATTAGGGACACTAACTTCAACTAGGGTTGTTACTTTCTCCCTTTTGTCCCATATCACAATGTCAGGTTTAACAGCTCCGTTTTCTAGATATGTAACTGATTGCATAGTCATAGAGGACGGTGTATAAATTCTTTCCAACTGTTTTTTTCTGGTATATGCTCCCATGACTTGCTGCTACACTGGATATTCAACTTTTTACATATAGTCCAGTGAAGATATTTACACACTCCGTTGTGTCGCATTGTATAATAACCATCCCCCAGGAGAACCTTACAACTGGATGTCAGGTGGCTCACACTCTCCACTTTTGTGTGGCAGAACCTACACTTGTTATTGTTGCTGAGACCACTCATCTTTTTAAAGGCGTTGGTCATCAAGCGTTGATCTTGAGAAGCCATTATCATTCTCTCCTGACCATAGTTGAGAGATCCTCTTTTCAGCCAGTCTACAGAGCCTTCCTTATCTATATATTCCTGGGATAATTCACCTAGGAAATACTTAGCACGTTGTTGGTTGGCCCATTCTTCCAGTTTTTTGGAATGGAAAGTCTTGGTGTATTTCTGGCGGCTCTTGCGGGCTATTTCCGTGGCAAGATTTTTGTCTTTTTCTGTCTCATTTGTAAGACAGTCTTGTTCAAAATGTTTGGCGAGTTTTGTGATAGAGGTTGTTCTACTTGCTCTGGTTTCTTGATCTTGGCATACCATCATAAGGTTTGGGTTCTGGGAGCTCATCAATAGTGGCTCGATGTTGATGGTCAATTTCTGAGAGACCCATTCCCCCTGCTCCTCTTGGCGGATACAGCCTTGGTAGACACTGATTCATGTACACTACTCTGTACATTGTCAACATTTTTCTCATTTTAATGTCTAATCTATTAATGTCCTTTTGTGGCTAATCAATAATTCCAAAGCTGTATGTTATCACTGATTATAGTGGTTAATGGCAGTTACTTTGTTTTTGTTGTAAGCTGTGTTTTGCAAATTTTTCTAACACAGCGTATATATTCTCTGCCAATTTTTTCTCTAATCTTGGCATGTTGAATTGAATCGTGTTCTTCTATGCCAACGTATTTGTATTGTTCCTGTTCTTCAAGGTCTTTGATGTCAGTATCTTCATCGAACTGTATGTTTTCCGTTTGGATCTTCTTCCCAGCTCTAAGGGAGCACTTGGCACATTTGTCAAGGTCGAACTTCATTCCAATATCTTTGGAGAAGGTATGTACAACCTGTAAGAGTCGGCTTAAGTCAGCATCTGAACTAGCATGCAGCTTGAGGTCATCCATGAAGAGCAGGTGGTTGACTCTTTTGTTTAGATGTTGTTTGGGGCCCTGGCTCAGATTGTAGGCACTCTGGTTTTTGTTTAGTAATTTGCTTAGCGGATCAATTGCCAGGCAAAAGAGTAGAGGAGATAAACTATCTCCTTGAAAGATTCCTCTTCGGATCTTGACGTCAGGAATTTTTATTGTTCCATTAGTGTGTCTTAATGCCATTGTTGTTTTCCACATATTTATTTGTACTGCCATGGTTTTCTTGATGACCTGATGGATATTATATAGATCAAGGCAGCATAGGAGCTATGCATTGGGTACACTATCATATGCATTTTGGTAATCGATCCTTAGATTTCTCTGCCTTTTCCTACAGTCCTCAAGGATGGTCTCATTTATCAAAAATTGGCCCTTGGTGCCTAAACACTTCCTCCTGCACCCTGCTTGTTTTTTCTCCAGAAGAGAGGTGTTCGTAGATGCTATCTGTAACCAGGCCAGTGAAGAGTTTGTAGGTTGTAGTGAGATTGGTAACTGTCCCACTACAGAGAAGTACTAGTACTTCTCTGCTAAACTGAGACGTGGGCGCACGTCTCCTACATGTTGAGGCATGCCATTGACGACCACCGACTGTGGACTTATCACTCCAGTGACACAACCTGGTCTGAATTTCGACGTGCAACGTCCTTGTAGATTTTTCACCCAAACTGTGTCCCCCTCTTTATAAAGTGCAGAGATCCCATGGTGATTCGGATGAGGCACAACATTGACCCCTTTCACTCTGATCTGGTATGAGTACAACAAATTGGCAGGTGCTGATGATGCAGACACATCATCCTTGGGGGTAACGTTGTACCAATACACAGCCTCCATAACAGGGCAGCTCTTTCGTGTAGCAATCCACTTCACTGTCCTATGAGACCTTTCTATAATACCATTTCCTGATGGCCTGTATGCACAGCGTGGTCGGAAGTTTACACCCCACTCGTTCATGAACTGCCTGAACTGTTGACTGCAGAAGGCAGTGTCATTATCAGCCAGAATCTCGGCTGGGAGGCCATGTTCAAAAAACACTGATGGGCAGTGTCTTGCCATTGTAGTGGCTGCCAGATTGAAAATCGCATGGATCCACAATCGATCAGTGTCAAAAAATGGCAACCATTGTACTGTGTGATGTCCATGCCTAGCCGGTTCCATACGTCCTGCACACTGAGCCCTCCCTTTTTTCATTGCACTGGAGCTGGGTCTATTGTCTGGCATTCCTCACAATTCCGAATAACTGCCTTTACTGCCGCTTTAGACACAGACGGGTCGATTCTACGTACAAAATATAATGTTCGCCTGATTCCAGGATGTCTACTATGTCGATGAATTTGGTTCAGTTGTGTTGGGTTCAGCTTTCCGGTGGCAAAAGCACACACTGGCTGTGTTGATTCAATCTCTCTCTTCACATCATTGAGCCACCGCTCGTCAGGGAGTCTGCTCGGTTCTGGCCAGATCTTACTAGTGCTAAATCAACCGAAATGTCGTACTCTTTCACAAGTGAGATTATCGTGCCCAGTCCCTGCCTTATGAGCATCTCACTTGTGGCCTTTGTACTCAATCGAGACTTTCCACTGAGCACATTGGTCACCCAGTGGTACACACACACACAGTCTGTATTTATGTGTAACACATTGGCATTCCATTTGAGTGCAAGGTTTAGTCCTTTTAGTACAGCATCCAGCTCTGCCACGTTTATATGTTGGGTATCCTTTGTTGGTCGCAACCAGCATGCATTCTCGATGATGGCTCCACTGACGTCAAGAGCTACGCCCATAGCAAGCGACCTTGCGTCCACCCACACATCCAGTTTCTTTGTGGCCACACACCATTTTCCTCGGACAGGATGTGATTGCTTTACACGGGCAAGTGTATCTGCTATCATACACTCCAGTGGAGTATCGCTAACCTTGTCATCCAGGTTCTGTGTAACAGTTGTAGCGTAATGTTTAATAAAGCCTGTTGCCACTCGAAGCCATCCACACACTGGAAAGTGCCCCACCAGTTTGCCACACATGGAGAAGATACATCTTTGTGCCATAGTTCTCGGCGCATCCACAGTACTGATTCCTCACCGCCATCACAGTTGGCCATGCTTTGCCCAAATTTCTAATCCCAGCACTCGTGCACCATTTTTCAGTTTTTCTGGGTCCTTACGGATTCTGCCGATGCCACATCCCCATTAATATATATGTCATCAATATACGCCGACGTTGCTCTCCTTATCTTCTCATTCTGGGCTAACACAGCCCCGAGCGCAGCCCGCATTACAAGAAGCGCCACAATTAAGCCAAATCCTAACCTAGTTAGACAATATCTTTGTCTTTTAAATATGACTGTCTGGTACGGCCAGAGAGATCTCTCAACATGGATCTGTAGGTATGCCTTCCTGAGGTTCAGAATGGATACATTCGTTCTTTTTTGTCTCCATTCTTGCATTTTCTCTGCGCAAACATCTGCATCGTCAGTGAAGGCATCAACATAGGTTTTTAATTCACGATAGTCCATCACAGGATGCATCTTATTTTTTATTGGCCTGTAGCACAGCCATCAGTGGTATTAGTCCCTTGGGTGGGCCAAACTCCTCCTGATTATATGGCAACAACCAACCGTTGTTTATCCAGGTCTGCAACTCGCATTCATAATCTTCCCTTAATTCATTAGACATTGGATATTCAGAAATCCATGACCATTTCCATGCTGCAACTCACACTCTCTTCCATTCGTCAAATTTGGCAATAAAATCAGCTTCGTTAATACAAAGTGCTGCACAGATGGGTTGTGCCTCTCCAAACTCCACACTTCCAGATTGTGTGATGCGAATGCCACCGAGTGCCTTAATGGCGTCAATGCCAAGTAACATATCAAAATCAAGAGGTTTACCGTGCATAATCAGCACGTTGATTGTGGCAACGTTACAAGTCTCTGTATGAATCCTAATAGTGCCATTTCCGCAGCAGGCCTGCGTAGCGCCGGTCAATGTAGTTACCACCATCTTCTGCTTTGACCAAGACCGATATAGCTTTGCACTCAAGATAGAACGTAAGCACCCAGTGTTGAGGAAAGCGAAGCATGGTGCATCATCAACATAGATGGTAATGACAGGTAGTGCCGAGTACACATTCTGGCTGGGGAATAAACTGGCACTGATGTCTTGTCCCCAATTCGTTTCCCAGACAATCTCTTACCAGATGACCAGTCTTGTTGCACCGATAACATCGTTGACGGGTAGTCTGCCTCCTTTGCATGCAGTCTCTCACAAAATGCTTAGGGTCGTTGCATTTGTAACATGTATAATCAGATCGCTCCATGTCCACAGGTGGTTGAGTGATTCGGGTAGGCTGTATCGCAGTCACAACGGGTTCCCCCACTTCAGCATTGTCTTTTATCAATGCTCGAGCTTGAGCCAACAGCTCTTCTAAAGTCATATCGTCCACACTAAAGGAGGACCGCAACAGCCTTTTCACAGGGTTGGGAAACCCCCGTAAAAATACACACACCAGCACATTATCTGATATTCCTCCAAATAGCACTGACAGCTTCCGCAGATCTGCCAAATATACATCTACAGTCTCACCCGGACGCAATACACATACCTCGAACTTCTCATACACTGTAAATCTGTCATCGGCATAGACAGTGAATAGAGCTCGCTTAATTCGTGCTGCATCGGATTTTTCTTCTTGAGTTAGTTGCTGGTAAACTGCGAATGCTCCCCCAGTTAGCCGAAGTGGGATGACATTTTCAAGCCGCTTCACTCCAGATAAGTCACACACTAATTCCACCTTCTCAATCCATTCAACGACTGCTCCAGTCCCATAAACTCAGAAATTATCTTTAGGTCAAAACGGCTGTCCATTTTAAGCCGAGATAGCTTGTTAACTTACTGTGCCAGAAGAATCAAAGAATAAAAAGAAAGTTTTGACTGTAATTCAATTTCCAACCGAATTTCGTGCAACCCACTTTCTCTCTGCCTTTTTCTCTCCAATCCAAATCGCTTCCCTTTCCTTCCCAGTTGTCCTCTTCATTTATATCAGCTGATATTCACATATGCAAATCAGAGATCACAATGAAAACCTGCACCTATGAAGAGAAGCCCTTTTTTTAATTTGCAGATGCGACATGCGAAGCACATCATTCTTTTTCCTGACAGTGAGTGTTCCTCTTTATTGTCACACATTCCAGACGCTCTGGCATTTTTGGCTTGCTTTTATTACTTCGAGCTATATCTAAGATCCACTTGGCCTCTTCGTTGTCATTCTCAAGTGTAGGCCTCCAGTAGTTTTCTAGCTCCTTCTCTTCCGGTGGCTTTTCCACCGTTATATTCTCTCCCACCAAATTTCAGTAGAATAGTCTTGTATTTTTTTTAACTGTCTGTTCTCAACTTTCGCCCTTTGCTTGTTATTCTTTTGTTGCTCGGATTCTGCCTTCGACTTCCCTTGCAACGTTTTCAATTTCTTCTCCAGTTTTTTTTGTATTTAAAACTGAGTCTGCAGATGGTGTTCCTCAGCCGTCCCCACACTGTAGGGGCAGCAAAGAATTGTTTGATTTGAGACACTTATTTTCTGCAAAGGTTAAGTTGTTTCTGGAGCTTCAGTTTCCACGGTGGTGTTGTGGCTCGTGCTCTGGACTCCCATTGCTTTTTGAATTAAGGGAGTGTTTTCATAACAATGTAAAGCCCTGCAGCGTATGTTACTTGATTCAGCTCCGTGAGGAATATACTGGATGAAACAAGTTTACGTTATGTATTACTGCCTTGGTAACTCTTGAAGCTTGGGTTTTGAGAAGTTGAGGTTTTTCCTCCAGCCTCATCATCTGGACTTCCTCAATTGAATTCCTAACTTCTTCTTCCAAGGCTAATTGCTCATCACCTGATTCCAGTAATTTTTGAAGTAATGATGGGGATTCAGGTATTACCAGTGGTCTTGGTGATAGTGGTGAGGAAGAGCTTAGGTTCAATGAGGGACTATCTTCTGATTGTAAATAGACAGCTGATGGTGGTGGTATACTTGTCGGGGAGCCCTTTGATAAAGGGGATTCTGGTGTTGATGTGTCTGTATGGTGGGTTGTCATGGACCCAGACTGACGGCTTGATCCATGGGTGATTGGTAATTGGTTTCTGCTGTATCTGTGGTGTGGTGTTTTGAACGATGACGGGAATTGTGGGAATTTTGATGGGGCTTTCAAGTAAACACTTATCGGTTCTCATGATGGCTGCTATCTCTGATGTCATATAGTCTAGCTCAGCTTCATTGAACAGGCTCATGCTGTTATATCTTTGGTAAGTTATTTTGGGGGGTGGAACATTTCTCTTGCCTGGACAAAAGTGGAAGAATATTTCCCTCCAGGTCTCTGTTCTCTTTTTTTATTTGGTATATTTTGCTTGAGCATATTTCATAGCCCATAACAGTGTCCACTTTTCTTCCCTCTCCCATCTAGACTCTTGTCTCCATCTAGTTTCTTCTTCCCTGATAGGGAGGTAGTCTTCTTCAGCCTCTCTTATTGCTACTTTTTTATAAGACTACTCTCTTTTTCTGTTATATATATTCCCATCTGGGAAACAAGCGATCGTAGGCGGGCAACAGGTGTTTATTTTTTCTTCAGGGAGGGTAGATTCTTGAATCTTATCAGCTTGAATGCCATTGGATGTTTTGCTCCACTTTTCAAACTTTGAGTAGTGGTAGCAAAACAATAGCACCTTTTTTTGTGCAACAGTTCATGATTGAGCTTTTAAGCCTCTTATGTTTCTTTTTTTTTTGTTGCCGCATTTAATGGAGATAGGGGGCCAGGACCTTTTGTCTCAAGTCCTGATAGCTTATCCTGGTTGGCCTCTGTCATGGCTGGAGCACCATTTCCAGAGACAGGATGGTTAACACCATTGCTTACATTTCCCGCCTGGTATATAAACGGGTTGATGGGCCCTTTTTATCCTGGGTGCCGGCCTGCCAGTATTTATTTTCGTTTTTATTCATATTTTTTATTATTCATTTTCTCATTTTATTATTCATTTTCTGATTCTTTATTCGAAGCTGCCATCTATTAATAGAGGGGGTGCCTTAGTCTGCAATTCGAGAGACATGCTAGGTGGCTTGAGGAGACAGCACACCATTTTTTTTAATATTTGGTCAGGGTTTACTTCAAATAAAAAGTATCCTCATATCAGAGTCTCTGCCAAACCCCTGTACAGAGAGACTGAAGACACCCGAGGGTGGTGTCTAGTAGGCATTCAAGTCCTCCCCAGTATGCATTCAAGTCCTAGGTCAATATCTGTATTCTCAAATATATTTGTGAGTGTATATAAAATAAATAACCTCACAAGATCTGAGAGGCAAGGGCACCTATGGCCAAATCAAAGGAGTTTGTCATATTTGCTTTAATCCATTGGTCATCATTATTGATTAAAACTGATCTCCTACATTTTTTAATGATGTGAATTTCATCCTTGAATATATCAGTATACATCTCGGCAAATTCTAGAGTGATGTTGAAGAGTTCTTCTGACATAGACGAATAGAAATCCACTATGTCAAATTGTAGGAAGAAACATTTGTTCTTATTTTCGATATTAGTAAACCAAGTGATTGCTTCGGCAGTATTCACCCATTGGTTTAATTCTAGGTCTTTTTTTTTATTTGTTTGTTAATTCTAGATATAATTATTTCTGGTTTGGTCGGATTAATTAAGCGAGTGCTAGGGTTATTGTTAAAATTACTTTTGTGGTCTTTAAATAAGATATAGTCTTCGTTAGGTTTTAACTTACTAACTTTGTCGCTAATTTTTAGTTTATCAGTGAATTGTTTACTTTCAGTATTTATTATATCTATGTAGTTACGTTCGCGTAGCTAGATTTTTTGTAGTTTTTCGTAATGTTTTCTGTGAGTAGTTTGTTATACTCTTTTTTATCTATTTTATAAAAATTCCTAGTTTTATCCGCTTTCATAAAGATTTTGTTAGAGTTGTCTATGTTTTTAACGATAGTGTGTAATTGTTTTTGGAAATTATTATGTTGTTTGTGAAATTCTAAATCTTTAATTACATTTAAGATGTCATTTTCAAAGCTAATCATGAGATCTATTGGTTTTGCGTGTTTTAGGCGATTGAATCCGTAGGATTCTTTTGTATCTAGGTGTTTATCTTTATTATTAACGAAGGAGTGTGCTTGCCATCGCATTCGGCGTATTAGTTCGTTCGTTTTTTTAATTAATTTAATAATGTATCCATGCTTGCTAGGTGTTGGAATATTTTTAAGTGATGTTTCTAAGTTAACTTTTTCCATATTATTTTTCAGGCGTGAAATAAAGTGGTCAACTGCTTGAGAGGCTAAATATTACTATTTCATGTATCCACATAAAATGTTATAAAGAGATATAATTTTTTATGTATCAATTTTCAGTATTTTATTTTAATACTGAAAATTGATATATAAAAAATTATATTCACAAGAATTTATTTCACCACTGAAAAATAATATGGAAAAAGTTAACTTAGAAACATCACTTAAAAATATTCCAATAATTCTAGCAACGAAAATGTATTTAAAACTCAAGCAAAATTTACAATACAGCTCTAAAAAGTAGTGGCTACCATAATATCGAAATGAAATATAAGAGACAGGACACCAATAATTATAATAAAATTAAAAATAAAAGAAAAAGAAATATAATCTGGTATACACCGCCCTATAATCAGATGCTAAAAACTAAACTGAGCAAGAAATTCCTAAATCTGATTGAAAAATACTTCCCCGTAACCAATCTTCTGCATAAAATATTCAATAAAAATAACCTAAAACTGTCCTACAGCTGCTGCGAAAACCTAGAAATGATAATTAAAGCACACAATAACAAAATACTAAAAGAGAACAACAGAAAGGAAGAAAAAATGACAAATTGCATAAAAAAGGGACAAATATAACAAAAATAACACATAGAAGAACAAAAATACAAATAGAAATAAACAAAACTCTAAAAGTAATAGAAATGAAAAAGTTAGCAATGAAGAGAAAAGCTGTAACTGCATAAATCGTACACTTTGTCCACTACAAAATAAATGCCTAACCAAAAGTATTGTTTACCAAGCCACAATATTTGCCAAAGAAAGACCGAATAACAAGAAGTACTACGTGGGTATGACCCCCCTTGATTTTAAAACCAGATATTATGACCACAAAAGCACATTTAAAAACAGAGAACGTCGAATTAAAACAGCACTAGCAAACCATTATTGGGAGCTCAAAGAAAATGGAAGCTCATCAATAATTGAATGGAAAATAATACGACATGTAGACATTTAGACGACCTGTGTAGATTATGTCTGAATGAGAAATTTGAAATCTTAAACTTTAAAGACTCCCAAAATCTATTAAACTGTAGAAGTGAGATAGCAAACAGCTGCCTGCACAGAATAAAATTTACCTTAGGCTAACAATACATAAATAAATAAATAAACAAACAAACAAGTAAAAAAAAATTAAACTAAACTAAAAGCTAAAAACTTAAAAACTAAAACCTAAAATAGAAATACAAGGAACCACGTGTTAAAATAGAGATAGGCAACTTTATAGAATATAGAACAATAGAATAGGAAATAGGAAATAAAACTAACTGGACCTTTGTTTGTGAGAAGCTCAACGATTGGTTAAGAGAACAACAAAGAATCTGATTGGTTAACTAGCTAGTCGTGTATATAAAAACACCCGGCAAAACTCAATCCATGCATTTTAGCCTGAAGATTCCCCCGGGGGATGAAACACAGGAGCATCTGTGTAGCTTAATTGCCATAAATATATTTTCTTAACTTACTATGTAGCTCTACTTACGTATCGAGCACTGTTGAAGTAAATACTGAAAATCGATACATAAAAAATTATATCTCTATATACAACATTTTATGTGGATACATGAAATAGTAATATATATATATATATATATATATATATATATATATATATATATATATATATATATAAAATATGAAACTAAAAGTATACTTTTAGTAGATAGAACCTATAGTGAAATGGTTTAAGCTCAACTTTTAGTAGATAGAACCTATAGTGAAATGGTTTAAGCTCAATATACGAGATGAAAGAAGAGGGATAAACATGTACGAATGACAAATTTATTTTTACTTCGATTGTTCAATGCAAGGTTCGGTAAAAAAATATGTTCATTATTTTTATTATAGAATAATAAACATTTTTTTACCGAGCATATCTTGCATTGAACAATCGAAGTTCAAATAAATGTCATTCGTACATGTTTATCCCTCTTCTTCCATCTATCTTTATATATATATATATATATATATATATATATATATATATATATATATATATATATATATATATATTTGGAGAGTTTACCAAGATATTTTTTTCTTTTCTTCCAGAGAGGATTCATCACAACGAAAAGATCTTTTATTTTATTATTTATTTATTTATTTTGTAAAGCCCTACATGTGTTTTGCAGCAAGCACCTTGCTAAGCAGCTCATCAGGGGAGATACAAATCTAAGATATTTACTTCAACAATTGACAATACCCCATAGGGGATTTACCTAATTGAAATCACTTAATAAGAAAAAGAAGGAAAACAAGTTCAAAAGACAGCCTAAACAACTCGGTAATATGTGGTTGTTCTGATGTGGCTCCACAAGAACCGCATATTACCGAGCATCCATTATCAACAATTCAATTATTCTAAATAATACTTAAGACCCATATAAACATGCAGTCTGCCCCTATTGACTCGGTACTTCCTCCAAAAGCGAATGCAATGGAAGATGTTACCGGTGATCGTTTAACTCCATTCTTCGATTTGTTTTCATTTTGTGAGAGTCCATTCAAATCATTTGAATGGACTCTAACGGTCTTTTAAACGGTAAAAGGAACAAGGATAGGTGCATTGGTTTGTGTAATTTTTTTACGACATAATAGAATTGAACAACACAAGACACAGACGGGTAATAGTTTTATGTAGGAGAAACACAGGAACAATACAAAAGATAATACATAGAGTTAAGTGAATGCAGACAAAATGAAACAAACTTTATCCCGGAGTTCATCGATTCTTCTACCATTGTTCCTCCACAATCTCGAACTGAAGTGTTCATGTCGATCACATTATCTGGCTTTAGCGATTACGCATAAATCTCGTTACATGCAGACGTGCACTTGATGAAGAGGCGATGACCACACAACCACAAAGCCAAATCACAACTCACGTCGATCGAAAGAAAATAGTTCATTCATGTAAGCTGTTACAAGCTCTAGCTGCGTTTATAAGAAAGGAAGTGTTTCATGTGGGCCTTTTGAACATGTTACTGAGATATATATTTTTTAGAATAATTGACTATATATAGCCACCACTAGGCCAACAGGAATCAGCAAGGCAAATTAAACAATTCTGCTGTATCAATTACTACAAAAAGTATATCAAGCTCTATAGTCACAACCGGCACTTATTAAACATTGCAACATTATTCATTATGTATTATAATACTAAATATGAATTGATCAACGTTTGTTTCCCTAAGGATTACATATTTTAATAAGACAAAATACATATTAAAATATTTTAGTTCTGGGATTGAAAAACAATTCTGTTTTAATTGTTCTAACTAACCTTAATTTATAATTAGCTGAACCCATCACCCCCTTCACTCTATGGGGACTCCCTAATATTTTTTAATGGTTCTATGAGCATTTAGAGAAAGTGTTATTCTTTTTTCCGTGTCATCAAAGGCCTTGGATATATCAAGGGCAGTAGCGCTTGATATATCCAAGGCCTTTGACAAGGTCTGGCATGAAGGACTTCTCCTAAAACTGCACTCATATGGTATTACTGGACAAATATTTAATATAATTAAATCCTTCCTAACAAAAAAAACGATCCAGGTTATCATCGATGGCCGTTTATCTAAGCAACATGACATAAATGCTGGTGTACCCCAGGGATCCATCCTTGGACCTCTACTGTTCCTGATTTTCATAAATGACCTCCCTGATATCATTGAGACTGAGATAGGAATACTTGCTGACGAAACCATACTCTACTCTCATCATGTGCGCAAAACCGACGCACACATATCTGAGGCAATGGCTGAATCCTTAGAAAATGACCTCCAGTCTGTGGATTGGGGTAAAAAATGGATGGTAACTTTTAATGCCGCAAAGAAAAAGCTACTTTTCTTCAATAACTACAAGAAACCTCTTCAACCACCGATTGTCATGGCAAATAACACCCTACCTATGAGTTCAACATTCAAACTCCTCGGCCTAACCTTCACAGGTAACATGAATTGGAATAAATACATTGAAGACATTGCCAAGGCTGCAGCAAAGAAGGTGGGCTCCCTCTACCGTGCTAGTAAACTCCACACACCTGACATTATCCTGTATCTCTACAAAGCCACCATCCACCCATGCATGGAGTATTGTTGCCACATCTGGACTGAGACATCATCCACTAGTCAAGGTCCAAAAAAGAGTCGCCAATTTAATAGGTCCTTCACTATCCACCAAGCTCTAGCCCCTGTCCCATCGCCGTAATGTTGCTTCCTTGTGCCTGTTTTACAAGTACTTTAATGGATTGTGCTCTGATGAACTTGCTGCTATGGTGCCCCCTCGATGTAAATTTTCTTTAGACCAACCCGACAATCTGCCAAATCCCGTCCATACACTGTGGAGGTCCCCAGATGCCGAAGAGCTTTCTACTCTAAAAGCTTCTTTCCTCGTGCTGCTGGACTCTGGAACTCCCTCCCTGCACCCTGTTTTCCTGACGGTACTGACATGCAGAAATTTAAAACTAATGTAAACAGACATCTCGCTGCACAGCTCCCAATTTTGGTTGACCCTCCCCAAAAAACTTTCATCCTTTTTCTCAGTAGTCCCTTACGTCTACAGTGGCGGCCTGCCTTGTTTGGAGTGAACTATGTGAAAAAAGAAAAAAAAATTACATATGTGTCTTTACATATCATAAACACATGTAAATTAGATGGCAAAATAATAACTCTCTGTACATCTATATAATAATAAAGAATAATAATACTTCTCTATTATGATAATAATATTGATAATAAAGATGATGGTAATAATGATAATGATAATAATGATAATTATAATAATGATAATGATAATAATGATAATAATAAGAATATTATAGAAGTAGATTTATTATTTTTAGTTATGAATATCTAAAAAAAATTTTCATTTTATTTTAGTGTAATGTCTCAGAAATTAAGGGGGCCTTCCTGAAGCTAACACTTGATCTAGATAGATAGATAGATAGATAGATAGATAGATAGATAGATAGATAGCTATTCGAATATTCCATTAAAGTTCGTCTTTACCTCTCAAACGTGAGTTAGTAAAGAAGTGAAGAACATTAATTTTCCTCTCCCAATTGACCAATTAACTATGTTATAGTATATTTTTCCTATGATCTTTTTGTCTTATCATATTCCAGGACAAGAATTCATCTAGTCTGGTGGGGTATCCAGCTTAGTGCTGTTACTTGAAGTAACAGTACTAGGAGAAGGTGCACCATTCCTTGTATGAGCCAGTGTATAGTCGTGTCGATGGGATCTTATTTGGGCTTTGAATACTAGGTTATTTTGAATATTTGGTCTGGTTTACTTGTAGGGTGAAGTACCGTCATGTCAGATTGTGCTGGCAAACCCATGTACAGAGAAACCGAAGACACTCGAAGGTGGTGTATAATAGGTAATTCAAACTCCCCATATATCTTAACAGATATGTCACAGTTTATGAATTTTAAAATAAAATCAAAGTAGAAAATAACGAGTACGTCTAGTATATAAATATATATACAGGGTGGTGCATAGACCCATGAATAAGCTACTATAGAGATTCTGGCGATTTTTACAACAATAGTTAACAGAAAAGAAAAAAAGATGAAAATAACAAAAAGACAACAAATAAATGTAACCAAAGGCAATAAAAGTGGTTTTATCCCTGCGTCTTGTAAACCCTACGTATTGAACGTGGCGTCGCTTTTTTCTTTATGTTAAGCCGCGATAATCGCCCATAAAACGAAAATTAAACAAAAGTACAGCTAATAAAAATATACAGATCGGTTGAAAATTAAATTTTCTACCGATTGGAACCAGTTATTTGCTGTATTTTTGTTTAATTCTCGGTTTTGAGTAGTTGAACATATGACTATGAGGCTTCATGCCACCATCTTGAAAAATCTATTGTACTTTTATCGGATTAGTAAAATACAATAAAACCACATTGAAATACTTTAAAACACAAAAAATATTATCCGGGTAATTTTATTATTTATTGCCTTTGGTGACATTTATTTGTTGCCTATTTGTTATTTTCATCTTTTTTTCTGTTAAATATTGTAAAACATCGCCGAGATTCTTTTTATTTTTTACATAAGTATTATGATGTAAGTATCATTTATAATTTTATTTATTATCTCACCTTGATGACATACCATTAGCAATTCTGCTAAATATGTGGTTTCTTCAATGATGTGTGCAGATGTTTGGAAAGCACATTTTCAGGGAAATGGATTAGATGTCAAAGGCTGGTGGAATGTCGACCAAAATCTCTGGATCTGAGTCCTTTGTATTTAAATCAGTGGTTTATCCTAAGGAGGAGGAGTAATAGGCAATTACTTTTACTGGTTACTCATTCTGTTGTATGCTATGTGGTTAGAAAATGGGGTATCATTTAACATTATATTTATATAGTAAAAATGAACACACATTCTAAAGTCTACCATATTGTCTTTCTTATTTAAAAAATTTTAATCATGTATTTCCAGGAAGTTGATATGTAATCGGATGGAAAAAAATAAAATATCATTTTAATTTTTCTGTTTACAGTATTTTTTTTAAAATGAAAATCGCTCCAGACAAGGCATGAAGTCACTTGGTGTAAGAAGGTAAAAAATACAACTTCAAAGTCAAAAACTATACGATAAGTGTATGATGGATAGATTCCGACCCAGAAAACAGCAATTCTTCCTCCTTTGTCAGAAACATTGCTCATGGAATGTGAGGACTAAAGGATAAAATAAGGGAAGTAAGAGTTACAAGGCTGCCGAAAGTAAACCCAAGGTTCACTTTCTACTCTCCTTAGTATAAGGCAAAGGGTAACATCTTACCAAAACCGTTAATTCCAATGTAAGAAGGCAGTGGAAACGACTTTCAACCTTATGAAATTACTGATTTCAATTATACCGGCTCTAAAGTAAGTGTATAATTTACAATGAAGGTATAATAACACATTGACACCCCCACCCCCCAATATTCACACCTCTATACATGAGAATTTTTTAAAATTGTTATTTGGCAATCGTGTTCTAAACGTGGTAAGCGACAATAATATATATCTTGTTTCTAACCTTTTCCAACTTTCGATTTTTCCAAATTTGATGTATGAATCTGATTCTCTTTGATAACAGTAATCCAAAATCTCAGCCTCCTCCTCATCATCATCATCCGATTTATTTCTTAACAGGCCTTTGATTAGTCCTCTATAAGAGGGTAGGGCCTGTTTGTCAGTCTTGATCGAAGTCTTCATCTCCAGGCTTAGCGGTCGCGAGGATCAAAGTTTGCATTTCCCAGGGCCGCACGGTCGTATTTACACAGCTCATCTCAAGAGATCCTTAGTCTTCCAGCCTGCCGACTTGATGCAATGGACATGTCTATCTCATCCTGCCCAGCTTAAAGATCAAATATTTCTTTTATACTAAGCTTAGAGAGAAGAGTCTTTTTACCTGACATTACAGATGCATCTAATCATGGCTCTTTTGTTGCACTGCAGTCTCTTGAGAGTGCTCACAGTTAGTGTCTCGGAGCCATAAAGCATGACACTCCTCACACAGCTGACGCAGCCTGATCAGATTAATAATTTTTGACTTATCAACGTTTCCATTGCATAACTTCGAGAATACTGCATACAATATGGAGAAGTAAGGTCCAGATAAGATTTTGGCCCATCCTTACATTGTTGGGCAGAGTATGCAGTTTCACGACTGACTTATGTTTTTGTTTAAACTGTCGAATCAAAGTCTACCTATTTTTATCTTTTGACTATGTTATTACAGTGAGTAGTTTGTCACTATAGAGAAAGTGACATGTTTCTCTTGAAATTATGTTTGGGTTGCTGGTAGAGAAGATATGATATTTAAAAAGCAAAAAGCAATGAATAAAACAGTACATAACCTCAATCGATGCAATTAGAGAATGTATTTCCAACTTATATTTATATATGAAGGATTTTGTTTCATGATACCATGGTTTCACGACTAAAATGGAATCTGGCTAAAATTTGATGGGTGTTATCTGTCATGTCGTTTGTCATCTTTGCTCTGCAAATCACCCAGCAATTTTTTAGTCAGGTTCCGTTTTAGTCATAAAGCTGTGGTTTCAAGAGAGGATTAAAGCTTCTGTAAAATCCTTAATAAAAAAAATATTATCCGCCTATAGAATAAGTGAACACTGTTTTGGATTTCTTTCCACTGGACAGAACCAACTATATATTATTATTTACTAACTAGGAGTTCTCACACAGGTCATCAGTGATTGCTCACCGACAACCGGTGGTATTCCCTGGAGTCTGAGTGACAACAAGTCTCCCCAGATTTCCAGTATTCTCCACCTCTTTTTGATAGCCACCGCAAATAAACTTGCAGTATCACAACAGCCGTTTACCATTGATTTCTCGCTGGTAAGGACCATTGGTCTTCTCTGGGATTTGGGTGGCAATAAGCCTCCCCAAGGTTCCAACAGTCTCTGCACTTCCAGTGGAGGTCTGGTTTGTGCTGTCCCTCCTCGGTCTTCTCATCCTCCTTGACCCTATGCAAATATTTTGTCTGGTGTCAGCCTAGGCTGGTACCATATTTTTATTTATTTTTTTTTTTTTTTTTAATTTAAATTTTTTTTTTAAATATATTTTTTTGGGGGGGGGGGAGCTGATGGTGTTTCTTGCTATTTCTGTTCATTGGTTCATTTTTGCGTCGTGTCAGTTGGGGCATGGCCACCGAGAGTTACTACAGGCCTGTTTGCTAGAAAATGACGTCACTGCATTGCGTGTCAAAACAATGGCCGTCGTAATAACAATAAGAAGGCATTTCGACTTCTCCATTCACTAAATAATCCATAAAAATTCAGGAAATCACCCAATTTTAATGAAATTTTCAGTATTTATTAATTAATGATCACGGAATATAATAAATCCATTACTTTATTATAAAACTTGATGCAAATGTATTATTTCCTGTAAACAAAAACACCTTTACTAAAGTTATCCAAAATATCAAAACATGTTGACCCTACGATATTGTAAATATTTAAAACAAAGCATTAGAAAACTTTAAAAATTGCATGTAAAAAAAGAAAAGAAAGGAACACGATTCGATTTATCCTGAAACTGATCTTTATTCAATATAAATTTAAAGAAAATAATAATTCACGATCAAATACTGCAAAAAAATGAATTATGAATTACCATTATTTAAACTTCTAACCCAATCAACCGTAAGTAATTCAGACTTTGAAATTTTTGTTTAAAAATTATACAAAAAAAAGTTCAATGTTAACTGTTTGTTTAATAATGGAATCACCAACTCCTATCTTGCTATTAAGAGATAGGTACGTGCAAAATCAAAGGCCGATCCCCTAAAATGTAAAACATTTTGACCCTCCCTTCACTTAAAAATTCACCAAAATTCAGGAAATCAACGAATTTTAATGAAATTTTCAATATCTATTAATAAACAAGCACAGGAGATATAGTGAAACCATTTTTTTTTAATCTTAGTGAAAATGTATTATTTTTTTAAACAAAATACACCTTTACTAAACGTATATTTTTATATATATAAAAAAAATCCATGATTTTTTTTTTATATGTATATGTTTAAAATAATTTTTTTTTAACTATTTCGTATATATTACGAAAAATGCCCCTACACTCTTGTTAATAAAGTCATTATAACCCGAAGAAAAATTCATTTTGTTAATTAACGATATTATTAAAGCATTGTTTAATCAATATTTTCACACAATAAAAATTGTCAACTCTCGGTGGCCATGGTTGGGGCCGGTGTAATTTATTGGTGGGGGGGGGGGACAGCTTATAAAGCGATGTTTCATGCATTTTCTGTTTCTTTGTGTGTGATGTGTTCTTTCGGTGGTTTTGTTTTCTTCCTGTAGTAGATTCCATGTGACCCTTCGTAGCTTATGCGTGTTAGTTTCTGCATTCAATGATTTTTTTAAAGATTGTAGCTGCTTTGATCATTGCTGTCCTTTGTATAGTTCCAATGATCCATTTGATTCCAATTTCTCCTACGATTATTGGTATTATACTGACTTTCTTCATGCTCCATATTCCTTTCAGTTCTCTGGCTAGTTCCGTGTATTTGCTTCGTTTTTCCGTTTCTTTGATGTTCACTCTGTTGTTTGCTGGAACGGCGAAGTCTACGATTTTGCAAGATTTTTCCTTCTTGTTGATTATTATAACATCCGGTCTCCTTGCTTGTATGAGTTTGTCTGTTTGTATATCCATATCCCAGATGATTTTGTGTTTTTCGTTTTCCAGTACTGTTTCTGGGTTATGTTTGTACGATTTATCTGCGTATTCGAAATTCAATTGTTTGCACAGTTCCTGGTGTACTGCTTTCCCCACACAGTTATGTCTGTTCTTGTATTCTTTTTGGGCTAGTTTGCTACATTCACTTAATATATGATTTACTGTTTCGTCTCTTTGTCCACACAGTCTGCATTTACTGTTTTCGTGGGTTTTATCTATTTTAGCTTTAATGTAGTTTGTCCTAATTGCGTTGTTCTGTGCAGCCATCAGTAAAGATTCCGTTTCTTTGTTCAAGTGTCCTTTTCTTAGCCATGCCCAGCTATTGTCGTTGGTTTCTTCTCTTGTCAGTCTTCTGAAGTGTCCATGTAGTTTATTTTCTTCACACTTTTCTTTTCTTGCCGTTTTATTTCTGGTTTCAGTACTTCCAGCGTTGTTCGTTGGAACGGTGTCTCTTTTTTTTTAGTCTTCCACACAATCTTCTATACTTACCAGTCCTCTTCCCCCTTCGTTTCTTTTCATGTAGAGTCTGTCCGTATCGTCTTTTGGATGTAGTGCATTGTGCATGGTCATTAATTTTCTAGTCCTTTGGTCCAGGTCCCTGAGTTCCTCTTTGGTCCAGCCTATGAATGGTCCAGAGTATCTTATTAGTGCTACTGCCCAGGTGTTTATTCCTGTTACTAGATTCCTGCTATATAATTTCGTTTCTAGGAGTTTTCTTGTTCTTCGTAAATATTCTTTTTCAATCTTCTCTTTCATTTCTGTAGATTTGATGGTGTCTGCTTCCAGAACTCCAAGATATTTGTAGCTATCCTGTTCGCCTAGCGCCCTCATTTCCTCTTGGTTGGGGAGTTCCATGCCCTCTGTTGTCTCCAGTTTCCTCTTTTTATTTCTAGTAGTGCACACTTTTCCATTCCGAATTCCATTTGGATGTCCTGGCTGAAGATTCTTGTCATATTTATCAGCTTTTCCAGTTCCTTTTTGCTTTTTGCAAATAGTTTCAGGTCATCCATGTATATCAGGTGGTTTACTCTTAGTTCTGTGTCTGTAAACTTGTATCCGGCATCACATTTAATGAGTATGTAGTTAAGTGGCATCATAGCTATTATAAACAGTAGTGATGATAGGGAGTCTCCTGGGAAGATGCCTGTCTGTATCTTTATCTCAGTCAGGTGTTGTCCTCCGGCTGTCAGTTCCAGTCTCCATGTTTCCATTGCTTTCTTAATAAGATTAATCATCCTTTCGGGTATTTTGTATATTTTCAAACATTCAATTATCCAGGGATTCTGTCATAAGCTTTTTTGTAGTCAATCCATGCCATGGATATGTTCTTTTTACTGTTTTTTACCTCCTTCAGGATCTTTTGATCGATGTATAGGAGGTCATGCACCCCTCTTTTCCCTTTACAGCATCCTTTTTGTTCTTCAGGGAGTAGTCCACGTTTGTTTAGGGACTGGTAGATTTGTTCTCTCAGTTGTGCCGTCAGGATTTTCCACATTGTTGGTAAACAGGTAATTGGCATCTTTTTGTATAAACGTTGTCCTTCCTTTGGTCATCCACACTGGTATGCCTGTTTTGTGGATACATCTTCTCAATTTCTGCGCCAGTCTTTCATGTAGGGTCGTGAATTTTTTAAACAAATATGCATGTATTCCATCATGGCCTGGTGCTTTCCAGTTTGTCATTTTCCTTAGGGTGTCCTTAATGGTTTCTTTAGTAATCTCTGTTTCTGTTCCTTCTTTTATTTCCTGTAGTTCATTTTTCATGTTTTTCAACCACTTGGCATTTTTGTTGTGTGTTTTAGGATTTTCTCATATCTCTGTCGGGTCAGGTTGTTCTGATGTTATTCGTTCTCCGTTTACGTTTTTGTAAAACTGGCTTTCATTGTTTTCAAAGGTCCTGTTCTGTTTTTGCTGTTCTGATTTGTATCTATATCGTCTCAGTCTTCCCTCTATTGCTGCTATCTTTTGTTTTAATTCTTCATGTTTCTTATTCAGCCTTTCTTTGTGAACTGGATTTCTGCTCTTCCATCCTTTCCTATTTTATTTCATCCTGTTTACGGTGTAAGCTTCTTTCCGGAGTTTGGTTATCTGGGTTTCCAGTCTGATTTCCCATCCAGGTTTTGTCGGTCCATTCTTTTAGCCAGGCTTTTTTTCTTTTCTTAGTTTCATACTTACTGATTTTGCCCCATGCATATATCAAGTTGTTTAGGTCTGTGATAGTGTCTGTTGGGATGTACGCTGGTACCGTGTTTACTGTCTCTGTTTCAACTTTTAACTTCTTCCAATCTTCGTTCCTTAGAGATGGGAGATTTGTTTTGTTCTCAGACATGTAGCGTTTGATGTTTTCCACTTCTCTTGCTTCTTCCTCGGTGAGTTCTACTTCGGTGAGTTCTGTGATTTCGTAGACTTCGACCCCTTCCGTTACTGGGTTTATGTTTTGTCTGTCTTCTTTCTGGGGGGTTTCGACGGCTGATGTTTCTTGCTCTGTTCCGCTCTTTTGTTTGATTTCCGTCAGTTCCATCTCCAAGAACCATCCTCTCTTGAGGATCTGTTTTGCTTGGTCTGCTATCCTTTGTTTCGTTGTATAGTAGCCAACAGCAGTGTTCCAAAGATGTTTCAATCGCTTCCGGTAGCCTCTTTCTGTGGGGTGGCGACTTTTGTAGTAGCATTCCATTACTAGTCTGTTCTCCTTTGTGGTCCATTTCTTTCTATATTTTTCAGGGTTTTTTTCATTCCTGCGTTTTTGTGTTTGGTCTGTGTTCTTGTCATACCTGGAATTGGAGGGATTACTTACCTGTTTTTTTGTCCGTAGTTTTGTTCCTGAAATCAAAGGAGCCAGCATTCGCAGGATGCGGACCAGGTCCCCCATGTTGGCCATCGAGGGAGCACCTGCCCATCATGACACTCAAATCTTTCTTCTGAGTCCCACGGGTTTCATTGTTATTGTTGTGCATTACTCATATGTTGGTGTATGTGGCTACACCAGACTCAGGTTTCGTTTGCCTGTACTCCTGTCACAGGAATAGTGTTTATCTCCTTTTAATGAGGTGAAATGTACACTATCACACAAAAAAAAAAAAATTATATATATATATATATATGTTACGTAACTGCATAGTATAAGTTTTATAGGCTAATCTTTGACAGCCGGGGGATAGACAATAGATTCCCCTCCCGTTTTTATCTGATAAATTTACGCCTAATTATAAAACACATACAAGTCTTTATATTTTAGACAATAATTTTCAAAAATTCCATAAGTAAAAATTATTTTTCTGTCAAGTCTTTAGGCAATAAATCATATCTGACTAGTTTTAAATATTAAAAGCGAGGAGTTACATCTTATCTTTTTTTTTTTTTTTAACAGGAGAAACAAAAAGATATTTAAAATTCTTGCGGCTACTTATCTCTGTTTGGAGGCTTGAAAAACCGAAGGGGGGGGGGGTGTTTGTCACGTGTCCCCACATTCCAGTCTTTTTATCATATTTTGGACAATAATTTTCAAAAATTCCATAAGTAAAAATGATTTTTCTGTCAAGACTTTGGGCAAAAAATAATATCATTATTATTATTATTATTATTATTATTATTATTATTATTATTATGATTATTATTATTATTATTATTATTATTATTATTATTATGATTATTATTATTATTATTAGCGGGGGTGTAAAAGTATCTGGTATAGTACCCAGACGCGATGCTACTCTAATCGGCGAGATAGACCTGTAGATTTTATTAGATCATCCATCTAGGAGATGAAAACTGATATAAAGTCTGCACTCTAGATCGTCTTGATAAAGAAATGACAACTTGTATGGCTGTTCATACCAGCAAGACTTGTAAAAATAAGTCATCTGCGTGCTCACAACCGGACATTGCAATCTTCTAGGAATGGCCTTTTTCTGTAAACAAGTGGCAATCATTATTAATGTATATATATATATATATATATATATATATATATATATATATATATATATATATATATATATATATATGACATTAAGTCAGAAGTTTCAGTTTGAAGAGCAGTTTCAAATTTCAGTTGTTGTTCTTTTGGGGAGGGGATTCCTTGGATTTTGTCACCATGTGAGTTTTTCTCGTGTATTTCGTCTTGCCATTTTTTGGGTCAAGTCTTCTTAAACTTCTCCTATTTTCCGTTCTCCTGTTTTTTGAATAATATGTTTTCTTATTACTTGTAAATGAACTCCTTGCTCTGATAATCAGCAAAGTTAAACTAAAAACTACATACCTTCTTTTGACCTTGCTGTGAAACGCACGTAAGAAAAAGTTTTGATTTTGGAAAAAAATAAATTAAAAAAAGGAAAGAATATTAAAAATATTAAAATAAAATTAAAATAAAAAAGTTTTGTTTGTCAGAAAAAGAAGAAATACAGGTTTTAACCGAAATATAAAAATAAAGGAAATTGAAATGAATATGAAAATTATGGTTTGGGATTGATTTTTCCTATGGTCATTGGAATGAAACTATAAAGTATATATGCTCTGAATCTTGTAGTACAACTTCATTGAGCTTGCAATTGAAAATATTTCAAAAATTATAAGGAGTATATGCCTAAATATATATTTTTTATAAGAACTTACAAATATGTATATATATATATATATATATAGTAAGTTATGAAAATCTATTTATGGCAATTAAGCTACACAGAGGCTTCCGTGTTTCATCCTCATAGGGAATCATCAAGCTAAAAGGCATTCGATTCCCTATGGGGATGAAACGCGGAAGCCTCTGTGTAGCTTAATTGCCATAAATATATTTTTATAACTAGCTCTACTCACGTATTGAGCACTGTTGAAGTAAATACTGAAAATCGATACATAAATAGTATATCTCCTCATAACATTTTATGTGCATGCATGAAATAATAATATATATATATATATATATATATATATATATATATATATGTATATATATATATATATAAAGAGAGAGAGTTGATTACACAAACACATTTGAATGAAAAGGAGTAACATGTATCTGTTTTAACATTTATATTTCACTGAAGTGTTTTTGAATTACCCTTTATGAAACAAATAACTTTTAAAGCTTAAAAATATTGTTCTAAGTTATCAAATATTTAAGTTATGTTTCTTGCAATTCATTAATATTTTCAATCTCTGTTTTTTGTGTTTGTTTTTATATTTTTGTGCCATGAGCACATATTCTTATATGAGATATCTGGGACAAATATCCCAGATATCTCAAATGACAAATTAATGTGAAAGATCAACTTAAGTAACTTGAGCAAGTTTATTTTACAACTTGTTTGAGAATTAAATTTGAGCGAGTTGACAACACTTGATTAAAACTGTAAAAAGTAATTAGGAACTGAATGTATTAAATCTTTTGATCTTAATCAAACAAATCACACAAAACAAGAATGGACGTTCTGAAGATGCACCCATTAAATCTTCGCGGTTAACAATGAAAATGCTATTTCAAATCTGAGTATGACAGATAAACGAAAATGCTATTTCAAAGAAGCGTGACAGACTGACAGCAAAGCTTCTTATAGAGATGCTCAGATGCATCTAAAATGTGCATTCATTCACTCCCCATGTTTTACAATGAAAATGCTATTTCAAACTTAAGCGTGACAGACAAACTAAAATGCTATTACCAACTTAAACGCAAGGGGCAGACAGAGCCTCTTATAAAGATGCTTGGACGAATCTAAAATGATTTACGTCCATTCAATCTGCACGTTATTTGATGGAAATACTAGTCAAAACTGAAGTGTGACCGACACAAAGACAGAGTCTTTAAGAGATATGTAATGGCAAATCTCACGAACGAGTCGAAATACACATCTACCAGATGTGTTTTGTAGAAAACTGACCTACAGGGTGACCAAAAAGAAAAAAAATGTCACCCATGGAATCGACAATAAAATTCACAACCTTCTCTGCAATCCAGCTATATTTGGTATAACTAACTGCCTGAGGCATCCCGACCGTGGAATGTCGACGGGGCTTCCCAGGCAATTTTTAAGAGGTCAGAGTGTCCTTTCTTTAGGGGTACTGGCTTATTCTCCTCACCTTCCGGCCTTGTGACATATCGTCCTGCAGTGGGGAGGAAGTAAATAGCAGTCAAGTAGCTGAGCTACTTGCTGACATAATACATGCCAGTCGAGGATCTGTCCTCGATAATCAGTCCGACAGAGACTGAGCCATTTCGGTGACCTTTTATCTGTCGGGCTGTCGTATTAGTCCTTGGTAGTCCTAGGAGATCAACCCTCGCAGGCCTTGCCTCCCCTCTTTGGGAGGAGTTTGTTTATTGCTAACTGCCTGAGGCACCTCGACCATGGAATGCCGACAGGGCTGCCCAGGCAATTTTTCAGGGGCCAGAGTGCACTTGTTGTGCTGGCTTATTCTCCCCATGTACCTGCCTTGTGCCACATCTCCCTGCGGTGGGAGAAAAGTTAATACCAAGTCGAGTAGTAGAGCTACTTTCAGACAGTATGCAGTCCTCAACAATCAGTCTGATAGAGACTGGGCCTTTTATCTGTCGGGTTGTGGTATTTATTCTGTTCACCTTCCCAGGCCTTGCCTTACCACTTTGGAAAGAGTTAGTTCCTGAGGTGCCCTTACCGGAGAATGCCTACAGAGCTGCTCAAGCAATTTTTATGGGGCCATTATGCACCACTTCTTGTGCGTTGCCTTATTTTCCCCACCTTCAGGCCATGTGCCGCATCTGATATGAGGCATGTAAATACTGAGTCGAGTAGCAGAACCTATACTGGCGACATTGTATTACTTATTCTTTTTTATTTTTCAACATATGTATTTGTCTTATTTATTTATTATGCCCCTTCGAAGTTTTACTTGTTTTAATATTTTATTTTTTACTTATTTCATGTACTGGCGAAAATGTCCCGCTTTGAAAAATAGCTAACCAAAATTTCATGAATTCCTTTCAATGACACTCCCCAATCAGTGTAGATCCAATCTGCACACAACGAATGGCATTAAAATTACTATAAATGAGGCATAAAAAGTATTAGCTGATATTATTTGCACTTGAATGCCCTATTTTTTCTTTGGAAGAATGAGAAAATGTGGGAATTCTACCGTTGGTTGTTTCAATTAAAATTCAGAGCTGTTCACCAGAATTCTTTTCATGTGCATTTTCAATAGTAAAATTCAGGACAATCTTTTTAAAAATCCAATTTGCTTTGGTTTTTCTCAGCGTTAATATCTATTAGTAATAAAGATGTGGTATCTGTTTGTCTGGAGCCAAAACTATACTATTACTTCTATTAATGTACTATGTTTCAATTTTTAATTCAGGGGTATGGGCTAGTGTAGTATCTATTCTGTTGCCATAAGATCATCCTCCCAAGCATTTGGAGAGAGGTAGTGTAATATCTGTTCTGTTGTCATGATACTATCCTCCTAGGCATTACTTCCCCATTTTTTGTGGGTAGTGTAGTATCTTTTCTGTGGTCATGATACTATACTCACAGCCATTACCTCCTCCATTTTGGAGGGAGGATGGGTAGTGTATTATCTCTTATGTTGTTATGAAACCATCTTCCCAGACATTACCTCATTTATGGAGGCCGTAATGTAGTATCTCTTCTGTTGTCTTGATACTATCATACCAGACATTACTTCTTCCTTTGGGGGGGGGGGGGTAGTGTAGTATATGTTCGTTCATCATGATACCATCCTTTCAGGCATTACCTATTGCTTTTGGGGGGAGGTATGTAGTATCTGTTCTGTGGTCATGATAGCATCCTCCCACGGATTATCTTCTTTCTTTCTAGCAAAAATATATATACTATTATATTCTTGCTAGTTATGTTAATTTCGCTTAAGATAATGGAATGGAAATGTCTTTATTTGTTCAAATATAAAATAAATATTAAGTTTCGTAATTTTTCCGATGAGGATTGATAGTTCGTATTGGTTGGATTATTCGGACTACTGTACTCATCTTGGTTGTTATTTTCACCACGTTTTGGCCGATGTAACCTCCGACCTACTTTAGGTGCATCTCTTCGAACTCAGAAACCTGTACAGAATTTTAAACTGAACTTTTATTCAATCCATTGGGTAGCATATTCTCATTTCATCAACCATGCCTATGTAGAAATGTTCATTATATTTTTTTAAATTATTATCGCCTGGAGTAAGGACTGAACGTTTAACTTCCAGAACACTGTCAGAACTGAACCCATTGGCGTTAATCCGTTCTAAGTGACAGTCTTAATAAAGATGATAATAAGTAAAGATAACATGATAATTAGCACTTCTATCTGGCCATGGCTGATGGAACGAGAACACTCTACCCTTGTGGCTTAAATATAGATTTCAGTTCGAAATGCTGTATAAGTTCTAGAGTTCGCATTGAAGATTCCCAAGTTTGGACAGATGCACCTGAAAAAGATTGAAGGTTATATTGTGAAAATAACAGCCAATATGAGAATAGTAGTCCGAAAAAGACGAATAAAATACTTTTAACACTAAAGATTGGATATGTATAAAATAATAAGTAATGTTTGTAAAAAAAGAATAAAAAATTTTTGTTTACAATTTAATTTTTACTTTTTCATTTTGATTTTTTAAATTTTATTTTTTTTACTTTTTATGTTTGTAAAAACTTACATTTTAAATAATCTAATAGCCGTAATTTGTAATTAACTGACAAAGTGACCAATCTTATACTTTCGTGGTTTTCATTCAATTGCTTATCTTTTAATGTTCGACAGAATGTGGCATTCTGGTCTTCTACACAAACTTCAGGGTTATGGTATTAGTGGTAAGGTTCTTGAGATTATTAAGTCTTTTCTTTTTGATCGAAGCTTGCAAGTAATCCTGGATGGTGTCTCCTCATTCTCTTTTCCTACCAATGCTGATGTTCCTCAGGGCTCTATTCTAGGCCCAACACTGTTTCTTCTTTATATCAATGATCTTCCTGAGAAAATTATTCAGAAAATTAACATCTATGTTGATGATACCACTCTCTATTCTGGTGTTGCTTCTGGCCCATCTCCCTCAGATCAGTCGAAATATGCAGTTAATCTAGAAGTTGATCTGGGTTCGGTTGTGGATTATGGTATGAAATGGCTTGTTCTGTTTAATCCTGTAAAGCCGCAGCTCGTGTCTTTCAATCGTAGGCATGTCCCTTTTTTCCTGAGATTCTCATGTATGGCTCTGCTTTTCAGGAGAAATCGACACTGAAACTTCTTGGTGTTTCTCTCTCATCAAATCTTTCTTGGAGTTCATACATTAGATCCATTGCTCTTTCTTGTAAAGTCGGTTCTCTCTATCGCTCCAAACACTGAGGCTCTACTATCAGACCATGCATGGAGTACTGTTGCCATAGTTGGGCTGGTGAATTTCTGTCCCATTTCAGGGTTCTTGATAAGGTGCAGAAACGTATCTGTAATTTGATTGGCCATAGCCTTTCTTCTTCTCTGCACCCTCTCTCTCACAGACATAATGTTGCTAGTCTCGTTCTTTTCCATAAATACTATTATGGCATGTGTGTTTCATAATTTTCTGATCTATTCCCTGCTTCCTTTGTTCCAGCCTGTTTGACTCGTTGGTTTAGTTGTATCCACTAATTCGCTGTTTTTATACCTCATTGTAATACAGCGTCCTATTTCAGTAACTTTCCCAAAACTACAGGGTTGTGGGACTATCGTCTTGCTGACTGTTTTCCTTCTACCTATATTCTTGGTCTTTCAAGACTAAGGCCAATAGGCATCTCCTGTCTTTGCAATAATCATCTTCCATTATGTCAAGTGGTTTCATGCCATTTCTGGATCGATTTCCATAAAACACACTATCTCTCTCCCCTCTCTTTTTCTCTCCCTTCCTCCTTTTCCCCCCTCTCTCTCTCTGTCTGTCTCATAAGGTTTAAAACAATTTCAAGAAAAATGTCAAAGAAGTTGATTAAAAACAATCCAGATGGTGATTGGTAGTCCAAAATGAAAATGAAAAAGTTATCTAGGCGGGAAATTTGCTTGCTATCGATGCAATATATGACAATGAAGAGTCTATTCAGGGTGTATGCAAATTAATAATAAAACCATGGAAAAAGCAAAATCACACAAAAAGTTCAGAAGACTTACTCGGTGTTGAATATTATAATGTCCAATTTAATAAAATTACACTTCTATACAGCGCTCGATGCCTTCTCAGACAGAGCGTTATAATAATTGAATAAATTGCATGTTTTTAATCGGATGTGACCAGAGAGATCATTAGACTATCCAAACACTTTCTTGTACGGATTTGTGTACTTAATAAGAAAGGTAGAAATAGGTAGGATTAGAAATAATTCCTCTGTACTCATATTCTGGGTAGCTTAATGCTTGGCATGCATCAATTCTACTGATACGTAGACTGACTGATGAAATTGATTATACGTCTATACCAAGTCGAGAAAGGATCGCTTTGATCTACATTTATAATTACATTATTTCAAGAAAAATTATTCTTTGCAAAATAGACAAAATATATTCCCTATTAACTTTCGGTGGTTTTTATTCATTCAAAAGTTTGTGCAACGCTTTGCTATAATGACCGTGGGTCAGGTGGATGTGCGACTGCAAACTGGAAGAAAAGATCTCATTAATTATGCTTTATCAGAAACTTCGTATTGGGAAGGTTACAAATGCCTAACATGCTCAGCGTCTCAGGTGATTTGGCGACATGTCGCGTGCCATATCTTGCATCAACTCCATAATGCGTTAAAATATCCCGGACATTGGAGAGCAAGATAGACCAAGAAAAATGTAGTTCGAGTGCATAAGAAGCGATGTAATTGCTTGCAGCCTGGCTAATCTTTGAACCGGACTGAATGAATAGCAGGCATGAAATGTTGGCTGGTGTTTCCCACCACCTAAATACCAAAACTGAATGATGTATCTTGAAAAACCTACTAACCAGCCATGAACTCAAGAGTGTCAACAAAGGCTTTTTACAGCATTTCATGAAGATAACACACTAAATATTTTAAACTTCCATTCAATTTAATACTATTTTTATTGAGGACTTTTTTCTCAAATAGAAAAAGGTTCTTCCAAAATCCAGCCTGTTCACAACCAGAAGCAAATTCTCTGTTATGTTCGCTCTGGAAAAGCTTGCACATCCGCCTACACAATGTGTTCATTGTTATCTTTGACAGATTTTCGTCAGAATAAACCCTGACATCATGATGTTAGTGGGTATGTGTTCCATCTTGCAGTAAATAAAGTGCGTTTGCAATCAGTAAAATAATGGATTCCTGCATTTGTTAAAGTTCTTTTTCAAATGTATTTTTTACTGCAAGTCACAACAGTTTTGGCGGGGAGCAAATTGTACTATCTGTTCTGATACTACATTTCATCTTTCTCTCCTCGGTCAGTGAAGGAGAAATCCTTTTAGACTGAGGCAATTTTAATTTTTGTTCCAATCAAGAATGCCTCTTTTTGGGGAGCTGGATTTCCCCCACACTAAAAAACGACCTTGTATCTAACTCTGTCCTCGTGGGGAGGCAAGTAAATAGGAATAACAGTAAGGTATATTATAGGTGGAACTGTTTGAAACTCTCTTCTAAGATTGATAAGTACTTCAGCTATCATTTTTTACTTGAGAATACATTTTCCTTTTGTAAAACTTAAACTTATTCTAACCATGATTAAAAATCCATTTTCGGTAATATATGATGTTGATTCTAGAAAATGTCTAAAATTTAAGGCTTAAGCTTAAGAGGTCTTAAGAAAAAATTGAAATTCATGGAATCTTGCTTAATTTGGTGTCTAATGACAATGGATCAGATTTAATGCAAATTTTCAAAATTTCACAAAAATTGGAGGTATCTGAATTTCCACAAAGAGCTTTCACCCCTTTTTACCCCATTTGCATAAAACTAAATTAAACTAAATATAGCCCACATTACCCACCCTTACGCCAAAATTCATTATGATCGGTTAATTAGTTTAGGAGTGAATCCTATACATAGAAATATATAAACATATACAATGTCAAAGTTTTAAAAAAAATAATGTGCCCATGTTACTCACCGTGTTGCCTAGAATATATATTCCAAAATTCATAATGATCCATTCATTAGTTCAGGAGATTATTCTGTACATAGAAATATATAAACATTCCTAGCTTTACATATATAGATATATACTAGCAGGAATGAGGATTACCACGATGTACTTTTTCACTATGCTCATAACACCACATTACCTTCTTTGTTTTTACTGCCCCATTCTCCCAGTTTCGTCCCCTAATATAGTTGGAAGAAGTTGAAATATTAGAAAACTCTCTGAATTAGTGTCTTATACATGGTTTGAATTTCATTAAAATCGAATATACGTAACTGAAGTTTTAAGGGGATCTGTATTAATGGGTCACTTAGAGGTATGCGCACATAGATATTCAGGACTACTTCCATTGTCTTCATCAGAGAAATTTATACATATGACTTTAATTCCATAAAAATAGGATATATTTGAAGTTTTAAGGGGGTTATACTCTCATAACCCCGTTAGGGATGCACTTAGAGATTCGGGAACACTTCCATTGTCTTCCCCAGTAAATTTTACATAAGATTACACTTTTAAATTTTATGTTATAAAGAACACACAAATATCACACACACAGACACTGAGTTTTATATATATATATATATATATATATATATATATATATATATATATATATATATAAGTATAAATTTTTATTTATACAAACATTATTGGTTACATATGTGCATACATGTTTAAAAAACAGGGATGGTTAGGTCGTAAAAAAGGCTGAAGAACGGTCAACAAGTAAAATAGGTAATCCAATACCAATTCATAAGAAATAGAAATAGAGAATAACCAATCCCAAACAAAGATTTATTCTGAAAAAATCTGCAAACCCATCTCATTACTCTACATCCTTGGTCTGATGAGGTTGACTCTCTGCGAAGAGTGCAATCGAAACATGTATGCACATATGTAACCAATAATGTTTGTATAAATAAAAATTTATACTTATAAACAGCTCTACTTGTTATTGAGCACTTTTTATAAACACTTGAGTTTCAACGGATTTACATCTACAGAAACTAATACAATACATGTACTATATATATATATATATATATATATATATATATATATATATATATATATATATAGTAAGTTATATGTTGTAAAAGCATGTATACATGTTTTATTGGAGGCATTCTACATAGTTTGAAACTGTTATATGCATAAATCATGTTGATTAAATTAAATTCCTCCTCAAAGGTAATAAAGTAAAGCTCATTCTTTTTTAATTTGACGCTGCCAGAATTGGGAACAGATCTTTAGCAAACGACTGAAATGAATCTTTCAGAATCATGAAAATCACATTTGTAATTCAAAACGACAAGAGCAGCTTCAGTGTGATTTGGCTTAACCAACATTTGGTGGCATAAGCATTAACACAGTTTAACCAAGGGGACAATTTCTGGATTCACAGATGTCTAAGGTTTTCTGGGGATGTCAGCATGTCGACATACAGTCAAACTTTGGTAGTGTATGGTTTCAGATGTTTATGCATAAAAAAACCTATTGTAACTGAATTATAGTGAAGCAGTCTTGTTTTTTTTGTTGTTTTTTTTTACTTTTGTTTAATTTATTTCAAAATTAGTTTATTTCCGGCATCTTCTTCCACAGATTACCCTGGTATCAACCAGGGTAATCTCTATGTTCCCCATCATTAAAACAAATCCACTTTTTATGAGCCTTTTCGAAATATTAGTTTTTTTCAAGGTAGTTTTATTCTTTTTTTATATACTACAAAAAGGATTGATCTTTATACCCGACCTGGTACTGAAGGTTTAACGATGAGCAAGAGTTGGATTTATTTTTTTATATTACTTTTTTTATTATTATTTATGAGTGGAGAATAATGTTTAAAGTATGACAACAGTAACATTCGATTTTTTACTGGCAACGTAACTGAAAAAAGGTGCTTTTTTAGATTTTTATGTCAACGTGGCTTCCGGTTAAATTTATGACGTCACGTCCGCTACGGATGACCCTAATTGAAAAAAAAAGGTTTTTGTTTATGCGATTTTCATAAATTAGTTTTGTTTATGCGATTTTTTTTATTAGTATTGTTCCTTCGAATTATAGTTTGATAATAATATTATCAAACATATTTTTTTTTTTTAATTTCGACTTCCGCTTCCTTTTTTCATTGCTAATTAATGATTACCTTCCCATAAAGTTAAAATTAAAGTAATGGACAACTTAATTAGTGATATTATTCCAGCTGCAGAATTATGTTTTATAAATATCAATTTGAACAATTTAATGATGGAAACGAAAGACACTAGCAGTGCAATGAATTGGTTGGCTAGACATGGACTAATTGCCAACAAGCAAATGTGCCTTAAATGTCCTCACCCATGGAGATGAATCTGCATCGAAAAATGTTCTATTAATTGAATCAGCCTGACTTCTTAAAAATGACGATAAAAGAAAATAATTAAACAAATGCATTGTTATTATTAAACTATAATTCGAAGGAACAGTACTTATAAATCGCATAAACAAGAAAGTCTAACAACAACGGTTTTTTTTTTCATTTACGGTCATCCGTAGCGAACGTGACGCCATCAATTTAACCGGAAGCCACGTTGACATAAAAATCTGGCGCTCTTGTATCTGAGGGGGGATAACTCTTTTTTTACTTAGCCGCCGCTATTCCGCATTCGCTTATACTTTGGCAAGGAAGATAACTTTGCCACAAAGTTTATAAACTTTATAACAATTAATAAAAAAAATGTTACGATTTTGAAATACGTTAAAAATAACTTTTAAATGCGTTCAAAATAACTTTTAAGTACTTTTATTTACATGCCACAAATTGTATACACTTTATAACAATTAATAAAAAAAAAATGTTACGGGCTTTAAATGCATTCAAAATAACTTTTAAGCACTTTTATTTACATGCCACAAATTGTATACACTTTAACAATTAATAAAACACATGTTACTCAAAGAAAGAAATAAAATGCGATGATAGTTGCAGATAAATTGTAATTTTTATTTAAGACAGACTTTTTTTTTTAATTTATAAATTATATACTGTATTGTTCTCTGATGCAGATTATAATTCTAGGGAATACTTGGCCAGTTTCCCTTCTCCTCCACAAAAACTGGATCAGATGAAGGTGGAACATATCGTCTTCTGTACCCAACAATTGTCGTAATTTCGCGTTTATCTAGAGAAGTATTATTTATTTTATTATTTGGACTTTCGTTAGAGGAAAGAAAAAGGAATGAATAAGAATATTGTTTTATTTATAATAAGAGTTCGGTAATAAATTGCCTTTGAAACAATTGTAAAATGACGTCATTATGAAGTTAGCTAATAAGCTATCTTTATGCAGGAAGAGCTGGCGTTGGTCGAGATTTAATTAGTTACTGCCCTTCGTTTCGCCCCCCTAATATAGTCAGAAGAAGATTTTGGAAAACTCTCTGAATTAATGTTTTATACATATGATTAAAATTTTATTAAAATTCGGTATACATATTTGAAGTTTTTAAGGGGGCACATAGAGATTCGGCACATTGAAGGACACATAGAAATTCAGGACCATTTCCATTATCTGGAAATTTTTCTACATAGGATTTAAATTTCACCAAAATAGAATATATTTTAAATTTTAAGAGCGTTATGTCCCCATAGTTCCCTTAGGGTGGCACTTAGAGATTCAAAAATACTTTCATTGACTTTTAACATATAAATACACTTTTAGTTTTTATGTAGATTCTCTAACCTTTCTTCCCATAGAGAACACACACACAGACATTGATATATATATATATATATATATATATATATATATATATATATTTGAATTTTGCAGAAGTTTAGATCACATGGTACCAATGATTTTGCGAACAACCAGAGCATCGTGAAAAAACATTGGTACCATGTGAACTAAACTTCTGTACAATTCATTAATATTTAATATTACACTTTTAAGGAATAATCGAGCACTATTTAATTCCCTTCCACACAGTGTCCCTAATGATGCTGGCTTAAACAGAGCTGAAAGGGAAAAGATTACGAACTACCAAGGTGTTATGTACAACATGAAAAGAAACTGGAATCTTAGGAAGATCTCCATCATCCCAGTAATTGTAGGAGCAACCGGACTAATGAAAAAGAATTTTAAAAACTACCTGGCGAATATACCCGGTGAACCAAGTATTTGTGAATACAAGCAATTGCACTTAAAGAGACGATTAGAATCTTTAAAAGATCTCTCAGCTGAAGTGTCTGAAATAGCGAATCAATGTCTGGCATCCGGTAGCAAAAACAAAAAGATAAGAAAATTAATATATATATATATATATATATATATATATATATATATATATATATATGTGTGTGTGTGGGTGTGTGTGTTAAAACGCAGTATAACAAACAATAAACTTTAAAGCATTCTAAGTTTATTTTTCAACTAAAGAAATGCATAGATAGACATGTTTCACATTCATTACATTCCAGCCATAATTTCACAATATTGCATCTTTTTGCTACTTAGCAACAAAAACTAAACTGTAGAATATGATGGAAGCATTTTAAAATAGTCAACTGATATGCAATGCATTTATTAAAAATCTAGGGGTAATCTTCAAGTGTGTTTTAAGAAACTATAAATTAGTTTTATAAGCTAAACCAAAAACATTACTTTCATTCCGCACCTTGAGCCCATCCCAACTAATTGAACCAAAGAGAGGGTAGAACGCTAATTTCTCTCTATGAATTAATAACTCTTACCTTCCTCAAACACCGTTTGACAATTACTTTACAAGGAACTGTAATCATGTTGCACCGTTTCAGAATTTGTAAAACATCCAATCACAGCAAAGCTTACATCGACATTATGCATCAAATCATTCGCCATAACACTATGTCACATTTTAAACAAAATTAAACCTTCGAGAAGAATCCAGATAAGTTTTATTTTTCTTTCCAAACACCTAATTTTGTTCTGGTTTATTTATTCGAAAATTAGATTCTATTTTTAGGCGATTACGTGTACACAGTAAACACCTTGCTACAATTGGCAAAATAGATAAAAATAATATAATAAAAAAAATATTGGAAATCAGCTTCACGCTTAAATTTTACGTAAAATGGCCCGCCATTCCCAACCCATCCCAGCGTTCTAGGTGTCAGTTACCACACTTATTACTTTTAATTATTTCTTCGGTGGAAGATATATTCCATGTAGTTTGAGAGAGGGTTCAGGGGGTAATTTTTATTTAAGTTAACTTAAAGTTAAAAAATAGCAATAACAATTCGTTTAAAAACAAAACAAAAACATGATTGAAGAATAAAAATATGAAAATAAACAGAATTTGAACTGTTTTTTTTTTTGTTTTGTTTTTGTGGGGAACATTAAAATAACCCTAAATTAATCCGAGTCAAAGTTTTAAGTTTAGTTAGGCAAAAGTCTGTTTGGTTTGGTTCGGTTCAAATTCTGTAGAAGCGGTCATTGAAGAAGATATCCTTCTACACTGGAGATATCTTTCTACACTGTGGCGATTTGTATTTTTGTTACACACCAAGGTAAACGTTTTCTTGGGTACATTGATTTTCCACAATTCAGAAGCGACATTTTTTTCTTTACATTAAAACTATCCGTTGTGAGCTATTTGTGTTCGGTCGGCTGTTTACACATTTTATTTCATTATTTTACATTTATCCCGGGCAACGCCGGTAGACGGGTACCTGCTAGTAAATATATAAAATGTTCAGCTTTTTCATGAAAGTTTCATATTCATTCAATTTATTTTTATCAAAACGTACTGACAAAGGACTGTCCGAAATGTTAAAGATGACATTAACACATATAATTTATATGCTTTTTTTTTTCATAAGTCTATTTCTTATTTTTTTTAATGTGAAAAAATTCATCATTTTTATCCGAAAAACACTTATTTTTCTTCTTCTACTGTACTAACGAGTCACTGCTTATCAAGGCCCAAAGGCCATTCGAGGATAAGGATTACTGAGTTTGTTAGGTGGACGGTGAGACAACACCCTAAGGATTGGTAACGATGCTTTAAACTGGGCAGAATTTGATTATTTAAGAGAACGGCTCAACAATAATTTGTTAACATTAAACTTGAAAACGACCATGTTGTAGGCAGCTGGAAAGCAGCCCCGTGGAATTGTGTTCTTGGAAAGACACTTTGCCTATGGAAGTCCCATTTAGTTTTAGATACACAGAGGAAGAAAGGGATTTTTTTACAGTGGTTGTTGCTAGACGAGTTTTTGTTGTGAATGTGTTACAGGGGGTGGAGACCATAGATTAGAGCTCAGTCAAGCACCTACCATAAAAATTACAATAGAGTAGAGAAAGACTAGCAACCTCTTTTCTGTGAGAAAGAGGCTGTAGGGAAGAGAAGAGGACATCCCATACTAGATTTCAAAGTCGTTTTTGTACTCTGTCAAGGCAGGAAAAGATGCTCTGAGCGATATCTCCACAGATAGGACATATTTGACTCTTATACAGATAGAGGATTGCATCAGGAATGAGGTACTTTCTGGGGTAGAAGAATGATCCGACCATTTTTACCAGCAACCTAAGCAACAGATATGATGTAATCTTCCATTTCAGGTGTGGAGTGAAGGTAAGTCCTAGAAACTTATTAAAGCAGGGGGCTTCCTCAAGGAGAGATCCATTCATTTCAATTTGGGCAAAGTGAGGATCGGAGCGTTGGTGGTGAAAGGAGAGAAGCTTGGTTTTAGACGGATTAAATGTAACCAGCCACCTTTTTCGCCATTGCACGACTTGCTCCAGGTCAGAATAGAGAGAGATTTAAAGAGATCTTGATCATTAATGCTCTTCGAAGTGTTGTCATCTTCATAAATGTCAACTAATGATCTTAGAATGTGATTTGGGAGATCATTGATGAAGATCAAGAAAAAGGTTGGACTCAGAATAAATCCTTGAGACACGCCGGCATTGATAGTATATTCTTTAGACTTCTGCCCAACATTTATAAACCTATCAGAAAGAAAGTATTTGATGGTTGATATGACATTTCCAGATATTCTATGGACTACAAGCTTGTGAAGCAAGCCTTTGGGCCAAACCCTATCAAAGCCTTTTATATATCAAGAACTATTGCTCTAAAAACGAAGCCCCCCCGTCAATAGATTTACTGATCCTATGTGATATTACAGTCAGCACATCAACTGTTGATCTTGCAGGACGAAATCCATATTGCTTGTCGCTGAATAGATTGTTTTGCTAAGGTAGTTGAAAACTTCTTAATTTATCACAGATTCAAGCAACTTACTAATGACGCACAGAAGATTGATTGGTGTGTACTGAGATGTAGAAGACCGATCTCTTGTATTTTTAAATACTGGACAGACTGACTAAGCTTTCCAAGGTAATAGGAAGCATTTCTCCTTTAAGCAACGATTGAACAGCTTTGTAAAAATAGGAGCTCGTTCTAATAGCAGCTTTTTAAGCACTATGATTGGAATGTTGTCAGAACCAGTTGCTTTGGTGGCATCATGGTTCTTGATAAGTTTGACAACATCCTGGACAGATATGTTGATGTTGCTTAAAGTGGGAAATTCAGGTGATAGGCGACCCTGATCGCAAAGGGTGGAATTTGATTCAAAGTTCTTTAGAAAAAGTTTGGCTTTGTTAGATGCTGAGATAAGGTTTATCCTTTTATATATATATATATTTTTTTTACATTTTCTTTTTAATCCAACCATGTTCGTTTACCAATACTTGGAGGTGTCAATATGCTTTTCTGTTCAATAATTGTGTTTGCGCACGAGAGATATGTTTGTTACTTTATTTTCTTGTTACCAATACTTGGAAGAGTCAATAGGTTTTCAAACCATATTTTTTACCAATACTTTGAAGAATTAATAGGCTTTCTTTCTCAGTAATTGTGTTCACTTGCAAGAGATGAGAGTTATACTTCTTTTATTTTACATTTTCTTTTTTAGTTAAACCATGTTCACTACCAAAACTTGCTTTTCTGGCTTTTCTTTTCGGCAATTATGTTCAGGAGTAAGAGATAAGTTTCTTATTATATTTATTTTTGTTATCCAATACTGGAAATAGTCAATAAGATTTCTTTTTTCCATAATTGTGTTCAGGTACAACATATTTTTTAAAACTTTATTTATTTCGTAACATTATGAGACCATGTTTCAGTGCAACAAAAAAATAATGTAATATATTGCTTCATAGAACGTCGTTTAGAATGCGATTGTCGTGAAAATAATTCTTCTGCTAGTAGCGGGGCTACTCGGCGTTGCCTAGAGTCCTGGAAAAAACACCACACAGAATTAACATCGACTTCCTGATACAGCAAGCGAATAACTAATTTGGTAATAAAATAAAAATAATAAAACTCTAGGATTGACATGTATCCCAATCTTATAATTTAAACTGACCAACGGCGTTGGCGAAAACACTCAAGCCATGCCCAAAAATTTCTACTAAACAACGAAATTAGATTTTTCTTACAAAACTGGCTCCTAGCGCCATATTTAGGGGAAAAAAATGGATGTCACGTGATATGCTTTAAACTACGTCTGCCATACGTCGGCGATTAAAATCCCTTTTTCGCACTAAAATAAAACCATGCGCCTGGAGCCGATTAAACGTAATTTAAACTCAGATTTTCGTTGAGAAAATCAGTTGGGAATCAAATCTACACTGTCGCATGCATATACACAATCATAAACTACAGGCATCAAAATATACATTTTATTACTTTTCTAACTGAACATTTCGAATGAGCAATTACTTCCATAAAATGTCTTGAAATTTTGCATATATATATATATATATATATATATATATATATATATATATATATATATATCTTGCATTCTTTAAATAATGTTTTCTTCTTTCATTCAACTTTCATGTGTGTTTTCCTGTTTCGAATATTTTACTACAATTTAAACGTCACTACAAAACAATAATGAAAGTAAACAGTATCCCGAGTTATTTTTTGTATGGACCCGTGACCACGACCACTATTTATTCTACTCAAAAATTCATAAACTGTGACATATTTTTGCTTCTATATTATTATTTACTCACTAGGAGTTCTCACAGGTCATCATCAGTGATTTCTTACTGATAATCACCGGTGGTGTTCCCTGGAGTCTGAGTGACAACTAGTCTCCCCAGATTTTCAGTACTTCTTACGATAACAATTGCAAATGACTTTGCGTTATCACAACAGACGCTTACCATTTATTTTTCGTTGGCAACGACTACGGGTCTTCTCTCAGATTTCGGTGGCAATAAGCCTCCCCAAGGTCCCAGTATTCTCTGCACTCTTCCAGTGGAGGTGTGGTTAGTGCTCTCCCTTCTCGGTCTTTCCATCCTTCTTAACCTTTCACAACTATTTTGTGTGGTATCAGCTGAGGCTGGTTCCATCATTTTTGGGGATGATAAAATTTCTTGCAGTATCTGTTCCTTGAGTCCATGTGGTAGTGTTCTTTTTGAATTTTTGTTTTCTTCCTATTACAACTTCCATGTGACTGGTTAGCATCCGTAGCTTATGTGGGTTCGTTTCCGCATTCAAAAATTTTTCTTTAAGATTTCAGCTGTTTTCATCACTACCGTCTGTTGTATGGTCTCAGTCTTCCCTTTGATTTCAATTTATATATGTATAGAAGTACAGAGACTTATTATTTCACCATCTAATTTACATACGTAAATTAGATGGTGACGCAGGTCACACTTTCTCTAAATGCT